>CM038143.1:469793880-470393880 GCA_021437245.1 Aegilops speltoides | reverse complement strand
GGTGAGTTCCTCTCGCCGCTAAGGCTTGGATAGTGCCTCGAGGGCTAGTGCGGCTGTCTTGTTTTCGCGCTGAGTGCTATGTCCGGATCACTAGCGAGAGTGATTATTCCACTCGCCTGCATTTTGAGCTTCATGTACCCATAATGAGGTATTGCTTGAAAGATTGTGAATGCCTCTCGTCCTAATATGGAGTGATACCCACTGCTGAACGGGGCCACCTGGAACGTGACTTCTTCGGATCTATAATTGTCCGGAGAGCCGAACACCACATCGAGTGTGATTTTTCCGGTGCAGCGCGCTTCCCGGCTAGGGATTATTCCTCTAAAGGTTGTGTTGCTTCGCTCAATACGGCTCCAATCGATTTCCATTTTTCGCAGAGTTTCCTCATAAATGAGGTTTAGTCCGCTGCCGCCGTCCATGAGGACTTTTTTTAGTCGAAAGCCGTCCACTATGGGACTAAGTACCAGTGCGGCTGGGGCTCTGGTTGTTCGGAATGTGGGCTCGTCGCTGCCATTGAATGTAATAGCTGTGTTGCTCCATGGATTTGCTGTTGCTACTTGGTAGACTTCGGCGAGTTCGCGGATTGATCGTTTTCGCATATTATTTGATGCGAAAGTCTCGAAGACTGTTGATACCGCGGCTGGTATTGTTGGAGTGGTTTTCGAGCTAGAAGCTCTTCGCCACTTTTGGCCACCGCCGTAATATCCAACATGCTCGAAGGCTCTGTGTTGGGACGGCTCCCTCTCAGACTATGAAGCTTACAGGTCCATTGAGCCATCCCTCCAAAGACGGTTCCGCTTCCCTTATTGGGTTTTTGTTTTTCGCTTTTGCATCCGGGGCCCGAGTGTAAGGCGCCTTTATCATGGATCGGGTTTGGGGCGGATTATCCCAAAATTGATTTTCGGTTTTCCGAAACTCTCCATCGCACAAGACTTTTGTACAATGGATGCCGATCGGTGAAGCGTAATTTTACGACGATCAATGGCGTTTAGTATTCCCTTGTCCGTGCAGTTATTGCGGAAGATTGATATTGCGTTTTCCTCTCGGCAGTCCTCTATCCTGTCCATAACCAGGAGGAATCTGGCCCAGTAGTGATTTACTATTTTAGTAGGCTCTTGCCGTATTAGAGATAGATCGCATATGTCTGGGCGGGTGGGTGGAATAAAATCCGGATCCCTGCCCATCTTGAGGCTCAAAGGCCAAGGGGTTTCGAACGGAAGTTTGGTTTCTTTGGGACAATCCAGCGAGTCCGGGCGATGCATGATTTTAAGTTCAATGCTCGATCAAGTCCGCCCCCGAGGGAATCCGCATGGAGGGTTCGGGAATCCGGACATGAATTGTTTTCAACACTAGCAAAGAGTTGCCGATTGCTCCTCTACCACTGCGACGTGGTGGGTGGCCTGGGGAGAGTTAATCTCTCTCAGATCGGCTTTAAGCCCAATCTGGTTGTAGTCCGTAGCGACTCCCAGGGCGGCGATGCGATCCAAGAGCTCGTTAACAGACGAGAGCTCTATTGGATCTAACTGTTCGGCAGCTTTAGGGCTGATGCGAAGATTTCTTTCAACGACTTGAGAAGTCATTGCCGAAGCGGCTGCCGGACAGGCGGTCATGAGAAAACCACCAAGCCAGATAGTTTGGCCGGCGGCCAAGGCCCCTCCGGCGAAAACACCGTCTTTGAAGACGGGTGGAGGCATCCGCTCTATCGGTGATGACACAGAGCAACTCTCAATGAAAGCACCAATGTCGGTGTCAAAACCGGCAGATCTCGGGTAGGGGGTCCCGAACTGTGCGTCTAGGCGGATGGTAACAGGAGACAAGGGACACAATGTTTTACCCAGGTTCGGGCCCTCTCGATGGAGGTAAAACCCCACGCCCCGCTTGATTAATATTGATGATATGGGTAGTACAAGAGTAGATCTACCACGAGATCAAGGAGGCTAAACCCTAGAAGCTAGCCTATGGTATGATTGTTGTAATGTATGTTGTCCTACGGACTAAAGCCCTCCGGTTTATATAGACACAGGAGAGGGCTAGGGTTACACAGAGTCGGTTACAATGGTAGGAGATCTACATATCCGTATTGCCAAGCTTGCCTTCCACGCCAAGGAAAGTCCCATCCGGACACGGGACGAAGTCTTCAATCTTGTATCTTCGTAGTCTTGGAGTCCGGCGGATATTGATAGTCCGGCTGTCCGGACACCCCCTAGTCCAGGACTCCCTCACCACCTGTCAGCCCATATATGAAAGAAAGAAATGGTAGTTTGAGTCTGTACTGTGTTAATAAAATACATTTTAGGGTGATCATACGGTCACTGGCTCACCATACAGCTCCGTAATTTGTTGATGACATGATCAATTGACCAGTCAAACGGTCCACATTCAGCTGCGCACATTACCATAGGGCCAACCCGTCGGCGCATATATGAAGGACAGAAATGGTAATAAATTAGTGGTCGGTGGGTACTCGAAGTCGTGAGACCTCTGGTTGGAAGTTGCCGGCGATGGGGGCGCGTTGATTGGGTGGTGGGGTGGGGATCGCCGGAGAAAAAGCTCGGTGCGGGTGGCCTGGAGGGATGGCCGGTGCGGCGGCGGACCGGCGATGGGGAGTGATTTCATGGCGGGCGGGGTTGTGTGGCGACGCGGGCCGGCCGCGGGCGGCGAGGGCCGGCGGTTCAGCCGGTGGTGGCTGGCGGCTCAGGGGGGTGGAGTTTGATGATAAACTGCAGGCCCTTGATTTCGTATCCAACGGCAGGAAAATCTAATGACCAGATATGAAAAAGGCAGTCGACTGACATGTAGCCTCACCTCGCATGTACACATGCACGCACGCAAGACACGCACGCATGCAGGCGTGCAACACTGACATGTACACATAACGAACACACGCACGCATGCAGGCGTGCAACACTGACACGTACACATGCACTCACAAACACACGCACGTACGCACACATGCATGCAACACTGAAACGTACCCTTGCACGCACGCAACACTCGCACGCCTGCATGCACACAACACACGACGCAAGACACACGCTCAACCTATATGTGCATGCACCCTTTGTTAAGGACATAGATTGTTACGGGTATTAATCAATCTTATCTGTGATAAGCAGAACATTGATGTTTGTAGTGGTCTTTATGAATCACGACGTATCGAACGGGCTATCAACATAGTAGTAGGCTTACCTACATGAAAAAGATGACGTAGCACTCAATGAACAATCATCGGTTTATGAAATGCCCGCTTCTGACCGCCCTGGCCCACCAAAGGTTCCTCTGTTGTGCGCTGCCTGCATTGGGTCACTGACATGCAGGCCATGTACCCATAGAGCCCACATGTCAGTGGAAGAACGGCGTGGTGTCCTACGTCAGAGTCGAGGGCGCCACTCGCTGCTCGCTCGGCTGAACACACCTCCTTGCCACATTCAAACGCCTCCATGAAACCCGCCCGTGTGGAAGCCGAGAAACCTACTCTCTCACACACACCCACTTAGGTGGGGGACGTGCACGAAGAGAAGAGGTGCACGCACGGCGCACGTACTCCCGTCTCTTTCCCAACCACACCCGCGTGGGTACATGGTGGAGCTCATTTCTGTACGAAAAGGCAGCCCACATGGTAATTTGACACGTGTACTAGTTGTCCACTTGATGGAGGGAGGATCGTCTACCACGGGTGAACAAACAAATTGCGAGTTGACGTGTTATGTTAAAAAAGAGGCAAACCATGTGGGGCCTACCTTAGAGGCATGGCTCTATACACTGGAGTACTTTTGATGTGTCCCGTCAACTCGCAGAACGAGGAGAAGCTTGCTTAGTATGCCGTCTCCCCCGCCCACGGGCGCGGTGACTCGCAGGATGAGGTGAAGCTTGCTAACTATTAGTAGTACTGTACGCCTTACGCCCGCTCCCTTGCCCACGCACGCGGTGCCTCGCAGGACGAGGAGAAAATTTTACTACTCCCTTCGTTTACTCCTCGTCCCTACTACCTTGGTTAGAGAGATTATCATATTGTTTGGAATATATATGTCCTTTAGTACTCCCTCCATTTACTTATACAAGGCCACTATAAAAAAAATACATTTTGCATCTATACAAGGCCACAAATAGTAATCGAGACAAAAGTTCCTACTCCCTCCTTTCCAGTTTATGGCTCAATTTCAAAATCTCTCCAACCAAGGTAGATGGTGAGTGGTCAAATTAATTTCATACTCCTAGTTTGCACAAGTAATTAGTACGCTCGTTTTTCTCAAGAAGTTATGTTTACCGAGGCATTAATTAAACCAATGCATGAATGACCACTAAATTTCCATGAACTTCTACATGCATTGGTGAGTTTTCACTTGACACTGCTTGCATCGGGTGATCTAACGCACCTCGAAATCCAACATGTGATCGTACTGCTACTAGTAGTAGAATTGAGACTTATAAAATGGAAAAACGAATGTTTTTTAGATGATCCCTATAAACCCTAGTGGGTGCGTACTCCGTAAAATCAGATTTCCCCAAAACTAAGTCGCTCAACCTTGCCTTTCTGCCTGCCTCCTTGCCTCGAACAGACTATGCCAAACTCCCCTGCCTGCCGCGCGGGAAAAGACACGCCCTCGCCTTTTTTTAGTCCGGGTTTGTATCGATGGATCGCGCGAAGCAGCAAAAACCCAAGCCGTGTCTTGTACTCCTCTGTCGACGCTCGCTTTCATGAATTTTGTACTTCATGTCACCGATATGTGGGACATATAGCAACCGGGTCGACGTGTCAAGCACCAAATAACAGTGCAGAACAGCAGGGGGGACGTACCCCAGTCGTACCGCCCCAGTAGTAGTAATGAGCAATGAGATGTCAAATCACAATGTCGCACCTTCCCAGACTGACGAAGCAACCATTATTTCACACTTCGGTTCTCCATCATCTCAAACCATGTAGTATTGCTTCTGCCTCGAGAGGGACACGCGCATCGCCTTAGTACATCATGACACGTGGGACCGCATGACAGGCCAAGGTCCCCCGCCAATCGCTCGGTAAAATCACCTCATTTTTACTATACTTCCTCCGTATCAGTTTACTTGGCATGCACGTCACTCTAGGTTGAGAATTTAACTAGGTATATATGTGATGAACAGTATATGTTTAGAAACTACATCTGCTTAAGAATCCAATGATATACTTTTTGTGACATAGTTACTCATATTTAGTTAGTCAAATGGATGACCTAGAACTATGTGCATGCCCTATAAACCGAGACGCCTAAAAAAACGAGACGGAGAGGGTTGTTCAGTACATATCTTTTTACTATATAGTCGGGATTCACCAAGGAGCAAAACCAAGTGGTAGGATGCTCCTGTCGTGTTGGCGTAGCAACTCAAGCAGGGTCAGTCCGCACATGAAATGGAGACACACTTAACAGGACCCCTTTGGCCAACATGTGCCTCATCCACCGTCTTGTTCCACATGCGATGCACCAAATTACAATTCGGAGCAGAGGTTGGAATTAGAGGCACCCCAGTCGTAGTGCTGCAGTAGTAGAAAATGAGCGATGAGGGGTCAAATCACAAAGCCCCACCTTTCCCGCATTAAGCTGGACGGACGAAGCAACCATCTTTCACTCTAGGGCGCAAGAGCATAAAGAAAAGAGAAAACCAATGATGCATGCGGCAGCTACCTAGGACACCCTAGGGTAGGGGTCTCCACTACAAATCCTTTATTTTTAAAGTGCCTCCACTACAAATCGGCTTATCCCTCGTCCTCTTGAAGAAAACCGACGATGCGTGCGGCGGTAGGGTTTGTAGGAGTACTACGGCATGCGAGGCCACGTCGTAGTAAACGGGAGAGGGATTCAGTTCGAGTCGACGCATTAAATATGTGTGGTCCGCTTGGTTTTAGGGGAACAAGGCAGCATTTTGGGTTCGGGGACCAGTGGAGATATAGTATGTACAAAAAATTGTGGACGTAGGTTCGACCGAAAGGCAATGATGCATGGGCCCTGCATTTTGATATACCCAAGGCCGCGTGAAATTTGATACTCTACTCAAAACAAGTAAGGTACACATGCATTGAACGCATGAGATTTTGAAACCAAATTATGAATAAATACACACTATAGCATGTAAAGTTTGAGTCATATATGCATGATGTAGATGTTTGTTTAGTTCTTATAGTTCATCTCATTCAAAATCAATTAGTTTTATAAAAATGTTAAGATTCATGGGGTTGTGCACTGTAAAGCATAAAGTAAAAAACAAATAATGGCAATTCATTTAGAAAAAATCAATTATGATATGGAAGATTCTAGAACAAAGGAGAAGTGCTTGTGTTTTGAGGTTTGTGCATTATGCTTAAGTTCAACCATGGAGTCTTCTAAATTGTACATGTGGCAGATCTGGTGGAATGTTGATGATATCCAACGGCCAGTAGTGCTCGGATTTGCCATCTCTGCACTGTCGGATTAGCTTCCTCCAGCGACCATCTTTCAAAGTTATTCGCACACTATATAGTTCTTGTGCCATAGTTGCATGTCTTGGAAAAAAGCTACTAGTGGGTTGTACTAGTTATTTAAGAATAGAAGATGTATACATGGAAGTTGTAGGGAAAGAGATGACATGGAGTATCTCAATTCCTATGAGTAGGTATTAGAAAAGAGATGTCATTTGGTTCACATCATAGGAACTTTTCTATTGAATCTAGAGATAACATGTATCTCAATTCCTATGAGCAGGGATTAGAAAAGAGATGTAATTTGGTTCATATCATAGGAACTTTTCTATTGAATATACGCTAATGTTTATTTTCCTTTGAAATTATGGGAGTATATGAATCCATTCATATGAACCAAGTGGCTCTAAAGCTATAGAAATGATATCATGTTTATTTCCTTTGAAATGCGGAGTATACGAATCTATTACTATGAACCAATTGGCTCTAAAGGAAAAAATCCTATAAAAATCATATCATATAGAGTTCCTATGATATTCCTCCACACCAAAGGATGGTTGAAATTGCAGCAGGTGATACGATGGTCTTTCTTTGTAGACTCCTCCCCCATCTTTATAGTTACCTCTCGAAGATGAATGAAATGATATATACAGGGTATTCTACATGTGCAATTTGGTACACGAAAACTTGGTAAAAGTTTGCGAGGTTCGAATTTTCAATAAAGCAATATGCACTGCATTTTGGAACGGAGGGAGCATATGGCAGTTGCTAACACTCACGTGGAAGATTTGTGTGTAGGAGGAGTTGTTGTTCTGTTAAATGACATGGCAAAACTGACACTGTCGGCTGCCGATCTAACGGTTCTTACGGCGTTCCTCAGGAAAAGGCTTGTGGTGAACGTTTGTCGGATAATGATTTACGGACACATGCATTGCATTGATACGTGCCCCCATCTCTCTCAGGCACATGCACCCTCACGAGTCACGACTCTCCCGACTCCTCTCGCACCCACCGTCTATCTACAGGTAGATGTCACACACATATATGCTCTTCACACCCTACCCTCAGAAGTTCTAAAAAACAAAAGACGTCGCGCACATTTTATTTTAGCTCACACATCACACACTTATACTATTACTCTTGTGGCGAATGTTCTTTGGGCATAGAATATTGTACTCTCATGAAGAGAAGCGGTGCACGCACGCACTAGTTCTCTCACACCCACTCGCGGGTACACGTAGGAGCGCATTTTTTTGAAGCTGGTACAACAAAATCACTCCACTATATATATAAGCAGGAGCCTTAGCGCTTGCTTTACTAGGGTTCCTCTCATTCAATCTCTCATGCTCTCCATACCTAAGCAATACATAGGTGACCACACTCTCTCTCAGCTCACGGTTGGTCACAAATCCGGCCGGACAACCTCGACCGGGGTAGGGGTGTAGGTGCATCGTTCACGCTGTCGTCAGCGGTGAGGAAGGAGACCAGCGGCTGCCCGCGCGTCCCGATCGGCGGCCGTGCCGTTCTCTCCGAGAGGGCGCCGGCTCGAGAGGGCCTCCGACCCCTTGTTCCTTCCTGCGGTATTGTGGACAAGATGCAGCCTCCTGCCGCCGTCTTTGCCACATGCCGACGGCCCTCAGGTATATATTCCTTCAAAACCTACCTTGCTCTACTGCCCCAGCTCCCCACTTGGCTTCGTGTGGATCTTTTTCTACTTATGTCCGCTGTTCCAAAGCCACCTAGACTTTTACTATTATTAGAGGTAAAGCTAGTTCATACAGTCGACTCTAAGAGTTGGTTCAAACAGGGAAGAAAGTGGGAAAGCTGTAGCATGAATCTAGGACTTGGTTCTAAGAGAAAACAGGGGAAAGTAGTAGATATTGGCTACCCAACCGGTCTCTTGGTTGAAAATATGAAGAAAGCATGGTGGATGGCAAAGGGTGGGGGGAAGTGGACCTATCTCTTGGTTGAAAAAGGAAAGAAAGTGACAGGTGTTGGGGGACAACGCAAATGAGAATGAGCAGGTCTAGATTTCATATGCTCACATAGGAAAATGTCGCCGAGGAGATAAAAAATGCGACAAATGTAGACATGCTGCCTGAGTGTTTCCCGCTCTCGGCAACCACATCTGCCTCACCACTTTATGCCCCTGTTGTCCCTACGCCCATATCGCTACTGTTAATGTAAAATCACATGAAGCATTAAGCAATGCCACCTAATGTCACTATAAGTAATGGTCTAGTGCCGTCGATAAATTGAAGCAATGCCACCACCATTTTATGAAGTGCTTCCGTCTTGCTTTATTTCCCATGAATTGTGTTTTTGCGGTTACACTTAAATCTCACAATGCTAACATTGCTTCATCCCAGTGGAACTACACAATTTGATTGCACATTTACTGACCATGTGCTACTCTCATGACAGTAATACTAATGCTATTGTTCTACATGTTAATCTAGTGGCAGTGTTGATGTGATGTGATGCTACTTACTTAAGGACGCTTTCATACTGTCAATCTAGTGCCAACTATAACACAATAGATGCTGCTGTTAATCATACGCCACTACAAATATATGTCACTGTTTAAATAACCATATTTCGTATTTGTGCAAATAGGGATGTCTGACACCATATCGTTTTGGGATGTCTGTCTCCGTATCATTTTTATTCGCGCAATCAAAAGCACACACCTTAGTTTTAGTAGAACTGTGCAAAAGAAGATGGCTATCCCTCGCTGCCATCATCTAACCACCCATCTCCAGGTATTCCTACATTGGTAGTTACTAGGTAGAATGACCAACGCAATCTAAAAGAAGCTGATTCGTACGGCTTACTTCCTGGTTGCAGTGCAGGGACGAGCGAAAACTTCTGCATCCTAGTCCGGAATGCACTTTCTTCCAGTTCATCCATGGACTGAGGACTAGCTGGCACGGCTGCACGGAGGTTTTTCGGACAGGTGCGTGGTCAAGAGGCATTGTAGTCTGCTTATTTCTACAAATAGCGGCGCTTAAATTTAGTGGAATGCACAAGACTTTCTGCTGGTCAGTACACTGCATGGTTCAGTTCAGCATTCCAGCTGAGAACACAATTATAATTGGTTATTATGGAAGGAGAGAACCTAACCATGGATGGTGGCAACAAGAAAAAACCACAGTGAACTCCAGGAAATTTAAGCCTGCCGGGAGGCCCTTTGCTCAGAGAAGCCTTGCTTGTTTTTTCCTGATTTGTAAACCTTCTCACAACTTTGTCTTTTGCTGTGAACTAGTATATGTTTCTTATGTTCTATGAATCATTGAGATGTATAAAATTTCTTAACTTATGCTTTTCAAGTTTTTTATGAAGCCGAGTTTAATGTGAGTGTTCCACATAAACGCTAGACTAGCGTGTGAACGCTTGGAATTTACATTGTGGCCTCAGTTAACTGCATGAACCACTGTAACAAGATACATAGTTGCTTATATGTCAGACAACAGATTGTTGATTGTTAGCTGGTCGATAGCCTAGTGTTGAAGCAAGCTGAGCCAATGTGCCGTGTTTTGCACAACTGCTTACAAGTGGGGTAGCACCAACAGTGTTTACAAGTACTTATGTATACGTCGGCGCACAGTTCTCAAACGAGTACTCTATTTCATCAAAACACACACTGCTCGTATGATAAACCATGACAACTTATGTCATACCATGCCATATTCATGAAAAAACTAGTGAGGACGCATATGTTTCGGCAACAATTATGATGGTTCTCACATGATTCACGGGCACACAAAAGTAGCAGTAGTTCCCATAGACGGATTCAAACAGAGTACTAGCCCCAGAGGGCTCGATAACAGGCAAGGTTCAGATAATTAGACACAATCCAAACTACTATTAAACACTAGCTGGGGCAACTATTTCATGCCTCAATCTAATTTGGGCTGGACACAAGACGGACCTTGCCATGAACATCATCGAGGATGTCCAGCAGCAGCTCAATCCTGTGAACTTTCATGAAGACAACCTTGTGGCCTTGCCACTCATAAACTTGTTTGTGGAGGCATGCCACGTCATCTTCCTGCATAAGCTTGACAAGAACAGTATGCCTCACAAGCAAAGGAATAGCTTTGAACTTCTTGTGCTTCAGTACACCCTGGACGACATGCCTGACAATAGTGAGGCTGGAATATAACACTTCATTGGTATAAGCGCAAATGGCTTCAAGGATCTAACAACCTAAAAACTCTATTTTCCTAGTGCGTATATTCAGGTCATCCACCTCATAGCGAGTGACATGTACAACCACACAATCCTTGTCTGCATCAGGGCTCTAATTGAAACAGAAACAAATTCTAAATTACTTTCCAATATAAGAAACACAAGTTATTTAAACCACTATGTATAGCATGGCATCGAAGCTAATAAATTTTGCATTATTCATCACCACATACTTAGATGAAAAACCACAATCGAGATCGGCAAAGAAGAAAATCACCTTGGGCAGCTCAGCGGGGGGGGGGCACATCCTCCAAGGGGGAAAACTGCTCCTGCAGTGCCACGGGGACTGTAACCTCAAACGGGGCGTTGACCATCTCAGTAATGGCCGTGAGCATATCTGGGGTTGGCTCGGTGGCTTCCTCCATCTTCTTGGAGCTCTCTGTCTCGTGGGGATCAGCCTCCCGCGTCTGCTCCAATATGGGCAGATCTTTGCCTGGTTCTCCTTGGTCCATCATGAAACTGACGAATACTAGGAGACCACTGAAAGGAAAACACAATCGCAATGACAATGAAACAAAAAAGAGAGTGAAGATCGGTTACTGCTTTGCAAAAGTTCTTTTTTTTTCTCTGAACAAAAATATACCAACATCATGGATCCGCTTACCTTACCTTCATTGGGAGAGAAGAACAGTGGCAGATGCGAGTGTTGCCTTTCTTGAAGATGGTGAGGGAGAAGGGGATTCAGCGAAGAGTGAAATGATGGTTGCTTTGTCCGTCAAACTTAGACTGCGGTGAGGTGGGGTTTTGTGATACGACGGCTCATTACTGCTGCGCTACGATCGGGGTGACTCTCCGCCTGCATACTGCCTTCTAATTTGGTGGATGGCATTTGGGCCCGTGTGCTGCATGGCCCACATGTCGGTGAACAAAAGTATAACGGCATTCAGTAGAGGGAGACATTTCGATGACCTAGGAGGAGCTAGAAGCGGTATTGTATACACTGTACTAGTAGTAATTGTTTTTCTGGGTAGCTGTAGAGTGTATCCACTGTACTAGTAGTAATTGTTTCTTAGGGCCCAAGACAAAACAGCCCATCCACCCTAGTAAATAGTAAAATCAATTCAAAAGCCCATATATTTACTAAATGAGAGGCGCTACCCACACCGAGCACACCCCTCCCCCCAAAAAAACTGGGTGCTCTTCTTCCTCCTCACTCCCACCCACCTCATGTCAGCTCGCTCCACTCGTAACCCCAAATTCCTCACCTCACTCCTATAGAAAACCCCAGCTCCCCTTCAAATCCGTGAGCGCAACGCGATGCCCTCAAGGAAAATGGAGTCGGCTAACCCCAGCGCGAAGAAGATGACGCTCCCACCTGCGGCGACGCCTGTTGTAGATCCCACACCCGGCAGCGCGGGGAGAAGCGGCGACCCCGCCCCCACCGGATCCCAAGAACCCGTTCATATCTATCTCTATAGTAATCATGTGGTGTGTTGTTAAGGTAATACACGAATGATGGTTGAAGTTGGCAACAATCACGATTGTAGATTCTTATTGAAATGGAGAAACGAATTCAAATTCAGTTCAAATTGCAGCGGTAGTATAAACATTTGGAATGCACTAAAATGTTGGTATGAGTAGGTTACATGCATTATACAGCCAGCGAAAAAATTTGATTGGACATAACATGGATTCATACTCCCTCCTTCCATATATATAGGGCCTAATGCGTTTTTTAAGACCGCCTTTGACTATTGACAAGATTAATAGTACATGACATGCACAATGTGAAAATTATATCATTGAAAGCTCCTTTCACACACGAATTTAACGGTGTGCTTTGTGTAAGTTGCATGTCATATATTATTACTCTAATATTTTCAAAGTTAGCCTCGAAAAACGCATTAGGCCCTATATAGATGAAAGGAGGGAGTAGCTTTGAATAGCATTTGTATAGTAAAACAGGACAAGACTCTCTCTTTGTGTGGTGTGAATAGTTTTTTTTGTTATTTTTTCGTTGAGGGAAGTGCGAATTGATTTGGTACGTACAAGTACAATATTACACGTTAGGCTTATCCCTAAAATTCAACCCGCGCCTTGTTATATCCCGAAAATTCTGATATCGTGCTCCCAAAACTGGCGCCTTCACAACCCGCGCCTTGCTATCCCGAAATTATAACGCGCGCGAAAACTCCCTCCAGCTGCCAAATCCTGACATGCGAAATCCTCCTTCTAACCGTGAGCCGAAAGGGCCGCTAGTTCAAATCGATGGGGGTACTTTTGTAATACACCCAACATTTTGGACAAGCGCGTCCCTAAGTCATGGTTTCCCCCTCCCATCGCCTCCTTTTCGTCATTCGAAATCCCAGGCCGCCATAACCTCTCCGCTCCAGCCGCGAAACCCCACCCTCCTTCGTCCACCACCTCACCGCTGCCCAGCTGGAGCCTCTTCCCCGACAATGTCGTCTATCGCAATAGCTCGACATCCCTCATCCACCTCCCCAGATGAGGATCTGTCGTCCATCTCGGTGTCTCACCGGTTCAGCCGCCCCGTCCTCCACCTCCAAGGAGCTGCTCCGACGATCGCCTCATTTATTGGGGCTGCTCCATCCCCACAGCGCCTTCTTAACCTGCTCCACCGGAACCGCAGCATCCTCACCGACTCCTTGGACAAAGCCGAGGCCTACTTGACGCTACCAAAGAGGTTGTACACTCATCGCATTGCACCTTCTCCTTAACTCGACCTCCCGGCGTCGACGGTGCTCCATCCCACACCCCCGTGGAGCGGGTACCTCGAAGTCGGCACCGCGGGCGACATCTCCACGGCGGCTCTCCCCCAGTGCGAGGCGTCGGTGGTGGCGTCCATACCAGCTGGATCTGCTGCTGCTGCTTCGGCTCTCGCTCGTGTTGTGCTGCTGCTCTCCCCTCACTCGTGTTGCTGCTCTGCTCCGATTTATCTACACTTCAGTCGACTGAATCGACTTCTGGGTCAGTCGATTTTCAAGGGGTGGGGCGGGGGCTCGCCGTAGTTAAGGAAGAACCACCCACAGCGGGGAGGGGGCTCACCGGAGAGGTACCCCACTATCTCTCTTAGGGTTCTAGGTGGGGGCGGTGCTCGCCGGCAGTGGGTAGGCGCGGTGGTGGGGCGGTGGCATGGGGATCGCCGGAGAAAAAGCTTAGCAAGGGGGGAGGGGGCTAGAGGGCTGGCCGGGGCGGCGGTGAACCAGTGGTGGGGTGTTGTTTCGGGGCGGCGGCGGACCGGCGGTGGGGATTTGTTTCAGGGAAGCGAGGCGGCGAGGCGGCGTGGGGTTTGGCCGGTGGTGGCTGGCGGCTCAGGGGGGTGCAGGTTGAAGATGAACTATAGGCCCTCCCTAAACTATCCCATGTGAAGTGACTCTCTTCTACCATTATGTTCAGTTTCGACAGTAACATTCAGATTCCATAGTAATTTCAGCTTCGACAGTTAAGTTCAGAGTCAACAGTTTTTACCTCATATGTTGTAGCCAGTTGGTTTTTGGTTATGTAAATTTTACATCTATCACTTTTTGGTAATGCATTTTACATCTTCTATTGGAGATGCTATTAGAATCCCACTTGAGATTAACGATGGCAAACCCTCCCCCCCCCCTCTCCAGATTGTAATCCAGAGCAAGATATCTGTTCTGAGGCGGATTCAGACGCAGCTGACCACTCCTATTTACCCCCCAAGGTGTTTGCTCTAACTTGGCATGATGATGTTAGTCATATCATGCATATGTTGCCTTGCAGTGCCTACTTTTGACATCATATATGTCATCTGCTTAGTTTAGACATGTTACGTAGTGCCACTGCTTAGTTTCAATATCATATATGGGAATTATGTAGTCTCATGTCTTTTAGCCAGCCATAATATATGTGAAATGTGCAATGCCATCCTGTTTAACCAGGCATCATATATTTGAATGATATCTAGCCAATCCTTTTCTTCATTAAATTTCCATTTGTCGACAATGTTTGTACATTAAACTACTCTTCCTGTGAATCAGCCATTTGAGTGGGTGATGGAAAAATCTGGAGTGAAAACAAGGCCTTCAGAGCGGACAGTGCTACCTGTCGAAGCAGATCTCTTGCTGGGTACCGATAGCACCTCAGAGATGGATTCAGAGACAGATGACCAGTCCTATTCCCCCACCGGAGTGTATGCTCTAACTTGCATGGTTCTACTGCTCGCATGCATATGGAGTCTTGCATTGCATAGTTTAGACATCATATACACTATATTCAACACCATGTTCTTAGTTCAGACATCATATATGTGAATGCCCTCTGCTTAGCATATAAATCACATATGTGAATTAAATCATGCGATCCTGGTTACTTAGATAACATGTATGTGAATTATGGCATGCGATCCTGTTTAGTTAGTCATCATATCTTTGAATTATGTTATGCTATGCTATCTAGTTTAGATAGACATCATATATGTGAAATTATGTCATGCTATCCGTTTTAGTTAAACAATATACATGTCAACAATTTAATGCCCTCTTTTTTCCACACTATCTATTGCATCATCTCTCATACAATGTCTCAGACATTCAACTATGTTTCTGCTTATCACCATTTGAATTGGAGCAAGTGATGGCAGATATCTAGCGAGTAAAACACGGTCTTCAAATAAAACAGTGCTACCTCTTGGTGGAGATAGCACCCCGGTTGTACATGCACGGAACCAGCCCTACCACACATAACCCAGACTGTCGCAGATTTTACCCCTACTGCGATGGACAGAGAACCAACTTCACCCAATCTAACCCCAACCCCAGCAGATAGTAACCCAGTTCCTGTTCACACAGCACCATCTCCACCATAGAGCTCCCAAACAAGAGCAGTTAGTAAGGCAACTCCAGTGCCCAAAGCGCCAGTACTACCACGGTGAACCCCAACTCCACCAGTTAGTACACCTATTCATGTGGAGGAAGCACAACCATCCATTCATCGTTTAGCATCTATCACATTTGATGTTGTTAAATCCTATGTGTGTATCTTCCCATCATGGAAATATTATACTGAAGATGAAGGAAAATGCCAGTTGCAGGTGTTTGTCCGGGAGTTATGTGTAAGTAATATTATTCATGGCAATTACTTTGCTTTGTCCCGTACATTATACCTCCATGATGGTTATAATATAGCAAATTTTTCCATTTTTCTCTATAGAGAAGGACCGATTTGGAAAGTCAGGATGAGGTAACCTGTGCTAATACCTCTGCTATCTTCAAGAATGCTTGGTGGCAGTATCGGAATTACCTGAAGAAAACGTACTTCACTAGCAAACAAACTCATCAAATTCCCTTATGTTCTCCTGAGACACATTTACTGGACGATGACTGGGAACGCCTTGTTCTTTACTGGTCCCGAACCAAGAATGTCGTAAGGTCTATGAGCTCATTTTATTTTAAGTAATATATGCTTGCGTCTTACTGTACGCTGTTCATGTAGAACAAGTGCTTAAACCTAAAGAACAACTGTTCTCATTTAAGATTCCATTGCTATCGTGCATACTGCTTTGCTCTTGTATCACTGTATTTACTCATATAAACTTATTTTTAAATTGATCGATCCAATGGAAACTCCAATGGCACAACAGGTATGTTTACGCATGTTTCTTCAACAGGTTTCCTCTTATAAATAGCTTTGTTGATTTCAATTTCAATTGTGTATACAGTTGACTTCTCATATCATGCACATTACTAGCATCATAACAGGGCCAATAGTGTTGTTGTACATGTAGACCCGTGGTACCCATCTAAAATCTTGTTGTGTCGCGTAGTTTCCCACGCTTTGTATTCTTTCAGTGCTACTTTCTCTTGAACTGATATGATTTGAACCGTGTCTCTATTTTGATTTGGCAAGACAATGCAGTGACCATAGGACATAGATATATGTTTGTTTGATGCTTTTATAATGTACTACTTGGCAATAGAAGACTTGGTAGTTTAATCTTGTCCACCTTACTAATGAACTGGTTCACCGAAATGAGTTTCATATACTAGTACATGCTAAACCTGTTATGTGTCTGCTTGTTTCTTCTTTTAGAATGCTAACAGAATATTGGGGAAGAGTGCCTTCTTAAGCAATGATAAAGGAAGTAATGCAGACAAGGTTCAGGATCGTGAGACATCCTTGTTGGTCTCCAACAAAGCTGATAAAACAGCTAAGGAAAACTATCTTGAAGACAGTGAGGCAACCCCAAAGTCCTGTATTGGTTTAGTGTTCGAGTTACTGGCCACTACCGCTTGCACAAGCTATTCAAACTCACTGTCTGAATCAGTTTGGTTTCTTGAGTCTCAACTACAAGCTGAAAGACATCGATTAGCTGTGCTGTGACAAGAAGCGGAAGGACTACGGAAGTCCCTGGACCATTCAGATGCATACTTTCTGGTGCAACAGCAACCGTTGAAGGATTTTAGCGCCAAACAGGACAAAGCTAATAATCTTGCTAAGCTTATTGCCAGCATGGTGGATACCCAGGATAACGTTTCTTGAGCTCTTCTTAAGTTGTTTCAGTTATGGACTTGTTTTGTTGCCGCGTTTATTTGCACTGGTGGCCAATTTTGACAGCCAATGTATGTAATATGCTGCTTTGTTCCCTATATTTGCACTGGTGGCGAACTTTGATGCCCAGTGGGTGTAATATGTGTAATAGCTGTAATAGGCTAGCATTAGTTGCTTGCCTATTTATTTCCTTATTGTCTTGTTTAGTTGTTTGCTTGTAGTCACTGCAGTTCTTTTTCCGCGTTCTTCTAGTGGCCACAATAACCTATTGAAAGAACATGCGGTGCCCCCATGTTTGGTTTTGGTAATTGATGACAATCTCTATGGACTAATGGTTGCCTTGAGTTATATTTGAAGGGTTTGTCCATAGGCTTTTCTTGGAGTCCATTTGTTGGTCTCAAGGAGAGTTTGTGATGACCACGGTGCTATTAAGGAATTATCCAAAGATTGGTCATGTGAGTGTTGAGCTTATTGCAAGCATGTCTTGAAGAAAAAGATTGTGTGATCATTCATGTCCACCTTCAAGACATCATCTAAATTAAGAGAGTTGGAAAGATTCAACACACAAAGCACACAAGATGTATCGAGGGACCAAGTGATCCCAGGGTATGGTAAGCATTGTCCATTACGCTTTGTGTGCTAACCCATGGTCTTCGTGAGAGTTCTTTGTGGGGTTAGGTTGCGGTGTGCAAGTTCGAGTGATGCATCACGAAGAGGTCAAGTGCTTGAAGCTTGCCGTCCATTGTGGTGACAATGGACTTGTGAAGATGAGCGGAAGAGTGGCTCACCCATAGTGGAGTCTGGGGGAGCAATCAACTAGTCTTCATCGAGCCAACGCAATCAAGAAAGGTGGTCCGTCTTGAGGAGGAGTAGATCGTCATCATCTAGCTCAAGTGGACTTTGTGCAAGGCAAAGGTTTGCCCTTGATAGGTTTTCTATTTTACCGGTCTCATGGTAGTTGTGGGAGACCGGGTTATAGGATCGATTGCCGTACTATCAAGGGGGGCTCTCGATGAGTTGCTTGATCGTATCATTCGTAGAGAGCTCAAACCATTGCATCCTTGCATCATCTTTATTGGTTCTTGTTTGGTTCTTCTCCTTGTGAGATTTGGAGCTTTTGGTCATTTACATGACAAGCTCGAGTTCATCGAAAACAGAGTTTACTTGCATCTTCTATGATGTTTTTGATGTTGGAGGCTCTGCCGGTTCTTCTCTGTTGGAGGTTTCTCTCCTCTCTTGTTAGGCATACCTCCCCTGCCTCTTCTTACTATAACTGCCTGTTTTGATGCTACTCGTCTTCCTCTATCCAACAAGCTTGAGTTTGCTCAATTCGGAGCTCATTTGAAGAAGTTGTGGCAGTTCTGGTTTTCCTTGGTGTATACTCTATTTTCGTGGTAGTGGCTTAAGGGTGGCGCCAGCGGTAGTACCTTGATCTCAGAGGTAGTACCTTGAAGCTCTCCAATGGTAGTACCGCTCCACGAAGCGGTAGTACCGCTCTCGGTGGTAGTACCGCTCTGTGGCGGTAGTACTGCTTATGGCTTCGGCCGTAGTACCGCAGCTGTTCAGCGCTACTACCGCCTCGATTCGAGACCGGTGTTTTCTCGTGTCGGGTTTTGCGGTACTAGAGCGGTAGTAGGAGCGGTAGTACCGCTCAAGCGGTAGTACCGCTCTTCTCCCATGTAGTACCGCTCTGGGGCCAGACCCGGTCTTCCTCGCTAGCAGTAGTACTGCATTGGGTAGGGGAGCGGTAGTACCGCTCTCGGTGGTAATACCGCCCGCCTGAAGCGGTAGTACCGCTCTGCAAGGGATGTTTAGTGGGGTAACGGTTGGATTTTCCCCCTCCTATAAAAGGGGGTCTTCTTCCCCATTGAACCTGATCTTTTGAGCTCGTGTTCTTCCCCCATTGTTGACCTTCTCCGAGCTTGCTATCTCTCAATCCCTCCATGGATTCTTGCTAGTTTTTGGGGGAAAAGAGAGAGGAGATCTAGATCCACATTTCCACCAATCACTTTCTCCTCTAAGTGAGGGGAACCCCTTGGATCTAGATCTTGGAGTTCTTCGTGTTCTCATTCTTGTTCTTCCTCTCATTTTCCTCCCTAGCATTAGTTGCTTCGGTGGGATTTGAGAGAGAAGGACTTGGGCACTCCGTGTGCCCTTGCCATTGCATTTGGTGCATCGGTTTGAGTTCTCCACGCGATACGTGGAAGTTACAAGTTGAGAAGCTTATTACTCTTGGGTGCTTGGTGCCCTTGAGCTTGTTTATCTTGGGTGCTTGGGCCCCTAGTCGGTTGGTGGTGTTCGAGCTCAATCATTGTGGTGTAAAGCTCCAGCAAGCGTCGGGTCTCCAATTAGGTTGTGGAGATCGCCCCGAGCATTTTGACGAGTACCGTGACCGCCCCAAGGGTTGCCAAAGTGTCGGGTTCGGTGACCGCCCCAAGGGTCGCCATTTGTACGGATTCGGTGACCGCCTCAAGGGTCCCTTAGTGGAATCACGGCATCTTGCATTGTCGAGGGCGTGAGGAGATTACGGTGGCCCTAGTGGCTTCTTGGGGAGCATTGTGCCTCCACACCGCTCCAAATGGAGATTAGCATCCGCAAGGGTGTGAACTTCGGGATACATCGTCGTCTCCGCGTGCCTCGGTTATCTCTTACCCGAGCCCCTTTACTTATGCACTTTACTTTGTGATAGTCATATTGTTCTTTGTCATATATCTTGCTATCACATAGTTGCTTATATTGCTTAGCATAAGTTGTTGGTGCACATAGGTGAGCCTAGTTGTTTTAGGTTTTGTGCTTGACAAATTAACCGCTAGGTTTATTCCGCATTTGTTCAAGCCTTAACCGTAATTATTTTAAAACGCCTATTCACCCCCCCCCCCTCTAGGCGACATCCACGATCTTTCACCTATTTTTGGTAACTAGGCCACAATAAGCATGGCAACACACGGATTGTTGTAACCATGGGCCTCCTGCGGGCCGTAGTATCCGTGGGCCTTCTACGGGTCGTAGGATCCATGGGCCTTATACGGGCCATATGATCCATGGGCCTTCTACGACCGTAGGATCCATTGGTCTTCTACGGGCCGTAGGATCCATGGGCCTTCTACGGGGCGTATAATCATTTCGCAAAACATGGGCCGTACTATTCGTGGACCATAACGGGCCATTAATAGGTCGTATTTGATAACGCTATGAAAACAGTCCAACGGGTTAACGGACCACAAACGGGCCGAATGTAACCACGGGCTGAATTTGGCCCAGAAACGGAATAGGCCAGTAACGGACCATAACTAACCGACTAGAAATGAGCCCGAGAATAAATGGGCCTTTAGAAGGCCGAAAGTTAACACGGGCTGGAAACGGCCGACAGAATAATGGGTTGTTAATGGGTATAAAGCGATACACTGTTCATTATGGGCCAGTTCCATCTCGGGCCTTTAATGGGCCGACAGTTACAAAGGGACTCATATGGGCCGAAAGACATCATGGGCCATACATGGGCCGGAAGTTACAATGGGCTAGAATCCTATTGGACGGCCCAGATGAAGCTATTGGGCTTAATTCCGATAGGCCGGAACGGGCTGGGAGTTAGCGGGCCGTAAATGGGCTATATACGAACAGGCCGTTAACATGCTTTCTGTCGGCCGGCCTGTTACCTTTTGACCAAGTCAAACGGGCCAGCCTTTTCACCGGAATGGGCCTCTGTTGGGCCGTGCCATGTGTCGACGTATCATAGGCGCCTCCTGTCCAATGAGTGGATGACATCTGTCCCAACGGTAAGCGATACGTCTCCAACATATCTATAATTTTTTATTGTTCCATGCTATTATATTACCCGTTTTGGATGTTTATGGGCTTTACTTTACACTTTTATATAATTTTTGGGACTAACCTACTAACCGGAGGCCCAGCCCGAATTGCTATTTTTGTTTTACCTATTTCAGTGTTTCGAAGAAAAGGAATATCAAACGGAGTCCAAATGCTAATAACCTTCGGCAGCGATCTTTTTGGAACAAATGCAAACCTGGAGACTTGCAGTGGAAGTCAAGCAACAAGCGAGGCGGCCACGAGGGTGCCCGGCGTGCCCCCTGGGTGGGCGCGCCCCCACCCTCATGGGCCCCTCGAGCGTCCACCGACCTACTTCTTCCTCCTATATATACCCATGTACCCCAAGAACATTAGAACAGACCACGAAAACCTAATTCCACCGCCGCAATCTTCTGTATCCGCGAGATCCCATTTTGGAGCCTTCGTTGGCGCTCCGCCCGAGGGGGAATCGACCACGAAGCGCCTCTACATCATCTCCAAGGCCTCTCCAATGAGTTGTGAGTAGTTTACCATAGACCTTCAGGTCCATAGTTATTAGCTAGATGGCTTCTTCTCTCACTTTGAATCTCAATACCAAGTTCTCCTCGATCTTCTTGGAGATCTATTCGATGTAACTCTTTTTGCGGTGTGTTTGTCGAGATCCGATGAATTGTGGGTTTATGATCAAGTTTATCTATGAGAAATATTTGAATCTCCTCTGAATTCTTTTATGTGTGATTAAGTTATCTTTGCAAGTCTCTTCGAATTATCAGTTTGGTTTGGCCTACTAGATTGATCTTTCTTGCAATGGGAGAAGTGCTTAGCTTTGGGTTCAATCTTGCGGTGTCCTTTCCCAAAGGATGCGAGGGCAGCAAGGCACGTATTGTATTGTTGACATCGAGGATAAAAAGATGGGTTTTATATCATATTGCATGAGTTTATCCTCTACATTATGTCATCTTTCTTAATGCGTTACTCTATTCTTATGAACTTAATACTCTAGATGCATCTTTGAATAGCGGTCGATGTGTGGAGTAATAGTAGTAGATGCAAAGCAGAGTCGGTCTACTTGTCACGGACGTGATGCCTATATACATGATCATGCCTAGATAATCTCATAATTATTCGCTTTTCTATCAATTGCTCGACAGTAATTTGTTCACCCACCGTAATACTAATGTTATCTTGAGAGAAGCCACTAGTGAAACCTATGGCCCCCGGGTCTATCTTTTATCATATAAGTTATCCATCTACTTTTATTTGCATCTTTACTTTTCCAATCTATATCATAAAAATACCAAAAATATATTTATCTTATCATATTATCTCTATCAGATCTCACTTTCGCAAGTGGCCGTGAAGGGATTGACAACCCCTTTATTGCGTTGGTTGCGAGGTTCTTGTTTGTTTGTGTAGGTGAGTGGGACATTTGAGGAGCCTCCTACTGGATTGATACTTTGGTTCTCAAAAACTGAGGGAAATACTTACGCCACTTTGCTGCATCACCCTTTCCTCTTCAAGGAAAACCAACGCAAGCTCAAGACGTAGCAAGAAGGATTTCTGGCGTCGTTGCCGGGGAGGTCTTCGCTCAAGTCAAGACACACCAAGTACCCATCACAAACTTATCTCCCTCTCATTACAATATTTGCCATTTGCCTCTCGTCTTCCTCTCCCCCACTTCACCCTTGCCGTTTTATTCGCCCTCTCTTTCCCAATCTCCTCTCTCTTTTGCTTGTCTTCTTGTGTGCTCGTGTGTTAAGTTAGTTTATTTTCGTTGCTATGGCTAGTCCTTTGTCTGCTCCTTTGTCTCCCGAGTTTGAAGTTCTTCACCTCAAGCAAAGACAAGGAGAAAACTTAAAAGATGATTGGTATAGGATGATAGAGTCTTATCGTAATTGCACCTTAGAGGTAAATTTCAGGATTTTACTTCGCAATTTTTATGTTGGACTAGGTATGTCCCATAGACAACTCTTCGATTGTATTGCCAAGGGTAATTTTATCGAAATTGATCCCAATATTGCGCATGGAATCATAGAGGGAATAGTGGGAACACTATCTCAAAAAGGGGGAGCACAATCTACCCAAGTAGAGACACAAGTTTTCGGAAAGATTTGCAAAGTAACAAAAATCTTACAAAAAAGTATCGTGAACCCCTCAAGAGTATTAGTGGACATCTTCACCGCATGAATATGTTAATTACCCTTTGCAATAAATGGTTGGATGCTTTAGATCTAAAAATTTACGAATATGAAGGGAAACGTATAGAACCTCCCAGATTCGAGCATGATTCCGCTAAGAAATTAAAAATTAAAGATGGCACCACTTAGATCTATCATCGCTTTTATGCCTAGGTTGGGGCGTTAAACAATAGCGCTAGTTGGGAGGCAACCCAATTTTATTTTTGTTTTTTGTTTTTGCTTCTGTTTAGTCATAAATTTTTCATCTACCTTCTGTTTAGATGTGTTTTTATGTTTTAATTAGTGTTTGTGCCAAGTAGAACCTATAGGATAACCTGCGGTGATAGTTAATTTGATTCTGCTGAAAAACAGAAATTTTGGGCGCAAGAAAATCTAAACTCCTAATATCTCAGTTGGTAGGTCGCGTTCCGGGTTTTATTTTCGTCCCACCATTTTCGTCCGGTTTTTTTTCGTCCTCAATCCCACCTCCCACTTCCCCGTACCAAAAAGAAAACCACCCAAAACCAGGTAAAAAGGGAGCGATGACTCCAGTCCTCGCACGCCTCGCACTTGCATGCCTCAATGAAAAAAGACCACCGAAAAAAGACCTACGAAAAAAGACCTACGAAAGAAAAAACAACGACAAACAAAATCAGGCGGCTCGCACGCACGAGCGAGGCCTCCAGATCCCGTCGCCACCGCCCGACGCCGCCAGCCCCGTCCTCCTCCCTGGCTCCCGGCGCCGCCCTCCCCCATCTCCTCCTGCGATCCTGACGTCGCCCCGCCCCTCCTTCTCCCTCACTCCCGGCGTCACCCCGCCCCCACCTTCTCCCTCACCGCTGGCGCCGCCCAACCCCCAACCTCCCTGGATCCCGGCGCTGCCCCGCCCCCACCTCCTCCCTCGCTCCCGGCCGCCCATGCCGCCTATGCGCGCCCCTCGCTCAGTCCAGATGGGCCGCGCCGGGAGTGGTAGATCGAGGCGGCGGGCACCATGTGCTTTTTTTCTCTTGGGACGCCGCTCCGACTCGATCCGGCGAGGAGGCAGCCTCCGTCTGCGGCAACGATGGTGGCGGCCGGCTGCGTGAGAGGTTGATCTGATTGTGCCTCCATGACGGCATCGTTATGCGCACCACCGACGGTGCTGCGTCGCAACCAAAGGGGCACCCGGCCACGGCCGGGGACTCGCTGCAGTTGAAGCACGCCATCTTGCCACCATGTATGTTGTGTGTTCTTGTGCTGCAGGTCCTTGGGGTTGGGTGTTCTTGTAGCCACCATGTTCATGCAGGCACGAATTGGACTGAGAAATGCTAACAGAGGAGGAGAAGACCATGCAAGTACGTATGTGCCAAAATTGATAGATTTAACTCTAGGTATTGCATTATTTTGCTGCAGTGTAGTAGTACTCTTGAAAGAATTTGTAGGAGATAGCAAAAGGACTAGATCAAGGATCCATTGATTTAAAAAATATGGTGGAGAAGAGGATCAATTTCGCTGTAGCGTATTCTTGCAGGTACATTTTCTATTAGCTTCAGTGAGGATCAATTATTTCTGTGTACCACTATCAAGATGGTGGAGAAGAGGCCATTACAGAGGGGAACAAAGTCAGAGGCATTATAAGATGTGTGCTACTAGGGGCAATGAAGCTGCTCAGACCTACATCAGTGTTGAATAACGTGGGGAGCTGGAGAAACATGACAATGGTGCTGCTTAATCTTCTTGTTATGCAAGTGAGTTAAAAAAATCAAACATGTCAACGCTGTTGTGTTTGGACTAACCTTTTTACTCTAGAATCTTGATCTCAATCACCATGGTTATTTCTGATACAAGGACATAAAATTGCTCTAATATCTGTTTTGCTTATTGTGTTTTTACATTGTAAACCAACAGATGGGAAACAAAAGGGAAATACGTATATTTTGGCTTCCCCATAGTTGTCGTTTGTTCTTTGATTGTTTAGATCCTCCATAGAATTTCAGGAACCTCTGTTGATGTGTTCACAATAATTCTATATCTATTTATTAGAAGTCACAAGTAAAATATGAAGAAGAGCATGTAAAAAGACAGTATATCTTTAACAGCTTTTCTTTTACGTCATATGTGCTTTTGGAAGTTCGGGATGAGCTTCTTTCAGTACTTCGCTGATGATGAAGCAGATATCAGGGCACTTCAGTTTAGTAAATATTGTATATACCCTTCCCCTGAAAAGTTTGACGTTGTTACTTGGGAAAAAGGAAAATGCCCACAGATTACTTTTTAGTTATGCAAAGTTCAAACTTCAGTCATGCTTTATTGGTCGTTTTCCCCAATAAATATCTACCAACTACAGGTCCTTGGGGTTGGGTGCGGCAACTCGCGGCTCGAAGACAATCTTTTGTGGTGGGGCGTCGCCGCCGCCGGCGGCACCTGCATAGACCGTCTCGCTGGGAACAAAGAAATGCTACCCTGATTTGGAGCTGTAGGAAGGAGGTGGTTGCAGACACAAAGTGGGGACACACAACTCCCATGCCAAACGGATCCTTGGTTTGGAGGTGCGCGGCACCGACGATGACAACCTTTCTATTGACGCAAGGGCAGCAGGAGCTCATGACGCTGTTGATGCCACCACCATGCACGGGGTTGATGCAAGGTGGGACAAGTATGTATACCAGGCAAAGTACTCAATTGGTTTGGCATTTAGCTTTTTGATTCTGTTTTAAGTGTGCTTTTTGATTCAGATAATTTGTTTACCTGATGGCTTCACTCCAGGTAATCTGTTTGTCTGACATTTTGCTTTTTGATTCAGTGCGATCACTAATGGGGAGAACATAAAACTTCAATTAAGGGCACAGTGATTCTCTAGCTACATGTATCATGCAAGTGACGTCTTTCCATGAATCTTCTATTCATTATATAACCTCTCAGGCCCTTAGAAAAGTATCTCTGTTAACTCGATTTCTTTCTGCTGATTCTTATAGAGCTTCTGCAGGAGGGCGTCACCTGCGGCATCACTTGCATCGACCTCTCACCGATCACCGTCCCGAGGATGCACGACAGACTGGCGGAGCAGGGCACCAGTGATTGTTTCACCAATTTGCTCGACTCATAGTTCCCTTCCTCTGTCCACACAACGTTGCCCATTGTTGCTAAGTTGTTAATTCATCAGGACCATTATTGCAGCTACATAGTCTGTTCATCTTGCCTGCCTTCTTAGGAGAAACCAATTTACTGAAGGTAACTATTCTTTATTTACATTTTATTTGTTTCTTCCTGCTACTTGTACGATTTGCGTCGGAAATTTTCTGACTACTTGCATGAATTTTAGACCCTACTTGCACGGTTGCCTGCATTTTGTGTTGAGAAACATCTGCTACTTAAATGTACATAATACTTGCAAGTTCTATTTGTTGACTGTGCCATGATAGCTTTAGGCCTTTAGTTGTACAAAAATGCCAAAGTAGGTGACAACCACCTGCAGCTCAATCCTTGTTTAACTCGATAGACAAGCTAAAGTAAATGCGGAGCCAAGATAAATGGTTGTAAGCCTTTTACTGACTAGGAATGAGAGGTTGTAGGAAGGAACACTGCACTATGAGTATGCCCTTTGTTAGCTCTTTGCCCTTTTCTGTAACACTAGCCTATAGAAGGATGAATGGTGTCAAGCTCCGGGCAACAAGTAGGATTATCTCAGTAGTACAGTCAGCACCACTATCTGAGATTGCACATTTACGACCATGGTGGCACACAGAAAAGGAAGCTTGGTCTGAAACAAATTGCCAAATGCTAGGATCAACATTTCTTTTCTAGAGCATCTCCTTTTCGGGAAAGTTGTTGTCGAGAACTCAGTTGCGTGTTCCTTTATTTTCAAGAAACTCTATATAGACCTTGATAGCTTGAATATAATGTTTTAGTATGGTGTATTTGTAAGGTACAATCCATTGATAATTACTGGTAGTAACATGTGTGTATGTGTATATTTAAACATACTATCGTTAGATCAAAATTTGGACATACATAGATAGCTCCAGATGTAGCCTAAATGTTTTTTACTCCCCATATAAACACTGTTGTGAATCCTTGTGTGGTTGTGCCTAGATATATCTAAATGCATCTGCTGCTATATCTCTCAATACTCAATAGCACGGTTTCATGGCGAATCAGTGTCACTGTTATGTGTGTTGATGTTTGAACCGAACCAGCGATTTGTTAGAACTTATAGTGTTTCTTGTATAGGATGTCGGTTTTCCAAATCATAAGAATATTTGCTTTGCTTTGTTTTTTATATTTGCAGGTTGGCAATTCCGAAGTTATTGCCTTTCTACTTCAAACTGAAATAATTCCTCTTTGTCTTTAATATGGAGATGGGCACTGAACTTCCAAAAACAGTATGAACTCAACCCCTTCTGTAAATCAAATATTTCATTTGCAGGGACGACGTGGGGCTCATGTCGAGCACTTCACCTGCAATGGGTGTGGCCTTCTCCGTCTGCCAAACATGCTACAAGTACGAGCACCATGAGGGAACTGCCTGGAGTGCAAGACCTGCCACAAGCTCCTCAAGGGTCAGTCAGCTTCCACCCACGGCCGAAGGCACTTGCAGATGTGAAGAATATCCATGTCCGATTACATCGCCAGAAAGAAAAAACCATGAGAGCCCACACTAATCATCAAGGTAAAAATTGTCCTGTATTCTTTTCTAATATTACATTTGTATGTTGGTTTGGTAAACTTAGCATGCTGCGAGCTATTTTTAAGAAAGTTCAGTCAGACCTTATGCTGCTATGAAATATACATGTTAGGACTATTTACATGCCTATAATTAGGCCCACCAGTTTGGATGGCAAACAATTGCAGCTGCGAAGAATAGGATATCTTCTCGATCTCAGGGATCAGACCATCTGATCTTTTGTTTGATTGGGGTTGCGGTTTTGTTGGGCATATAAGTTTGTGCTGGGTATATGATCATATTTTTGCTGGCACTGATGTATGGCCTTCCTTATGGTTATTTTTATAAAAATAAATTGTGTCAGTTTTGCCGTCGATGATAGTAATAGTATCAAGTTCATATGGTAAAATAACTGATATGAAATACTACCCTCGGTTTAGATCTATTTCATGAAGGTCTCATATTAACACCTGTGAGTGGGAGTTTCATAATATAGAGTTACTTATAAGATTGGATACTATTTTTTGATCTGAAATATCTATTGCCGATAAGAACGTATTTCACATAATAATATGTTGGTTCATGCTGGAGCTTGAAATGTATTCCTTTTTTTCTGTAGGGATTTTTGAAATGAGCAGAAGATTAGTAACTTCTACGACATCAAAGATCTGACCTTTTAGAGTATGCACCATATTGATTTACTTATGGATTTATTCACACTATATAAGATTTGTCTTGAACGTGATACTTTATTGACTGTACTGGACACGGGAAGTTAACTGTTTTAATTATATAGGATTAGTCTGCACCAATTGCTGCATAAGTTCTCCTTGATACCAATTTACATACTTGCGCTACTAGGCCTTTGGTCTGTTTGCAACTGGTATTTTAGACATGTACGAGTATTTTCATGGTATTTCTATATGTTTTAATTAGTACCAGATGGAATTTGCGAATTAGTCTTACAAAGAGAAGAGAAAAGGAAACATTATTCACGAGTTTGCAGGAATATGGAAACTCAAGGTAGTCTGTTAGCATAAGTAAAAAATGTTTTTCATTTTATTTCTTTGTTTGACAAAATTATATTTTATCCGAACGTATGGATGATCGACACAATGGACATACGTAGTTTCTGGTTAGTAGAAATTCTTAAGTCCCAAGGGCAAGCATACCGTTGAAAAAATAAATACATGTACGATGATCAGCCGAGAACTTGTCGATCTGTGATTCTTTGAAACTTGATGCTTATAACTGCCTATAAGTCAAG
This sequence comes from Aegilops speltoides, assembly GCA_021437245.1. Classification (NCBI taxonomy): domain Eukaryota; kingdom Viridiplantae; phylum Streptophyta; class Magnoliopsida; order Poales; family Poaceae; genus Aegilops; species Aegilops speltoides. The sequence continues at coordinate 470,364,832 of CM038143.1, read as the reverse complement.
ATTGTTCGAGCCAAAGATAAGTACCAATCTATTTGGTTGTTGAACACTTTTGTCGGGACCCGACTCAATGCCACATCGATCTAGCATGTAACACCTCATATCACTTTGCGGCCTCACGCACGGTATTCTACCGGTGTCGCCTTACCTTTGCGGGACCGTTTGCGCCTTTTGGCACACGATATGATAGTGTCGCTAGCATCAATATGATAAGGAGCCCGGCCGACATGGCTAGTCGTAAACCCAAAGTGGCACAAACTTACAGGACAGCATCCATGACCAAAGATCGAACGTGTCGGCCATCACGAGTGAATCCAGTCAGTAGCACGGGCTAGCAGACTCGGTGAACCGGTCAGCGGGCTAACAGACTCCTAGATTCATCGCGTGACATTTCCCGAAGGGACGATAATCGAACGAAGAAGGACACATGCCGGCCACCTAAGTGATTAGGAGCAAAGAGCAAGCTACCATGGCTCGGTGGAAACATTAGGAGACATTTCCGAAGAGAGGCTACTAAAGATAAACAACTAGATAGTCAGATCCCACACATACCAAGCATTTCAATAACATACACACAATATGCTCGATATGTGTAAATACAACATGGCATCACAACATGACTCTACGACTCAAGCATTTATTCAATGGGCTCCGAGGAGCGAGATATTACAAACATAGGTCTCATGACCCAACATTCAGAGCATACAAGTGTAAGCACAAGCGGAAGCTAATATGTCTGAGTACAGACATCTACAAATGAAAAAGGCTTAGAAGCCTGACTATCTACCGAGATCTGCCGAGGGCACAAGAACGAGGTGAGGTAACAAGCTAAACGTCGAAATCCACGTGGAACTACTAGTGAGACCAAGTCTCTCTGCAAAAACATAAAATAGGCAAACGTGAGTACAAATGTACCCAAAGAAGACTTACATCGTAACTAACTACATATGCATCATTATCAATATAGGGGTGGTGGAGTTTAACAAAGAAGCCGCCTTTGACTCGATGGCTATCCTAAACTACAACGCAAGTAACTCTTTTGAGGTGGCGCACACGAGTCCACATATTCACCATATCAATACACCACTATGGATCCGCCCCGTCTCCTCACGAGAACGCCATCCATAGCACTCACGCTTATCTTGCGTATTTTAGAGTATCCACTTTCACTTGTCTATGAACCGATATAAGCAACCCGAAGTCCTTTTCCGCGGACACGGCTATTCAATAGATGATGTTAACCTGCAGGGTGTACTTCTTCACACACGCTCACCACTTACCGCCGTTTACGACATGTACTCGGCAACCTTCAAGCCGAAGCCCAACGTGGGTGTCGGCCACCTACCTAAACACTCGAGTCCCTAGTCCGGGTTTATCGCCTATTTGGGTTCCATCTATGAGGAGTTCCGGCCAAGTTTCGCTCCTGACCCCAAACGATGTGTACAGGTTCCGTGACACCAAGCAGGCGCCGGTTTACCTGCCACGTGCCTACCGTGATCAGCCCACCCCTACGGCCAACAATGCAGACGGCCTCCAAAGATACTACAAACACGTAAACTACTTGCAACTCCCGGACAGAGGACTAGGGTGATTAAGAAGCCGAGAGGGTCCATTGGTTTCGGGCCCAATGCGTGGTAGTAGTGAATCATGGATCACAAACACGTAACTCGGTTCGAGGGCGGCCGCAATGAGACAACCCACCATGTACTCCTACATGGCCTCTCACCGCTACCTTTACCAAATCGTGTTCACACACTTAGCTCACACACAAGAGGACATGTTCACACACCTCCGAATCATCCTCGATGAATCGAGACCGACTCAACTCTAAGCAATAGCAGCATGACAAACAAGCATGTATGAGTAGGCACAACAGGCTCAAACAACTCCTACTCATGCTAGTGGGTTTCATCTATTTCTTGTGGAATGACAGTCATGCAAAGGATAAGGGGTTCACTACCGCAGAAGTAACATTGAATCGTTGTTGTCCTAATGCAAGAAAAGAGAGCAGGAGCGAGAGAGTGGGATTATATCGGAATGAACAAGGGGTTTTGCTTGCTCGGCACTTCAAGATAGCATTGAGTCTTCATCGCTGTCAACGATCACAACGCTTCGATAACGCTCACGAGGGAGAACAATACCGGCAAACAGAGAAGAAACACGATCAATGCAATGCACAATATGATGCATGCTATGACATGGCAATATGAATGTGTTTTGGGCTAATGCAACTAGCAACAGATTAAATGAAGTTGGTTTGAATACAAGATTCAAATTCAAACTCCATATGTGATTATTCAAATGCCATTTAATTGATTTGTGCTAAACAGCAGCTATAAGTTGTTCTAACATGCATGAAAATGGTACAGATGGATTCCTTGAATTTTTTCGATAATTTTCATATATAAATTATTTCATTTCGACTTACGGTTGATTTTCTATGATTTATTGAAGTTTAGGCATTTTCGAATATATTAAATCATTTAAGATTTATTTAAATTCGAAAGGAATTATTGCGTCAAGATGACCTCATAGTGACGTCATCAGTCAACGGGCTGGTCCAGTCAAACCGACCTATGGGTCCCGCGTGTCGCTGGCTAATTAACTAATTTAATTTAGTTTAAACCGATCGGTAATTAGCGAAGGGGCCCCACCGTCATTGACTCAACGGAGTCAACCGGGCCCACCCGTGGTCAAAGTCGACACGGCTGCACCGGCGCTTAGCCGCCGGCGAGCCCGACGCGGTGGCGGAAGTGATTTTATTGCTCAAGAACCAAACGAGCCGCGAGGCACGGAGTGGAGCCGAGGACGAGCCGCGGCTCTTGGCGAGTCCGTTGGGGTCGGTGGTGGCGGAGTTGGCGCCATGCGGCGATTTTATGCCACCGAGTTCGGGTGAGAGCGAACTCGGGCTGGGGTGTGCGTGGTGCGGGGAGTGCATGGTTAGCCTCGGTAGCGGCGTCTTGAATGCGTTGGACAAGGTGAGGTGGCGGTGGTTAGCGGAGGCACGTCGGGCGACGTGGTCCATGGCGCGCGGCGGTCGATCTTCGTCGCGGTGGCTACATGGCTCGAGGGCGAGGGAGGAAGGGTAGGAGGGTAGCTAGGCTCACTGGGCACTCGTAGAGGCCTCCGCGGGTCGGGACGAGCCGAGGCGGCGGCAAGATTGAAGGGATCTCCGCGACGGCGAACTCGGCGAGGTCGGTCGCGGTGGACTCGGGCCTCGCGAGCACACGGGCTCGGGTAGCTCGGCAAGTGGGCGGCGGAGCTCCTAGACACGACGAGAAGACGACGGGCGACGGGAGCACGGCTACGACGTGGGCACGGCGGCGGTGGCGTCGGCCATGGTGGGAGCGCGAGGGAAGGAGCCGGAGAGGAGAGGAGGCGTCTGGGGGTTCTGGGAGAGAGGGAGTGATTCACGGCGTTAGCCGGGAGAGAAGCAAGCAGAGGCGGCGAAAGGTGCGTGGCACCCATGCGGTGCTCGCTGTCGAGCACGTCTGCCGCTCGCTGGCAAGCAAGCGGCTTCATTGGCCTGGCTGGCTGGTGGGGGCAGTGGGCGGTTAGCGAGCGCCTGTAAGTCTTTCTGTTATTTTACATTTCATTATTTTCCTTTTCTATTTTCTCGCAACTTTGTTGAATTATTAAAATACCTAAAAGGTTCTAAAATTCACCAAACTACTCTCGCCCATAGCTGGATTATTTCCAACATGAAACATTTTAGTTTGGAGATTTTGAGCATTTGAAATATTTTATATAATTTTAAATGCCCAAATTCAAATAATTATGATTTAATTCAAAGACCTTAGGATAACCTAGGAAGTTGTGCATCACTTTTGGCAGAGGTTCTGAACCAAGGCAAAAATGATGGACATTTTAGAAGGGCATTTCAGGTTCATTGAAAATATTTTTAGTAAACCCTAGTTGATTCAGAGAATTTGGGAGTTCTCATCATTCCCATTTCAGGTTTAAATGAAATTTAAACATGATGCAACACTCTAATGCATGCACTAGGCATTGTCAGAACTAGGGATGTGACAACTCACCCCCACTAAGCAAGAATCTCGTCCCGAGATTCAAGCGTAGGGTAAGGCGAAGGGGGGGACGCAAACAAACACAACCTTCACGATCCAGGGTGCACTTCAAATGAACGTTGATTCGCTCACCATCATTATCTTGATGTCTTGCTCTAAGAACTCTAATCGACATGACAACAAGAGGAGAAAGAAAACTCTAGAAGGATCGATCTTCTCAAAGATCGAACAACTTGGGATCAGCTCACGGGTGAGTTATGGCAACATTTCTCGAGCTGAGACACGGGGCACACAACTAGAGGGATGGAGTGGAACAGACGACAGAGGTTCACTAAGTATACAACAATTCCACACTTAAGAAGGTGGTGAACCGTTGTCGACGTAGCGAGGAGTTAAGTTGCCATGATACCATAACGAGACATCTTAGAGGAGACAACTCATAGGATCATCCCTCAAGTGGCAAAAAGAATTACCTCTGATTCAAAGATCATTGAAACTCTTTATACCAGCCTAAGGCGATCACAGTCAATCATTTGAAGGAGTCCGAAAGAATGACATTCTCGGCCGGGTTGGATGATGTGGATTACCTTGTTGAAGACAACACAAAGGATGATTTTAGTAACTGGGGAGAAGCTCAACAGTAGAGAGTGATTCCACTATTGGAGTGGTTATAGCATAACCGAAAAGACTAGGAACAATTCCAGTTAGTGCCGGTGATAATACATAGTGCTTGTGCTAGCTCTCAAGAACTTGAGCATTTCCATATTCATCAAGGTTTTACCAACATCCGTGTCAAGGGTGCTGACAACAGAACATACTACCATGATGAACAACGATGGACGATGCAGATGCAAAGAAAAATAATACTTTCTCGATTTCACCTTAGCGAAACCAAGGGACAAAATCGGATGATTGACCGAGAGACACTTAGCACTCCGCTTCTAATGTTCTCCTTGATGTACTAGCGTATCCCATTCATTGAGATGGTCTGGCATCTAGAACATCAAGTAAAGGTCGGACTTCGGGAACACAAAAATCATAAGGCACAGTTAGGGAGTAAATCCTACAAAGTCCTTATGGGAAGGTGGTCAACTTCTTCAATCAAGATACTACAATAACAGGTCTTCCGGTTGGGTGTGTTGGCCACGACATCCATTTTACCGGGTTACAGAGAGACCAATAATATAATTCTTGGGAAATGTTCCAACCATCATATCTGCCTAAGATTCAGATCTGGTTGGTGTCAGGATATTCCAGACTCATCAAGTCTAGAAAGAAAGATGAAAGTTTGCAACACAAGCCGACGAGATGATGTTGCGTGATTCTCGGGAAATGAACTACGATAGCAAGCTCTAAAATATGAGCTGGTTCTGCTACAAACCTGTGAGCACGCTGTCCAAGACAAGCATGACCACATAGTAGTCTTACAAAGAAAATACTACCGAGTTCGTGGGAAACCATCATTGCGGATAACGAAGTCCTTGATTAAGCCGGGTTAGCTCTTAAAAGGAACTTCTTCTCCTTGAACAAATCAATCAGTGGCTTGGTGTGCTAGGGGCACATATAGAATGAAGGTTGCAAGTCTTGAACCACGAATACTTCGCACGTATGCATGACCTGATTTGGGACGAATCCAAAGGGAGCAACTTTGACTTCCTCGAATCCACTGACAACTTGCATCAAATACACATGAACTAGAGGAAGTCACTTCTTACATCCGAACATATGCTTCATGAGCTAGCATGAACAAATGCTTTTTAAAAGTTTCCAACACTAGCTTAATGTTCAACAAAACTATGGAGAAGACAAGGATGTTGTCGATGGGCTCAAGAACAATTCATCCAGATTCCCATGGACATGGAATTCCATAACTATGTGAACAAGGTTCTAGTATTGGTCAGACCCAAAAGATATAATGGTGTATGCTCGAGGAAAATCCACGAGTAAGACGACATTACGAACATCGTTGGTTCTGATTTGATTTGAGGATAGCCCACACTCGAATCAAAGTTTTGGCAAGACAATAAGTCCAACAACTGATCACGAGGATCAATCAATGAAGATATTACCTTTCTTCAACAAACACACACAAGGATATCCCTTGGAGATGAACTAAGTCAGGTGAGCTTTTATCTTCCAACTCTCCAAGTTGTTGTTTAGCTTAGCCAACTAGCTCAGGGGTATCCAACACAGATTCTTGGAGAAAGGGTGGTTTACAAGAATAAACCAACTTGATCACGAACTCAACATAGCGGTCAGGTGACGACCTGGCGATACTTCCAAGAAGATATTCAGAAAATCACGAACCACCGGTATGTTACTAAGCCCGAGAACAATCTTGCCTTCCAGAGCAAGACGATATGATCAAATAAGCAAGGGACTGGATAACCCTAACTCATTGATCGAGGAGTGCACCAGAAATAAGGACTAGGTAGCACAATCAACCTTAGGGTGACGATTCAATAATCATCACGGTAAGAATGAGGTTATCGTCCATTTAACTACCAAGCAACGGAGTTGCCAGCAGTATTGATTTCACACACCACGATTCACTTGTCGGCATTCCGGTTACAATAACACAGAAACCGAGGAATGAACAATGATGGCGAGGAGTATTACTACATCAACAATTCATAGGATGGTGTGCAATTCCCATGACATTCTTGATATAAAGATGGTATTACTCCAAGGTAGAACAGAACAAAAGCTTGATTAGCAATTTGATCTACGGAGTACAACTGCTTTGACCCAATCCTAGAAATGGACAAGGTACTGGAGTTTGTTTCTCCTAGTCACTCCGAATAGAATGGCTTGACGGACCACAGAAGTAAAAGGCATCGATGAACACGAATGCACGACTACTCCTGACTATCAATCGATAGACGAAAATCAGGATACAACTAAAGGAGGACAACTCAAAGGAACATACAATTCTCGAGTTGTGGATGCATAGATTGGTATGTCGGCGAAGCTCAACATTTCTTCCGGATAACCCATGCGGAAAGGGTAGAACCGGCAGATTCACTATTATGAATGGAGAACTCCTCAAGAGTACTCGATTGTGATCTTTTGGTTCAACGAGGAACTTCGCCATAGGCGGTTCATAGTAGTTGGAAGAAGAAAATACCACGCACCTCGAGGACTAATGCAAAGGTTACTAATATCATAAAGGAACTAGCAACACTATCAACACGAGGTAAGTAGAATGAATCTTGGGTCAAGAACCCAGGAGTAGAATACCTACTACTAAATGGCATCACGGGATGCTTTCGAGAATGAAGGCCAGAGTCATCACACTGGGATACAAATCATGGCTAGATTACTAGATGATCCCCTAAGACACCTAGGGTCATAATAATAACTCCAACATATATGTCGAGGCAATAGAATACCTCAACTCAGCATTTAGTGTGATTAACCTGGCTCAAAGGAGCATCAAAACCAGAGGAAAGGATTTGCAAGTGCATCAGACTATTTAGAAACCTGGGATGACTCGGACAGCATAACGGCTATAAATGCTCAAAATGATTTAAGACATCCGGCAAAAATGGTGGCATAACTACTCAGAAGCACAATATCAAGGTTCCGAGACCAACTATGAACACACGGAAGTAGTACAAACTGAACTGAGATTTGAACTATCAATTCTATAAGTCTATGGTTTAGTAACACGTCATCCTCGATAGATAGATGAGAAGGCCTAGTTCTTAATCCCGTAGAAGAGAAGAGGATGACTCGGATCGAAGGCCATGAGGTATAAGGAGTAAAAAGAGCCTTACGCTCCATCCCACAATCAATTCCCTTACATATAACTAAAGCATTTCTAGACTCAACTTCACCAGTTTGGCTTGGTAATCCTACAGGCGACAAAGCTCGATACCAAAGCTGTCAGACCCGACTCAATGCCACATCGATCTAGCATGTAACACCTCATATCACTTTGCGGCCTCACGCACGGTATTCCACGGTGTCGCCTTACCTTTGCCGGGACCGTTTATGCCTTTTGGCACACGATATGATAGTGTCGCTAGCATCAATATGATAAGGAGCCCGGCTGACATGGCTAGTCGTAAACCCAAAGTGGCACAAACTTACAGGACAGCATCCATGACCAAAGATCGAACGTGTCGGTCATCGGCGAGTGAATCCAGTCAGTAGCCTTGGGCTAGCAGACTCGGTGAACCGGGCAGAAGCGGGCTAACAGACTCGGTATTCATCGCGTGACATTTCCCGAAGGACGAGATAATCGAACGAAGAAGGACACATGCCGCCAGCCTAAGTAATTCGGAGCGGTAGCAAGCTACCATGGCTCGGTGGAAACACTAGGAGACATTTCCCGGTAAGAGAGGCTACTAAAGATAAACAACTAGATAGTCAGATCCCACACATACCAAGCATTTCAATAACATACACACAATATGCTCGATATGTGCAAATACAACATGGCATCACAACATGACTCTACGACTCAAGCATTTATTCAATGGGCTCCGAGGAGCGAGATATTACAAACATAGGTCTCATGACCCAACATTCAGAGCATACAAGTGTAAGCACAAGCGGAAGCTAATATGTCTGAGTACAGACATCTACAAATGAAAAAGGCTTAGAAGCCTGACTATCTACCAGATCCTGCCGAGGGCACAAGAACGTAGCTGAGGTAACAAGCTAAACGTCGAAGTCCACATGGAACTACTAGTGAGACTGAAGTCTCTCTGCAAAAACATAAAATAGGCAAACGTGAGTACAAATGTACCCAAAGAAGACTTACATCAATTACTAACTACATATGCATCATTATCAATATAGGGGTGGTGGAGTTTAACAGCGACAAGCCAGCTTTGACTCGGTGGCTATCCTAAACTACTAATCGCAAGTAACTCTTTTGAGGTGGCGCACACGAGTCCACATATTCACCATATCAATACACCACTATGGATCCGCTCCGTCTCCCTACGAGAACGCCATCCATAGCACTCACGCTTATCTTGCGTATTTTAGAGTATCCACTTTCACTTGTCTATGAACCGATATAAGCAACCCGTAAGTCCTTTTCCACGGACACGGCTATTCAATAGATGATGTTAACCTGCAGGGTGTACTTCTTCACACGCGCTCACCACTTACCGCCGTTTACACGACATGTACTCGGCAACCTTCAAGCGGAAGCCCAACGTGGGTGTCGGCCCACACCTACCTAAACACTCGAGTCCCTAGTCCGGGTTTATCGCCTATTTGGGTTCCATCTATGAGGAGTTCGGCGAAGTTTCGCTCACAGCCCCAAACGATGTGTACAGGTTCCGTGACACCAAAGCAGGCGCCCGGTTTATCTGCCACGTGCCTACCGCATCACAGCCCACCCCTACGGCCATGCCACAAGACGGCCTCCAAAGATACTACAAACACGAAACTACTTGCAACTCCCGGACAGAGGACAAGGGTGATTAAGAAGCCGAGAGGGTCCATTGGTTTCGGGCCCAATGCGTGGTAGTAGCTGAATCATGGATCACAAACACGTAACTCAGTTCCTTAGGACGGCTGCAATGAGACAACCCACCATGTACTCCTACATGGCCTCTCACCGCTACCTTTACCAAATCGTGTTCACACACTTAGCTCACACACAAGAGGACATGTTCACACACCTCCGAATCATCCTCGATGAATCGACCCGACTCAACTCTAAGCAATAGCAGGCATGACAAACAAGCATGTATGAGTAGGCACAACAGGCTCAAACAACTCCTACTCATGCTAGTGGGTTTCATCTATTTACCGTGGAATGACAGTCATGCAAAGGATAAAGGGGTTCAGCTACCGCAGCAAGTAACAGTTGAATTGTTGTTGTCCTAATGCAGTAAAAGAGAGCAGGAGCGAGAGAGTGGGATTATATCGGAATGAACAAGGGGGTTTTGCTTGCCTGGCACTTCTGAAGATAGCATTGAGTCTTCATCAGTGTCAACGATCACAACGTCGGTACAACGTCTACCGAGGGAGAACAATACCGGCAAACAGAGAAGAAACACGATCAATGCAATGCACAATATGATGCATGCTATGACATGGCAATATGAATGTGTTTTGGGCTAATGCAACTAGCAACAGATTAAATGAAGTTGGCTTGAATACAAGATTCAAATTCAAACTCCATATGTGATTATACAAATGCCATTTAATTGATTTGTGCTAAACAGCAGCTATAAGTTGTTCTAACATGCATGAAAATGGTACAGATGGATTCCTTGAATTTTTTTGATAATTTTTCATATATAAATTATTTCATTCTGACTTACGGTTGATTTTCTATGATTTATTGAAGTTTAGGGCATTTTCTGAATATATTAAATCATTTAAGATTTATTTAAATTCCAGAAAGGAATTATTGCGTCAGCATGACCTCATAGTGACGTCATCAGGTCAACGGGCTGGTCCAGGTCAAACTGACCTGTGGGTCCCGCGTGTTAGTGGCTAATTAACTAATTTAATTTAGTTTAAACTGATCTGGGTAATTAGCAGAAGGGGGCCCCACCTGTCATTGACTCAACGGAGTCAACCGGGGCCCACCCATGGTCAAAGTCGACACGGCTGGACGGCGTTTAGCCGCCGGCGAAGCGACGCGGGCGGCGAAGTGATTTTAGCGTTCCGCAACCAAACGAGTCGTGGAGGCATCGGAGTGGAGCCGAGGACGAGCCGCGGCTCTTGGCGGAGTCCGTTGGGGTCGGGTGGCGGAGTTAGCGCCGGCGGCGATTTTGCGGCCACCGGAGTTCGGGTGAGAGCGAACTCGGGCTGGGGTGTCTTGGTGGTGCGGGAGTGCATGGTTAGCCTCGGCAGCGTCTTGAATGCGTTGGACAAGGTGAGGTGGCGGTGGTTAGCCGGAGGCACGCCGGCGACGTGGTCCATGGCGGCGGCGCGGCGGTCGATCTTCGTGCGGTGGCTACACGGCTCGGGGGCGAGGGAGGAAGGGTAGGAGGGGTAGCTAGGCTCACTGGGCACTCGTAGAGCCTCCGCGGGTCGGGACGAGCCGAGGCGGCGGCGGCGTTGAAGGGATCTCCGCGACGGCGAACTTCGGCGAGATCGGTGCGGTGGACTCGGGCCTCGCGAGCACACGGGGCTCGGGTAGCTCGACGAAGTGGACGGCGGCGGAGCTCCTGGACACGACGAGAAGACGCACGGGCGACGGGGAGCACGGCTACGACGTGGGCACGGCGGCGGTGGCGTCGGCCATGGCTCGGTGAGCGCGAGGGGAAGGAGCTGGAGAGGAGAGGAGGCATCTGGGGGTTCTGGGAGAGAGGGGAGGATTCACGGCGTTAGCCGGGCGAGAGAAGCGGCGAGGCGGCGAAAGCAGTGCGTGGCACCCATGCGGTGCTCGCCGTCGAGCACTGCTGCACTGGCGGCAAGCGGCTTCATTGGCGCTGGCTGGGCTGGGCAGCAGGTGGGCGGTAGAAGGCGCCTGTAAGTCTTTCTGTTATTTTCATTTCGTTATTTTCCTTTTCTATTTTTCTACAACTTTGTTGAATTATTAAAAATACCTAAAAGGTTCTAAAATTCACCAAACTACTCCTGGCCCATAGCTGGATTATTTCCAACATGAAACATTTTAGTTTGGAGATTTTTGAGCATTTGAAATATTTTATATAATTTTAAATGCCCAAATTCAAATAATTATGATTTAATTCAAAGACCTTAGGATAACCTAGGAAGTTGTGCATCACTTTTGGCAGAGGTTCTGAACCAAGGCAAAAATGATGGACATTTTAGAAGGGCATTTCAGGTTCATTGAAAATATTTTTAGTAAACCCTAGTTGATTCGGAGGGGGCTGGGAGTTCTGTCATTCCCATTTCAGGTTTAAATGAAATTTAAACATGATGCAACACTCTAATGCATGCACTAGGCATTGTCAGAACTAGGGATGTGACACTTTTAGATCAGGAGTAGTAGAAATTCTTAAGGGCGTTGGGATATTGAACTGCAGGTACTAATGCGTGTGTAGTTCATGTCAATCCATCCTATTATTTCATCCTTGTAGGCATACTGCTCACCTTCTTTTAATACTAATTCTCTTAATTCTTTTCTGATTTTTGTGGAGTTGTGCAAATAGCTTCGGAAGGTTTGTTAGGCTAATATAAAGTAGGGGCCTTTGCTACATAATGATACAAAGATGCAACTGAAGGCTGTTTTGTAACTAGCAATGTATTTTGTTTACAAGCTGATTGTCAACTTTCTTAGAAAGATACATGGCTGTTTTGTCAAGAGGTATGCTTATCGTTATGCGTGTCGGTCTATCTACTCGATCACCTTCATATCAACAAGTACATTGGAGTTGTTTATCTTAGTGCATCGTAATTGTTTCTTTCATGCGAGTTTCGCTGCTATTTGTTAAATCTTAAAGAAACGCGTCATTCTCGAGGTTTACAAGTCCCTTGTTCAAATATGAAAATGATTTATTTGCAAACTTCAATGCAAAATGGTTAGTCGAGTCTCAAACAACTGCATCTATATATACTTTCTAGCTATGCTATTGATGCCACATCCAGATTACACTTTTCTTCTCTTTTTCTTTTCTTGGGACTAGAAAGGTCTCACTCAAGGTGCTTGTAACATCGGTAGAATGGTGGAATTCTAGCAGTCATTAGTTTCAGTTTGTGTATAAGAAATACCATCAACCTATTATTAGTGAGCTTTGTATTGTTTTTCTCTGTGTTTACACCTCTCTTGCTCCAACTCGATGATTCAATTCTAACAGAGGAGCTTGCTACAGCCATCCAGGGGGCAGGCGATTAGATGCCCATCACTCACGGCGGCAAGAAGTTTCGTGTCGAGTTGATGAACCAGCACCACCGGGAGCCGGATGAAGAAGGTTGTCCCATGGAGAAAAACGAGAAGTTATGAGATGTTTTTGACAGCTAATGGATGATGTTATCTTAGTCTGTGAATTTTTGTTTTGGTCGATTTAGAAACCTTGTTTGATGTCTGAAGATCCCTTTTTGCCCACTGTTCAAACCATCTCTTCATTTTTGTGTAAATGGTAACAATACACTTCAAACAATTAAGTTGTCATCCCAAAAAAATATTTTGTAAAAGGATGTACTTATCGCCTCAATAATCCTTAATCATCATGTACATTGCATTTTCATTTAATTATTTTTGAGAATAGCGTAGATAGTTTTCTTCAGAATTACAAATATTTGATATAGTGTATGTTAATTGAGACATGTGTTGCACGTGTTCCTTAATGCATCAATCATTTTCAATTAGGACGGAGTCCGAAAAATGTTGTAAGGTTATCGCCATTTTTTTAACTACGTAAGTCTCGAAGATTAGAAGCATGATCTTTTATTTTTCATGTTGCTCTACCTCTGTAGTGTCAAATTGTAGGAACTTTTATCACATATGCTAATTTATCCTTGATGGCAGATAATCCGAACAAAATTTTTGGAAGTAATGGAGGCCTCCCCAGAGTAAGGGGGAAAATTGTGGGAGTGGATGCACATCATGTAGGCGAGATGGCAGAGTTTGTGGTTGTACTGGCCATGAGTGGGCATAAACTAGTTTACACTAATTACTTTACATTAATGTTGTTGTTTGCAGACTTGAAAGGAGAAAATATTGGCAAAAAGTCCCTCAAAATTCATAGTGTGGGTGTAGAAGGTTTGGGGATTTTGAGCCGGATGGGCCATTGATGGTTGCGGTTAGCTTGGATAGGGAAGGTAGAGATACTAAGTGAAGAGGAGCAGGAGAACGAAGACGAAGAAGAATAGTGGTTTATAGGCAGAAAAAAATTAAGAATGTTGCTCAATGTGCATGAGGATCCAAACAATGTAAATTTGAAACGATTAAAGTTGACTCATGTCGAGCCTCACGATGGTGGTGGAGCGGTCATGGTGGATGGTTGGTTGCGGCCGCCGTGTAGTTGTGGAGCAGGTCGTGGGAGAGAGGTGGTCGGTGAGCCCGTGCCGAAAGAAAAGTGCCGCCGGTAGGCAAGGTAGGGTGGATGGTGACCATCACGCTGTTTTCGAGTGAGCGAGGCATCCGCCATCGCGCAGGCAAGGAAGTCGAAGCCTGGGTCAAGGTTGGGCACTGTGGTTGGCGTGAAAGTTGACGGACCCGAAGGCCGGTGAGGAAGACATTTTTATTATAATTGCTCAAATATTGTGCGAATGAAACTAAAGACAACATTTCTGATATTGTGCAAGAATTTGTTGAACGCATCAAATAGATCTTAATTTGTAACAAATTTTTAGTTCGATCATCCCTCTATATGTATGCATTGTCAAATTGCCTTTTGTTAACAATTTACAATGTAAGTGAAGTGGACTTAAATTATTACTCGATTACACCTGTGCTATCTTTTTTTTACATGTGAAATATAACATGCATTATGTTTACATAATTCCTGCAAAATATTTCAAAAGCCCGTGGCAACGCACGGGCATTATACTAGTAATTTTAGTAATTCAGAAAAACGTGATTCTGCGTTGATTCTTCTTGCTGTAGATCAATAGACAAATTTCCCAGGACTTCCTATTTTTGTAGGATTTTTAATGTTCCAGAAGTATTCTAGAGTTACAGATTGCTACATACTATTCTGTTTTTGACAGATTCTGTTTTTCGTGTGTTGTTTGCTTATTTTGATGCATCTATTAATAGTATCCGGGGGTATGAACCATAGAGAAGTTGTAATAAAGTAGGTTTAACACCAATATAAATAAAGAATGAGTTCATTACAGTACCTTATGTGGTGGTTTTTATTTCTTGCACTAACGGAGCTTATGAGATTTCCTGTTAAGTTGTGTTGTGAAGTTTTCAAGTTTTGGATAAAGATTTGATGGACTATGGAATAAGGAGTGGCAAGAGCCTAAGCTTGGGGATGCCCATGGAACCCCAAGATATTCAAGGATAACCAAAAGCCTAAGCTTGGGGATGCCCCGGAAGGCATCCCCTCTTTCGTCTTCGTCTATCGATAACTTTACTTGGAGCTATATTTTTATTCGCCACATGATATGTGTTTTGCTTGGAGCGTATTGTATGATATTGGTCCTTGGTTTTTAGATTACCAATCATCCTTGATGTACACACCTTTTGGGAGAAGCCCACTTGATTAGAATTTATTGGAATGCTCTATGTGCTTCACTTATATCTTTTGAGCTAGATAATTTTTGCTCTAGTTCTTCACTTATATCTTTTAGAGCACGGCGGTGGCTTAATTTTGAAGAAATTTTTGATCTCTCATGCTTCACTTATATTATTTGATAGTCTTTTAGAACAGCATGGTATTTGCTATGGTCATAAAATTGGTCCTAGAATGATGGGCATCCAAGTTGGGTATAATTAAAACTATCATAGAAAGTGAATTGGATGCTATTATCAATGATACTTGATAATTATTTTGAGATATAGAGGTGGTAATATTAGAGTCATGCTAGTTGGGTGATTATGAATTTAAAGAATACTTGTGTTGAAGTTTGTGATTCCCGTAGCATGCACGTATGGTGAACCGCTTTGTGATGAAGTTGGAGCACAATTTTATTTATTGATTGTCTTCCTTATGAGTGGCGGTCGGGGACGAGCGATGGTATTTTCCTACCAATCTATCCCCCTAGGAGCATGCGCGTAGTACTTTGTTTTCAATGACTTGTAGATTTTTGCAATAAGTATATGAGTTCTTTATGACTAATGTTGAGTCCAATGATTATACGCACTCTCACCCTTCCACCATTGCTAGCCTCTCTTGTGCCGCAACTTCCGCCGGTACCATACACCCACCATATAGCTTCCTCAAAATAGCCACCATACCTACCTATTATGGCATTTCCATAGCCATTCCAAGATATATTGCCATGCAACTTTCCACTGTTCCGTTTATATGACACGCATAATCATTGTCATATTGCTCTTTGCATGATCATGTAGTTGACATTGTATTTGTGGCAAGGCCACCTTCATAATTTTCATACATGTCACTCTTGATTCATTGCATATCCCGATACACCGCTGGAGGCATTCATACAGAGTCATATCTTGTTGTAAGTGTTGAGTTGTAATATCGAGTTGTAAGTAAATAAAAGTGTGATGATCTTCATTATTAGATCATTGTCCCAGTGAGGAAAGGATGATGGAGACTATGATTCCCCCACAAGTCGGGATGAGACTTCGGACTTTATATAAAAAAAGAGAAAGGCCAAATAAAAAATGAGAGAAAATGAAGGGACAATGCTACTATCCTTTTTACCACACTTGTGCTTCAAAGTAGCACCATGATCTTCATGATAGAGAGTCTCCTATGTTGTCACTTTCATATACTAGTGGGAATTTTTCATTATAGAACTTGGCTTGTATATTCCAATGATGGGCTTCATCAAAATGCCCTAGGTCTTCATGAGCAAGCGAGTTGGATGCACACCCACTTAGTTTCTTTTGTTGAGCTTTCATACATTTATAGCTCTAGTGCATCCGTTGCATGGCAATCCCTACTCACTCACATTGATATCTATTAATGGGCATCTCCATAGCCCGTTGATATGCCTAGTTGATGTGAGACTATCTTCTTCTTTTTTATCTTCTCCACAACCACCATTCTATTCCACATATAGTGCTATGTCCATGGCTCACGCTCATGTATTGCGTGAAAGTTGAAAAGGTTTGAGATTACTAAAGTATGAAAAGATTGTTTGGCTTGTCATCGGGGTTGTGCATGATTAAATACTTTGTGTGATGAAGATAGAGCAACAGCCAGACTATATGATTTTGTAGGGATAACTTTCTTTAGCCATGTTATTTTGAGAAGACATGATTGCTTTGATTTAGTATGCTTGAAGTATTATTATTTCTTATGTCAATATGCACTTTTATTTTGAATCATTTGGGTCTGAACATTCATGCCACAATAAAGAAAATTACATTGAGAATTATGCTAGGTAGCATTCCACATCAAAAATTCTGTTTTTATCATTTACCTACTCGAGGACGAGCAGGAATTAAGCTTGGGGATGCTTGATACGTCTCCAATGTATCTATAATTTTTTATTGTTCCATGCTATTATATTACCTGTTTTGGATGTTTATGGGCTTTAATTTATAGTTATATATCATTTTTGGGACTAACCTACTAACCAGAGGCCCAGCCCGAATTGTTGTTTTTTTTGCCTATTTCAGTGTTTTGAAGAAAAGGAATATCAAACGGAGTCCAAACGCGATGAAACCTTCGGCAGCGATCTTTTTGGAACAAATGCAAACCTGGAGACTTGGAGTGGAAGTCAAGCAACAAGTGAGGCGGCCACGAGGGTGCCCGGTGCGCCCCCTACAGGTGGGCGCACCCCCCACCCTCATGGGCCCCTCGAGCGTCCACCGACCAACTTCTTCCTCCTATATATACCCAGGTACCCCGAGAACATCAGAATAGACCACGAAAACCTAATTCCACCGCCGCAACCTTCTGTATCCGCGAGATCCCATCTTGGAGCCTTCGCCGGCGCTCCGCCGGAGGGGGAATCGACCATGGAGGGACTCTACATCATCTCCAAGGCCTCTCCAATGAGTTGTGAGTAGTTTACCATAGACCTTCGGGTCCATAGTTATTAGCTAGATGGCTTCTTCTCTCACTTTGAATCTCAATACCAAGTTCTCCTCGATCTTCTTGGAGATCTATTCGATGTAACTCTTTTTGCGGTGTGTTTGTCGAGATCCGATGAATTGTGGGTTTATGATCAAGTTTATCTATGAGAAATATTTGAATCTCCTCTGAATTCTTTTATGTGTGATTAAGTTATCTTTGCAAGTCTCTTGAATTATCGGTTTGGTTTGGCCTACTAGATTGATCTTTCTTGCAATGGGAGAAGTGCTTAGCTTTGGGTTCAATCTTGCGGTGTCCTTTCCCAAAGGATGTTAGGGCAGCAAGGCACGATTGTATTGTTGCCATCGAGGATAAAAATATGGGCTTTATATCATATTGCATGAGTTTATCCTCTACATCATGTCATCTTTCTTAATCGTTACTCTGTTCTTATGAACTTAATACTCTAGATGCATGTTGGATAGCGATCGATGTGTGGAGTAATAGTAGTAGATGCAGGCAGAGTCGGTCTACTTGTCAACAGACGTGATGCCTATATACATGATCATGCCTAGATAATCTCATAATTATTCGCTTTTCTATCAATTGCTCGACAGTAATTTGTTCACCCACCGTAATACTTATGATATCTTGAGAGAAGACACTAGTGAAACCTATGGCCCCGGGTCTATCTTTTATCATATAAGTTTTCCATCTACTTTTATTTGCATCTTTACTTTTACAATCTATATCATAAAAATACCAAAAATATATTTATCTTATCATATTATCTCTATCAGATCTCACTTTCGTAAGTGGCCGTGAAGGGATTGACAACCCCTTTATTGCGTTGGTTGCGAGGTTCTTGTTTGTTTGTGTAGGTGCGTGGGACTTTTGAGGAGCCTCCTACTGGATTGATACCTTGGTTCTCAAAAACTGAGGGAAATACTTACGCTACTTTGCTTCATCACTCTTTCCTCTTCAAGGAAAACCAACGCAAGCTCAAGACGTAGCAGTGAGCCAACACGTGTTTCCTCTGGCCAATGAGAATTTTACACGTGGAAAATCCCCATTGGTCCGGGCTTTTAACGGGTTATCGGATCCAAAACCGGACCCGGTAGCTTAACGGCGACCTGTTATGGTGGATGCCACGTTTTAGTCACCCTTGACGAAAGCACTTCTATGACGCACGATTTATCGTCATGGAAGGGGACACTTTCGTGATGATAATTTTGGTAATGTCATGGAACACTTCTATGACAGCACAGGTATGACTATCTTGATTCTGTCATAAAATCGTCATCGACGTACATGCATGACAGAAAACGTGACCTACTGTGACAAACACGTATCGTTGCGAAAGTGTATTTTTTTGTAGTGTAAACTATGGAGGGGGCACCGCACACGGCTAAGAGAACAATTGTTGTGCTTTGGGGTGCCCCCCTGCCCCCGTATATAAAGGAGGGGAGGAGTAGGCCGACCACCAAGGGGCATGCCAGGGGGGAGTCCTACTAGGACTCCACTCCTAGTAGGATTCCCCCCCCCCTCTTTTTCCTTCTTCCGGAAGGGGAAAAGGGGGGAAGGGAGAGGGAAGAAGAGAAGGAAAGGGGGGCGCGCCGCCTCCCCTAGTCCAATTCGGACTCCCTATGGGAGGGGGGCGCGGACACCCCTTGTGGGCTGCCTCCCCTCTCCCCAGTGGCCCATGTAGGCCCAATAATTCCCCGAGGGGGTTCTGGTAACCCCTCGGTACTCCGATAAATATCCGAAACGTCCCGAAACCATTATGGTGTCAGAATACCTTCATCCAATATAACAATCTTTACCTCTCGACCATTTTGAGACTCCTCGTCATGTCCGTGATCTAATCCGGGACTCCGAACAATCTTCGGTCACCAAAACACATAACTCATAATACAAATTGTCACCAAACGTTAAGCTTGCGGACCCTACGGGTTCGAGAACTATGTGGACATGACCGAGACACATCTCTGGTCAATAACCAATAACGGAACCTGGATGCTCATATTGGTTCCTACATATTCTATGAAGATCTTTATCGGTCAAACCGCAATAACAACATACGTTATTCCCTTTGTCATCGGTATGTTACTTGCCCGAGATTCGATCATCGGTATCTGAGGGAGTCCCGGACTAGGGGGTGTCCGGATAGCCGAACTATCATCTTCGGTCGGACTCCTGGACTATGAATATACAAGATTGAAGACTACGTCCTGTGTTCGGATGGGACTTTCCTCGGCGTGGAAGGCAAGCTTGGCGATACGGATATGTAGATCTCCTACCATTGTAACCGACTCTGTAAACACATAACTCATAATACAAATTGTCACCAAACGTTAAGCTTGCGGACCCTACGGGTTCGAGAACTATGTAGACATGACCGAGACACATCTCTGGTCAATAACCAATAACGGAACCTGGATGCTCATATTGGTTCCTACATATTCTATGAAGATCTTTATCGGTCAAACCGCAATAACAACATACGTTATTCCCTTTGTCATCGGTATGTTACTTGCCCGAGATTCGATCATCGGTATCCGAGGGAGTCCGGACTAGGGGTGTCCGGATAGCGAACTATCATCTTGGTCGGACTCTGGACTATGAATATACAAGATTGAAGACTACGTCCTGTGTTCGGATGGGACTTTCCTCGGCGTGGAAGGCAAGCTTGGCGATACGGATATGTAGATCTCCTACCATTGTAACCGACTCAGTGTAACCCTAACCCTCTTGGTGCCTATATAAACCGGAGGGTTTTAGTCCCAGGGCTAACAACAATCATACCATAGGCTAGCTTCTAGGGTTTAGCCTCTCGATCTCATGGTAGATCTACTCTTGTACTACACATATCATCAATATCAATCAAGCGGGAGTAGGGTTTTACCTCCATCGAGAGGGCCCGAACACAGGTAAAAACATCATGTCCCTTGTCTCCTGTTACCATCCGCCTAGACGCACAGTTTGGGACCCCCTACCCGAGATCCCCCGATTTTGACACCGACATTGGTGCTTTCATTGAGAGTTCCTATGTGTCGTCATCTTTAGGCCCGATGGCTCCTTCGATCATCAACAATGATGCGGTCCAGAGTGAGACTTTTCTCCCCGGACAGATCTTCG
Organism: Aegilops speltoides; assembly: GCA_021437245.1. Taxonomy (NCBI): domain Eukaryota; kingdom Viridiplantae; phylum Streptophyta; class Magnoliopsida; order Poales; family Poaceae; genus Aegilops; species Aegilops speltoides. The sequence continues at coordinate 470,344,122 of CM038143.1, read as the reverse complement.
TATTCGGCGGCTTTGCACTGCAGGCCAATTCGCTTGGCCATCTGGAGCAGATCGAAAGCTACGCCCCTGGCCATCAGGTCAGATTTGGAAGTTTGAACTACACGGCTGACGTCCGCGGAGACTTGATCTTCGACGGGTTCGAGCCACAGCCAAGCGCGCCACACTGTCACGAAGGGCATGATCTAGCTCTGCCGTCGGACAGTGCCCTGGAGGCCGCACCAGTGTCCGCTCCGACCCTTAGCTCGGAGCCGACTGCACCGATCAAGGACGGATGGCTGGACACCGCCTCGGGGGCTGCTATCTCTACGGCGATTGAGCCGAACACCCACCCTATCCTTTGCAATGCTCATGACTCCAAGGTGCCGGACTCCTCTCCGGACTCCGAACCTCCCGCGCGCCAATCGAATCCGATTGGGCGCCGGTCATGGAGTTCACCGCCGCGGACATCTTTCAGCACTCGCACTTCGGCGACATCCTGAATTCACTAAAATCTCTCTCTTTATCAGGAGAGCCCTGGCCGAACTATGGTCAGGAAGGTTGGGATGCGGACAACGAAGAAATTCAAAACCCACCCACCACTCACTTCGTAGCCACTATCGATGATTTAACCGACATGCTCGACTTCGACTCCGAAGACATCGACGGTATGGACGACGATGCAGGAGACGACTAAGAACCAGCGCCTACAGGGCACTGGAAGGCCACCTCGTCATACGACATTTACATGGTGGACATCCCAAAAGATGGGAATGGCGATGGAACAACGGAGGTGACCCCTCCAAGAAATAGCATAAGCGTCGGCGTCAGCGGCGCCGCTCTAAATCCTGCCACAGCAAAAACAGTGATTCCGGCACGGGAGACAATAACACCCTGGACAGTGCCGAAGACAACTCCCTCCAGCAGGATTCAATGCGGAAGGATGGAGAAGCCAGCCCTCACGAGAGAGCGGCAGGCAGAGAAGTAGAGGACGATAATTACATGCCTCCCTCCGAAGACGAGGCAAGCCTCGATGACGACGAATGTGTCGTACCTGAGGATCCTGTCGAACAAGAGCGTTTCAAACGTAGTCTTATGGCCACGGCAAGCAGCCTCAAGAAAAAGCAGCAACAGCTTAGAGCTGACCAAGACCTGCTAGCCGACAGATGGACTGAAGTCCTTGCGGCCGAAGAGTATGAACTCGAACGCCCCTCCAAGAGCTACCCAAAATGCAGGCTGCTACCCCGATTAGAGGAGGAAGCACCTAAACCTACATCACCAGCGCATAAGACGGCCGACCGGCCACCTCGTGGCCGTGACAGAGAGGCCTTTCGGCCCTCCACTCAAGCCGCACCCCGGCGCCGCTCAAAAAATACCAAGATGCGGGAGAATGCGCCAAACCTGCGGGATATACTAGAGGACGAGGCAAGGCAAACAAGATCAATCTACGGATCGCGTGGGCGCCCCACGATACGTGATGATAACCATCACGCCGGATATGGCAATTCCGGCCGGGCCGAACACAGTAGACAAAGCTCATTTGAGCTGCGTCGTGATATAGCCCAATATCTAGGCGCCAAGACACCCACTATGCTTCACATTTAAGTGATGGATCATCAAATCCCTGAGGGTTTCAAACCCGTAAACAATGAATCATACGATGGCACAACAGATCCTGCGGTATGGATCGAGGACTATCTCCTCCATAACCACATGGCCCACGGTGATGATCTACACGCCATCAAATGCCTCCCACTCAAGCTTAAAGGACCAGCTCGGCATTGGCTTAACAGCTTGCCAGCAGAGTCAATCGGTTGTTGGGAAGATCTGGAAGCCGCATTCCTCGACAACTTCCAGGGCACCTATGTGCGACCACCAGACGCCGATGACCTAAGCCACATAATTCAGCAGCCAGAAGAATCGGCCAGACAATTCTGGACACGGTTCCTAACCAAGAAAAATCAAATCGTCGATTGTTCGGATGCAGAGGCCCTTGCAGCCTTCAAACATAACATCCGTGATGAGTGGCTTGCCCGGCACCTAGGACAGGAAAAGCCGAAATCCATGGCAGCCCTCACAACACTCATGACCCGCTTCTGCATGGGAGAGGATAGCTGGCTAGCTCGTAGTAACAATATTGAAGGAAATATGCCCTAGAGGCAATAATAAAGTTATTATTTATTTCCTTATATCATGATAAATGTTTATATTCATGCTAGAATTGTATTAACCGGAAACATAATGCATGTGTGAATACATAGACAAACATAATGTCACTAGTATGCCTCTACTTGACTAGCTCGTTGAATCAAAGATGGTTAAGTTTCCTAGCCATAGACATGAGTTGTCATTTGATTAACGGGGTCACATCATTAGGAGAATGATGTGATAGACTTGACCCATTCCATTAGCTTAGGACTTGATCGTTTAGTATGTTGTTATTGCTTTCTTCATGACTTATACATGTTCCTATGACTATGAGATTATGCAACTCCCGTTTACCGGAGGAACACTTTGTGTGCTACCAAACGCCACAACGAATCGGGTGATTATAAAGGAGCTCTCTGGTGTCTCCGAAGGTAAATGTTGGGTTGGCGATTTCGAGATTAGGATTTGTCACATCGATTGTCGGAGAGGTATCTCGGTCCTCTCAAGAATGCACATCACTATAAGCCTTGCAAGCAATGTAACTAATGAGTTAGTTATGGAATGATGCATTACGTAACGAGTAAAGAGACTTGTCGGTAACGAGATTGAACTAGGTATTGAGATACCGACGATCGAATCTTGGGCAAGTAACATACCGATGACAAAGGGAACAACGATGTTGTTATGCGGTTTGACCGATAAAGATCTTCAGAGAATATGTGGGAGCCAATATTAGCATCCAGGTTCCGCTTATTGGTTATTGACCGGAGCCGTGTCTTGGTCATGTCTACATTGTTCTCGAACCCGTAGGGTCCGCACGCTTAAGGTTTCGATAGCGCTTATATTATGAGTTTATGAGTTTTGATGTACCAAGGAGTTCGGAGTTCGGGATGAGATCGGGACATGACGAGGAGTCTCGAAATGGTCGAGACGATAGATCGATATATTGACGACTATATTCGACTTCGGAAAGGTTCCGAGTGATTCGGTATTTTTCGAGTACCGGAGAGTTACGGAATTCGCCGGGAGTATATGGGCCTTATTGGGCCATACGGGAATAGAGGAGAGAGGCTAAAGGAAGGAGGCCTCGCCCCCCTCTGGTCCGACTGGACAAGGGGCAGCCCCTTTCCTTCTTCCTCTCCCCTCTTTCCCTTCTCCTACTCCAACAAGGAAGGAGGGAGTCCTACTCCCGGTGGGAGTAGGACTCCCCTTGGCGCGCCCCCTCCTAGGCCGGCCGCCCCCTCCCCCCTTGCTCCTTTATATACGGGGGCAGGGAGGCACCTCTAGACACAACAACAATTGATCCCTTGGATCTCTTAGCCGTGTGCGGTGCCCCCCTCCACCATAGTCCACCTCGATAATATCGTAGCGGTGCTTAGGCGAAGCCCTGCGACGGTAGAACATCAAGATCGTCACCACGCCGTCGTGCTGATGGAACTCTCCCTCAACACTCGGCTGGATCGGAGTTCGAGGGACGTCATCGAGCTGAACGTGTGCTAGAACTCGGAGGTGCCATAGTTTCGGTGCTTGATCGGTCAGACCGTGAAGACGTACGACTACATCAATCGCGTTGTTCTAACGCTTCCGCTTTCGGTCTACGAGGGTACGTCGACACACTCTCCCCTCTCGTTGCTATGATCACCATGATCTTGCGTGTGCGTAGGAAAATTTTTGAATTACTACGTTCCCCAACAAATATGACCAAGAGCCCTGGTAATTCGGATACCAAGGACAACAACGGCAGGTCGCGTTGCAACAAGCACAAGTGCCGCATTAATGGCGATAATACTGAGGATACGGCAGTCAATGCCGGATTCAGAGGCTCTAAACCCGGTCAGCGGAAAAAGCCATTCGAAAGAAATACTCCGGGCCCATCCAATTTGGACCGAATACTCGATCGCTCGTGCCAGATACACGGCACCCCGAAAAACCAGCCAACCACACCAACAGGGATTGTTGGGTGTTCAAGCAGGCAGGCAAGCTAGCTGCCGAAAACAATGACAAGGGGCTGCATAGCGATGACGAGGAGGAGCCCCGGCCGCTGAACAATAGAGGACAGAAGGGCTTTCCCCCACAAGTGCGGACGGTGAACATGATATACGCAACCCATATACCCAAAAGGGAGCAGAAGCGTGCACTAAGGGACATATATGCGATGGAGCCAGTCACCCCAAAGTTCAATCCGTGGTCCTCCTGCCCGATCACTTTTGATCGAAGGGACCACCCCACTAGCATCCGCCATGGCAGATTCACCGCATTGGTTCTAGACCCAATCGTTGACGGATTTCACCTCACTAGAGCCCTGGTGGACAGCGGCAGCAGCCTGAACCTGTTTTATTAGGATACAGTCCGCAAAATGGGCATAGACCCCTCAAGGATTAAACCCACAAAGACGACCTTTAAAGGCATCATACCAGGTGTAGAGGTCAACTGTACAGGCTCAGTTACACTTGAAGTGGTCTTCGGATCACCGGATAACTTCCGAAGCGAGGAATTAATCTTCAACATAGTCCCGTTCCGCAGCGGCTATCACGCACTACTCGGACGAACCGCATTTGCAAAGTTCAATGCGGTGCCACACTACGCATACCTCAAGCTCAAGATGCCAGGCCCTCGAGGAGTCATTACGGTCAACGGAAACATTGAACGCTCTCTCCGAACGGAGGAGCACACGGCGGCGCTCGCGGCAGAAGTACAAAGCAGCCTCTTAAGGCAATTCTCGAGTCCGGATATTAAACGGCCGGACACCATCAAGCGCGCCCGGAGTAACCAACAACAAGACCGCCTGGCACGTTCCGAGCACGCGTAGCAATGCAGACCCAACCCCAGCCCTCGCGCAATTGTGAAACCAGTGCTACGCGTACATAATTACGCTTTGGAAATACCATGGGCATAGGGGAGGGGCATGAACACGGGAGGCCCAGAATGCAGCTCAACCGCACCAGGGGCTCCCAATTGTGTCATTCTTCTTTTTTTCTCTTACTTTCAGGACTCCTTTCTCAAGAAGCCCTGTCCGGCAGTAGAATCACCGAACACACGATGCAACAGCCAGGGAAGCAGGAAGCTACGCCGAGTGTCCAGTGGTCTCTATAACGAGCAAGATACTTGTTTTACATATCATCACGCAGCTCGCTCCTGGAGGGAGACATGTCAAATAGTCCCATCCCTTGCTTATCGCACTATTTGTATCGTTCTGCTTTTACCGCAGCTTTTTTGAATAAACAATGCATAGCTTTTTGCCTATTATTGCATTCCTTTTTCTATCTATATATGTTCACTTATGACATGTTGCACCCGTACGCTTTGGTATGGCCAAATACACCAGGGCTTAAGTACCCCAAAATATGGTGTGATAAGTCCGAACACTTTCACAAGTGCGGCACCCGAACTTATAGCATTATATGAATCGGCTCAATCATGTCTTGGGTCAATAGTTGGGTTTGCCGGCCCCATGTTTTGGTACCTTACGTTCCGTTATATCGCTAAGGTAGCTGGGAGAACCACTGCGACAGCCCCGTTGAGCCGAGTTGAGCACCTCAGTGGAGAAAGCTAAAACTGGCCGTCATGATAGGGCGAGAGCCGGTCGCTGTTCGAGAGGTTTCTTCGAGTCCCTAAAGACTTATGCCGCTTAGAGCGAGGAGTCGGCTTTGTCCGACCTAGGCGTGGATAGCGCCCCGAACTCGGTCTTTCGAATACTAGGGGCTTCGCCGAAATTTAAAATTATAGAATTCTATGGCTAAGTGAGAGTGTTCAAGCATTATAGTCCGGTTGCCTTGTTCGTTGCATTGAGAGCCTCCCTCGAAGGACCCAAGAATGGGAAAAAGAGCGCCAAGTTTATCCCAACACCCCAAAGACTCATGGCATGGGGGCGGTTTACCACTCGCCATCTCTCAAATTTAATAAACGGCCACACGAAGGTAATATTTTAAATTCACAAGCGTTGCTTAGCGATATGAACAAGTTTTCAAGCGTCTGAGGATAACAAATGCGAGTTCACTCAAAAATTACATCTTTGGAGCATTCACCGCTATAAGGCGGGCACCTTCAGACGCCTCGATAATACATCTCGGCTATGCGATACTCCCTGCCCGGCGGCGGAGCGTCCGTCACAAGCTTCTCAAGATCCATCTTGCCCCAAAGGCACTTTAGCACGGGCAAGGCCTCACGGCACCTTCGACATGCAGAGTGCTTGATGACTTCAATCCATGGACAAAGCGCCCACCAGCCGCCTCACCAGCCCAAGTAGCTCCGTGTATGGCCTCCTTTGGCCACAGCCAAACTATGAGGCCCTTCATGGCCTGTTCGCCACCTTATGGAGCTCGACCAGCTGCTTCACTGGTCGCTCAGGGCACCGGTGTCCGCCTTAGCATACCGAGACCGAACACCTTCTCCGCCGAGCTCCCTCCTCGGCCCGGTAGAATGCGGCAGCGTCGGACACACTGCGGGGCAGATCTGCGAATGCTCCTGGAGAGCTCCGGATTCGGGTAAGTAACAAGTAATTCACTTTCACGTGCTTGCTTTGCATGAAGAATGCCTTACCCACTGCTATCTTCTTTATTGCCTCAATTTTCTGGAGGGCTTTTTGGGCTTTGGCCTTAGCGGCTTGGGTGCTCTCAAGAGCCGAGGCGAGCTCGGACTCTCGAGTCTTTGAGTCACGCTCCAAACTCTCGTGTTTTTCCATGAGAGCCTGGAGCTCTTGCTGTACCTTCGCCACCCGCGCCTCCTGCTTCTCTCGCTCGGTGCGTTCCGCAGCTGCATTGCTCTCGGCCCTGGACACCGCTTCCTTCAGGGTCGCCACCTCGTTCGCGGCCCCTGCAATTTTTCACGTTATTCCTATTATTTTTTGCAACCACATGTTTTATATACTTCCATAAGGTATTACTTACCTTCCTTGTCCTCGAGCTGCTTCTTGGCAAGGCCGAGCTTGTTCTCAGACCGCTCGAGGCTCTGCTTCAATGCATTGACCTCCGCAGCCAAGGCTGGAGGAGGTCAGCAAGAACCTGCATTCCCATATTGACATACTTGTGTTAGACTCCTCAGACATCTTTTAGATCCTCAATTCGGCTTTTCTTTCCAACACCAAACCGAGCATCAGGGGCTACTGTCTATGCGGTAATATTTTTACATATCTTATACATACCTCAAAGCCTGTTAGAAGGCTGGTACAGGCTTCGGTCAGCCCGCTCTTGGCGGACTGAACTTTCTGGATCACCACACTCATAATAGTGCAAGGTTTCGTTGATGGAGGCGCCGTTAAGCGCCTCCAGCAAATTATCCGGTGCCCGGTTGGACGGAGGTCACCAGTGTCGCAATCTCGCCCTTCTCACTAAGGGGCCACCCGCCGGACTCCGGAACCACTGAATGTTCCGGTGCGGAGTCCGGCCCAGGGCCGGACTTAGAACCCTTTGGGGTTTGATCCCCCTTGCGCCCAAAGACCGGAAGGTTGCCTTGCGGCACCTCGGGGACCTCATCCTCCTGGCTGGGCCCCTTTTGGGACCCCACCTCGGCGTCATCCGCAGCAAGAGGAGAGGAGACGGCCGGAAGTGAAGTGCTATTCACGTCCGATGATGCCAGGGAGCCGCTCGTTGAAGTGTCGAGCCCATCCTTGGGCGGGCTGCAGGGTTATATTCGGCGTTAAGAGATTCTATGCGACAAATGAAACACCATGAATTATTCTGGTATCTGGACACTTACGATGTCGCCAGGGGCTTAGTCCTCGGTGGCCACTCCTCTTTGTCGTCGTCGGCGTTGGTGGAGTAGTCCGGAGGGAAGGTCCTTCCCTTCTTGGACCCTTCGGCCTCCCCCGTAGGGGCGGCCTTCCTTTTCTTCTCTCTCACTGGGAGAGGCCTTTTCCTCCTCCTCGCCAAGGGAGGAGTCCGCTGAGTCGCTCGGACGATGAGTCCGACAACACCTAGTGCCGGGAACTCCTTCGAGTTCCCGTGGCCTTCTTCTTGACCTTCTTCTCCGGCACCACGTAAGGCGCCGGAACCAGCAGCCCCGTCAATCGGGCGTCCGCTGGGTATTCTGGCAAGGGAGTCGGACAGTTAACCTGCCCGGACTTCTTTTGCCAGGCCTGTCAAAGGTAAGGGAGTTTAGATCCCGCATAGAGTCAAACTATGGAAAATAAGTGTCCTGCAAAGGGTAAAATAGCTTACCTCGCCGGCTTGACGCTGCGAGCTGAATTCACGATCTTCGGTAGCGGATGTGGGAGCCTCGGCGCCCTTGAACAGCACCTTCCAGGCGTCTTCGTACGTAGTGTCGAAGAGCCTGCTCAGGGTTTGGTGTTGTGCCGGATCAAACTCCCACAAACTGAAGGCCCGTTGTTGGCACGGGAGGATCCGGCAGATGAGCATGACCTGGACTACGTTGACGAGCTTGATCTTCTTGTTCACAAGGTTTTGGACGCAGGTTTGGAGTCCGTCGGCTCTTCCGAATTACCCCATGTCAGGCCCTTCTCTTTCCAGGAGGTGAGCCGTGTGGGGATACCAGATCGGAACTCGGGGGCCGCTGCCCATTCAAGGTCACGCGGCTCGGTGATGTAGAACCACCCCGATTGCCACCCTTTGATGGTTTCCACGAAGGAGCCCTCGAGCCATGTAACGTTGGGCATCTTGCCCACCATGGTGCCTCCACACTCCGCCTGCTGGCCCCCACTACCTTCGGCTTGACATTGAAGGTCTTCAGCCATAAGCCGAAGTGGGGCTTGATGCGGAGGAAGGCCTCGCACACGACGATGAATGCCAAGGTGTTGAGGATGAAATTCGGGGCCAGATCGTGGAAATCCAAGCCGTAGTAGAAAATGAGCCCCCGGACAAATGGGTGAAGTGGAAAACCTAGTCCGCGGAGGAAGTGGGTGAGGAACACCACCCTCTCATGGGGCCCGGGAGTGGGGATGAGCTGCCCCTTGTTGGGGAGCCAATGTGCGATGTCGCTGGACAAGTATCCGGCCTTTCGCAGCCTCTTGATGTGCCCCTCCATGACGGAGGAGGCCATCCACTTGCCTCCCGCTCTGGACATGGCTGGGGAAGGTTGAGGCGAGATGTGCGGACTTGGGCGCTGGAGCTCGAGTGCGCGGAAATGGATAAGCAAAGGAGGAAGAAGGCGTAGGTAAAAAGGTGGATCCTTATCCCCTTATATGGACGGACGAAACTATGCGTCCCCACCAGCCTGGTAAAACTCGCTTATCTCCCAAGCGCCATAATCAATGGCGCGGTTGGGCTACCCACGCCCGTATTGATGAGAATCCCGGAATAAGGGGAGACGATCTCTGCTTTGACAAGACGTGCCAAGGAAACTGCCTCGCTAAACGCGCTGAGGTGGGACAGTAAAGATGATTCGAATAAAGGCTTGGCCGTGGTGTGATGTCACGCCATGGAATACGTCAGCAGATTGAAGTTGTGTAAATATTATTCTCTCTACGGTGGTATGTGGAACTTATTTTGCAGAGCCGGACACTATCCCGGTGTTCAAAATCTTCTATGAAGTGTTCAGAGGAGGAACCCGCCTTGCAATGCCGAAGACAATATGCGCGCCGGACTCGTCGTCATTGAAGCCTGGTTCAGGGGCTACTGAGGGAGTCCCAGACTAGGGGGTGTCCGGATAGCCGAACTATCATCATCGGCCGGACTCCTGGACTATTAAGATACAAGATTGAAGACTCCGTCCCATGTCCGGATGGGACTTTCCTTGGCGTGGAAGGCAAGCTTGGCGATACGGATATGTAGATCTCCTACCACTGTAACCGACTCTGTGTAACCCTAACCCTCTTTGGTGCCTATATAAACAGGAGGGTTTTAGTCCATAGGACGAACAACAATCATACCATAGGCTAGCTTCTAGGGTTTAGCCTCTCTGATCTCGTGGTAGATCTACTCTTGTACTACCCATATCATCAATATCAATCAAGCAGGAGTAGGGTTTTAACTCCATCGAGAGGGCCCGAACCTGGGTAAAAACATCGTGTCCCTTGTCTCTTGTTACCATCCGCCTAGACGCACAGTTCGGGACCCCCTACCCGAGATCCGCCGGTTTTGACACCAACAGTATCCTCAGACCTAGTTCAATCTCGTTACCGGCAAGTCTCTTTACTCGTTTCGTAATGCATCATCCCGTAAGTAACTCATTTGTCACATTGCTTGCAAGGCTTATAGTGATGTACATTACCGAGAGGGCCCAGAGATACCTCTCCGATACTCGAAGTGACAAATCCTAATCTTGATCTATGCCAACCCAACAAACACCTTCGGAGACACCTATAGAGCATCTTTATAATCACCCAGTTACGTTGTGACGTTTGATAGCACACAAGGTGTTTCTCCGGTATTCATGAGTTACATAATCTCATAGTCAGAGGAATATGTATAAGTCATCAAGAAAGCAATAGCAATAAAACTTAATGATCATTATGCTAAGCTAACGGATGGGTCTTGTCCATCACATAATTTTATAATGATGTGATCCCGTTCATCAAATGACAACACATGTCCATGATCAGGGAACTTAACCATCTTTGATTAACGAGCTAGTCAAGTAGAGGCATAATAGGGATACTCTGTTTTGTCTATGTATTCACACATGTACTAAGTTTCTGGTTAATACAGTTCTAGCATGAATAATAAACATTTATCATGATATAAGGAAATATAAATAACAACTTTATTATTACCTCTAGGGCATATTTCCTTCAAAGATCCCGTGAAGTAGGACCTGGGAAAACAAGCCACTAGTTAACTGAGGAGAGTAACTTTACTAACCCACTCCGTCGGAGATGCAATACTCTCGAAAACTATATGGTAGGTTGATTTTTGTCTTAGTGTGTTGAAAGTTTGTATAAGCAAGATGCTATCCTAGAGAGCGATGAGGAACACACCTATATGAGCCCAAATGTTGGTCACATTTTATGAGATTGAGGTGATCTCTAGCAAGTTCATGAATAGGCCATGAGTGTGACTAATATGCTCCACCATAAGGGTCAACCTTTAGCAGCCATATACTGGTAAGACATTTGGTGAAACTTCTTTACGTCAAACTGACAATTCAAGGCATAGTCCATTGTTTAGTTGTAGAGGAGTGTAACTACTTGCTCTAAATGGAGTTCAGTCTTAATAAGTCTCCACTGAAATACTGGTATATCAAAACAGTGTTTGAAACAGAGGATGGAATGAGCCCTTGAGAGCTAATGGGGGATTGTTGAAATATGGGGTGGGCTTTAGGCCCATCCAACAATTTCAGAAAAATCTCTAAGGGCCCATGTAGATGTCATGACAAGGGATGCAGTGGAAAATTTAGTATCACCCTGCCAGTAGAGAAAGAGTTGGACCTCCTTATAAGGGATTCTCTTCCTCATGCCATTGGAGCTTGAGACACTAGTAGAAAAGGGGGCAATGGTCCAGGCCAGGTCAGCCCATTAGTCCCGGTTCAATCCAGAACTGGGACCCATGGGGGCATTGGACCCGGTTCATGAGCCCCGGGGGCGGCCGGGCCACGTGGGCCATCGGTCCCGGTTCATCTGGACCTTTTGGTCCCGGTTGGTGGGACGAACCGGGACCAATGTGCCTTGCTCCTGGCCCACCACCATTGGTCCCGGTTGGTGGCCTGAACCGGGACCAAAGGCTGCCCTTTAGTCCCGGTTCAAGCCACGAACCGGGACCAATTAATTGCCTAAATATACCTCCTCATGAAAGCAGAGCACTCCCACCGCCTGTTTTTTCGTGGCGGGCGAGGAGAGAGCTTTGTGGTGCTCTAGCTCACCTCCTATGCACACGAGGTGTTCGATGGAATGCCCGAGCCACACTACTTAAGCTTTCTCCTCTCCAAGCTCGACCTCCAAGCTCCATTTTCCTCAATATTTGTCTAGGTTTAGCGGTCCATCACGTCCCGTCCCCGTCTTCACCGCCGTCGATCGCCCGCGCCGATCTCGTTGTCGGCACCATCGTGGTGAGCCTCTTGTTCTTATCTTCTTTCTGAAAGGAAAAAAATTCTTACTTGTATGTTTATATAGATACTTGTATAATTTTCTTACTTTTATTATTGCATCTTATGTAGTGCGATGGTTTTGGTATCCGCCCCCATCGGCCCTCGTCCTGTCTATGATTCGGATGTGGTATATATTATCTTTTCATAACTATTGGTTCATTTATTGTTTATGACAATTATACCGACCAATGTGGCATAGATTTTATTTATCTAGGAGGTTGTTGAACCGGAAATTCCAACCAACCCTATTGTTGAGAGGTCAAATTTAGTTGAAGAAGAAAACAATTTCTTGAAGGAAAAAATTAGAAAAATTGAGGAGGAGAAGATGATATTGGAGTTGCATGTTGCGGATGTCGTCGAGGATCACAAGATCAAGATGGATGCAATGCGCTTGAAGATTAGAAAGATTAGAAAATATGCCATTCATACCGAGCCTTGGTATCATTATGCCGTTGGATCAGTTGTTACATTGGATGCAATTATGTTCGCATTTGTTTTCGCATTGAAATGTTTTACATAGTTTCAACGTATGGTTTAATTAATTTAGATGCTCCGCAGAGCTTTATGTTGTTAGATGAGAACTATGTATGTACTTTGGTTTTAATGTGATGATGAACTTCTATTAATTTGGTCACTTAATTATCTATTCATAATGTTCTGTAATGATTTTTGACACACTTAATTATATATAATGCACGCAGATGAACCGGCAATGGATGTACGGTTCAAGACACACCTCCGAGTACATTAAGGCGTGCATGATTTTCTCAAGTGGCTGAGGCAAACAAGGTAATGGTTTTATGTGTTGTCCATGCCCTATATGTGGGAATACTGAAGTCTTACTCGACCGGAAAATCCTTCACACCCACCGCTTTACAAGGGTTTCATGCCACACTATAATGTTTGGACGAGGCACGGAGAAATAGGGGTTATGATGGAAGACGGCGAAGAAGAAGAGTACAATGACAACTATGTGCCCCCTGAATACGGTGATGCTACTTGAACATCAAGAGGAACCAGACGATGTGCACGATGATGTCAAGAACGCAGGCGAAGCTGCTGAAGATCAAGAGGAACCAGATGATGTGCCCGATGATGATGATCTCCGCCAAGTCATTGTCGATGCAAGGACGCCGAGGAGTCTGGACTAGGGGTGTCGGACAGCCGGACTATCAATATCCGCCGGACTCCCTGCATCGCGAAGATAGAAGATTGAAGACTCGACTCGTGTCCAGGAAGGTACTTTCCTTGGCGTGGAAGGCAAGCTTGGCAATACGGATATGTAGATCTCCTACCATTGTAACCGACTGTGTAACCCTAGCCTCTCCGGTGTCTATATAAACCGGAGGGCCTTAGTCCATAGGACTAACATTACATCTCAACAATCATACCATAGGCTAGCTTCTAGGGTTTAGCCTCCTTGATCTCGTGGTAGATCTACTCTTGTACTACCCATATCATCAATATTAATCAAGCGGGGACGTAGGGTTTTACCTCCATCGAGAGGGCCCAACCTGGGTAAAACATTGTGTCCTCGTCTCTTGTTACCATCCGCCTAGACGCACAGTTCGGGACCCCCTACCCGAGATCCGCCGGTTTTGACACCGACATTGGTGCTTTCATTTAGAGTTCCTCTGTGTCGTCCCCGATAGGCTCGATGACATCTTCAACCATCAACGCTGTCTAGGGTGAGACTTTTCTCCCCGGACAAATCATCATATTCGGCGGCTTTGCACTGCGGGCCAATTCTCTTGGCCATCTGGAGCAGATCGAAAGCTACGCCCCTGGCCGTCAGGTCAGATTCGGAAGCTTGAACTTCACGGCCGATAACCGCGGAGACTTGATCTTCGACGGACTCGAGCCACAGCCAAGCGCACCGCACTGTGACGATGGGCACGATCTAGCTCTGCCGCCGGACAGTGCTTTGGTGGCCGCACTCGGATCCGCTCCGGCCACTAGCCCGGAGCCAATTGCCCATGTCGAGGGCCGGTGGATAGACACCGCCCTGGGGGCTTCAACATCCACGGCGATGGAGCCGAATACCAATCTTGTCCCCTTCGAAACTCGTGATCCCGAGGCGTTGGACTCCTCGCCGGACTCCGAGCCTCCCACTCCCCTACCAATTAAACCAGATTGGGCGCCGGTTATGGAATTCACCGCCGCGGACATCTTCTAGCACTCGCCTTTTGGCGATATCCTGAATTCTCTGAAGCATCTCTCGCTATCAGGAGAATCCTGGCCGGACTATGGCTAGGACGGTTGGAGTTCAGACGACGAAGAAATTCAGAGCCCACCCACCACCCACTTTATAGCCACGGTCGAAGATTTAACCGACATGCTAGACTTCGACTCCGACGACATCGACGCTATGGACAACGATGCGGAGGCGATCAGACCCAGCGCCATTGAGGCAATCGGAAGGCCACCTCGTCATACGACGTCTACATGGTGGATACCCCAAAAGAAGGGATGGCGAAAAAGCAGCGGAGGAAGATTCTCTAAAGAAGCAGCCCAAACGCCCGGCGTCGTGGCGCCGCTCTAAATCCCGCCACAAGAAAATGGAGATTCCGCATGGGAGACAATAACACCGGAGAGTGCCGAAGACGATCCCTCTGCAAGACTCAGCAGCAGGAGGGCAGAAGCAAGCCCTCACGACAGGCGCATTTAAGGTGTTGAGGATGATAACTATATGCCTCCCTTCGATGACGAAGCAAGCCTCAACGATGATGAATTCGTCGTACCCGAGGATCCCGTCGAACAAGAGCGCTTCAAGCGCAGGCTCATAGCCACGGTAAATAGCCTAAAGAAAAAGCAGCAACAGCTCCAAGCTGATCAAGATCTGCTAGCCGATCGATGGACTGAGGTCCTCGCGGCCGAAGAGTATAAACTCGATCGCCCCTCCAAAAGTTACCCAAGACGCAAGCTGCTCCCCCGATTAGAGGAGCAAGCATACATACCTTCATCACCAGCGCAAGACATGGCCGACCGACCACCCCGTGGTCGCGACAGAGAGGCATTCAGGCCCCCAGCCAAGACCGTACCCCGGCATCGATCCAAGAGTACGAAGCCAAAAGGGAACACGCCGGACTTGCGAGACATATTGGAGGACAAAGCAAGACAATCCAAATCCATCTATGGATCACGTGGGCATCCTACGACCCACGACGAATACCGTCGCGCCGGACATAACGCTGGCCGGGCCGAACATAGCAGACAGCACTCTCTCGAGCTGCGTCGCGATATTGCTCAATACAGGGGCGCCGCACACCCGTTATGCTTCACTGACGAAGTAATGGATCATCAGATCCCCGAAGGGTTCAAACCCATAAATATCGAATCTTACGATGGTACAATAGACCCCGCGGTATGGATCGAAGATTATCTTCTCCACATCCATATGGCCCGCGGCGACGATCTCCACGCCATCAAATATCTCCCACTCAAGCTTAAAGGACCAGCTCGGCATTGGCTTAACAGCCTGCCCGCAGAGTCAATCGGGTGTTGGGAAGACCTGGAGGCCGTGTTCCTTGATAACTTCCAAGGTACATATGTGCGACCGCCAGACGCCGATGACCTCAGCCACATTATTCAGCAGCCAGACGAATCGGCTAGACAATTCTGGACACGGTTCTTGATGAAGAAAAATCAAATCGTCGACTGTCCGGATGCGGAGGCCCTTGCAGCCTTCAAACATAACATCCGGGACGAATGGCTAGCCCGCACGGGCAGAGAAGCGAAATCCATGGCAGCCCTCACATCGTTAATGACCCGCTTTTGTGCGGGAGAGGACAGTTGGCTAGCCCGCAGCAACAATCTCCGCAAAAATTCTGGCAGTCCGGACACTAAGGACAACAATGGCAGGCCACATCGAATCAAAAACAAGCGCCGCGTTAACGGCGACGACAAGGAGGATACGGCAGTCAATGCCGGATTCCGAGGCTCCAAACCCGGTCAACGGAAGAAGCCATTTAAAAGAACCACTCTGGGTCCGTCCAATCTGGACCGAATACTCGACCGCTCATGCCAGATACATGGCACCCCCGAAAAGCCAGCTAATCACACCAATAGAGATTGTTGGGTGTTCAAGCAGGCTGGCAAGTTAATTGCCGAACACAATGACAAGGGGCTAAATAGCGATGACGAGGAAGAAGCCCGGTCGCCGAACAACAGAGGACAGAAGGGTTTCCCCCCACAAGTGTGGACGGTGAATATGATTTACGCGACCCATATACCCAAGAGGGAGAGGAAGCGCGCACTACGGGACGTCTATGCGATGGAGCCAGTCGCCCAAGTTCAATCCATGGTCCTCCTGTCCGATCACTTTCGACGACGAGACCATCCGACCAGCATACGCCATGGCGGATTCGCCGCATTGGTCTTAGACCCAATCGCCGATGGATTTCACTCACAAGAGTCCCGATGGACGGCGGCAGAGCCTGAACTCGCTTTATCGGGACACGGCGCAAAATGGGCATAGACCCATCCAGATCAAACCTACTAAGACAACCTTTAAAGGTGTCATCCCGGAGTGGAAGCCAATCAGACAGCTCACCACACCGAAGTGGTCTTTGATCCCGGATAATTCCGGTTAAGAGTTAATCTTCGATATAGTCCCGCTCAGAAGCGGCTATCATGCCTCGCTTTCGGACAAACCGCGTTTGTAAAATTCAACGCGGTGCCGCATTATGCATACCTAAAGCTCAAGATGCCAGGACCTCGTGGAGTCATTACGGTCAATGGGAATACGGAACGCCCTCCGAACGGAGGAACATACAATGCTCTCTCATGGCGGAAATACAGAGCGGCCTTCACGGCATTCTCTAGTCCGCAATTAAAAAGCCGGATACATCAAAGCGCCCGAGCAACACTAACCAAGACCACTGGCATGATCGAGCACGCAGAGTAATGCGCGCCCCCACCCGCCGCCAAGCATGATCACAAGAATAACACTCGCGTACATCATTACGCTTTGGAGATACCATGGGCGCAGGGAGGGCTTAACCACAAGGACCAAAGAGTGCGGCTCGACCACACCAGGGCTCATGCTAGCGCCCCTTGGTTTTATTTTTTATCTTTTCTTCTTTTGCATATACAGACTCCATTAACTGTAAGCCCCGTCCGACGGCGAACTTGTCGAACTCACGATGCAACAATCGAGGGATTAAAGAAGGCTGCACAAACACTCGTGTGGTCTCCATTACGAGCATTAAAATTCGATTACATACACCAAGTCTGCAGCTTATCCCTCGAGGGGGACATGTTAATTTAGTCCAAATCCCTTGCTTATCAAGACTATTTGTATCACCGCTTTATTAGCAGACCTTCTTTCATAAATAACGATCACTTCCTTTTTGCAAGTACATTACCTTTTCATTGCAATTATGCTATCTTTACATATGTTCATTATATGACATCTTGCACCAGATACTTTGGTACGGCCGAATACACCAGGGCTTCATTCCCCAGATTATGGTGTGATTAAGTCCGAACACTTTCACAAGTGCGGCACCCCGAACTTATAGCATTATATGAATCAGCTCAATCATGTCTTGGGTCAATAGTTGGGTTTGCCGGCCCCATGTTTTGGTACCTTACGCCCGCTCCATCGGCTAAGGTAGACGGGAGAACCATCGCGATTGCGCCCGGTTGAGCCGGGTTAACGCCTGGAGAAAGCTAAACCGATCGGCATGATAAGGCGAGACTGGTCGCTGTTCGAGAGGTCCTTTCGGGTCCCTAAAGACTCATGCCGCCGAGCGAAGTTCGGATGATGTCCGACGAAGGCGTGGATAGCGCCCGGATTCGGTCTTCGAATACCGGGGCTTCACCAAATTTAAAATTATAGAATTCTATGGCTAAGTGAGAGTGTTCAAGCATTATAAGTCCGTTGCCTTGTTCGTCGTGGTTGAGCGCCTCCTAGATGGACCCAAAATGGGAACAAGAGTGCTCAAGTTTATCACCGAACACCCCAAAGACTGTGGCTTGGGGGCTGAAGCCAACGACTTGCCATCTCTCGATTTAACAAACGGCCGCATGAAGGTAATATTTTAAATTCAACAAGCGTTGCTCATGGCGCATATAAATGAAGTTTTCAGCGACAGATAAAAACACAGCGAAGTTCACTCAAAGATTACATTTCGAGGGCACTCATCCGCAATATCGCAGCTCCCTTCAGACAACTTTATAATATCGCCCGCGCAAGGCGATGCTCCTTGCCGGCGGCGGCGGATCCGTGAGAAGCTTCTTCGCATCCAGCTTGCCCCATTGCACCTTTATGCGGGCAAGGGCCCGACGAGCGCCTTCAATACAGGCGGAGCGCTTGATTACATCCAGCCTGGGGCATGCATCCACCAGCCGCCGCACTAGGCCAAAGTAGTGTAACGCCCTCGATGCGGCTATATCTCCCACGTGTCGAAGCACGACTTAGAGGCATAACCGCATTGAAAGCAATGTCGCAAGTGAGGTAATCTTCACACAACCCAAGTAATACATAAGGGAAAGAGATACATAGTTGGCTTACAATCGCCACTTCACACAATTACATGAATAAAGCATTACATCATCCAGATACAATCAAGGTCCGACTACGGAACCAAAATAAAAGAAGAACCCCAAATGTGACAAAGGACCCCGATCGACCCCAACTGGGCTCCACTACTGATAAACTAGAACGAAACAACACAAAGGGCAAGATCTTCATCAAGCTCCTCCTTGAGCTTGGTTTGCGCCACCGCCGGTAACATAGGCACCGCAAACTGGTTTTGAAGTATCCGTGAGCCACGAGGACTCCGCAATCCCATTACCATGGGTATCAAGACTAGCAAAGCTTAATGGGAAAGGAAGGGGTAAAGTGGTGAGGTTGCAGCAGCGACTAAGCATGATATGGTGGCTAACCAACGCAAATAAGAGCGAGAAGAGAACAAGCGGAACGGTCGTGAAGCTAGCAATGATCAAGAGGTGATCCGAACACCTACTTACGCCAATCATAACACGAAACCGTGTTCACTTCCGGACTCCGAGAAGAGACCATCACGGCTACACACTCGGTTGATGCGTTTTAATTCGGATCAAGTGTCAAGTTGTCTACAACCGACATTAACAAATTCCCATCTGCCACATAACCGCGGCACGGCTCTCGAAAGTTTATACTCGCAGGGTGTCCCAACTTAACCCATGACAAGCTCTCGCGATCATCGGCGAATAGACCTTCACCGAGACACACCGATCAGACTCGGTATCCGGTACATCAAGACATTTCGACAATGGTAAAACAAGACCAGCAAGACCTCCCGCGGCCGACATCCCGATAGTAGCCGCACAGATCTCGCCTCGTGCCACGACCGGATGAGCAGACGCATAACTAAAACCAGCCCTCAAGTTTCCCGAGGTGGCGCTGCAAGTGGCTCTAGTTTGGACCAACGCTTAGACAAGCACCGCCCGGGGCTAAAATAAAGATGACCTCGAGAGAGCGACTCCCGAGGGAAAAAGTAGGTGGTGGTGAGGCAAATGGTAAAAGGCAATGTTGGGCCTTGCTGGACAAGTTTTATTCAAAGCGAACTGTCAGGGGGGTCCCATAAATCACCCGACCGCGTAAGGGACGCAAAATCCGGGAACATAACACCTGTATGACGGAAACTAGGGCGGCAAGAGTGGAACAAAACACCAGGCTTAAGGCCGAGCCTTCCACCCTTTACCAAGTATATAGATGCATTAATAATATAAGAGATATTGTGATGTCCCAACCAAAATCCTGTCCACCCTGGAGAAATCTTCAACTTCACCTGCAACTAGCAACGCTATAAGAGGGGCTGAGCAAAAGCGGGAACATAGCCAATCAATGGTTTGCTAGGAATGGTGTAAAAGGTCAGGGGTTCATGGCAATATGGGATGGCTGGACAAACATGTAATAGGTAGCGCAGCATATCGAAAGAACGAGGCAACTAGCATAGCAATGATAGTAGTGAGATCCAGGGTAGCGGTCATCTTGCCTGAAATCCCGCAAGGAAGAAGAACGAGTCCATGAAGAAGACAAACGGACGTAGTCGAACGGATCCTCACAACTCCGGAACGAAACCGAAGCTAACGAGAGAAGCAACCCGGAAAGAAGCAAACAATATAGTAAACAACCATCGCATAAACATGGCATGATGCACAACCAAGTATGATGCATGTCCGGTTTAATGAGGCATGGCATGGCATGGCAAAGTGCAACAATCAATACTACAAGTTAAGTGGAGTTCAATATGCAACGAGTTGCATATTGACAAAACACCACATGCATTATTTAGTTCACTCTCGTTTAAGCTACCCAACAATATTAAATGTTGATTAACATGGCAAGGGGTGAAGCAAATGAAAACTACCTATCTAGGCAAGTTTAAATGAGGCCGGAACAACAAACAACAAGTCCGGAAACTCCTCATATGCATATATTAGGTTTGGTACTGTTCTGTCCTAAACCATATTTTAGAGTAGTTAAACATGCAAGATGAGTGCACCATGTTAAACTAGGCAAAATTCTACCCCATTTACATATAAAGTTTATTAAAATCGGAGTTACGGTTATTTAGTTATGAAATAAATCATTTTAACATGGCAATTTAGCAAATTAACACAAACAGCATTTTAAACATTTTTAACATAGATGAAAATGGCATATTATTAAACTAGATGAAAAACTAAGCATTTTTCATATAAAGTTTGTTTTAATCCGATGCACAGTTAATGGGTTATTAAATGCATGAACATGAGGGACTTTTCTGCGAATCTGGAATTTACTGGATAATTAGCAAAATCGCAGGACTGAAAAAAAAATGCTACGGGCCGAATCTGCACTTGGGCCAACAGAAGGAAGGAAAGAAAAAAAACGCTGGGGTCTCACCCATGGGCTTCGGCCCGTTGGAGGAGGCTGGACAGGCGCGGAGGCGCGCTGGGCCACGCGAGGAGGAGCTGGGCCGGCGCTCTGGGCCGAGGCCCATCTGGCGGCGGGCGGGCGACGGGCGTCGAGCTCGCCGAGTGGCCGACATAAGGGGAGGCAGCGGCGCTGCACCGGCGAGGCGGACGCCGGCGACGGCGGGACGGGCGGATCCGCGCCCAGCGCGGAGGCGGCGCGGTGGGGTCTCGGCGGGAACGGCGCCGACACGAGGGTGGACGGCGTGGCGCGGCGGCGCGAGGCCGGAAGAGGCCGGGCGAGGCGGCGGCGGCGGGATCCGCCGCCGCACCGGATCCGGCGGCGGCAAGCGATGGGGATGGCCGGAGACACGGATGGGCACCGGGCGGCGAAGCTTGGAGCTCGGCAGCGGTGGCGCGCGCCGGAGGACGGGCGGCGGCTCCGGCGAACCGGGCGAAGTCCGGCGGCGGGCGGCGGACGAGGTCCGCCGGCGAAGCGGGGGAGGCGCGCGGGTTTCGGGCGGGGTCTCCAGGGCGGCGGCTGCGAGGAGATGGGCTTGAGGGGGCGATCCGGCCTCGCGGCCGGGCGGCACGGGCGGCGGCGAGACACGTGGCGCGACGCCGATGGCTGCGCTGGGCGGCGGCGATTCGTCCGTGGCGGCGGACGTGTCCGTGGCGGCGGAGGGAGTTTGCTAGGGTTTGATCCGCGAAAATGGATGGGGAGGACGTTTATATAGACATAGGGAGCTAGGAGAGTCCAAAAGAGGAGCGGTTTTGCCACGCGATCGTGATCGAACGATCGAGAGCATGGAGGGAGTTTGGTGGGTTTTGGGCCACTTTGGAAGGGTGTTGGGCTGGAAACAAAAGAAGGCTTTGCGGTTACCCGTTAACTGCTGGAGTATCAAACGACCTCCAAATGGCACGAAACTTGACAGGCGGTCTACCGGTGCTATACCAAGGCCGCTTGGCAAACCTCGGGCCATTCCGAGAAAGTTTAATACCCACCCAAGAGAAGGGAGAAGAGGGAGACGCCGGAGGACATAGGAGTGCCGGATTGCAAAACGGACAACGGGGAAAAGGCTCGGATGCATGAGACGAACATGTATGCAAAATGAAATGCACATGAAGACATGATATGAAATGCATATGATGACATGATAAAATGCAACACGCAAGAAAATGACAAGGCAACAACAACGAAAAACTGGCGGACACCTGGCGCATCGGATCCGGGGTGTCACAACACTCCACCACTATGAGAGGATCTCGTCCCGAGATCTAGGATGGCACCGGAGGGAAACGGAAGAGGAAGAGAAGAGGTAAAACTAAGTTGCTTCTTTGACGAACGTGTGAAACCACGAACCTTGAGAGGTTGAGCAAATTGAAAGAAAGAGTACAACAGAGATGAACGAGATTGCAAACAATCCGGTAGAAAAGAGGAACAAGGAGTATTACGAGAACTTGAAGGTTGCAAAGACATGAAAATAAGAGCTTCACGAACGAAAAGAATATGACCACATCGGTATAATGAGATAGCCAAGGAACAAGAATGGCAGAATTGGACAGCACTCCGGTAGAAAAGAGAAGAAAACTTGGTGAGATGAAAAGATATTGAAGAGATGACACAACACTCCGGTTAAATGGATAAGCAAGAAAAGAACACGATCCTCACAATCGGGATGATGAGTGAAAAGAGCAACATCATAATGCCTCCGGGACGAAGGAATAGAAGATAGATCGTTGGGATGAAGGGACGGAGAAGAAAATGACAACTTCTGCCACAAATGAGCTTGGAAAGCATCCTTGCAAATAAGGATTGAACGGAGTTGTTGGAAAACCAACAACGAAAAGAATAAACTTGTGGCGGGCTTATGGAAACATCTCAAAATTATGAGGTGAGCTTCTGCCACCCATGGAAACAAATGCTTGGATTGCTATCAACAAGGAGGCGAAACTTATTTCACCGAGGAGGACAAATGAAGAACTTGGGTCATTTATAAGCACCATAAATAGCAACAATCCTTAGGGAAAGCTTTAGGTGAAATATAACCCAAGATAACTCCAATGAAGAGATTTGTGGATTTAAAATACCTCATTCTTGACAACATGTGAATCATGAAACACGAACTCAAATTGTCAAGAGTGACATAACACCATCTCAAAAGATAAGATAGAAGGAATTGCACTTTGAATGCAAGATGAAGAATACTTGAGCTTCTCAAAACAAAACAAGTGTTGGGCACCCTGTTTATTTAGAGTAAAGCTTGGCGGATTCTAACTTCGAGAGAAAACTTGAAGAACAATTGAATAATGAATAGAATCCTTGAGGACCCACCATGTAGAGCCTCCATGAAGAATTCCGGTAATAAAAGGATGATGAAAAGAAAGAGAAGTTGAAAACACAAGGTGAATCCTTGCAATGATTTAGATGGATCTCCGTGATAATTAGAGCTTGGAACTCCGGGAAAAAGAGAAGATGAAACAAATGAAACCGAGAATGACTTCATCATGAACAATCTTCGGAAGAAAATTATTGAATCACCTCGAGGAAATAAGAATAAGATTTATTGTATGCTTATCCTTCATCAAATTAAATTGATGCCAAGCAATGGATTTGGCATACTACTTATTCCCGTAGAAAGGATTAAGAGGGATATAGCGCAAAACTTGAGAAGGTATTGATGGAACCACCGGTGGAATTTGGAAACAACGAATGAATTGATATGATGAACAAGGAAGAGAGATCTTGAAAGAACCACCGTAAGAATTGAAAACGAAAGTAGCAAAGGCACAATTCACCGGGAAGAATTGGAAAACGAATGAAGATACTTGAGGGGATTTAGATACATGAGAACGAAGAGATCACGAACTGATTAGAGGATATTTTAACGATGCACCGGAAGAATTCGAGAACGAGAGTTGAAAGCTGAGAATGAGTAATATTCAGAAATGACGGCCTTCAGATGATCGAGAAAGGAAGCAACCCTTGAAATGCATCGGATGGTTGAAAAGAATTCTCACAATCGAAAACAATTATGAGGATAGCTTGAAGCTAGAACCATGAATCTTGAAGAGAATGGAGCAAGATTAAAGAGAAACTCTTCTTCGGTCTTCAAATGATGAGAATGACAATGAGAAACACCACCAAGAATTATTGAGGCACACCGAAGAATCAAAACGAAGAGGTTGAGCCAACTATGAAAAGAATTTGAAAGATCATGGAGAAAAGCATTTGACCGATGATAACTCATTCTTACGCCAAACTTGGAGAAGAATTTAGGATAGCTCTGGGAAAATAGAAGAGTCAGGTAAGATCCTGCGAAAAGACCTGTGGGTTAGGGCCCACTCAAAAGAAAACACCGTTGAACGATTGATTTTAAAGAGAGATTGCATCGGTTGAATTAAATGACTTGAATGAGATACCAATCTCGAAAGAGCTTGAACGAATGCAGAGTGGAAACACGAATCTTCGAGATATCTTGAGCACTCCGGACTAACAAATAGCAAGAAGTGAAAGATTAAGAGGTGCACCGGTTTTAAAAAGCATTTGAAACAAGGAAAGGGATATGATGAATATCGAAAGCTTGAATAGGATCCACCGGAGAAGAAACAACAATGGAGGATGATGAACTAGAAGAACATCTTCTTGAGAACCACCGGGTAAGAACATTGATTGAAAAGAGTGAAGTGACTTCACATGAATAAATGGATACCTGATTAAGAAATCTGTGTCCTTGAAGAAAAAGGGTGGGAGGGCGGGAAAACAAAGGCAACTTGGGATGAACGAAACAAACACCGTTGATAAAACTTAGAATTGATCTTGCAGATGGGGAGAATGATGGGATCAGATCTACTTGAAGAGAAACACGCCGGTTGGAAAGGATTGACATGACAATCTCGATTGTCGAGAAGGATTGGTATTCACATCGGAGTATGAGAATACCATTTCAGAAAGGTATGGAATCAACACTTGACATTGAAGCAACTCGAATACCACAACTCTAAACAAAACAAAGGACTGGCTTGCAGAATAAGCCGGAACAAACATATGATAGAGATTTCGTCCAAGTTTTCGTGGTGGGGCCTACACGGCTCAATCAGACAGCACCATCATGTACAAGGCAAGGCACATGACATCTGAAGCGCCCCCGAAGTCGGCATAGCCAAGGACTCTTTAAGACACAACGAGACCCTTTGTAAAACCAACCGTGAATAGGCGGACCACTAGACGCCGAACCCCAATTTCATATCATACATCCGTCGGAAAGATATCCTAGGAGCTACTTGAATTCCCACCTATAAAACTCCGAAACTTTCTGGTTATGCAATCGGTGTTGGGGATACTGGGAGCAATATATATCTCACCCAAGCTAACAATCCCTACATCCATTTGTATCCATCCTTCAACACATAACCAAGAAACCTTCGAAATCGTGGTACCTCAACCTTCAAAAGCATCCGTTATAATGAAGTCATGGCAATACTCCCGTACTCACCTCAAGATCGGGTTAGCGGGTTATCTCACCAACAAGCGCATAAAAGAGATTTTCGATGTCGGCGTGCTAAACTCGGTATTCCGAGAATGCAACGATAAAATTATGACGACAACACCTCGGAGCTCAACTCCCGGGACACCGCCACAACCCCTAAATGACAGGAGGCACCAAGAACAATGTTCTCGTCATAAGAATATCGAACGATTCCAAGATACCCGCGTGATCCTAAAAAAATTTAGTGAAATTTGAGAAGAGAAGAGTCAAAACTCTACGTCGGGATACCTCACCAGAGCGATTTAAGGACCGAGGAGTAAAAAGAATTCCTAACTCTCCGATATATATAATCCTAAATGACTCAAAACATTTTTCTAGACACAACTCGCCGCTAAAAACGATCAAGCGGTGGGGCTCCTAAGGTCGGGAAGGCTCGATACCAACTTGTAGCGCCTCGATGCGGCTATATCTCCCACGTGTCGAAGCACGACTTAGAGGCATAACCGCATTGAAAGCAATGTCGCAAGTGAGGTAATCTTCACACAACCCAAGTAATACATAAGGAAAGAGATACATAGTTGGCTTACAATCGCCACTTCACACAATTACATGAATAAAGCATTACATCATCCAGATACAATCAAGGTCCGACTACGGAACCAAAATAAAAGAAGAACCCCAAATGCGATAAAGGACCCCGATCGACCCCTAACCGGGCTCCACTCTTGATAAACTAGAACGAAACAACACAAAGGGCAAGATCTTCATCGAGCTCCTCCTTGAGCTTGGTTTGCGCCACCGCCGGTAACATAGGCACCGCAAACTGGTTTTGAAGTATCCGTGAGCCACGAGGACTCCGCAATCCCATTACCATGGGTATCAAGACTAGCAAAGCTTAATGGGAAAGGAAGGGGTAAAGTGGTGAGGTTGCAGCAGCGACTAAGCATGATATGGTGGCTAACCAACGCAAATAAGAGCGAGAAGAGAACAAGCGGAACGGTCGTGAAGCTAGCAATGATCAAGAGGTGATCACGAACACCTACTTACGCCAATCATAACACGTAAACCGTGTTCACTTCCGGACTCACGAGAAGAGACCATCACGGCTACACACTCGGTTGATGCATTTTAATTCGGATCAAGTGTCAAGTTGTCTACAACCGACATTAACAAATTCCTCTTCCACATAACCGCGGGCACGGCTCTCGAAAGTTTATACCTGCGGGGTGTCCCAACTTAACCCATGACAAGCTCTCGCGATCATCGGCGAATAGACCTTCACCCGAGACACACCGATCGACTCGGTATCCGGTACATCAAGACATTTCGACAATGGTAAAACAAGACCAGCAAGACCTCCCGGCGTGCCGACATCCCGATAGTAGCGCACAGATCTCGCCTCGTGCCACGACCGGATGAGCAAGACGCATAACTAAAACCAGCCCTCAAGTTTCCCGAGGTGGCGCTGCAAGTGGCTCTAGTTTGGACCAACGCTAGACAAGCAATCGCCCGGGGCTAAAATAAAGATGACCTCGAGAGAGTGACTCGAGGGAAAAAGTAGGTGGTGGTGAGGCAAATGGTAAAAGGCAATGTTGGGCCTTGCTGGACAAGTTTTATTCAAAGCGAACCGTCGGGGGTCCCATAAATCACCCGACCGCGTAAGGGACGCAAAATCCGGGAACATAACACCGTATGACGGAAACTAGGCGGCAAGAGTGGAACAAAACACTGTGCTTAAGGCCGAGCCTTCCACCCTTTACCAAGTATATAGATGCATTAATAATATAAGAGATATTGTGATGTCCCAACCAAAATCCTGTCCACCTGGAGAAATCTTCAACTTCACCGCAACTAGCAACGCTATAAGAGGGCTGAGCAAAAGCGGAACATAGCCAATCAATGGTTTGCTAGGAATGGTGTAAAAGGTCAGGGGTTCATGGCAATATGGGATGGCTGGACAAACATGTAATAGGTAGCGCAGCATATCGAAAGAACGAGGCAACTAGCATAGCAATGATAGTAGTGAGATCCAGGGTAGCGGTCATCTTGCCTGAAATCCCGCAAGGAAGAAGAACGAGTCCATGAAGAAGACAAACGGACGTAGTCGAACGGATCCTCACAACTCCGGAACGAAACCGAAGCTAACGAGAGAAGCAACCCGGAAAGAAGCAAACAATATAGTAAACAACCATCGCATAAACATGGCATGATGCACAACCAAGTATGATGCATGTCGGTTTAATGAGGCATGGCATGGCATGGCAAAGTGCAACAATCAATACTACAAGTTAGTGGAGTTCAATATGCAACGAGTTGCATATTGACAAAACACCACATGCATTATTTAGTTCACTCTCGTTTAAGCTACCCAACAATATTAAATGTTGATTAACATGGCAAGGGGTGAAGCAAATGAAAACTACCTATCTAGGCAAGTTTAAATGAGGCCGGAACAACAAACAACAAGTCCGGAAACTCCTCATATGCATATATTAGGTTTGGTACTGTTCTGTCCTAAACCATATTTTAGAGTAGTTAAACATGCAAGATGAGTGCACCATGTTAAACTAGGCAAAATTCTACCCCATTTACATATAAAGTTTATTAAAATCGGAGTTACGGTTATTTAGTTATGAAATAAATCATTTTAACATGGCAATTTAGCAAATTAACACAAACAGCATTTTAAACATTTTTAACATAGATGAAAATGGCATATTATTAAACTAGATGAAAAACTAAGCATTTTTCATATAAAGTTTGTTTTAATCCGATGCACAGTTAATGGGTTATTAAATGCATGAACATGAGGGACTTTTCTGCGAATCTGGAATTTACTGGATAATTAGCAAAATCGCAGGACTGAAAAAAAAATGCTACGGGCCGAATCTGCACTTGGGCCAACAGAAGGAAGGAAAGAAAAAAAACGCTGGGGTCTCACCCATGGGCTTCGGCCCGTTGGAGGAGGCTGGACAGGCGCGGAGGCGCGCTGGGCCACGCGAGGAGGAGCTGGGCCGGCGCTCTGGGCCGAGGCCCATCTGGGCGGCGGGCGCGGCGACGGGCGCTGCTCGCCGAGTGGCCGACGCAGCGGAGGCAGGCGCTGCACCGGCGAGGCGGGACGCCGACGGACGGCGGGACGGGCGGATCCGCGTCAGCGCGGAGGCGGCGCGGTGGGGGTCTCGGCGGGGAACGGCGCCGACACACGAGGGGTGGACGGCGGCGCGGCGGCGCGAGGCCGGAAGAGGCCGGGCGAGGCGGCAGCGGCGGATCCGCCGCCGCACCGGATCCGGCGGCGCTGGCGATGGGGATGGCTGGAGACACGATGGGCACCGGGCGGCGAAGCTTGGAGCTCCGGCAGTGGTGGCGCGCGCGGAGACGGGCGGCGGCTCCGCGAACCGGGCGAAGTCCGCGGCGGGCGGCGGACGAGGTCCGCCGGCGAAGCGGGATGCGGCGGTTTCGGGCGGGTCTTCGCATGGGCGGCGGCGGCGAGGAGATGGGCTTGAGGGCCGATCCGGGCCGCGCCAGGCCGGTGGCACGGGCGGCGGCGGGAGACACGTGGCGCGACGCCAGTGGCTGCGCGGGCGGCGGCGATTTCGTCCGGTGGCGGCGGACGTGTCCGGTGGCGGCGGAGGGAGTTTGCTAGGGTTTGATCCGCGAAAATGGATGGGGAGGACGTTTATATAGACATAGGGAGCTAGGAGAGTCCAAAAGAGGAGCGGTTTTCGGCCACGCGATCGTGATCGAACGACCGAGAGCATGGAGGGGAGTTTGGTGGGTTTTGGGCCACTTTGGAAGGGGTGTTGGGCTGGAAACAAAAGAAGGCTTTGCGGTTACCCGGTTAACCGTTGGAGTATCAAACGACCTCCAAATGGCACGAAACTTGACAGGCGGTCTACCGGTGCTATACCAAGGCCGCTTGGCAAACCTCGGGCCATTCCGAGAAAGTTTAATACCCACCCAAGAGAAGGGAGAAGAGGGAGACGCCGGAGGACATAGGAGTGCCGGATTGCAAAACGGACAACGGGGAAAAGGCTCGGATGCATGAGACGAACATGTATGCAAAATGAAATGCACATGAAGACATGATATGAAATGCATATGATGACATGATAAAATGCAACACGCAAGAAAATGACAAGGCAACAACAACGAAAAACTGGCGGACACCTGGCGCATCGGATCCGGGGTGTCACAAGTAGCTACCAGCATGGCTCTGCCAAAGCATACCGGGGTGGAGGCCCTTCATGGCCTCCTCGGCTACCTTAGGAGTTCGACCAGCTGCTTCACTGGTCGCTTGGGGGCACCGGATGGCCGGCCTCAAAGATACCGAGACCGAAGACCTTCTCCGCTGAGCTCCCTCCTCGCCACGATAGAATGCGGCGGCATCGACGACTACGCGCAGATCTGCAAATGCCCCCGAGAGCTCGAATTCGGGTAAGTATCCGTAATTTACATTAACATGCTTGCTCGCATGAAAAACGCCTTACCCGCCGCTATTTTCTTCATGTCCTCTACCTCCGATGGGCCTTCCGGGCCTCGGCCTTGGCGGACTTGGCACTTTCGAGGCGAGGCAAGCTCGGACTCTCGAGTCTTGAGTCACGCCCAAACTCTCATGCTTTTCCATGAGAGCCCGGAGCTCTTGCCGAACTTCCGCCACCAGTGCCGCTTGCTTTTCTCGCCAGCCTGCTCGTGGGCGCATTATGCTCGCAACGGACACGGCATCCTTCAGACGGCCACCTCGCTAGTGGCCCCTGCATTACATATTATCCTTATTAAATTTTGTTTGCAACCAAAACCCTTTTTCAGAAGGTACTTATTTAAAGTGGTGTTATTCACCTTTTTTCCTTGAGCTGCCTCTTGGCATGGCCGAGCTCTTGCTCCGACCGCTCAAGTTCCTTCTTCAGCGCTTTCTACCTCCGCCGCACGCGGCAGAGGTCAACAGCGCAGCCTGCAAACCCATATTGACATATTTTTAGCAACCTCACAGATATCTTGTTAGATCCTTAGTCCGCTTTTCTTTACGAACACCGAACTAAGCATCGTGGGCTACTGTCTATGCGGTATTACATTACATTATTTTAAACTTCTTACCTCAAAGCTTGTTAGAAGGTTGTTGCGAAGCCGGTCAGCCCGCCCTTGGCGAAGCTGGACCTTTTCAATCACCGCACCCATGAGAGTGCGGTGTTCTTCCTCGATGGAAGCGCTTTAAGCGCCCAAAGACGTTATCCGCGCCTCGGTTGGACGGAGGCCGCCGGCCTCCGGTCCTGCCCTTCTTTCGAAGGGCCGCTTGCCGGACTCGAACCGCTATGGGTTCCGAGGTAGAGTCCGCACAAAGTCCGGAGGATGCCTAACGGCGCCCCGAGCTCTTCTGGCGGGTCCCTCTGTGGGATTCCGCCGCCGCCCTCGCCGACGCGTGGGGTAGAGGCGATCGGGATAGAATTTACATCCGACGGCGCCAAAGACCCGCCATCGAAGTCGGGAAGATCGTCAACGGCCGGACTACAGGCAGAATGCGGCGTTAGAAGGACACTACATGACATACAATGTACGGCATATAAATGATCTGAATGCTTACGATCCTCGCCGGACGCTCGCCCTTGAGGCCATTTTTCCTCGCCAACATTGATGTTGGCGAACCGTCCGGGGATAGTTCTCCCCTCTGACCCTTCGCCGCCCGATTGGGGAGGCCTTCCTCTTCTCTCTCCTCCTTCGGAGAGAGTACTCCTCCTCCTCCTCCTCGTCTTCGGGGGAGGAGTCCTCGTCGTCGTCAGACGCCTGATTACGGGAACTCATTCGAGTCCCCGTGGCCACCTTCTTGGCCTTCTTCTCCGGCACCACGTGCGGTGCCGGAACCAGCAGCCTTGCTAAGCGGGCATCCACTGGTTCTTCTGGCATGGGAGCCGGGCTGATGAGCAGCTTGGCCTTCTCCATCCATTCATGTCAAAGGAAGATGCAGATTGAAAACATCGCTAAAGTCAATCTAATTATCACAAGTGTCCCGTAATGGGGTCGAATCACTTACCTCGTCAGTCGGAGACTGCGAGCTGAATCCGCGGTCTTCGATCGCGGATGTGGGGGCTTCGGCGCCCTTGAACAAAGCACCTCCGTGCACCTTAAATGCGTTGTGTCAAGAGCCCGCTCAACGTCTGGTGCTGTTCGGATTAAACTCCCACAGATTAAATACCCGTTCTTGGCGTGGGAGAATCCACGGAGGAGCATGACCGACCACGCCGACGAGCCGAGCCTATTGCTCACCAGCTTCTTGATGCAGGCTCAAGTCCCGTCCATCATTGGGGAACGCAGTAATTTCAAAAAATTCCTATGCACACGCAAGATCATGGTGATGTATAGCAACGAGAAGGGAGTGTATCTTCATACCCTTGAAGATCGCTAAGCGAAGCGTTTATCAACGCGGTTGATGTAGTCGACGCCTTCACGATCCGACCGATCCAAGTACCGAACGCACGGCACCTCCGAAGTTACGCACACGCTCAGCTCGATGACGCCCTCGCCTTCTCGATCCAAAGAAGACAAAGCGAAGTAGTAGATGAGTTCCGCAGCATGACGGCGTGGGAGCGGTGTTGGTGAAGAACAATCTCCGCAGGCTTCGCCTAAGCACTACGGAAACTATGATGGAGGATAAACTAGAGGGGACGGGGTTGCCGGCACACGGCTTGGTGTTTCTTGATGTGTCTTTGGTGCTAGCCCTACCCCCTATTTATATGTTGAGCCTTGGGGTCGAAACATGGAGTAAAAGCCTCCACAAAGTCGGTTTCACCCGAAAGGCAAGAGTCCTTCTCAGACTCCAGGCGAGACGCCAGGTTCCGGCGCGTCGGACCTGACGCCGAGGACCTGGCGTCGCCTCGGACTCCATAAAACTTCCTTTGCGCTTTCCAAAACCTTGTGGGCTTTCCTTTAGGCCCAAATAACGTGTTCTCGCACCCAAACATTTCGAAACATCCGAACCCCTTAGGTGAATTCGAACCCTTCCGTGAATTCGGAACCCTTCCGAGATCAAACACTATTATCCCATATATCAAACTTTATCTCCGGACCATTCCAAGTTCCTCGTCATGTCCATGATCTCATCCGGACTCGAACAACATTCGTTACCAACATGCATAACTCATATAATACTATATCGTCAATGAAACGTTAAGCGTGCGGACCCTACGGGTTCGAGAACTATGTAGACATGACCGAGACACGCCTCCGATCAATAACCAATAGCGGGACCTGGATGCCCATATTGGCTCCTACATATTCTACGAAGATCTTTATCGGTCGACCGCATAACAACATACGCTTGTTCCTTTGTCATCGGTATGTTACTTGCCCGAGATTCGATCGTCGGTATCCAATACCTAGTTCAATCTCGTTACGCAAGTCTCTTTACTCGCTCCGTAATACATTATCTCACAACTAACTCATTAGCTGTAATGCTTGCAAGGCTTAAGTGATGTGCATTACCGAGAGGGCCCAGAGATACCTCTCCGACAATCGGAGTGACAAATCCTAATCTCAAATACGCCAACCCAACATACGCCTTTGGAGACACCTGTAGTACTCCTTTATAATCACCCGATACGTTGTGACGTTTGGTAGTACCAAAGTGTTCCTCCGTAAACGGAGTTGCATAATCTCATAGTCATAGGAACATGTATAAGTCATGGATAAAAGCATTAGCAACATACTAAACGATCGGGTGCTAAGCTAATGGAATGGGTCATGTCAATCAGATCATTCAACTAATGATGTGACCTTGTTAATCAAATGACAATTCCTTTGTCTATGGTTAGGAAACTTAACCATCTTTGATTAACAAGCTAGTCTAGTAGAGGCATACTAGTGACATTCTGTTTGTCTATGTATTCACACATGTATTATGTTTCCGGTTAATACAATTCTAGCATGAATAATAAACATTTATCATGATATAAGGAAATAAATAATAACTTTATTATTGCCTCTAGGGCATATTTCCTTCAGTCTCCCACTTGCACTAGAGTCAATAATCTAGATCACATCACCATGTGATTCACATCGATAGTTCACATCATCATGTGGTTAACACCCATAGTACACATCAGTATGTGACCAACACTCAAAGGGTTTACTAGAGTCAGTAATCTAGTTCACATCGCTATGTGATTAACACCCAAAGAGTACTAAGGTGTGATCATGTTTTGCTTGTGAGACAATCTTAGTCAACAGGTCTTTCACATTCAGATCCGTTATGTATTTTGCAATTTTCTATGTCTACAATGCTCTGCACAGAGCTACTCTAGCTAATTGCTCCTACTTTCAATATGTATCTAGATCGAGACTTAGAGTCATCCAGATCGGTGTCAAAACTTGCATCGACGTAACCCTTACTGATTTAACCTTTTGTCACTTCCATAATCGAGAAACATATCCTTATTCCACTAAGGATAATTTTGATCGCTGTCCAAAGGATCTACTCCTAGATCACTATTGTACTTACTTGCCAAACTCAAAGGTAGGGTATACAATAGATCTGGTACACAAGATGGCATACTTTATAGAACCTATGGCCAAGGCATAGGGAATGACTTTCATTCTCTTTCCATCTTCTCGCCGTGGTCGGGTTTTGAGTCTTACTCAATTTCACACCTTGTAACACGTGTAAGAACTCTTTCTTTGACTGCTCCATTTTGAACTACTTCAAAATCTTGTCAAGGTATGTACTCATTGAAAAACTTATCAAGCATCTTGATCTATCTCTATAGATCTTGATGCTCAATATGTAAGCAGCTTCACCGAGGTCTTTCTTTGAAAAACTTCTTTCAAACACTCCTTTATGCTTTGCAGAATAATTCTACATTATTTCGATCTACAATATGTCATTCACATATACTTATCGTAAATGTTGTAGTGCTCCCACTCACTTTCTAGTAAATACTGAGCTTCACCATAAGTCTCAGATAAAACTATATGCTTTGATCAACTCATCAAAGCGTATATTCCAACTCCGAGATGCTTGCACCAGTCCATAGATGGATCGCTGGAGCTTGCACACTTTGTTAGCTCCTTTGGATCGAAAAAACCTTCTCGTTGCATCATATACAACTCTTCCTCCGTAAAACCATTCAGAATGCAGTTTTACATCCATTTGCCAAATTTCATAAATTGTGGCAATTGCTAACATGATTCGGACAGACTTAAGCATCGCTACGCTTGAGAAAATCTCATTGTAGTCAACATCTTGAACTTTGTCGAAAACCTTTTGCAACAAGTCGAGCTTTGTAGATAGTAACACTACTATCAACGTCCGCCTTCCTCTTGAAGATCCATTTATTTTCTATGGTTTGCCGATCATCGGCAAATCCATCAAAGTCCATACTTTGTTCTCATACATGGATCATATCTCAGATTTCATGGCCTCAAACCATTTTATGGAATCTGGGCTCATCATCGCTTCCTCATAGTTCATAGGTTTGTCATGGTCAAGTAACACGACCTCCGAACAGGATTACCGTATTCACTCTGGTGCGGATCTCACTGCTGTTTATCTACGAGGTTCGGTAGTAACTTGATCTGAAGTTTTATGATCATCATCATTAACTTCCTCACTAATTGGTGTAGGTGTCACAGAACCAATTTCGTGATGAACTACTTTCCAATAAGGGAGCTAGTATTGTTACCTCATCAAGTTCTACTTTCCTCCCACTCACTTCTTTCGAGAGAAACTCCTTCTCTAGAAAGGATCCATTTATTAGCAACGAATGTTTTGCCTTCGGATCTGTGATAGAAGGTGTACCCAACAATTTCCTTTGGGTATTCTATGAAGACGCACTTCTCGATTTGGGTTTGAGCTTATCAGATGAAACTTTTTCACATAAGTATCGCAGCCCCAAACTTTAAGAAACGACAACTTTGGTTTCTTGCTAAACCACAGTTCATATAGTGTCGCCTCAACGGATTTAGATGGTGCCCTATTTAACGTGAATGCAGCTGTCTCTAATGCATGATCCCAAAACGATATTGGTAAATCGGTAAGAAACATCATAGATTGTACTATATCCAATAAAGTACGGTTATGACGCTCGACACACCATTATGATATGGTGTTCCGTGGCATGAATTTGTGAAACTATTCCACATTGTTTTAATTGAAGACCAAACTCAGAACTCAAATATTTGTCTCCGCGATCGATCGTAGAAACCTTATTTTCTTGTCACGATGATTTTTCCACTTCACTCTGAAATTCTTTGAACCTTTCAACTATTTCGGACTTATGTTTCATCAAGTAGATATACCCATATCTGCTCAAATCATCTGTGAAGGTCGAAAATAATGATACCCGCCATGAGCCTTAACATTCATCGGACCACATACATCAGATGTATGATTTCCAACAAATCTGTTGCTCTCTCCATAGTACCGAGAACGGCGTTTTAGTCATCTTGCCCATGAGGCACGGTTCGCAAGTACCAAGTGATTCATAATCAAGTGGTTCCAAAAGTCCATCAAGATGGAGCTTCTTCATGCGCTTTACATCGATATGACCTAAACGGCAAGTGCCACAAATAAGTTGCACTATCATTATTAACTTTGCATCTTTTGGCATCAATATTATGAATATGTGCATCACTACGATCGAGAGCCAACAAACTATTTTCGTTGGGTGTATGACCATTGAAGGTTTTATTCATTTAAATAGAACAACAATTATTCTCTGATTTTAAATGAATAACCGTATTGCAATAAACATGATCAAATCATATTCATGCTCAACACAAACGCCAAATAACATTTATTTAGGTTTAACACTAATCCCGAAAGTATAGGGAGTGTGCGATGATGATCTTATCAATCTTGAAACTACTTTCAACACACATCGTCACTTCACCCTTAACTAGTTTCTGTTTATTCTGCAACTCCCATTTCGAGTAACTACTCTTAGCAACTGAACCAGTACCAATTACCGAGGGGTTGCTATAAACACTAGTAAAGTACACATCAATAACATGTATATCAAATATACCTTTGTTTACTTTGCCATCCTTCTTATCCGCCAAATACTTGGGGTAGTTCTGCTTCTAGTAACCAGTCACTTTGCAGTAGAAGCACTTAGTCTCAGGCTTAGGTCCAGACTTTGGGCTTCTTCACTTGAGCAGCAACTTGCTTGCCGTTCTTCTTGAAGTTCCCTTCTATCCCTTTGCTCTTTTCTTGAAACGAGTGGTCTTGTTAACCATCAACACTTGATGTTCTTTCTTGATTTCTACCTTCATCGATTTCATCATCATGAAAAACTCGGGAATCATTTTCATCATCCCTTGCATACTATAGTTCATCACGAAGTTCTACTAACTTGGTGATGGTGACTAGAGAATTCTATCAATCACTATCTTATCCGGAAGATTAACTCCCACTTGATTCAAGCGATTGAAGTACCTGCATAATCTGAGCACATGCTCACTAGTTGAGCGATTCTCCTCCATCTTTTAGCTATAGAACTTGTTGGAGACTTCATATCTCTCAACTCGGTATTTGCTTGAAATATTAACTTCAATTCTCGAACATCTCATATGGTCCATGACGCTCAAAACGCCTTTGAAGTCCCGATTCTAAGCCGTTAAGCATGGTCCACTAAACTATCAAGTAGTCATCATATTGAGCTAGCCAAACGCTCATAACGCTTGCATCCGCCTCCTGCAATAGGTTTGTCACCTAGCGGTGCATCAAGGACATAATTCTTACTGCAGCAATGAGGATTAACCTCGGATCACGGATCAAATCGCAACATTGCTACTAACATTTTCAACACAGTTTTTCTAGGAACATATCAAAATAAACATATGAAAGCAACAACGCGAGCTATTGATCTACAACATAATTTGCAAAATACTACCAGGACTAAGTTCATGATAAATTAAAGTTCAATTAATCATATTACTTAAGAACTCCCACTTAGACAGACATCTCTCTAGTCATCTAAGTGATCACGTGATCCAAATCAACTAAACCATAACCGATCATCACGTGAGATGGAGTAGTTTTCAATGGTGAACATCTTATGTTGATCATATCTACTATATGATTCACACTCGACCTTTCGGTCTCCGTGTTCCGAGGCCATATCTGCATATGCTAGGCTCGTCAAGTATAACCTGAGTATTCTGCGTGTGCAAAACTGGCTTGCACCCGTCGTAGATGGACGTAGAGCTTATCACACCCGATCATCACGTGGTGTCTGGGCACGACGAACTTTGGCAACGGTGCATACTCAGGGAGAACACTTCTTGATAATTTTAGTGAGAAATCATCTTAAAATGCTACCGTCAATCAAAGCAAGATAAGATGCATAAAGGATAAACATCACATGCAATCAATATAAGTGATATGATATGGACATCATCATCTTGTGCTTGTGATTCCATCTTCAAGCAATCATGATCACCATCGCCACCGCGCGACACCTTGATCTCCATCGTAGCATCGTTGTCGTTTACGCCATCTATTGCTTCTACGACTATCGCTACCGCTTAGTGATAAAGTAAAGCAATTACAGCCGCTTGCATTTCATACAATAAAGTGACAACCATATGGCTCTCGCCATTGCCGATAACCGGTTACAAAACATGATCATCTCATACAATAAAATATAGCATCACGTCTTGACCATATCACATCACAACATGCCCCGCAAAAACAAGTTAGACGTCCTCTACTTTGTTGTTGCAAATTTTACGTGGCTGCTACGGGCTTAGCAAGAACCGTTCTTACCTACGCATCAAAACCACAACGATAGTTTGTCAAATAGACTCGTTTTAACCTTCACAAGGACCGGCGTAGCCACACTCGGTTCAACTAAAGTGAGAGAGACAGACACCCGCCAGCCACCTTTAAGCACGAGTGCTCAGAACGGTGAAACCAGTCTCGCGTAAGCGTCACGCGTAATGTCGGTCCGGCCGCTTCATCTCACAATACCGCTGAACCAAAGTATGACATCTGGTAGGCAGTATGACTTATATCGTCCACAACTCACTTGTGTTCTACTCGTGCATATAACATCAACGCATAAAACCTAGGCTCGATGCCATGTTGGGGAACGCAGTAATTTCAAAAAATTCCTACGCACACGCAAGATCATGGTGATGTATAGCAACGAGAAGGGAGTGTATCTTCATACCCTTGAAGATCGCTAAGCGGAAGCGTTTATCAACGCTGTTGATGTAGTCGACGCCTTCACGATCCGACCGATCCAAGTACCGAACATACGGCACCTCCGAAGTTACGCACACGCTCAGCTCGATGACGCCCTCGCCTTCTCGATCCAGCAAGAAAGGCGGTAGTAGATGAGTTCCGCAGCACGACGGCGTGGTGGCGGTGTTGGTGAAGAACAATCTCCGCAGGCTTTGCCTAAGCACTACGGAAACTATGACGGAGGATAAACTAGAGGGGCGGGGTTGCGGCACACGGCTTGGTGTTTCTTGATGTGTCTTTGGTGCTAGCCCTACCCCTCTATTTATATGTTGAGCCTTGGGGTCGAAACTTGGAGTAAAAGCCTCCACAAAGTCGGTTTCACCCGAAGGCAAGAGTCCTTCTCGGACTTCAGGGCGACGCCGGGGTTCGGCGTCTGACCTGCACGCCAGGACCCTGGCGTCGCCTCGACTCCATAAAACTTCCTTTGCGCTTTCCAAAAACCTTGTGGGCTTTCCTTTAGGCCCAAATAACGTGTTCTCGCACCCAAACATTTCGGAAACATCCGAACCCCTTCCGTGAATTCGGAACCCTTCCGTGAATTCGAACCCTTCCGAGATCAAACACTATTATCCCATATATCAAACTTTATCTCCGGACCATTCCGGAGTTCCTTGTCATGTCCATGATCTCATCCGGGACTCAACAACATTCGTTACCAACATGCATAACTCATATAATACTATATCGTCAGCTAAACGTTAAGCGTCAGCGGACCCTACGGGTTTGAGAACTATGTAGACATGACCGAGACACGTCTCCGATCAATAACCAATAGCGGGACCTGGATGCCCATATTGGCTCCTACATATTCTACGAAGATCTTTATCGGTCAGACCGCATAACAACATACGTTTGTTCCCTTTGTCATCGGTATGTTACTTGCCCGAGATTCGATCGTCGGTATCCAATACCTAGTTCAATCTCGTTACCGGCAAGTCTCTTTACTCGTTCCGTAATACATTATCTCACAACTAACTCATTAGCTGTAATGCTTGCAAGGCTTAAGTGATGTGCATTATCGAGAGGGCCCAGAGATACCTCTCCGACAATCGGAGTGACAAATCCTAATCTCGAAATACGCCAACCCAACATCTGCCTTTGGAGACACCTGTAGTACTCCTTTATAATCACCCAGTTACGTTGTGACGTTTGGTAGTACCCAAAGTGTTCCTCCGGTAAACGGGAGTTGCATAATCTCATAGTCATAGGAACATGTATAAGTCATGGATAAAAGCATTAGCAACATACTAAACGATCGGGTGCTAAGCTAATGGAATGGGTCATGTCAATCAGATCATTCAACTAATGATGTGACCTTGTTAATCAAATGACAATTCCTTTGTCTATGGTTAGGAAACTTAACCATCTTTGATTAACAAGCTAGTCTAGTAGAGGCATACTAGTGACATTCTGTTTGTCTATGTATTCACACATGTATTATGTTTCCGGTTAATACAATTCTAGCATGAATAATAAACATTTATCATGATATAAGGAAATAAATAATAACTTTATTATTGCCTCTAGGGCATATTTCCTTCAGTCACCTCCACCGAATCACCCCACTGCAAGCCCTTCTCTTTCCAGGAGGTGAGCTGCGTGGGGATTCCAGATCTAAATTCGGGGGCCGCCGCCCATGTAAGCTTGCGCGGCTAGGTGATGTAGAACCACCCCGATTGCCACCCCTTGACGGAGTCCACGAAGGTCCCTTCTAGCCAAGGGACGTTGGGCAGCTTGCCCAACATGGCGCCTCCGCATTCCGCTTGCGTCCCCTTCACAACCTTCGGCTTGACGTTGAAGGTCTTGAGCCACAGGCCGAAGTGGGGCCGGATGCAGAGAAAGGCCTCGCACACGACGATAAACGCCGAGATGTTGAGCATGAAGTTCGGCGCCAGATCATGGAAATCCAGGCCATAGTAAAACATGAGCCCCCGGACGAATGGATGGAGCGGAAAGCCCAGTCCGCGGAGGAAGTGGGGAAGGAAGACGACCCTCTCATGAGGCCCTGGGGTAGGGATGAGCTGCCCCGCGTCGGGCGGCCGGCGCTGCGATGTCGCCGAAAGGTATCCGCGTCGCGCAGCTTGGTGATGTCCTCCTCCTTGGCGGTGGAGGCCATCCATTTGCCTCCCCCTCCGGACATATTCGGAGAAGGGTCGAGGTGGGATGCGCGAGCTTGGGCGTTGGAGCTTGAGTTCGCAGGGATGGATAAGCAAAGGAGGAAGAAGGCGTAGGTGAGAAGGTAAATCCTTATCCCTTATATATAGACGGACAAAACTATGCGTCCCTCACCGGCCTGGTAAAACTCGCTTATCTCCCAAGCGCCACCATCAATGGCGCAGTTGGGTTACCCACGCACGTATTGATGAGAATCCCGGAATAAGGGGAACACGATCTCTTCTTCGACAGGACGTGCCAAGGAAACCGCTTCGCTAAACGTGCTGAGGTGGTATAGTAATTCAAACAAGGGCTTGGTAGCG
Organism: Aegilops speltoides; assembly: GCA_021437245.1. NCBI lineage: Eukaryota > Viridiplantae > Streptophyta > Magnoliopsida > Poales > Poaceae > Aegilops > Aegilops speltoides. The sequence goes on along the minus strand of CM038143.1, from coordinate 470,302,939 downwards.
GTGTGATGTCACGCCGCATAATACGTCAGCAGATTGTATCAGTATATATGTTTTATTCTCTCTATGATTGGAATGTGGAATTTATTTTGCAGAGCCGGACACTATCCTGGTGTTCATTATCTTCTCCGAATTATTCAAGGAAAGGAACCCGCCTTGCAATGCCGAACATTATGCACGCCGGACTTATCGTCATTGAAGACTGGTTCAGGGCTACCGAGGAGTCTCGACTAGGGGTGTCCGGACAGCCGGACTATCAATATCCGCCGGACTCCTGCATCGCGAAGATAGAAGATTGAAGACTCGGCTCGTGTCCGGAAGGTACTTTCCTTGGCGTGGAAGGCAAGCTTGGCAATACGGATATGTAGATCTCCTACCATTGTAACCGACTGTAACCCTAGCCTCTCCGGTGTCTATATAAACCGGATGGCCTTAGTCCATAGGACTAACATTACATCTCAACAATCATACCATAGGCTAGCTTCTAGGGTTTAGCCTCCTTGATCTCGTGGTAGATCTACTCTTGTACTACCCATATCATCAATATTAATCAAGCAGACGTAGGGTTTTACCTCCATCGAGAGGGCCCGAACACAGGTAAAAACATTGTGTCCTCGCCTCTTGTTACCATCCGCTCGACGCACAGTTCGGGACCCCTACCCGAGATCCGCCGGTTTTGACACCGGATGCATTTAATGCGAAAGTCAAAAGGAGAAGCTGAAGTTCGATCGCATGTTAGAGGACCACAAAAAGGGTTGTACCCCAATTGCGAAGATGGCAACACAAAGCTCGGCACGTCATGGAATTGTCGCAGATGGAAGGCAGAGAATGTTGTGCCCGACAAAGGATTTGACAAGCTCTGAAAATATTGAAGAAGAAGCTTCCAAAGGATAACGAATTGCCCGACAAGACATACGCAGCAAAGAAGGTCATATGCCCTCTAGGATTGGAGGTGCGAAGATACATGCATGCCCTAATGATCGCATCCTCTACCGCAAAGGCGCATAAGGATCTGAACGCATGCCCGGTATGCGTGTATTACGGTATAAGATCGCACGAGATGACCCCGGTGATGTTGATGGCGAGCCCCCGGAAGAGGGTTCATGCGAAGGTGATGTGGTATGCTCCTATAATACCACGGTTGAAACGTCTGCTCGTAAACGGAGAGCATGCCAAGTTGATGCAATGGCACGTTGAGGACCGTAAGAAAGACGGAAGTTGATAGCACCCACGACGGGTCGCAGATGGAGAAAATCGAGAGAAAGTTGGGATGAGTTTGCAAGTGACCCAAGGAACGATGGTTTGCTTTAAGCACGGATGGCATTAATCCTTTCGGGAGCAGAGCAGCAATCACAGACTGCCCGTGACTCTATGTATGTATAACCTTCCTCCTTGGATGTGCATGAAGCGGAAGTTCATTATGATGCCAGTTCTCATCCAAGGCCCTAAGCAACCCGGCAACGACATTGATGTGTACCTAAGGCCATTAGTTGAAGAACTTTTACAGCTGTGGAATGGAAACGGTGTACGTATGTGGGATGAGCACAAACAGGAGGAATTTGACCTAAAGGCGTTGCTGTTCGTGGCCATCAACCATTGGCCCGCTCTCAGTAACCTTTCAGGACAGGCAAACAAGGGATACCATGCATGCATGCACTGTTTACTTGACACCGATAGTATATACCTGGGAAGCTGCAGGAAGAATGTGTACCTTGGCCATCGTCGATTTCTTCCGACCAACCATCAATGTCGAAAGAAAGGCAAGCATTTCAAAATGCAGGCAGATCACCGGAAGAAGCCCGCCATGCATCGGTGATCACATACTTGCTATGGTCAATGATTTACACGTAATCTTTGGAAAGGGTCCGTGGACTAGCTGTTCCGAGTGACGCTTAGGGGACACGCACCCATGTGGAAGAAGAAATCTATATTTTGGGACCTACCCTCTCGAAAGACCTAGAGGTCCGCTCTTCGATCGACGTGATGCACATGACGAAGAACCTTTGCGTGAACTCGCTAGACTTCTTAGGCATGTACGGAAGACAAAAGATACAAATGAGGCACGGAGGACCTGCAACGTTTGCACGAAAAAGACGGCATGCCTCCAAAGCAAGATGAAGGTCCCGCCACTATGCTCTTACCAAAGAAGAGAAGGAAATCTTCTTTGAATGCCCGCTTAGTATGAAGGTCCCGACCGGCTTCGTCAATATAAAGGAATAATAAATATGGCAGAGAAAAGTTTGTAACCTAAAGTCTCATGATCGCCATGTGATTATGACGAATCGCTTCGGTTGCATTGAGGGGCTTCTACCGAAAATGTCCGATTAGCCATTGTGAAGCTATGTGCATTCCTCAATGCAATCTCTCGTAAGGTGATCGATCCGTAAATCATACCAAGGCTAAGGAGTGATGTGGTGCAATGTCTTGTCGGGCTTCAAATGGTGTTCCCACCATCCTTGTTCAATATCATGACGCACGCCCTAGGTCATCTAGTTGACGAGATTGTCATTCTGGGCCCCGTATTTCTACACAATATGTACCCCTTTGAGAGGTTCATGGGAGTCCTAAAGAAATATGTCCGTAACCGCGCTAGGCTAGAAGGAAGCATCTCCATGGGCCATCAAAGAGAGGATGTCATCGGGTTTTGTGTTGACTTCATTCCTGGCCTTAAGAAGATAGGTCTCCCTAAATCGCGGTATGAGGGGAGACTGACTGGAAAAGGCACACTTGGAAGGGACTCAATAATATGCAGGGACGGATATTCTTGGTCACAAGCACACTACACAGTTCTATAGAACTCTACCTTGGTGACCCCGTATGTCGATGAACACAAGAACAGTCTGCGCTCCAAACACCCGGAAGTGCGACGACTGGATTACATGTGAACACACCAGGACTTTCAGCTGTTGGTTGGAAACACGTCTCAGAGGTGACAACACTGTGATGAGCTGTACTTGTTGTCCAGGGGACCATCTTCGACTGTTACGATTTGGAAAGGATACAAGATAAATGGGAATACATTTTACACGATTGACCAAGATCAAAAGAGCACCAACCAAAATAGCGGTGTCCGCTTTGATGCAACAACCGAGAGGGGAAAGGACACATATTATGGTTACATAGTGGACATATGGGAACTTGACTACGGACATGATTTTAAGGTCCCTTTGTTTAAGTGAAAATGGGTCAATCTGTCAGGAGGCGGGGTACAGGTAGACCCATAGTACGGAATGACAACAGTGGATCTGAAAAATCTTGGGTACACCGACGAACCGCTCGTCCTAGCTAATGATGTGGCAATGGTTATCTATGTGAAGGACATGTCTACCGCATCGAGAAAAAGAAAAGATAAGGAAGCGAATACATCATACGATGAGCCAAAGCGCCACATAGTTCTTTCTGGGAAAAAGGGACATCGTGGGAGTGGAGGGCAAGATGACATGTCTCAAGATTATGAAAAGTTTCATGAAATTCCTCCTTCAAAGTCAAGGCTGACCCCAAAGATCCCGATAAACGATGAAGATTATCCATGGTTCTGGCGCAATAAGCAAATGACACAAGCGAAGAAAAAGTGAAGACTTTCTCCCACAACTATTATGATGATACCATGCCAACTTTGTAATGCATTTAGTATGATACCATTGTCCGCTTTTGTACATGCACATGTTATGTGGGTGAATTTATGATACCATGCCAACTTTCAACTTTTTTGAGTTCATTTGAAATGCTTTAATGTCTTATGGTTCGCCCCGTAATACCATTAATCCCGTTTCGCTCCTTGTCAACTATGTTCTCACCAAGAACACTCTATAGGCGCATCTATGTTCATTTTTTTAGTAAAGTTAATCACAAACTTGTGATTCACACAAATTTCAAAGAATTCAAATTTTAACTATTCAAATTTGAAAACTAATGGCACTAACAGAAAGTTTATAATTTTGCTGACCTAAAAGAAAAAAGAATTAAAAATAAAGCAAAAAACAAAAGAAAATAAATAAAGCAACAAAGAAAACAAAAAAAAAAGTGTTTTCAAATTTGAAAACTAATGGCACTAACAGAAAGTTTATAATTTTTCTAAAACTAAAAGCAAAAAAGAATTAAAAAATAAAGCAAAAAACAAAAGAAAATAAATAATGCAGAAAACAAAACAAAAAAACTGGAAAATAATTAAAAATAGCAACAATAAGTATTTTGTTGTAAGTAGAAACAAAATAAAATAAATAAAGCAAGAAAGAAAACAACAAAAAACATGTTTTCAAATTTGAAAACTAATGGCACTAACAGAAAGTTTATAATTTTTGTAAAACTAAAAGCAAAAAGAATTAAAAAACAAAAGAAAATAAATAATGCAGAAAACAAAATAAAAAAATGGAAAAAAAAATAAAAATAGCAACAATAAGTAAAGAAAAAAAAAGTGCCTCCTACTAGGCACCCGCGGCCTGAATACGACTAGAAACCCTACCATTGGCCTGGATTCAGGCCCGTAGAAGGCCCAGCAGGCCCACAGGCAAAGCAATGTCAGATTAGGCCCATTGGCCTGCAGTTCAGAGGAGTTCGAGTGGGAAGAGGCAATGAGCTTATAAACAGTGCGGGCGCTCAACTAGCAAGGTGGGACTAAACTCCCACCACCACGCCATTGCAGCAAGGCCATTGGTCCCGTTGGTGCCACAACCGGGACCAATGCCATCCTTGGTCCCGGTTCATGGCACCAACGGGACCAATGTTCAGCACCAACCGGGACCAAAGGCCGCGCTTCGCCCTTTGGGCTCTTGAAAAGAGCAGATGGTCCGGTTGGTGGCACCAACCGACTAAAGGGTGCATTAGTCCCGGTTGGTGCCACGAACCGACCAATGCTCTTGCTATATATACAACACTTAGCGATTTCGACCAAATCCCCACTTCTCCCCGACGCCCTGCTCCTCCTCGTCGCCGTCGCCGCCGACGCCCTGCTCCACCCTTGCCGTCGCCGCCGCCATCGATGTCAGCTGCTTGCGCCTCGCCGCACACTGTGAGCACAGCCTGCTCCGCGCCCCTCCGTCCGCGCCCTGCCTGTCTTCTGCCTGCCGCCGCCACTGCCCTGCCGCAGCCCAGCCTCCACCACCTGCTTGCCGTGCGCCGCCCGCCGCCCCTGCCCTGCATTTTCCATAGCAATTTCCATAGCATTTTTTTGTGTATATGTGTTTGTATGTGTATATATGTGTACATGTTCATAGTATTTTTTTTCATAAGTGTATTTTTTTGTTCATTACATTTTTTTCATATATATAATGTATATATGTATGTGGTAGCTATATATATGATGAATGGATGTGGCTATGTATGTATGAATATAATGTTCATAGCATTTTTTTGTTTATATATGTTTTTTCATATATGTATTAATTTTGTATTTAGGCTGTCAGTAGATATCGATTTTAGGTTAGTGCATTTTAGGTTAGTGTAGAGGAGAAAGGAAAATAAGGAAAAGGAAGAAAAGAGGAAGAAGGAAGAAGGAAGAAGAAGAAGAAAAAGAATGAGAGGAAAAAGGAAAATAAGAAGAGGAAGAAAGGAGAAGAAGAGGAGAGGAAGAAGAGGAGAAATAAATAAGAAGAGGAAAAAAGAAGAAAAAGAAGAGGAGAAGAAGAAAGGAATAGAGGAGAAGAAGAAAAAACTCTATTCCTTTCTTCTTCTCCTCTTTTTTTCTTTTTTTTATTCTTCTTCTTCCTTCTTCCTTCTTCCTCTTTTCTTCCTTTTCCTTATTTTCCTTTCTCGAGGGAGAAGAAGAAAAAGAAGAGGAGAAGAAGAAAGAAATAGAGGGGGGGTACCGATACCCCCTCCCCGATAACATTATTTTCCCATGTATATGTATGTCGCGTCGTTGTCGATATAACCCCCTCGAGATAACTTCGACATGAGGGCGGTCGATATATATACCCCTCTCGACCGTGATAACTTATACCACGGCAGCACCCACAGGCCCTCTCGCCGACCAAAACTCTCGAGGACACCCAAACCCTAGAGAGAAAACGATGTTGGTCTCCTACGCCCTCCCGCCGCGCCCCTACCCGACAAATTAACTCTCTCGAGGCCACCCAAATTTACCAAGTTAAAAGAGCGTTGTCGTCGAGGCCACCCCAAACCCTTGAAGCGTTGTGTCGAGGCCACCCCAAACCCTAGAGAAGCAGCGTCGAGGCCACTAACATGATTCCTTATTGTGATTAGCTAGCTAGTTCTACGTTTGCCACTAATATATATCCATCTGTACCATGTTTGAATAATAATTGACATGTTGTAAATATTTGCAGAAACTATGGAGCACTCCCGAGACGAAGCAGCAGAAGCGATGTTGGGGGACATAATCGCACAAGGAAGTGATGTCGTTGCGTCATTTCTCAATGACACCGATAGTCAAGAAGGACTGGGTGAAGAAGAGGGCTATGTTCACGATGACTCCGGCCCATTAATGCCGGTACAAGAAGAGGGCTATGTTCATGATGGCTCCGGTGACCCAATGGAGGTACAAGAAGGAGACCGTGCTGACTGCTCCGGTGACCGAACCGAGTCTGGCCAGGTATATATATATTAGTTAAGCCCGTGCTGACTAGTTAATTGATGCATTCATTGTTTTGATATATGTACACATATTAATTAACTCTCATCTTTCTTCCTTTTTCTAGCCCTCCGGATCGAGCACAACTTCGGTAAGGAGACGAGGCCCAAAGAAAAAGTTGATCTCGGATGAAAGGTTTGAGATCATAGAAATCGCGCCCGACGGCGAACCGATTGAACCCATCCGGACAAAGAACGCATTTACTGCTCAGTGCGGGGTTCTTGTTAGGGACAAGATCCCGATCAGCATCCAGCAATGGTATAAGCCTAAGGAGGAAGACCCTGAGGTGTCTTATGTCAATGATATGCAGAAAGAAGATCTTTGGACTCAGCTGAAGGCAAATTTCACCCTACCGCCAGAGGAGGATCCAGAGAAGCTAGTTAAAGAGCAATTAATCAAGTCTTGTGCTCTTAAGAAGATGGCAACCCTATTCAGGAGGTGGAGGAAAGAGCTGAACAAGTTTGTCGACAAAAAAGAGACACCGAAATTCATCGGCAAATATGAGAAGACCAAAGATCACTGGCCCGCATTTGTGGCCCACAAGACATCGGAAAAGAGTAAGAACATGTCGGCGACAAACAAGCAAAATGCTGTGAAGAAGCAGTTTCACCATCGCACGGGGTCAGGTGGCTACCTCAAAGCCCGGCCTAAGTGGTCCAAGGCTGAGAATGATCTGCTTGATAAAGGGATCGAACCAGAGACAATGAATTGGCCAGACCGTTGCCAGACTTGGTTCTTCGGGGCTGGCGGAACCTTGGACCCTGTATCAGGGAAGTGTCATTGGACGAACGAGCAACTGCAAATACCAGTCAAGAACCTTCGGCACTATATCAATGCAGCACAGCGAGGGACGTTCGTTCCAGACATGGAGAAGGACGAGCTCACAATGGCCCTCAGGAATCCTGAGCACCCTGGACGGACACGAGGCACGCCAGGCTCCATTCCGTGGAAGGTTGGTTTTCCGGACGCAGAGGGTTACAAAACCCATGAGAGGAGGAAGAAACTGGAGCAGGGCCAACTGCAGGCGCTGCACGAAAGGGTAATGGGGCTAGAGGAACGAGACGAGGAACGAGAAGCAGCAGATCGCAGCAAACGACCGCCAAGCTTCCCCGGTTACCCCGCCATCTCGGCGGAGAAGCGGTGTGGCTTCCACCGAGCTGCTTCGGCCAAGCATGTCTTGACGGCCTCGCCAGCTATCCCGTGGATGCTATCACGAGTCTCAAAATTGCCACATTATGACGCTGACGGATGAATTTGAAGGTCAAGGCGGTTGTTGGCTCTGTTTATCCTCATCGACCGGCGCAACTATCACCGCCGCCGATTCCGAAGGATATGCTAGGGTGATGGTGGATGAAATAACGGAGGGATTTGAGGACCTCCGGCTTGACCACCCTACCGGTGAAGGGAGACTAGGCTGGGTTCTCGCTCAAGACTCCATGCCTATGGCGGAAGGAGCTCATCAACCTTCCGAATCTGGACGCCTCCGCCTCATCCTCCTCCTCCGGTGAGTTAGGGCACTCTGCCTCCTCCACCGCCTCCTCCTCCATGAGTGATGATCAGGCACTGGCCTCCTTCTCCGGCGTGGCAGCACTCCGCCTCCTTCTCCGCTGCGCAAGGCCTTGCCGAGCAGCCAGCAGCCTCCTCCTTCTCCGCCCGCCAAGAAGGGCGGAAGAGACACGCCGCCGCCCGGCTGCTCCAGTAGCGTCAGAAGTCGTTCTCCTCCGCCTCGTAAGCAAGCACAAAAGAAGACAGACGTCGCAGCCGCTCCGTCTGCTCCGGCGTCTAGCAGCACAACCAAAGGCGGGAGGCAATACAGATACGGTCCACCTCTCAAGCCTCTATAGAAGTTACCGTACGAGAGGACCGAGGAGGAAAACGAGACGATCGTGCGAACCCACGTGAAGGAGTTCTTTGAAGGGGTGAAAGCAAAGAGACATCCACCTCCGGAGGAGAAGGTAGATCCGTGAAAGCAAAGCGCACTCGATGCCCCGAGGAAACCGCAAAGTCTCCGCCGAGAACCAACTATGACCGTGACATCGAAGCAGATATATCTCCAAGCGGAGCGGTCGGGAAGTACTGTCAGACATCAAAGGTCAAGAGAACGAGCAGCTGCGAAAAAAGTTGCCCAGCTCGGCGAACAAGCAAATCAATCGTGCCCCCCGCTCAATGTGTCTAGCGACAACATCGTCGCTAATGCTCCGGGGATGGTGCCCGGTTATGGCAATCTACAAGATTACCTGCCTGACGATCAACTTCCTGATTTCATGGAGGTGGACGAACACAGATACGAGTACGGGAAGCCTCTCGTCAAAGATGAAAAATCTCTAACAACGATGATGCGAAGATTCCATAATTGGTACATGAAAACCTGCAGAGAGTCTGGGGGGACGAATAGTTTGTATCTGCACATTAAAGAGGAGCACAACCTCATTGGAACTAATCTGTTGTGTGTTCCATTTGAGGAGTTCTTCGCGTTCTTCAATCAAAAGGCCCTCGATAAATTAACGATCTTTTGCTACTGTCTGTAAGTACTATTTCTGTCATTAAGTCTCTATATATAGTTCGGCTCTTTCATTGCATGTATTTATAATCTATTATCCTCACTATATTATGCAGATTCAAGATCGTCGAGTGCAGAAAACAAGAAATCTATGATATTGGGTTCATTAACACAAATATCATAGATGATAATCAGGTTACAAAGCACGACGAAGAGCCCGAGGCCAACTTGCTACAATCGTTGATCAAAAATCAAAACAAAGATACCATACTCTTTCCTTACAACGGCGAGTGAGTGTTACTGTCGTGTGCATATTCGGTTTCCCTTATTACTCGAGCGAGGTTATAGTAATGTAATTGATGAGTTATGCATGCGTGCGCAGCTTCCACTATGTTCTTATGGAGATTAAGCTTGAGCGAGGACTAGTAACCGTCTTAGACTCGAGACGGAAAGATCCCGAAACCTATGCGAACATGACTGAATTGCTCAACAAGTAAGTTCAATCGATCATTATCGCACCATATCGGCAACTTTTTGTTCATTTCCTGATATCTCAAGTAATAATTATTATTTTCTTTGTCTTGCAGGATTTGGAAACAGTTCACCGCAGAAGCTCCAGGACTACCGAAGGAGCTGCGATATACATACCCGAAAGTAAGTACTACTGGCTAGCTAGTTGTGCGCATCTCCCGTTGATTCTATAGCTATACTTTCATCAATGCCATTTATAATGCTTCATTATCAGTTTGATTGACCTCTGTTTCTCGTAAAGTGCTTGTGGCAGGAACAAGGGAATGATTTCTGGGGATACTACGTGTGCGAGTTCATCCACAACGCGACTTTGAAAAATAAGCGGGGCTACTCTAGAAGACAATATGAAGTGCGTAAGCAATAATATTCACAATTTCATTTTATTACACCATCATTTTTGTTGAATTTCATTCATATATATGTATGTATTAACCCCCTTCTTCAAATTAGACGTGGCAGATGCGGAATGAACTCCTAGAACCAGATCGTATGAAAGCAATTCAAGAGGAATTGGCGGGATTCTTTCTTGACACGTCATCAATAAAGCCAGAGAATACCATGTGGAAGTTGATTTCAATTGCTAGGGGATTGTAATTAACAGACCTTACATATTGTACATGTATGTAGCCAGTAGCATCGGATACATAATACGAAAACTTGTTGTTCGACCAATCTCTCGGAGAAGGAGAGGTCGATCGATCACTTCTCTCGGTATGCATGACGAACTTCTGTACTTAATGGTTCCCTTCATTTTCTTACTAGCTAGCGTCTCGAGGGCCTCTCTATATATAGTACGTAGCGTCGACCAAGCACGGACATAAGAGAGGACACTTCTCTCTATTAATTAGTTAGCTAACACAATATATGAAACACCTAAATTAACCCCCAAAACCCCCAACCCCCCCCCCCTTTTAAAAAAACAAAACCCCAGCCATCGAATGTCGTGGCGTGGATGCCTTTTGGTCCCGGTTGGTGCCACCAACCGGGACCAAAGGCCCCCCTGCCTGGGCTCGGCGCACTGGCCACGTGGAGGACCATCTGTCCCGGTTCGTGTTAGAACCGGGACTAAAGGGGGAGGTATTAGTAACGACCCATTAGTCACGGTTCATGAACCGGGACTAAAGGCCCTTACGAACCGGGACAAATGCCCCCTTTTCTACTAGTGAGAAGAGAAGTGATCCCCGCTCACTCCTCCTCCGCCGCCAGCCTCGCCACGTGTCATGTTTCATGTTTCATGTTTCGTGAATGAGCCAAGCCAAGCTCAGACCTATGTCATGCGTGTGTTTATTTTTGCTAGAGGAAACGAAGAGCCTGTAATAGACGCACCACGAATTTGAGACGTCGGATCATGCGCTGTCACTGACTTGGACATGGGTCCAACCCACGTCCTACTACCCGGCCACGCCTATATAGTGGAGGTGTCGACAACCCTAGCCATAGCTAGAACAACATAGCGCATCTGCTCTGCCTCCACACGCACCGCCCACTGTCGTTCGTTTTGTTGTTGCCGCCGGCGATCCCATCCCATCCACTACATGTAGATTGATGGGAGAGCAGGCCTTCGAAACCCTGCCTCTTGAGGTCCTGTACTGGAGAGGGGCAATTAGGGGAGCGTCTTCTACATGACTGTTCGCCGCCGTTCGTCTATGTCCATGTCGCCTTCGTCGTCACCATGGCCATCGAAGCCGACAAGCTCGCCACCGAGAAACTTGAAGCCGAGAAGAAGGCCGCCGAGGACACCGCTACCGCCGCCGCCACAGTTTCGGCCTGACCTACTGAAGGGCATAACTCATTTATCCTGCTCATGCTTATTTCTGTGTTACCCATACTAGCGTTATATGTAGATGTGCCTGTTGTTTGCGCAGTATGTGCTTGCGTGATCAAATATCATGCATTTACTTATTAATATCATGCTCATCATTTATCTCTGAATTAATTCAATCCAAAAAATCATGCTCATGATTTATCTCTGGATTAATTCAATCAAAAAATTGCTAATATATCCAACACATATGAACTCTCGTCAGTCTCGTGTATAGCTTGCAAAAACGTCTTTTAACGGGACACAGGGGGTACAGCGCTCGGGTGCAGTGTACGGACATAGAGAGAGTTTATCAATCTAACTTCTCACTGTGAGCGAAGGAGTTTCAGTTGACACTTCTTAACCGAGGAGCTGCTGCCCGAGGACCCCGCGGCCAAGCCCCCCATTGGCCCTCCACCTCCTCCTCCCTGCGCCGCCGCCTCAGCGTGCGCCTCGGCGAGATTGGCGTGCGGGCCATCGCGCCCGACGCCCACCACAAGTCGTCGTTCCACCACCGCCTGCCCCGCCGCGGCACCCGGACGATACCCTCGAACACTCCACGGTGCCCAACGCCGACGCGGATACGGCCCCAGACCCGGCCAGCGCCGCCCGCGCACGGCCTGGATCCCAGCGCCTCACGGGGCCGACGGGTACGAGCTACGAGGAGGAGGGTCAGTACTACGACGACACCGACCAGTTTGACTCCGCTGCGGCTAGGTCCCCGGTAGTCGCGGGGCTAGTGGTGGCGCCCCACAAACGGCTCAACGGTGGCCACGATGCTTGCGATTATTTTCTCAAGTTTTCATACAGTATACGTTTCTTAAAACATTCCAGGCATTGATTTCCTTAACAATTTAAATGTCATGTGTTTCATACAATGCACATGTGGAACTGTTGTGGTCTTTAATTTCTATGTATGAGGAGTACATCATGGACTCACTATACTAGATGCAGTTAACCTTCATAGTTCCTTGTTGCAACTGTTGTTCATGTGAAGCTTACCATATATTATGTTTCAGGTAGAAAATTTGTTGGCTCAAGATCAATTGGGACTGTTGTGGATCGTTGAATTTAGGAATATATGGGGCATTTCAATTAAGAGATGGAGGATTTGATAACGTTGCGAAAGGTCCTCTCTAGTATTCATAACTGACAGATATTTCTTAGAACTTGTGGCATATGGTGTTTTCTAGTAATTAAACAGCCAACAGATATGTGTGATCTTATTGGGTGGACCTCCCAATTAATGTGTCATCTTTTGATTGGCTGTCTGTACAGTGTAATTATTCTTAATGGTCAGCACTGATTGGAAGGTATGTATCTCAACCTCTCAAGTAATATATACTTTATTTTTCTTCTTAACATTGTGCTGACATAAAAGATAGGTTGCTTAGTTGATGATGAGCTATATTACATGTTCCAACTGAGCCATTTCACATGTGTCATTGTGGCTGGTGCAACCAAAAGGACTCCGCTGGCCTTTGTGTTGGCGTAGAAGAGCTCACTCCCCTCTCTTTTATCATGATGAAGGTCGTGCCTTCTTCTTTGCTTTCATCCATAATATTATTGGACAGATTCCCTTGCACTTGCTTTCTCTGAAATAGAATTTGCTCTATTGATTGAAGAATTGAATCTGATTTAGACCAAAATTTTAGTTAAAATCATCTGACCTCATATTATGTGCAATATTTATCTTTCCCGACAGATTCATCGTACATAGAAAATAAATTGATAATGTTTAGACTAGAGGATGGTGCTTTCAGTATATCAATTTTAATTACTACACTGCATCACCACCTGACCAGAAGAAAAAAAATCTTAAACGTAACAAGGTCATGGCAGCTCTTCCTGAACTTAGGGATATTGCTCCATGTGTCCTTTTAACTTATTTGCAATCAGTTGTGTTTCTTCTTGCATGTGGCTTTGCGGTACCATCCGATGCAGGGCTTTACCCAGGGATAGCCCAAAAACAGAAAACAATGTATCGTACTATTGTCATTGAAAGTTTAGATGTATTTCCCCATGCTAATTTGTAGTATAATTTGTGCTTTGTGTGAATGGAGGAGCTTAAAAGAAAATATACAGCCATTGACATTCATTGTTATAAATCTATAAATTTGAAACAAATAGTTGCATCCACGTTGCTGTTATCTACCGCTAAAATTATAGCTTTTGTTTTTGTCATCTTTACACATCCTGACTCCGATTCGAAGCGCGCAGATGGTGTACTTTGCTATTAACAGTTAATAAATATCTTGGTTTTGTTAATTAGGCATTACTCTATTAAACTCATTAGTTTGAATTTGTTCGTTCTATGGATCCTACTTCTGCCATTGCTGGTACATATTCACATAACGCAAGTTGACAAGCTCCAACTGGATAATCCAGATTATACAGTCACCATACTTAGGACTGTGTTCCTTCGAATTTAGAAAAGAAGATGGTGTTCAGTCTGATATATTACAGAACTATGAGAATTTGCCACTTATATAAGATGGACAGTCAATTTGAAGTAAGCTTCAGTTCTGCAAAATAACCTTTTTAGCCTGCAGTCTACTTTGGTAATAAAATTTGTCTGTCATTTTAATTATTTATATCTGGAAGGGAGATTTCTATCTTTCGCGACCATCAGTTTGAATCTGAGAAAATACATCTAGAGATCTAGATTGATACGAGTTTTTTTTAACATGTCAACTTCAACTATATCTGCTGTTGACTATAGTATAGATTTTTTTTCTTCCTCTAGAAACACTTACATTGACCAGTTTTCAGTGTTTTTGTTATTTTGTGCTAAAGAAAGTGAAGAAATGATTTTGGTTTTATTCCTGTTTTTTGCTGTTCCTTGTGTTGCTAGATCTTTTACACTACAGTAGTGATAAGCCATATAGCAATTATGGAAAAGATTTAATGCACTACTGGGCAGGTTTGCAAAATGATGGTGGTATGCGATGCTGGAGCAAGGAGCAGAGAGATTTCAAAGGGAACTGCTGGCACAACACGCAGGTGGATCTGACGAGTCGAGCGGACAGGTGCTGATAATGAAGATGAAAGAACAAATGAAGCTGCTATGGAGGAAAATTAAAGCAAACTGAAGAGTATATAAAGAGAAAGGGAACAAAAAGAAAAAATAAGCAATGTTTTCATGCGTGTGGGGGAGTTTTGCTACTGAAGCTTGCAGCATTGGAGTGTCCAGCAATCAAGAGGAACTTTTGTTGTGTTATTGACGATGCGTTGGGTTTTTTTTCGAGAAAACGCAAATGGCTTTTGCGTTTCATTGCATTGGAAAGAGAGGGAATTTACATCCTCCTAGGATGGGCTGCGTTGGTTTTTGAGTTGCTGACCTACGATTTAGACTAGCTAGCTCTTTAGTTCTCATCGGTTGTCGTTTTACTTGTGCTGTCTAGCATTTTGCGGCAGCTGACTTCTTTATCTTTGTAGCACCTGGATGCTGTTACTTTTGTTCCGTTATTGTCTGATGGTGGAACCTAGTCCCTTGTTTTGGGTGTCATGTGGGAAAAAACATGGATAGCGTGAGCACCTGAGAAAACCTGTTGTCCTTGGGAGATGCCAGGGAGTTTTGTTTTTGTTCCTTGCATCTGCCATTAGGTAATATTCTTCAACAGTTGATAGTTTTACTTGCATTTTCTTCTGAGCAAGCTCAGTCTTTTTAGTATACCTTTCTATTATCTGCTATCCAGTTATTACTTATTAGAGGTGTGATGTGTTAATTTTCTGAGCACGCCAAGTTGTTCTTGGAAGTTACTACAACTAAAGGGCTTGGTTTTCCAGATGAGTAAAAAATGACACGGCTATTTTTTTCTCAGAATGTTATCTTTGTAGTGGCCTGTTCAGAAACAAGTAATGGTCACTGCCATTTTTGTATTTGAGTACTGCTTGTAGTTTATATGTATCAATGTATGAATTCAATGAAAATATATGTGTTATGTTCTGATACGAACCACCAGAACTGTTACTTGGTTTAGACCTGGGTACTCATCATGCATCCAAATATTTGTAGAAATTCTTATCATTCGATTGAAAAAAATGATGGCCACAGCGATGCGCGCCATCAATGATCTAGTAAGACGTCATGAAAGCCCACTGTGCTGATGGTCTCATATGCATGCACAGTGACACTTCTTCCCCTGTCGGAATGAATTGCAATTATTTGTACAACGGCTCCGAGACATCAGTATCTTCAACAATGCATCTCTAAAGAGAAAATTGGACTCATTACGAGCAAAGAACTTACCAACATAACACCGGAAACATGGTAAAAGAGCATTCCAATCTACTCCCACTTAGTCGGACCCTGTATTAATTAGGAAGGATAACAACACTGCAAAGTGCAAACCGACAAGGATAAAAAGGAATATAGTTACCTCATGAACTTTTGTAACATTCAATCAATGTACTCAGAACTTAAAACTACAAGGACCGAAGGAAATACATTGAGAAGAAAATCAATGTAACATTCAATCAATGTACTCGGAACTTAAAACTACAAGGACCGAAGAAAATACATTGAGAAGAAAATCAATGTAACATTCAATCAATGTACTCGGAACTTAAAACTACAAGGACCGAAGAAAATACATTGAGAAGAAAATCAATGTAACATTCAATCAATGTACCCAGAACTTAAAACTACATACAACAACAGAGGAAAATATATTCAGAAGACAGCACATACGAAGTTTCTATACACCACATATGTTCATACTCCACACTTCCCTTGTTTGTATGACAAGATGGTTAGAATCAACACTTGCGAGGCCAATGTATCGTCCCTCCGGTTTTGTATGGTCACACTCTACGCTTTCCTTGTCTGTATGGTCAAACTCTACACTCTCCCTGCAGTTCTTGCAGCAGTCGTGGTGAGGAAAATGCCTTAGGAACTGTGAGGAACAAGGGCGGTTCCCGAACTGAGCGTACAAGAGTGAGAACCGATGCCGGCTATTCTTGCAAAGAGGTTCGACACTATGTCAACTCACTGCCTCCTCCATTGCAACAAAAAACTCACTGCTTCCTGCAAAGATCATGCATTGATAGTGAAACAATGTTAGCACACTTCAATTACCAAGAGACCAGAACAAATATAGAGTAGGAGTAAAAAACGAGAAGCTTATAACACTTTACCAAAATGGAAGACCCTATATGTACAGCAGCAGCAGCGCCCAAAATGAATTTGACAGTTGTAGTGGCCTCTGGTGCTATAATAAAGCAGCTGTAGAACACCACAAGGGCGGTGATGGCCAGCATTCCAATGCGGTCAGCAATCCAAGCATACCAGATTAAGACTCGATACTGGCTATGCTTGCACAGAGCACCGAAAGCTACCATGCCCCAAAAGCAACTGAAGAGAACGTGAAACCACCATCTATCGTCGGGTGACATGCCCTTTGTCAGTCCATCAGCTCCCAAGTATGGCAGTAGGGTGAGTGAGCCGAATAGTGGGTACCCCAAATAGTCTCCAAGGTCAGGGTCCTGCAAGATATCATAATATCCTCATTTCAATCAGGCGACACTACACCAAATTTGGGGTGGATTGGGTGGCCATGGCCATGGGAGACTGAGAGGAGGGAGCTGCGCGGAGTGTACCTTGGGTGGCCGCTGAGGATGTTCGGCTGTGCCTGTGGACGAGGAAGATGAGGGGCCGGGGAGCAAATGCTCATTGAGGCCGCCGCTCTCGTCCTCCTTCTCCTTTCCCTTGTTGCGCCACCCCAACAGCAACATCCAAGCTCGCCCCTTCAAATCCCTCGCCGCCGCCTCCCCGAATTGCTTGGCCGTGCGCTCTAGCTCGAGAGCTGCCTCTGCTAATAGAAGCAGTGCTTCCTTGTCCGCGATGGCGGCGTCAGTGCTGGCCTCCTCGGCACGTTGAGCCACATGGGCGGCGGCGACGCTGACCGCGTCGGCTGCCCTCTGCCTCTTCTCAGGATCGGATGAGGCGAGGAACTGTGAAGCCTCCCAGAGTGATTCGGGTTCCTGATGAACGAGGTATCTAGCGGAGGCGTAGGCCACCCTATCCGACACCCAAGAGAGGTAGGTGGCGTCGAGGGACGACCGAGAAGCAGCTTGCCGGACCAGGGAGGCCGCGTTGGCCACTTTGTCGGCGTTGGATTTCTTGATTGCCGCTTGGCTGAAGTGACTCGCCGCTCGCTGCAAATCCAGAGCGGCCTGCGCCAAGAGATCCTGTTGAGCTCCTCCGGCTAGCATCCCGGCGGCGATGCCAATCTGGTCTGCCGCATCGGGCGTCTTCTCGGGTTCACATCCCATCAGATGATAGGACGCCTTCATCAATCGCTCGGCGTCGTAGCCCGCGGTCGCAGCGGCGTGCGCCACCATATCCGCGATCAGGGAGAGCTTCTTGGCGTCGACGGGCCGGGGGTCGATCGCCGCATCCCGGGCCAAGATGGCCGCGCGGGCCACAAACGCCATGACTCTCCTTCTTGAGTCGCCTCTCCGCCGGTCCGCCCCCGGTCTTTCTCGCTTCCTCGCCCCGCCTTGCTCCTTAACCCTAACGGCTGTTCTTGAGGCGCGCTCCGCGGCGGCAGGGGGCGAGCTCGCTCGGTAAGTCGTCCGCGCCGCGCTCGCCTCTCCGCCTCCGGTCTTCCTCCCTTCCTCGCCCCGCCTTGCTCCTCAACCCTAGCGGCTGTTCTTGGGGGCGCTCCGGGGCGGCAGGTGGCGAGCGAGCCCCGTAAGTTGTCCGCGCCGCGCCTCAGTTCGATTCGTCGCGGCTGTGGAGAGGTGGGTGGGGGAGTGGGGACGAAGACGGCAAAGGAGAGCGGAAGGTTAAGAGAACAGAGGGCGGGGGCGGCGAGGGGGGCGGAGGAGGAAGAGGCGGCGGTGGGGTGGTGGGAAGAAGGGGCGGATGGGCGGAGGCGGCGAATTTAACCTCCGAGATCAGCGTGGCAGTCCGCGGTGGAGTCCACTTCCTTCCTCCATATGTTTGTGGACATGCATCCGAATCCGATGTTGTAATGTAGGGTTGCATTCAACACGAGAGAAAAAAGAATATGGAAATGCCTAGATGTAAGAGCAACTCCAACGGGCCGACCCAAACGGAGCTTTTTGTCCGTTAGGATCGGCCAGGCGGACACGAACGTCCGCTTTCGCGTTTGGGTCGGCGTATGCGCCCAACGCTCGCCCGACCCATTTTGACGGCGCCGACAAAAAAAACTGTACATGCAAATTTGAAATGAAAACAACTTAATTAAACATTAAAAGCCGGCCAGGAAGGCCGGCGTGAGTCCACGCGTCCACATTAGCATTAAAAGAAATTAAAAACAACCTAACTACAAGGTGACGCGATGCCCAACGCGTCTTAGGCGTCGTCGTCGTCGTCGTCCTCGGGGTCGGTGAGATCGATGAGCGTCGGCGCAGGGCCGGCCCAGGGGAACGTCGTGTTCCATGCGATGGCGATGTAAGCCGCGGCAGCCGTTCGTGGGGCAAGCTGACGCGGGGCTGTTCCGGCGCGGGGCTATCGCGGCGCGCAGGCGGCCGCTGCGCTCGCGCGCCTCTTCCTCGACCTCGCGCGCCTCCTTCGAGGTCGCGCTCGAGCATCTCCTCGTACTCGCCGCGACGGCGCTCCTCGGCCAGCCGGCGCTGGCGCCACATCTCGAGGTACGCCTGCTCCTGCGGCGGCGTCGCCCCCATCCAAATCGGTGGCGCGGACACCCACTCGTGTAGTACTCCCGTCCAGGAGTAGCGCTCGATGGGGACGGCTCCGGCTCGGGCTCCGGCTGCGGCTCCGGGTCGGCCTTGACGAGCCGTCGGCAAGGGGACGGCGGGGCCATCGGCGGCACCACACAATCACCGACCGCGGAGAGGGCAAGGGCCTGCGCCATGGCCGCCTCGTAGCGAGCCTCCTCTTCCTCCACCACCTTCATCCTGCGACGCTCGTCCTCCTCGCTCTCGCGGTAGACCGCCGCAAGGGACGTCTGGTCCTCCTTGCGGACGACGAGCGGGGGCGGCGGCACGATGCGGTCGACCTCCCGCATGCGCGTCGCCTCGCCTCCTCATGCTCGAAGGCGAACTACATCTTCCAGTTCGGCGAGTCGGTGGCGTAGGTGGAGTCGCGGCGCTGCTCCGGCGTCAGTAGCGCCCGCCGGCGCCGCACCTCCTCCGCGTGCGCCCTAGACGACCGCGGCGCCACCGGCACTAGGATGCTCTCTGGATCCAGATGCCAGTCGTGCGGCAGGGTGACGTCGGGGTACGGCAGAGGCACGCGGTGCTGCCAGTGCCACCCCGCCTGGTGCACTGGCACTCTCACGTGCACCCTCTGCCGGCGAGCCGGCGCTGGCGGAGGCGGTACGAACTCCGAAGGGAAAGGGACGGCGGGGGCCTTGCCCTTGGACTTGCTGCTGCTGCCGGCGCCGGAGAAGAGCCCCATTTGGCTAGGGTTGGCCGGCAACGGGGGAGCGAGCTTGCCTAGATGTGGACGGCAAGTTTGGATGAGGACGGCCCCGCCACACGGTCGGCTTAAAAAAGGGCGACCGCCGTCGCTGACGCGTGGGACCGTGGTCATAAATTAAGCTGACCGCGTGAGCAGCGGATAGTTGGGCGGCCGCCAGATGGGGACGCGGCGGACAGTGAGAAGGCGCGCGTGGCGTCCGTTCGGCGTCCGCGCCGACACATTTAGGGCGCAAATTTGGGCCGTAAATGCGTCTGCGCGGACGCGAAGCGGACGTGATTTGGGTTTGGGTCGGCGCGTTGGGCCACCATTTTTGCCGCGCCGACCCAAACGGACGCGGACGGACGAAATGGGTCACCCCATTAGAGTTGCTCTAAGTCACCTGATTTTTGAATTTCGGTCAGTCGATTTGTTACGTCAATGCAAAATGAACCGCACGCAATGCATGCAGATTTAGGGCATCTCCAACGCTGGATTTGGGTCAGTAGACTGAATTTAGCTATTGTGAAAAAATATATACATGCCATTAGCCACGCAAGGCATGCAGACTTAGGGTATCTTCAACACTGACGCGCAAATTTGCTCTGGTAGCCGTCAGCGGACAGAGGGGGCCAGTCTGCCGAGACAGATGTCGAAGGCGGTCATCCAGAGGTAGCCGCATATGTCCGCTTATATTTCAAACTAATGTTTCAACTAAACGGACGGAATTCATAGCAAACACGACAGATTTCATCAAAGTTCGGATAGAAAATAGCTCAGATCAGCCATACATAGCACGCAAATATGTATATTACAACAATAGTTCAAATTCAATGAGATTAACCGGATGTTCAACAAGTTTTTCATGAACAGATCCTGTCGTCCCAGACATATTGTCCCTTCAGCTTCACCCAACAACGTGTGCATGAATGGTCGTCCCTCTGTCATGTGCTACATCACGGCAACGCATGCGAGCTACATAATGTGTAGACCAACATTGAGCGAAAATTAGCTCAATGGCATTTGACCAAACACCTACCGGGCATCATGTCCGCCATGGATAACGTCAACAGGGGGCGGAGTGTACCTGACTACGGACAAGTCCTGGGTGGATGATGCCGTCGTGAAAGGCGAGCGGGCACGTCGGTGCTCGTTGCGGAGGTCCGGCAGTGCCGGTGTGCCGGTCGGAGAGGTACATCGGCGGCGGCGGAGAAGAAGGGTGCGAATGCAAAGTAAGAGGGAGAAGGGGCTGAAAGGAAGAAAATGGGACCGGGAGGAGGGATTTAGTGGGCCGGGGTGTCGGAGTCCTACGTGGCTACTGTCCGGACTCCCGCAAAAACCCCCACTTTGCTTCTGGTTTGCGAAAAAGTGTGTCTGGACCGCTCGATGGACCGATACACGCCCACGTTGGATGTTACAACACATCCAGAGAGCGTTGTCCTGACGTATGCAACCGGTTTGAGAGTCAGCGTTGGAGATGCCCATAACAAGGTTTTCCTTTATAGCATCTCTTACTACCACTCCGATTAGCATTCATAGAAGCATCTCTAACAGATCTCTTCTTCTAGAATTTCAAAATGCATCTTTTATCACGGGAAAAAACTATTTTTAATTAAACTTTTCTTCGTCTAACAGATCCCCTAAAAGTTAACCCCTCAAAAAAACTATTTTACAAACTCATCCAAATGCTTGCTCACGCAATTGGACAAAACAAATATAAAAAATTCAAATGCATCACACCGTGATTAAACTATGAGCATAAAAAAAGTTCATATAATCCATCAAAAAACTAAGCATAATCATAATTTGTGTCAAAAGGCACCGAATGAGCAAGTTCATTCCGAAATATTACGAAACACACGATAGACCAAAAGACATCATAGTTCACAACGGTCCTCACGGACTTGCATCATCCGCATCGGCACCACCATTGCCGCCGCCGCCGCCACCACCACCAAACTTAGTTAATATGTCCCCATTGACTCTCAATATTGTCTTGTCATCTCATTCATCTTGATAGGATTCATGAATAAGGGTCGCATGGCGTGCATAACAGCACACGGGCAAGT
The DNA here is from genome assembly GCA_021437245.1 of Aegilops speltoides. NCBI lineage: Eukaryota > Viridiplantae > Streptophyta > Magnoliopsida > Poales > Poaceae > Aegilops > Aegilops speltoides. Next base: position 470,281,060 of record CM038143.1, on the reverse strand, counting down.
CATGCGCCATGGCTATATCTTGGGCAAACCATATACGACGCCTTCTGTACCGAGTGTGTTTTGCAATTTGGCGCACATCCTCCGCCCTTCTAGGCTCGGCTTATTTTCGTTTCTTTCTATTCCTTCGAACCACTGCAACAACACACTTTGTTGTGCCCCCTTCATTCTTTTTCTTTTTAATTATTTTTTCTATTAGGTTGTATTTTCTGTGATTTTTTCTTTTTCTTTCTTTTTGTATTTTTCTTAATTTGAAAATCTATGAACTTCTTTCAATTTCCTGATTTTTTTTCAAAGCCAATGAACTTTTTAAAATTGTGAACTTTTTCATCAAAATTGATGATTTTTTTCAAATCCTTGAAATTTTTCCCAAATATAATGTTTTTTTCAAAATGAATGAAATTTTTACAAATTTGTGAACTTTTTCTCAAAATTGATGGAATTTCCCATGGTTATGAATTTTTTTCAAAATCGATGAACCTTTTTCCAAATTTGATTAAGTTTTTCCAAAATTGATGAACCTTCTTTCAAAATTGATGCATTTGTCAAATTTCTGAACTATTAAAAAAACGATAATCTTTTTTCTCAAAATCAAAGAACTTTTTTCTATTTCGTTAACTTTTCTCACTTGCATGAACTTTCTTATTTTTTTACGGACGTTTTGAAATTAGTAAACTTTTTTTTCAGGTTTGGTATTATTTTCAATTTTTTGTGAATTCTTTTCAACTTTTACTATTCTTTTCTCATTGTTTTATGAATAATTTTTCTATAGTCAAAAGTTAACCGGTCAACAGGTCAACCATGAGATCTCCCGATCGAGCGAGCACAACGACTGCAACGATCGTTTTTTCCTACGGGAGCGCAACGACCGTTAGCGGAACAACCAGCCATTTTTTAACGTTTAATGGGCCAGCCAGCTTGTTGACTTGCGTGCGAGGTCCCTATATGTCGCCTACAGCGAGATGTAGCCTGTCCACGCCTGAAGCTTCCGCGGAATACTACAGTACCAGGGCGGCCCTGTACTCTAGTATATTTTCACTGTGTTGCACTTATGTGCATCGTTTTTTTTTTCGGCTTTAGCGTTTTTGACTTTTTCTTTCGCTTTCTTTCGTTTATTATTTGGTATTTTTCCTTCTTGTATTTGCGAGATTCTTTGGTTTTTTTTTCTATGGTTCTTTTTACTTTTTGTTTCTTTTCGTTTATTCTCTCGGTTTTTGTTTCTTCATGGGTTTCTTCCGGTTTTTTCCTTTATTTTTCACTGGTTTTCTTCATTTCATTCATGGTTTTATCCTTTTTTTTTCTTTTTTTGGTTTCTCTTTTCTTATTTCTCCATTTTTATTTGTTTTTCCTTTTCTTTCCTATTTTTTTTCGTTTCTTGGTTTTCATCAGTTTCTTTGTTTTCCCTTGTTTCTTTCTTGGTTTCCATTGCTTCCATAATTTTGCGTTGATTTTTTTGGTCTTCATTTTCTCCTTTTGGTTTTCTTTAATTTTTTATTTTATTGGGTTTCTTTGTTCCCCTTGTCGGTTTTCATCGGTTTCTTTTTTTTCAACACTTGCCAACACTTTTCGGTGCAAATTCTACATCTTTTGTATGCATAAGAAACATATTTTATATACTCCCTCCGTCTGGAAATACTTGTCATCAAAATGGATAAAAGAAGATGTATCTAGACGTATTTTAGTTCTAGATACATCCCTTTTTATCCATTTTGATGACAAGTATTTTCGGACGGAGGGAGTACACGTTTAACGATATTGAAAAATATGATTAACATTGTTTGAAAATTAATATTTTTTATACACATTGCACATTTATAGTATATATATACACACGTTAAACATTTTACAGATACATGATTAACATTTTTTTTAATCATAGTCAACATTTTTCAATACATGGTGAACAATTTTTAATGGAAATAAACATTTTTGACACACAATATACATTTTTCTGTACTCAAGGAATATTTTCTATACACATTTAACATTTTTCTAAACGAGAATGCTATTTTCCTGCCGACAGGCAGTTAGCGACAGGCACGTACGATCGCTCTCGTCTGTTTTTTTCCTTCAATCGTTGTTTACGATCGCTCCCGCTCCCGCCCGCTCCCGATCCAGAATTCCTGCACCTCTTATTTTTTATTTCGGTAAAAAAAAATAGGAGGGCAGGGAGAGTCGAACCTGGTATCTAACAGACCAAGCAGTATTAGAAATCTACCATCAACCACCTAAACAAACTCTATGTTATGATTTGATTCATGTTAGATATTTTTCATACCTTCATGTTGAGGCAGACTCTTCTACTACAGATCTGATCGAGTGTTATTCTGTTGTCGTTTCTTTTTTCTTACAAACATTTTACCAAAAAATATACAAAACATACATTTTTATCAAAAATATATTAGAGATGTGAGTTGAGCTCATGATTTAATATAGAAGACTAGACTCTTGTACTCTTTTGTACATAGATGTGAGCTGAGTTCATGGTCTTAACATGATAATTTATTCACCACAACCTTGATAACTTATGTACAAATATTGTGGAAACCACGATCAGGTGAAAAACAATTTTTGAAACACACCCTAGCAACTCGTCTGAAAATAGCATGATAATATAAATACCATATACATGATAAGTTTGTTCCAGTGGGGGAGTGTTGTTTGACGATAATTTATGTGTAATTAGCATGGTAACTCATGCCTAACAAACTTGATCACTTATATACAAACACCGTGATAACTTTTGTATAAACATTGTTATAGCGTGCTAGTGGTCCGACCCACGAAAACGACTTGTTTTTGGCGAGATATAGATCTCATAACTTGATGAACAAATATTATGTTAACTTTGACCCAGAAAAAAGTTGCTTAAATATACTCCGGCATCTTCAGTGGTACGTAATACTCATGGTATTTTTGACCCGACAGAAAATATTGGTTAAATACACAACTTGATGACTTCAATATAAATAGCATGGAAATATGCGCACCATAGACCAGATAACTTAGGCAAAGACAATGTGATAAATTTGACCTGGGATTTTTCTTTCTTAAAATCATATATTCAATTACTTATGTGTAAAATAATATGATAATATACGCACTGCTTACCTGATAACTTAGGTCCAAACACCACGGGAATTTTTATCCGGGGAAAAAATGTTGAAGACACATCCGTTATAAATTCTGTATAAATAGCATGGTAATATACGTCAACAAACCTGATAACTTAGGTACAAACACCCTGATAACTTTAATTTGTGGGAAAAAGGTTGTTTAAAATGCAACTCCGGTAACTTTTGTGTGCCCACAATGCTAATAACGTATGTACAAACACCACAGTAACTTTTTACTTGGGCGAAAATATTTGTTGTGCGTGTGTTATCACGGTGTTTGTGCGTGAGTTATCAGGTTCATGCGTATAAATTATCATGTTCTTTACAGCGGTGCGTGAGTTATCAGATCTGTGGTGCATGGATTAGCATGTACAAAAGGAGTGAAAATTTGGTAAATAAAAAGGAAAGAAAGAAAAACAGCTTGTTTTTCTGGTCACATATGTAGAAGTACAAATACTTATTGGCATTCTTTGTGTTCACAACTTGAAATTGGACCAGATGGATGTGACAGGTGATAATGAATCAATAGGTAGTGCGTTCGAGTCCTACCTCTCACCAGTTTTTACCATATTTTTTCTACCACGCTAGAAAATAAAAATGAAGCGGGAGAAGCGGTGGGATGGGATCGAGGACGGGATAAGTGGATCGCGGGATCGATCGTTCAAAAAAAGAAGCGGTGGGATGGGATCGAGGACGGGAGAAGTGAATTGCGGGGATCGTTCTGATCTGAGCACAGTCCTTTTCTAAAACATGAACAACTATTTCTTCATACACATTGTACTTTTTCTTTTTTTTTTGCGGGGAAAAAAGGAGTTCTCATTACTCAAGGAGGCTTCTCAGCGAGAGCCAGGTTTACAACAAAGTCCATCCCGCAAGAAGCCGATTGATTGCTTGCGCTGGAGTTCTACGGCCATAGGCGGACAGCTCATGACTAATCCCGTTCTGCAGACGACTACAAAGAGTAAAAGAGATCTCCCTAGCATCGCTTCCAGCCAACCTACGAATCTCCTCTATAAGTGCACGATGTGACGATCTATCCATCTCATGGCTGTAATCATCGACACCGCCTCCGCTATCCAACTCAACCGAATAGGTAGGTTAGATCGGTGCAAGGCCAGCTCCAAGCCTTCTCTGACGCTGCTAGCTCCGCCTCTAAAGCGTTGTCGCATGTACGTAGCTCCTACATGCGCTGTAGATGATCTCGCCTCTGTCATCCCGCAGATCATACCTCCTCCGCCGCACTGTGGCCGCTATGTAGCTCCCATCCGTGTTCAACTTAACCCAGCCCGGTGGGCGGTACCAGCAGCGCGCACCTTGGGCGCCAGATTACGGAGCGCGTGGTGGTGAAGGCGGGACCACCATCTTCCCTTTCTCTAGGTTACCATCGGGATGTTCTTTGTATGCACAAGAGTGAGTTGATGTATCCGTGCAAAAAGCGTCGAGAGGCTTGGCGGCAAGGCGGCGCCTTGTCGTGTGTGATCTCATTCGGACATGCCATACTCTCCACATGGTCATGAGCACCACCAGTCTCGCTGTCTCATCCAAGGGATCCAGCAGTGAAAAGATCCACTCTGGGCCAGTGTTGACGATGGCCTCCACCTTGGGGATGTTCCAGTCCAAGGCCATAACTCGCCAGAGCTCTCTTGCTAGGGGACACCTGCAAAGCGCATGGAATCCATCCTCGCGTTCAACACCACACAGGGGGCAAATGTCAGGAAGCTCAAGGTGTCGTGAGGCTTTATTGGCCCAAGTAGCAAGTGAGTTGGTGACGACTCTCCAGCTTAACACGCTGCACCTTAGGAGGAGCAGGCACCCCATATGATCTTCCGGATGGCGCGACGACCATCCGGTGCCCTGCTCATGGCGAAGCCGAAGGGACTTCGCGCCGTCCATGGCTGTGTGGTAGGCGGACCGAACGGTGAAGATACCGTTCCTCTCCGGTGCCCATGCAATAATATCCTCGGTGACGGGTCGACGACGGATATCGGTGATGACCTCGACATCCGCAGGGAGGAAGTAGCGACGGAGCAGGTCCATGCGCCAGGACCCCTCGCCATCCAGGAGCTCCGCCACCCTCTTTAGGCGGCACGTACCCTGCAGGGAGATGGGTTGGCGTGATGGCTCCCTAGGCAACCACCGGTCGCGCCAAATGCGGATGTCCTGCCCGCCCCCGACGCGCCATATGATGCCCTTTTTCAAGAGCTCGAGGCCGTGCTGAATCGCCTGCCAAGTCGGAGATGCATTCCCCGAGAATACCGTATCTTCGAGGCGCCCGTCGTGATAGTATCGTGCCTTGAGAACCTGCGCACACAAGCTGGTGGGGTTAGTTAGCAAACGCCAAGCCTGTCTCGCTAGGAGCGCCTGGTTGAAGAGGCGGAAATCTCTGAATCCCAAACCACCCTTGCTTTTCTGAGCTTGTATCCTTGGCCATGCTATCCAATGTGTTTTCCGCTTGCCTTCCGATGCCCCCCACCAAAAATTCCGAACCATTCTGTTCAGATCATCACAGACAGACATAGGTAATTTAAAAACGCTCATAATATACGTAGGGATGGCCTGAGCTACTGCCTTGATCATAGTCTCCTTGCCAGCCGAGAGAGGGTGTCGCCCACGCAATGATCCTTTTCAACAACCGGGACTGCAGATTCTGAAATTTACCTCGCGACATGCGACCCTCAGGCGTTGGAAGGCCGAGGTACTTTTCCTCAAAAGTAACAGTACCAATATGGAGAATATCTCTCACCACGTCTTGCATCATGGCTGGACACGAAGTGCCAAACAGGGCACTACATTTAGACGGATTAATATACTGTCCAGTGGCCTTTGCATATGTATTTAGCACTTGTTGGACCTTTTTAGCTTGGTCCGCCTCTGCCTTGAAGAAGAGCAACGTATCATCTGCGAATAATAAGTGAGACACGCCCGGCGCTCTTCGGCATATTTTTAGTGGGGTATAATCTCCTCTTTGCTCTCCATCTTTCAACAACGCAGATAGACCATCAGCCACAAACAGGAACAAAAACGGGGACAAAGGATCACCTTGCCGTAGCCCGCGCGACGGTGCAAATGATTCCAAGAGGGTTCCATTGAATTTCACTGTGTATCTCACCGATGTGACGCAACTCATAATCCAGTCCACCCACCGTGAGCGAAGCCCATCTTTTCATCATTCGCTCCAAGAAGATCCAGTCTACCTGTCATAAGCTTTTGATAAATCCAGCTTATATGCACGTAAGCTCTTGCTAGGTCCTTCTCCTGCTGAATAAAGTGGAAACACTCAAAGGCAATTAGTGCATTATCTGTAATCATCCTTCCAGGGACAAAGGCACTTTGTTGAGGTGAGATAATATTATCCAAAATAGGTCTGAGTCGATTCACCAAACACTTTGACACCACCTTATATATGACATTGCATAGGCTTATTGGACGAAACTCAGTTAGCCTCTCCGGGTTATCCACCTTCGGGATGAGAACAATGGAAGTGTCATTTACCCCCTCAGGCATGATCCCTGTACGAAAAAATTCCCGCACTCCTGCCATAACCTGTTCTCTCATAACTGCCCAGTTCCTCTGGAAGAAGCGGGCTGGGAATCCATCCGGCCCTGGCGCCTTGAGTGGTCCAATCTGGAAGAGAGCATCAGCTATTTCCTTGTCTGAAAAATCTGCGCACAGGCCATCATTCATCTTGTCGATCCACACGAGTCTCGTATCAAATCTATAACAGGATCCGCACAGAGAGAAGAATCAGCAGTAAAAAGCTTAGAAAAGTAGGCCGTGGCCATAGCCGCCATGGAACCATGGTCCCTGTACGTGACCCCTGCCTCATCAATGAGTGCCTTAATGCGATTTTTCCGCGCACGCCACACCGCTTTCCGGTGAAAAAACTGAGTGTTGCGATCGCCTTCCCTCAGCCATGCAATACGAGACCGCTGCATCCACAACATCTCCTCTCTGTATAGCAACTCGTTCATACGGTCGGTCTCCTCCCGTATGTCCTTCCTATCTGCATTCATCGACATAAGCTCCTCCAAGCGGGAGCGAGATTTGTTAATTTCCTTAATCACATTACCAAATTTTTTGCGGCTCCAGTCTTGCAGTTTTTTCATCAAGTTACCCAAACCGGAAGCAATATCACCAAGATTCAGCATAGCACCCAACTCAGTCCATGTGTTCATAATTACCTCAGGCAGGGATGGGTCCCGTTCCCACATTACCTCATACTGTCTGCATCTCCTGCCTGTTGCCTGGCTCGTCTCCTCGAGCGCGCATCGAAGCAAGATGGGCAAGTGGTCGGAGCTGGGCGCCACCAGGTGCTCCACCCTGGCATGAGCGAAGACATCTCTCCACATGTTGTTGGCCACAGCGCGGTCGAGGCGGACCTTTACATTAGCCCGTCCCCCTCGACGATTATCAAAAGTATACGGCAGACCTGCAAAACCAAGGTCGCCCAAACCACAAACCTCAAGAACATCTCTGAAATCAAGCATCTGACCTGCTGAGCGCGGTGTGTCGGAGAAGTGCTCAAAACTCCACATAGCTTCGTTAAAATCTCCCACAACGACCCACGGCATGTTGGCCTTTTGGTGAAGATCACGGAGAAGGGACCACATGCGATGACGGTCCTCCGTCCGTGGCTCGCCGTAGACACAGGTAAGCCTCCAGGGTGGCTCACCCGCCGTACCAGTTACATACGCATCAATATATCGTTCATTTATTTCTTTTACATCAAGACTCAAAGACTCATGCCAATACAAAGCAAGACCACCACTACGACCGACACAATCAAAAGCATCAAAACCTCTCAAACCTAACCTAGCACGAAGACGTTTCATTTTATTCTTAGACTGCCTAGTCTCACAAAGAAAAACGATACTCGGGGAGTGAGCCTGCACTAGACTCACAAGGTCACGAACTGTCCGAGAGTTCCCACCCCCTCGGCAGTTCCAACTGAGGAGATTCATTGCTCCTGACGGGGCTCCGCCGGCCCCGTCAGTTCGTCGGCGGCCCCTGTGCCGACAGCCTCCAAGTTGTTGGTCCAGTCCACCATCTCCTGGTCAGCCACCTCGCCCTCAAGCTGGGTCTGCTGCACCTCCCGAGTTCCCGATGTTCTACGCTTTTTTGGGGTACCTGAAAGCACACGATCGGCCAAAGTGGCCTTATTATCATATGGCACCAAAGCTAGATCTCCCGCCACCTGAACAGAAGAAGTACTATGGTCTCCAACGGCTGCACGCTTGCCCAGGGTTGATACATCATCAGAGAGATCAGCGTTAGCCATGGTGATTTCATGTGAAAGACTGCGGATGGCTGGTATCATGTCAGAACTCCTTGGTTCAGAGTGGTTGGAGCTCTGAACACCCGATGTGTCGAGTCCGTGGCTAGCACCATCTCCCACTGTAGCTGCATGTGGCTCCTTCAACACGTCCTTGCTACCCCCAGACATAGCCTCCATTTTTGCAGCCAGTAGCTCGTCCACCGCAGGGTTCCCAGTGCTATGCTCCTCCGCCTGTTGCTGACGCCGAACCGAGCCGCCTTCCGTTCGTCGCGCTCCTTTGCTGCCGCGTCCACGGGCCGATGATGCCGTGCTCTCGGACGAGAAATCAAGCCCCCGAAATACCGTTGGGTTCGTCTTCGCCCTCACCGTACCGGACTGCCGACCAAAACGACGTGGTGGTGAGCAGCGCAACTTGCCACTGTATTTGCCAGTTGGCAAACCTCCTTTGCGTTTCCTACCACAAGACTTCTCTTGGTGTCCAAGATATCCACATGTATAACAAAAATGAGGCAGCTTCTCGTACTGAATCTCAAACTCCATCTTTGTTCTTGTACCCTGCAGCTTGGCGAACATAGCTACTGAAGTTTCCTGCGGACGGTACACCGGGATCTCCACCCTGACCCGAACATAGTTACCAGCCTTCTCATTGAGCTCCGCTTGCAAGATCTTTCCCAGATTAACACATAATGCTTTCACCACTGCATCGGTCCTCCAGTTCATGGGCACATCAAGAATACGTACCCATATCCTCATCTTATCCAACTTATAGTCCGACACTTTCCTCATACCATCATAGGCCTCAATTAACAACGGATCGTGCTCATACTGCCATGGCCCCCCTCGAAGGATTCTTGACATATCGGCCTCGCACCCGAAGTGCACGAGGTACTTATTATTTCCCTGGTACGAGTAATCAAAATCCTCCTTTAGCCGCCATCCATCTACAATGTTATCAAATAGGGCGCTAGGCGATGGCCGGTCCAGGGAATACACCAGCATGACCACGGACCAAGGATGCGCCTGTTGCTGCAGTACACCGTCCTCCTCAAGGTCCACCTCCGCAAGTTCTACCTCGCCCTCAGAATCTTCTCCTTCCCTGAAGTCCTCTGGCCCTTCAACCTCCCGCTCGGCGCGATGCCGGGTCGTCGACGGCGCCGCCGCCTCGTCCGCCGTCTTCATCTTCGTCCAGATCGTCAACGATTGCATCTGCGGGTTGATCCGCCCAGCAGCCATAGCTCCCCCATTGGAAGGCTTCGGGCGAGCAGCGTCCACGGAGGGAGCCCTATATGCGCCCCCACCAACCTCCGGGATCACTTCGGCCGCCGGCGACTTCTTGCCCTTCTCGCTCGCGGACGACGACATCTCGGCTGACAGCGGCGACGGTGGCTTGAGAGTTGTGCGATCTGGTGGCTTACGCGGTTCCTGGTGCATTCGTTCCCAGACCCTAGATGGGTTTTTGTAGGCCGACTGCGTCTCAGCCTTGCGTCGGGGGTTAGGGCACGAAGAACCCAACTCGCATACCGCGGGGTCTCGGGGCCACGAGGGGCCGCGCGACCGCTCGGCGGACTCGGCCGCCACAATTCCGACTCCTAGGCTTGCCCTAGGCGCGGAAGGAAGGCCACACACGGCCGGCACGGCGGCCGGCGGTGGTGGCGGCTGGGCATACGCCTCCAGATCGCCAGGGCTAGGAAACCCTAACGACGACATAACTTCACATTGTACTTTTTCTATGTATATTTCGTATACATGACAAACATATTTTCTATACACATTTAACCTTTTCCAAATACTACAAATCATCCTCAAAAGTATGATAACGAAGTTGAAAAAAAACACATATTGCATTAAGACAAACAAACGCTTTTGTAGACGAAACAATATATGGTACATTACTTGTTGGGGAACGTAGTAATTTCAAAAAAATTTCTACGCACACGCAAGATCATGGTGATGATATAGCAACGAGAGGGGAGAGTGTTCGTCCACGTACCCTCGTAGACCGTAAGCGGAAGCGTTAGCACAACGCGGTTGATGTAGTCGTACGTCTTCACGATCCGACCGATCCAAGCACCGAACGTACGGGGTCTCCGAGTTCAGCACACGTTCAGCTCGATGACGATCTCCGGCCCTCCGATCCAGCAAAGGCTCCGGAGATGAGTTCCGTCAGCACGACGGCGTGGTGACGATGATGATGTTCTACTGGCGCAGGGCTTCGCCTAAACTCCGCGACGATATGACCGAGGTGGAATATGGTGGAAGGGGCACGCGACACGGCTAAGGAACGATCCGTAGATCAACTTGTGTGTTCTAGGGTGCCCCTTGCCCCGTATATAAAGGATCCAAGGGGAGGAGGCGGCCGGCCCAGAGGCGCGCCAGGGGGAGTCCTACTCCCAGGGAGTAGGACTCCCTCTTTCCAAGTAGGAGTAGGAGAAGGGGAAGAGGAGGAAGAGGGAAGGAAAGGGGGCGCCCCTTCCCTTGTCCTATTCGTACTAGGAGGGGGAGGGGCGCGCGGCCCCCTCCTGGCTCCTTCCCTGTTCTCCCTCTTGGCCCATGTAGGCCCATTAACCCCGGGGTTCCGTAACCTCCGGTACTCTCAGAAATGCCGATTTCACCCGGAACCATTCCGATGTCCAAACATAGGCTTCCAATATATCAATCTTTATGTCTCGACCATTCCGAGACTCCTCGTCATGTCCGTAATCACATCCGGGACTCCAAACAAACTTCGGTACATCAAAACTTATAATAAAACTGTCATCGAAACGTTAAGCGTGCGGACCCTACGGGTTCGAGAACTATGTAGACATGACCTAAAACCATTCTCGGTCAATAACCAATAGCGGGACCTGGATGCCCATATTGGTTCCTACATATTCTACGAAGATCTTTATCGGTCAAACCGCATAACAACATACGTTGTTCCTTTTGTCATCGGTATGTTACTTGCCCGAGATTTGATCGTCGGTATTCAATACCTAGTTCAATCTCATTACCGACAAGTCTCTTTACTCGTTCTGTAATACGTCATCTCATAACTAACTCATTAGTTATAATGCGTGCAAGGCTTAAGTGATGAGTATTATCGAGAGGGCCCAGAGATACCTCTCCGACAATCGGAGTGACAAAACCTAATCTCGAAATACGCCAACTCAACATGTACCTTTGGAGACACCTGTAGTACTCCTTTATAATCACCCGATTCGTTGTGACGTTTGGTAGTACCAAAGTGTTCCTCCGTAAACGGAGTTGCATAATTCTCATAGTTACAGGAACATGTATAAGTCATGAAGAAAGCAATAGCAGTATACTAAACGATCAAGTGCTAGGCTAACGGAATGGGTCATGTCAATCACATCATTCTTCTAATGATGTGTCCCACTAATCAAATGACAACACATGTCTATGGTTAGGAAACATGACCATCTTTGATTAATGAGGTAGTCAAGTAGAGGCATACTAGTGACTATAGTTTTGTCTATGTATTCACACATGTATCATGTTTCCGGTTAATACAATTCTAGCATGAATAATAAACATTTATCATGATATAAGGAAATAAATAATAACTTTATTATTGCCTCTAGGGCATATTTCCTTCAGTCTCCCACTTGCACTAGAGTCAATAATCTAGTTCACATCACCATGTGAGTTAACATCAATATTCATATCTGTATATGATTAACACCCATAGTTCACATCGTCGTGTGACCAACACCCAAAGGGTTTACTAGAGTCAATAATCTAGTTCACATCGCTATGTGATTAACACCCAAAGAGTACTAAGGTGTGATCATGTTTTGCTCGTGAGAGACGCTTAGTCAACGGTTCTGTCACATTCAGGGCCGCATGTATTTTGCAAATATTCTATGTCTACAATGTTCTGCACGGAGCTACTCTAGCTAATTGCTCCCACTTTCAATATGTATCCAGATTGAGACTTAGAGTCATCTGGATCGGTGTAAAAGCTTGTATCATTATAACTTTTACGACGAGCTCTTTTATCACTTCCATTATCGAGAAACATATCCTTATTCCACTAAGGATAATTTTGACCAATGTCCAGTGATCTACTCCTAGATCACTATTGTACTCCCTTGCCAAACCAGGGCAGAGTATACAATAGGTCTGGTCCATAGCATAGCATACTTTACAGAACCTATGACTGAGGCATAGGGAATGACTTTTCATTCTCTTTCTATTTTCTGCCATGGTCGGGCCTTGAGTCTAAGTCAACTTTACACCTTTGCATCACAGGCAAGAACTCCTTCTTTGACTGTTCCATTTTGAACTATTTCAGAAATTTATCAAGGTATGTACTCATTTGAAAAAATCTTATCAAGCGTCTTGATCTATCTATATAGATCTTGATGCTCAATGTGTAAGCAGCTTCACCAAGGTCTTGCTTTGAAAAAAAATCTTTTCAAAACACTCCTTTAAGCTTTGCAGAATAATTCTACATTATTTTCGATCAACAATATGTCATTCACATATACTTATCAGAAATGTTATAGTGCTCCCACTCACTTTCTTGTAAATACATGCTTCTCCAAAAGTCTGTATAAAATCATATGCTTTGATCAACTCATCAAAGCGTATATTCCAACTCCGAGATGCTTGCACCAGTCCATAGATGGATCGCTGGAGCTTGCACACTTTGTTAACATCTTTAGGATTGACAAAACCTTCTGGTTGCATCATATACAACTCTTCTTTAATAAATTCATTAAGGAATGCATTTTTGACATCCATTTGCCAGATTTCACAAAATGTGGCAATTGCTAACATGATTCGGACAGACTTAAGCATCGATACGAGTGAGAAAATCTCATCATATTCAACCCCTTGAACTTGTTGAAAACCTTTTTGCAACAAGCCGAGCTTAGTGGATATTAACACTACTATCAGTGTCCGTCTTCCTCTTGAAGATCCATTTATTTAACATGGCTTGCTGATCATCGAGCAAGTCAATCAAAGTCCATACTTTGTTCTCATACATGGATCATATCTCAGATTTTATGGCCTCAAGCCATTTCGCGGAATCTGGGCTCATCATCGCTTCCTCCTAGTTCGTAGGTTCATCATGGTCTAGTAACATGACTTTCAGAACAGTATTACCGTACTACTCTGGTGCGGACTGTACTTTGGAAGACCTACGAGGTTTTGTAGTAACTTGATCTGAAGTTTCATGATCATCATCATTAGATTCCTCACTAATTGGTGTAGGAATCACTGGAACTGATTTCCGTGGTGAACTACTTTCCAATTCGGGAGAAGGTACAAATTACCTTATCAAGCTCTACTTTCCTCTCACTCACTTCTTTCGAGGGAAACTCCTTCTCTAGAAAGGATCTATTTTAGCAACGAATATCTTGCCTTCGGATTTGTGATAGAAGGTGTACCCAACAATTTCCTTTGGGTATTCTATGAAGACGCACTTCTCCGATTTGGGTTCGATCTTATCAGGATGAAACTTTTTCACATAAGCATCGCAGCCCCAAACTTTAAGAAACGACAACTTGGGTTTCTTGCTAAACCACAGTTCATATGCTGTCGTCTCAATGGATTTAGATGGTGCCCTTTTAACGTGAATGCAGCTGTCTCTAACGCATAACCCCAAAACAATATTGGTAAATCAGTAAGAGACATCATAGATCGCACCATATCCAATAAAGTGCGGTTACGATGTTCGGACACACCATAACGTTGTGGTGTTCCAGGTGGCGTGAGCTGTGAAACTATTTCACATTGTTTTAATTGAAGACCAACTCGTAACTCAAATATTCGTCTCCGCGATCAGATCGCAGAAACTTTAGTTTCTTGTTACGATGATTTTTCCACTTCACTCTGAAATTCTTTGAACCTTTCAACTATTTCAGACTTATGTTTCATCAAGTAGATATACCCATATCTGCTCAAATCATCTTGTGAAGGTCAGAAAATAACGATACTTGCCACGAGCATCAATACTCATTGGATCGCATACATCTGTATGTATTATTTCCAACAAGTTAGTAGCTCGTTCCATTGTTCCGGAGAATGGAGTTTTAGTCATCTTGCCCAAAAGGCACGGTTCGCAAGCATCAAATGATTCATAACCAAGTGATTCCAAAAATCCATCTTTATGGAGTTTCTTCATGCGCTTTACACCGATATGACCCAAACGGCAGTGCCACAAATAAGTTGCACTATCATTATTAACTTTGCATCTTTTGGCATCAATATTATGAATATTTGTATCATCACGATCGAGATCCAACAAACTATTTTCATTGGGTGTATGACCATTGAAGGTTTTATTCATGTAAAGAACAACAATTATTCTCGATTTTAAATGAATAACCGTATTGCAATAAACATGATCAAATCATATTCATGCTCAACGTAAACGCCAAATAACATTTATTTAGGTTTAACACTAATCCTGAAAGTATAGGGAGTGTGTGATGATGATCATATCAATCTTGGAACTACTTCCAACACTCATCGTCACTTCCCTTCAACTAGTCTCTTTTATTCAGAACTCTGTTTGAGTTACTAATCTTAGCAACCGAACATGTATCAAATACTCAGGGGCTACTATAAACACTAGCAAGGCACACATTAATAACCTGTATATCAAATATAACCTTGTTCACTTTGCCATCCTTCTTATGTACCAAATATTCAGGGCATTTCCGCTTCCAGTGACTATTTTCTTTGCAGTGTGAGCACTTAGTTTCAGGCTATGGTCCAGCTTTGGGCTTCTTCGCAGGAGTGACAACTTGCTTGTCTTTCCACTTGAAGTTCCCTTTCTTTCCCTCTGCCCTTTTCTTGAAACTAGTGGTCTTGTCAATCATCAACACTTGATGCTCTTTCTTGATTTCTACCTTCGTCGATTTCAACATCATGAAGAGCTCGGGAATCGTTTTCTTCATCCCTTGCATACTATAGTTCATCACGAACTTATGCTAACTTGGTGATGGTGACTAGAGAATTCTGTCAATCACTATCTTATCTGGAAGATTAACTCCCACTTGATTTAAGCGATCGAAGTACCCAGACAATCTGAGCACATGCTCACTAGTTGAGCGATTCTCCTCCATCTTTTAGCTATAGAACTTGTTGGAGACTTCATATCTCTCAACTCGGGTATTTGCTTGAAATATCAACTTCAATTTCTGGAACATCTCATATGGTCTGTGACGTTCAAAACGTCCTTGAAGTCCCGATTCTAAGCCGTTAAGCATGGTGCACTAAACTATCAAGTAGTCATCATATTGAGCTAGCCAAACGTTCATAACATCGCAGATCCGCTCCTGCAATAGGTCTGCATCACCTAGCGGTGCATCAAGTACATAATTCTTCTGCAGCAATGAGGATAAACCTCGGATCACGGATCCAATCCGCATCATTGCTACTAACATCTTTCAACACAGTTTTCTCTAGGAACATATCAAAATAAACATATGAAAGCAACAACGTGAGCTATTGATCTACAACATAATTTGCAAAATACTACCAGGACTAAGTTCATGATAAATTTAAGTTCAATTAATCATATTACTTAAGAACTCCCACTTAGACAGACATATCTCTAGTCATCTAAGTGATCACGTGATCCAAATCAACTAAACCATGTCCGATCATCACGTGAGATGGAGTAGTTTTCAATGGTGAACATCGCTATGTTGATCATATCTACTATATGATTCACGCTCGACCTTTCGATCTCCGTGTTCCGAGGCCATATCTGTATATGCTAGGCTCGTCAAGTATAACCTGAGTATTCCGCGTGTGCAACTGTTTTGCACCCGTTATATTTGAACGTAGAGCCTATCACACCCGATCATCACGTGGTGTCTCAGCACGAAGAACTTTCGCAACGATGCATACTCAGGGAGAACACTTCTTGATAATTAGTGAGAGATCATCTTAAAATGCTACTGTCAACCAAGCAAGATAAGATGCATAAAGGATAAACATCACATGCAATCAATATAAGTGATATGATATGGCCATCATCATCTTGTGCTTGTGATCTCCATCTTTGAAGCACCGTTATGATCACCATCGTCACCGGCGAGACACCTTGATCTCCATCGTAGCATCGTTGTCGTTACGCCATCTATTGCTTCTACGACTATCGCTACCGCTTAGTGATAAAGTAAAGCAATTACTGATGCGTTGCATTTCATACAATAAAGCGACAACCATATGGCTCTCGCCGATTGCCGATAACCGGTTACAAAACATGATCATCTCATATAAAAATATAGCATCACGTCTTGACCATATCACATCACAACATGCCCTGCAAAAACAAGTTAGACATCCTCTACTTTGTTGTTGCAAATTTTACGTGGCTGCTACGGGCTTAGCAAGAACCGTTCTTACCTACGCATCAAAAACCACAACGATAGTTCGTCAAGTTGGTGCTGTTTTAACCTTCGCAAGGACGGCGTAGCCACACTCGATTCAGCTAAAGTGAGAGACAGACACCGCCAGTCACCTTTAAGCACGAGTGCTCGTAGCAGTGGAACCAGTCTCGCGTAAGCGTACGCGTAATGTCGGTCCGGGCCGCTTCATCTCACAATACCGCCGAACCAAAGTATGACATGCTGGTAAGCAGTATGACTTGTATCGCCCACAACTCACTTGTGTTCTACTCGTGCATATAACATCAACACATAAAACCTAGGCTCGGATGCCACTGTTGGGGAACGTAGTAATTTCAAAAATTCCTACGCACACGCAAGATCATGGTGATGATATAGCAACGAGAGGGGAGAGTGTTCGTCCACGTACCCTCGTAGACTGTAAGTGGAAGCGTTAGCACAACGCGGTTGATGTAGTCGTACGTCTTCACGATCCGACCGATCCAAGCACCGAACGTACGGGGCCTCCGAGTTCAGCACACGTTCAGCTCGATGACGATCTCCGGCCCTCCGATCCAAAGAAAGGCTCGGAGATGAGTTTCACAAGACGACGGCGTGCAGGACGATGATGATGTTCTATCGGCGCAGGCTTCGCCTAAACTCCATGACGATATGACCGAGGTGGAATATGGTGGAAGGGGCACCGCACACGGCTAAGGAACGATCCGTAGATCAACTTGTGTGTTTTAGGGTGCCCCTTGCCCCGTATATAAAGGAGCCAAGGAGGAGGAGGCGGCGGCCTAGAGGCGCGCCAGGGGGAGTCCTACTCCCACCGGAGTAGGACTCCCTCTTTCCAAGTAGGAGTAGGAGAAGGGGAAAGAGGAGGAAGAGGGAAGGAAAGGGGCGCCGCCCCTTCCCTTGTCCTATTCGGACTAGGGGGAGGCGCCACGGCCCCTCCTGCTCCTTCCTCTTCTCCCTCTTGGCCCATGTAGGCCCATTAACCCCGGGGTTCCGGTAACCTCCCGGTACTCCGGTAAAATGCCGATTTCACCCGGAACCATTCCGATGTCCAAACATAGGCTTCCAATATATCAATCTTTATGTCTCGACCATTTCAAGACTCCTCATCATGTCCGTAATCACATCCAGGACTCCGAACAAACTTCGGTACATCAAAACTTATAATAAAACTGTCATCGAAACGTTAAGCGTGCGGACCCTACGGGTTCGAGAACTATGTAGACATGACCTAAAACCATTCTCGGTCAATAACCAATAGCGGGACCTGTATGCCCATATTGGTTCCTACATATTCTACGAAGATCTTTATCGGTCAAACCGCATAACAACATACGTTGTTCCCTTTGTCATCGGTATGTTACTTGCCCGAGATTTGATCGTCGGTATTCAATACCTAGTTCAATCTCGTTACGGGCAAGTCTCTTTACTCGTTCTGTAATACGTCATCTCATAACTAACTCATTAGTTATAATGCTTGCAAGGCTTAAGTGATGAGTATTACCGAGAGGGCCCAGAGATACCTCTCCGACAATCGGAGTGACAAAACCTAATCTCGAAATACGCCAACTCAACATGTACCTTTGGAGATACCTGTAGTACTCCTTTATAATCACCCAGTTACGTTGTGACATTTGGTAGTACCCAAAGTGTTCCTCCGGTAAACGGGAGTTGCATAATTCTCATAGTTACAGGAACATGTATAAGTCATGAAGAAAGCAATAGCAGTATACTAAACGATCAAGTGCTAGGCTAACGGAATGGGTCATGTCAATCACATCATTCTTCTAATGATGTGATACCACTAATCAAATGACAACACATGCCTATGGTTAGGAAACATAACCATCTTTGATTAATGAGCTAGTCAAGTAGAGGCATACTAGTGACTATAGTTTTGTTTATGTATTCACACATGTATCATGTTTCCGGTTAATACAATTCTAGCATGAATAATAAACATTTATCATGATATAAGGAAATAAATAATAACTTTATTATTGCCTCTAGGGCATATTTCCTTCATTACTATCATATCTACACTACTGTGAAGTGATTAGGGGTGAATGACTTGAATTTGAATGGAGAAAAAATGGGTAGAGAGAAGACCTGAGGATGAGATCCACGGAGAAGATAAAAACCATGAACTACAATTCCATAGGTGCAGTGATCCATCTTGTGGTATGATAACCCACAAGTATAGGGGATCGCAACAGCTTTCGAGGGTAGAGTATTCAACCCAAAATTATTGATTCGACATAAGGGGAGCCAAAGAATATTCTTGAGTATTAGCAGTTGAGTTGTCAATTCAACCACACCTGGATAACTTAGTATCTGCAGCAAAATGTTTAGTAGCAAAAGTGGTATGATAATAAAGGTAACAATAGCAAAAGTAAAGATAAATGTTTTTGGGTTTTTGTAGTAGTTGTAACAGTAGCAACGGAAAAGTAAATAAGCGAAGAACAATATATGAAAAGCTCGTAGGCAATGGATCAGTGATGGATAATTATGCCAGATGCGATTCCTCATGCAATAGTTATAACATAGGGTGATATAGAACTAGCTCCAATTCATCAATGTAATGTAGGCATGTATTTCGTAAATAGTCATGTGTGCTTATGAAAAAGGACTTGCATGACATCTTTTGTCCTACCCTCCCGTGGAAGCGGGGTCCTAGCGGAAACTAAGGGATATTAATGCCTCCTTTTAATAGAGAACAGGAACAAAGCATTAGCACATAGTGAACACATGAACTCCTCAAACTACGGTCATCACTGAGAAGCATCCCGATTATTGTCACTTCGAGGTTGTCGGATCATAACACATAAATAGGTGACTATAGACTTGCAAGATAGGATCAAGAACACACATATATTCATGAAAACATAATAGGTTCAAAATCATGGCACTCGGGCCCTAGTGACAAGCATTAAGCATAGCAAAGTCATAGCAACATCAATCTCAGAACATAGTGGATACTAGGGATCAAATCCTAACAAAACTAACTTGATTACATGGTAAATCTCATCCAACCCATCACCGTCCAGCAAGCCTACGATGGAATTACTCACGCACGGCGGTGAGCATCATGAAATTGGTGGAGGATGGTTGATGATGATGACGGCGATGAATCCCTCTCTCCGGAGCCCCGAACAGACTCCAGATCAGCCTTCCCGAGAGAGATTAGGGCTTGGCGGCGGCTCCGTGTCATAAAACGCGATGAAACTTTCTCCCTGATTTTTTTTCTCCCCGAACGTGAATATATGGAGTTGGAGTTGACGTCGGTGGAGGTCCAGGGGGCCCACGAGATAGGAGGCCGCGCCATAGGGGGGCGCGCCCCCTGTCTCATGGACAGGCTGTGGGCCCCCTGGCATTAATTATTTCGCCAATTTTTTTTATTAAATCCAAAAGTGCCTCAGTGGATTTCTAGGACATTCCGAGAACTTTTCTTTTCTACACATAAAACAACATCATGGCAGTTCTGCTGAAAACAGCGTCAGTCCGGGTTAGTTTCATTCAAATCATGCAAGTTAGAGTCCAAAACAAGGGCAAAAGTGTTTGGAAAAGTAGATACGTTGGAGACGTATCATGGTAGACGACACATATCCTTTACAGGAGGTCGACAAGTTCTGATTCTGTAGGTGTCGTAATGTGGTTGACGGCGTCGATCCTATATAGGTGGTCGACAACAATGTCGTGACCAGTCCTAAGGAATCCATAAAAAGGGCAAACAGGTGGAGGAGCTTGGATCAGCAACCAAGGGGACGCCTTGTTGATCTCGTACATATGTAAAGAAACCGGGGTGGGGGGGTCATCATGGAAATTAACACGTGGGATATGAAATACATGGTTCATAGAAAGATAGTGGGGATTGGGAGAGGATATGGTGGAGAAGACGAAGTGGGGAAGGAAGTGAATCATTTGAAACATGGAAAAAGTTTGTCCCTTTTTTTAGTGTCAGGTCACTGCACCAACAACCCAACAACCCCAGCTATGAACATCACGTTCTAGAGCCTGCCATATGTTCCAGTTGTTGCGGTGGAGCACAGGAAATCTCGTAACTCAGGAGCGGGAGAAGCTGAAAGAAGCAGCTCTACCCTGTCCCATACTGCAGCCGCTAGTTTGCATCTAAGGACAATGTGATCTACCACTACTTCTTTAGCATGTTATCTTTAGTATTCGGTCTACCCCTTAGAGCGATCCAAAGAAAGACTCTATGTTTTTGCGTATGATACGATCCCAAATGTAAGAGAAACTGGATGGACAACCCCTCGAAAAGTAAGTAGGCCAGAAAAAATATTTGGTCGGCAACTTCCCATTGGTAGCAGTTGGTGTTCTGGTGTCACTCTTGGAAGGGTCTGGCTGCACCAATAGTAGGAACCGAGTAAGGCCTCCAGTTCGAGTGTGGTAGTAGTAGATAGGTTGGGGTGTAGCTAAAGTGCCCACTGCCCATCTTTGAATTGCGAAGCAACGGTGCATTGTTTGGAGGAAGCAAAGGAAAACAACACTCGAAACTTGTACATCAACCTGCCACACTCCAGTCGGTGGTCAAACCAAAAGGAAATCCATGTGTTGTCCCCCAAATCATATTTTGTTGATCCAAAAATGTATTGTAGGGAGGATTTCAGGCATTTCCACATCATGGTGTCTCTGCAGCGTTTCAAGAATGAATATCATTTTGAAAGTAGTGTGCAGCAAACTAATTGTAACACATAACCTCACTGCCTTGTAGAATGTTAGATATAAGTTTACAGACCATGCCCATATTCTGTGAAGGGCCTGGTCCAAATTAATGGGCCGGGAGTTGAGGACCTGGTGGGCTTGTATTTGGATCAGGGCAAACGATATGGTAAGCGGGTTCACCCGAGAGTGTAAGAAGCGGCCCAACATTTGGAACTAAGCTGGAAGGGACAAAGGTTTTAGGAGGGTACTTGCACTCAACCGAGGGCAGAAGCGGGAGAGTGCGGGAGCATAACTCCCCATAAATGGTTTTGGGCTAGAACTTGAAGAGGATTGAGCGATAGTTATGATGCTCAACCTCCCCTAGCGTGAGATCAAAGCAAGGGAAGTGTCCATTGTACGTGCCAACTAAACCCACCGGATGAGAACCTACGAATTGAAACTTAAGCACATATATAATATATTTGATTATTATATAGTTGTAGAACATTTGTTTAATATAAGCACCATATGCATGATGCATGTTAAGGTGGGTCTTTTCCCATGCATAGTGGCACAGTGAGTTGCCATAATTGAATGTTGAGAGAATTTAATTTAATGGGGATGCATGATGGCATGATGAGTTGGCATAGTTACATGTCAAGATAGTTGAGTTTGTGGGGATCAACTACTTAGGTTTATAGGACTAACCCTCCATGTAGAAAATAAAGTAATACTAACCCCTAAGCCCTACCACTTAACAAAAGAGTTGAATCATTTTAGGATCCCACGTGTACGCGAGAGAGACTTTTCTTTTTATTTTAGGATCCCACGTGTACGTCTAGACAATGTGTGATGCAACAATTGTGCTAGAGGCCGTAGCATCCGAGAATTTATGGATTTGGCATTGCTTTTTTGGTATGCCCGGCACACTCGATGATATCAGTGTGTTGCAACGCTCTCATTTGTTTGCTAGGCTTGCTAGTGGTGATGCTCCTGCTTGCAACTACACTATCAATGGGCATGAATACACAAAGGGGTACTATCTTGCAGATGGTATATATCCTCCTTGGTGCACATTTGTCAAGAGCATCAAAGAACCCAAAACAAAAAAACAATGTGAATTTGCAACGGTGCAAGAGGTAGCTCGAAAAGACATTGAAAGAGCATTCGGTGTTTTGCAATCTAGGTTTGCCATTGTCCGAGGTCCTGCTCGTTTTTGGGATAAGAAAACCCTGAAGAACATCATGATTTGTTGTGTTATCCTGCATAATATGATTCTTAAAGATGAGAGAGGAATGGACTTAGAATTATTTTACGATAATGTGGGTAGCCGTGTCAAACCAGCTAGAGACCCAAACCGCATTAGAGCTTTTCTTCAGACATACAAGGAGATTGAAAATGCGGACACACACTTTCAACTTCAGGAAGATCTCATTGAGCACCATTAGCAAAGGGCTGCGCAGTGACTATTTTTTGTATTCATTTGTATTTGTATTCATGACAAGATTTGTAGTGCATTATTTTAAGTTTGCTACGGTGATTTGAATAATTATTTGTAATGCGGATGATTATTGTTTTATGTTTGATTTGAATAATTCAGTTTGTTTTCGATTGTTGAATTATGTTGGATTTGAGATTTGCGGGCTGATGATTTGCGGGGATGCAGCGACGCAAAGAGCAGAACACGCATAGCCGACCCGTAAAAAAGCATATTCCGCGGATATATTTTTTACGGGTCCGTTTGGGGGGTCTGCATCTATGCTAGTCCTCGCCGGCCCGCAAAAACGGTTTTGCGCAAACTGCAAACGCGTTTTGCGGGCCGGCGTATTGCGGGGTCTGCTAGAGTTGCTCTAACCAGGCTCGGCAGCGGCAGCCATAGGTTTTGGAGTGGAGAATGAAAGGGCAGTAGGGATAATGGTTGTATATAAATGGTCGTGTTAAGCTTACCACTGATGAGTCGTTAGGTACGGCCCGTCAGTGTTTAACCTATATTATAGGCGGCATAACCTGCCAGTATTACAAATCGACCAATTTCAGATTTGGGAACCGGCCAGAAAATGGCCCGTCAGTGATATTCACCCTGCCAGTCCCTGAACGCATCATCACAGTTGCCTTTTGGCTGACCGGTCCATGTTAACTTACATCTCTGACGCGTGGCTAGTGACCGTTCAGTGATGAAGGTCAACAGTATATGTCGATTTATAGTACTGCCTCCTCGACAACTCCGACTCCCTGACGACATGGTGAGTCACAGAAACCCCTTGAACACGCCGGAAGAAACCGACTAATACTGTACTTCCCAACGGCGACCCGACTCTACGCGCCACCACCGATATTGCCAAATAAAACGCCACGCGCCACTAATACATGGCTCTCTAATCCCGTCGAAACAGGCAGGGGCAAGGGCAACAGCCAACAGATAGGCAGGCACGTTGATCACATCTGGGAGGTCGGGTTCTTTTTTTTGGCGTCGAAGGTCGGGTTTTCATCAATGCTTGCATGCTTGCTGCCATATGGTACGGTGTCATTGCATTCCCATACTCAATCTGCCGGTGCGTGCATACCAAATACATTACTCTCTCCGTCCCATAATATAACACGTTTTTGGCACATTATGGGACGGAGGGAGTATATCACTAAGCTCCCTAGGAGTAAAAGGACTCACAATCAATACAGTTGTTCAATTAAAATTGGGTCACCTGATTTTGACCAAGTCAACAATATCTCGAAGCTCTCATTCATTATACTATACACTATGTTTCCTACTCCCTCCGTCCGGGTTTATTAGGCCCATTGTATTTTGTGCTAAAGTTTGACTTGCAAATTTAACTAATAAAATGTAAACTATATGTCACAAAAATTATATTATTAGAAAGCTCTTTCAAACACAAATCCAATGGTGTAATTTTTGTATCATATAATTTATATATTTTTAATAATATAGATGGTCAAAATCTGGCACAAAATACAAGGGGGCCTAATAAACCCGGACGGATGTAGTAATTTTTAAGTCCCCGCAATTATTTGAGGTTGTTTAATTTAGAACTTGGTCACCTGATTTTGACCGGGTCAATAATTTCTCAAAGAGCTCTCTCATTTAATTATTTTAATTCATCATATTCCCTAATTTTGAAGCTCTTTTATTTTATTAAGATATTCAATTTTAAATTTGGTTACGATTTTGATTGGGCCAATGATTTTCTAAATCAATCAACACCAATCGGCTAGAAAAACATATCAACCCCATGCACCCTCTTACAACTTAGAAAAAAAAAGCGTCACCATATGATGATACTATAGCACCAATATAGTACATGTAGCCACCAACGCAAAAATTTACGCACAAAGGTATGATTTGATTAGCGCCACCAAATAATCGCATTATAAATAAACATAAAACACACTCCACCGTCTCCCCATCCGCCAAACTAAATATTCCATCAGTTTCAAAATACAAGTACAAGGGGTGTTAGTTCTTTGAAAAGTCAAATTTCTTTAACTTTGACCAAGTTTAGAGCCAAAATTATCGACAGCCACAATATTAAGCCAAAAAATTATGAAAGTTCATTTCATGATGAATCTAATAACACCAATTTGGCGTTACGAATTTTGATATTTTTTAAAAAAATTGATCATACTTAAAAGGTTGGATTTAAAAAAAAAATACATCTTACATTTTAAAACAAAATGAGTATTTTTTTCAATAATATCAACAACACCAACGGCACAACAAAGTGTGCCGAGCCCTTCTAATGCTTGGTGCTTGCTATAGCCGCTGCCGTTTGGCGGATTCACCTTTGATCTCTCCAGCCAGCCAGCGCGCGCCGGGACTAATCAATTCGCTGACACCGTGTGGCTGGCACATCGCACACTCGTGCCCGTTCAAATCCCGTCTCGGGTCTTCCGTTCCCATGCCCTCGCGGCGCGTCAAGAGCAGTGGAAGGGATTTCGATTCAGAGCGCTGCAATGCAAATATGCAATGCATGTTCAGCTGTGACCCGCCACAACCCACAAGCAACAGTTCGCTACAGTTTAAGACTTAAGTTAAAGTGACACCCTGACTGACATTAACGTTTTCTCTACAAGAATACGTACTGTACTCTCTGTAGGTTAGCCATAAAGCAAAGGATCTAGATGGCTAACCAACACCCAATTCCATGCAAAAAAAAAAAAAAAAAAATCGGTCGCAGCACTCCATGGCACCAGCAGTGGATGAGGGGGCACGTGGGGCCAGGGGCCCGTCCCAACCGTACGATGCGCCAGACCTGTTCCTGTCATGATGGCGCTGTCTCCCTCTCTCTCTCGGATCGCTCGCACCGCAGTTTTGGAAGCCGCGACTCGATCCGATTCCAACCTCGCAGTGAGGGAGGGAATGGGACGGAGTTCCCCGTTCTACCCTCCACCGATGTGCCACCCTTGTCTTCTGCTCGGCAAAATCCAAGCATCTTTAAAAAAAACTATAATCTGGTTCTTTCTTTCTTTTTTTGAGCATCAATAATCTGGTTCTTTCAAACACTCCCCGTTCACAAATATCAGATGTTCTGGATAGTTTAGTGTAACCTACAGTATATATGAACGAAAATGAATGAGCAAACACATTAAAATATGTCTATATACAGCATATTCGGAATTCTTTTAAGGACATCTTATTTATATTTGTAAGCGGAGGGAGTAGTATAAAATACCATTGATTACAATTGTTTTGCTCGTAAAGCAATCGTTCGTCGTTACGAAAGCACGACAAATATCCGATGTTGCATGGCAATTTCGCGTGCCAACACCACTGATTACAATTGTTTTTCAGAAACCGCTATTATTATTAACACAAATGGTTCTCAAATCTCAATTGGTTCCGACATGTAAGAGAGAACCGCGCTAATCAACAAACTCCTGCTTTTTTTTCTTAATAACAAACTTATCCTAATATATAACACTCTTACGGGCCATGGCAATTCCATGAGCTACCAAATCAGCATCTTTAGTATTTTTTATAACCCGAAGGCTCTCCTTCATGCCACAACTTCTTCAACTTCTTTAAAGTCAACAATAGTGGATTTGTACCTGTACATGTGACAAGGCAAGAGCAAACATTCGACGTACATGCAACTAGTCTACGGCACCATGAGGAATTTATGCAAAGCCTGCACCTTATAGCTTACTCAATGGAAGAATAGATAGGTAAAACCATCACAATTCACAAGGCAACCAAATAACCCCTCCACACGAGTCTCTCGCCACCTACACCCACGAAGTTGAGGAGAAACGGGGTTCAAAACTTGGGTTGGCGTTTATATTTACCCAACAAATGGGGGGGGGGGGTCACATTTGATGTGTGAATGATCTCAGTCATATACAGCATGAAGGCTCTCCATCATGCCCCAGTCTTCTTTCTTCAAGTCAACAACAGTTGACCTATGCATGTGAGGAGAGAGCAAACGCTCGACATACACAATCAATCAGTTTCAACGATAACATGCATTGGATGTTTTGGGGCAATATGGCCGGAAGTCCTCTTCTGCTCATGAGCACATACGTACATGTTATGAATCGGTGGCGAATCTTGGAGAAAAATCAAGGGCAGGCTCAAAGTCAATGGCGTGAAGAAAAAGCCACCAAGTCTCAATTCTTTTGTTCAAAGAAGGCTAGAATTTGCCATAATACTACTAGGAACATGTACTATTAACTACTAATTTCCTTTTTTCATTGCTGGAGGGCAGGCTCAAGCCTATTAAAGCCTGCCCAGTTCATTCGCCACTGTTGTGAATAGTAGATTTGAGAAAAAAATGGTAAAACAATTTTGAAAAGAAACATTTTTAAGCCATCACACCACACCACACCAGAACCCGCTAAGCCTTGGATCCACTCCCGCCGTCGACGCCGCGCTCCTTGCTCACTCCTGGCTCAATCCCGTTCATCACCGCCACTGTCAGCAGGGGCGTCCCCTCTCACCCTCAAGCCGCGTGGAATTGATCCAAGACGCCGAAATCTTCAGCCGGCCAAGAATAGCAAACCCGCTAGATTTTTCTCAACGCAAAGATACATGGCAGTGCCCTTAGCCACGTCTGGGTTAACGCAACTCTCAACCATTGGATAATGATCCAAAGACTCACCCGTCTTCCTCTCCCACTCCGTTCTTCTTTCTCCAGGCACCAACTGTCGTGATTTGTGCCCCCGCCATTTGTGGATGACGGCACAACCGCGTGCGCCTCACCGTCTTAGCTGCCCAAGCCGCCATCTCTGTTCATATGCCGTCCCCCGGGCCATCAATCTCTAACCTGGCATCTTCTCCAACTCCGGTGAATCTTGCATCACACTACACCACCCGCCAAGCCTCATATTCACTCCCTCCGTCGACGCCGCGCTCCTTGCTCGCTCCTGGCTCAATCCCGTTCATCACCGCCACTGTCAGCAGGGGCGTCCCCTCTCATCCTCGAGGCCGCGCGGAATCAACGGAAGACGCCGAAATTTTCAGTCGGCAAAGAATAGCAAACCCACTAAATTTTTCTTAACGCAAAGATTACATGGCAGCGCCCTAGCCACGTTTGGGCCAACGTCAATGTCAACCAAAAATACAAAAATCAAACCGGCGGGGGGCGGATTCGTAACTTCCGCTGGCCAGGCAAGGCCTGCCGGCAGCGCAGGGCCCGAACGGGCAGGCAGACGGCAAATTTGACAAATTTGACCTATAAACGAAATCAAATCATAGAATGAACTATCCATGAAACTATTTCACGCGGCTGACCTTTTTGTGTGACGCCCGCCACGAAGGCGCTACACTACAGTGTGCAACGCCTCACGATAGACGCTACACGGCGGCCGTCGCTGCGTGTGATCGAAAATTACTAAGTCGTGTGCGGCGCGAGAGCTAAGCGCCACACTATCTGATCTGGCGCTTAGTCAGGAGTTGCACTAGTGCGGCGCTTAGCTCCGAGGCGTTGCACTAGTGCAGCGCCGAGAGCTAAGCGCCATGGTCGGCCGTGTGAAATAGTTTCACGGACGGTTCATTTTGTGATTTAATTTCGTCTATAGGTCAAATTTATCAAAGAGAGCTGCTATACACACGACGTTTAGGGAACGATGCATGAACGATACTCCACATCCAGCCATTGAATCATAGAATGAAGTGCTTCACATCCATCTGATTGTGAATCGTGCATGCGTCGTGCGTGGAGTGTCGTCTGTCTAGTATTTTCGTTTATCAAATTTGCCCAGGCAGACGGCCTCCCTCGCGCAACGTGCCCACCTGTCAGATTCCAGAACAGAGCAACGAGCAGCCGCCTTCATTTTCTTTTCTTTTTGCCGAAAAGCCCCTCGAAGAATTCCCCCGTTCGCACGCACGGCAGGAAAACCGCAACGCGCTTGCCCCTGACCCTGAGCTGTGCCCGTGCCCGTGCCGCCGCTATGAATGTTCCGCCGCACCTCCAGCTGCCCGCATTTTACTAGTCCTCCTCCAACCCCTCCCCCTCCCCCTCCTTCCAGCGGCAGCGGCGAAGACGACAAGGAGCCGACGAGGCGACCGTTGCCCCGTTGTCGCCTCCAGCTACCCCCACCCACCCGCCCGCCCGCACGCCACGCAGCCGGCGGCGGCCGGATTCGCCCCTCCCCCCTCTCCACTCTCTCGGGTGGTTGGATCCGTCGTCCGTGGTTCGTTGTTCTCCCTTGTGTTCCCCTCCTCTCCTCCGGGCTCGCTCCTTGCCTCATTTGCACTTGGCCGCGATCTGAGTTGCGTAGGGACGCCGGTTCTGAGGAAAAAGAGTTGATCTTTGGCAGGGGCTGGATTCAGCCGGGCGTCGGCGGCTGTTCTTGGCGCCGTCGACCCGCGGCTCGGAGTTCGCCAGAGGGAAACGCCGCGTTCTTTGCCGGATTTGACCCGGGGAATTCGCTGCTTTTTTAATAGTCCCAGCACCGGCCTGGACTAGATTTGGTCAGAGTCGACTCTGACGCGAGGGGGATTCTTGCCGTTTCTTGATCTCAACCGCGTCTCCAGTTGGCTACGGGAACGTGAGCAAGGCGAGGGGGTCCTCTACTCTACTCTAGCCCTCCCTGCTACAACCAATTCGCTTCAGCCCAATTTGGTCGAAGTCCAAGGGAGGTCAGTTCTTGGAATTGCCGTCGTAGCAAAGAGGGCGGACAGTTGGAGTTGCACTTGTGCCGTCTCACCACATTTGGATCAAAAAGTTTTGGGGGGCTTCTGAGAGAGGAGGAGAGGGATGGGGGTGATGTCGCGCCGGGTGCTGCCGGCGTGCAGCAGCCTCTGCTACTTCTGCCCCTCGCTGCGGGCGAGGTCACGGCAGCCGGTCAAGCGCTACAAGAAGATCATCTCGGAGATCTACCAGCTGCCCGCGGTATGGCCAATCCCTGCCTGCTAGCATTCCAATTTTCTAGTCATGCTAGTGTAGTTCTGCATGATGGGTGTGTTGCATTCAAATGTGTGGGAGTTTGCTAATTGAACTTGGGATGCTGCCTCAGGACGGAGAACCGAATGACAGAAGGATCGGGAAACTCTGCGATTACGTCTCGAGAAATCCAACCCGCATACCAAAGGTAACAATACATTCGGCATCCTCCCTGTTTTTCTTACTATATCGTGTGGCCTCTAATAATTGTCACTGGATCACTACACATTGAAATGATGCTTAGCTAGTTGCCTGTTAAGGATTTAATAGCTAAGATTAGAAGATGGAACTGAATGAATGGACAGACTTCGTAAAAGCGGAATTAATTTTACTCTTATTTTCCTGAACAGATCACAGAGTATCTTGAGCAGAGATGCTATAAAGAACTGAGACATGATAATTTCACCCTGGCCAAAGTTGTCCCATGCATATATAGGAAACTTCTGCGTTCATGCAAGGAGCATACGTAAGTGCAAATATTGTTTATTCATTGACGCATTCGTGACTAATCTTGGCTAACAGACCGGTTTCTTACTCAGACCATTGCTGGCCACAAGCACATTGTGCATTGTTCGCACTCTTCTAGATCAGAAATCAAGTGATGATTTGCAGATCCTGGGTTGTCTATTGCTTGTTGACTTTCTCGATGGACAGGTTATTAGCGTAGCACATACCAACGTAGATTTAATTTGTTTTCTAGGTACTTGCCGTCTGCTTATTTTTAAATTGAATGTTTATATAGGTTGACAGCACACATATGTTCAGTTTAGAAGGGATGATACCGAAACTATGCAAAATTGCTCAAGAACTAAGGGAAGATGACAAAGGGATCCGCCTTCGATCTGCTGCACTCCAAGCTCTTGCTTCAATGGTAAGACAATCTATTGCTTAACTGTTCTGATAAGAAAGGCAAGACTGTCGTATATTTGCCATTCAAGGCTTATATTTTACAGTTGTGTTGAACCAGGAATAATCATGTCGAACAAATGAACTAATTACCATTTCCATCTATTATACAATTTCACATGCTTCATAAATATGAACTTTTGTACCTCGACTATATGTTTTCAAGGTTTTCAACAGATAACGAGACATTATTATATAGGCTCTATATCCATCTTTCACTTTCGGTGGAACAAATACAATTTTTGTGCATTGTGCTGATATCGTGCAATGCTATGTTCTGTCATAGTACTGTACTTTGTAACAAAATGTAAAGATAAAATAATAATTCATGCTTATGTTCTCTGCATTACCGGTCCTTCCCAGCAAGTACTGTCATAGGAGTAGGAGTGATTAAACTGGGAAAATTTATTTTATATCACAGTCTGACTGTTCGACCACTTGTAATCTTTACTTTCTCTGCATTACTGATTCTTCCCAGGAAGTAATATCATAGGAGTAGAAGTGATTAAGTGTAGAAAATATATTTCCTATTGCATTTTGACTGTTTGACCACCTGTAATCAGGTCGAATACATGGGTGACCACTCGCATATCTCAATGGAACTTGATGAAGTAAGTCCTTATTGCTTTTTATTTTATGCATGCTGGATACTTTCTTTGTTATTTTTATTTCCTGTATGGAATTCTTATGTAGTAGAAATAGGATCATCGATTAGTGGAAAGAGATATAATTATAATCAAAGTTCAGCGAATTCTGAAATAGCATGTCTACCATACTTAATACAGTAAAAGTACACTAATTTTAATTCGAACTGAACCAGAAACAACCATTCATGAAGCAAAATGTTAGCATAGATGTTTCAGCTCAAATAGCATCTCAGACTGGCTATCTAATTAATTTCCAATTCATTCTTGAACCCAGGTTGTCTCAGTGATAATAAGCTGTTATGAGGCTAATCAAACTCTCTCAATAAAAGAGGTCGTCAGATTTCAAGATGATGATGATTTGACAATGTTGGCAGTATCTGGGCAAAATAATGCCAAAGTGGCAGCTGATACAATGTGAGATCTGCCCATTAACATTTTTAGACAGTAATGTGCCTTTTTTTTTTATCTCTTTAATAATTTTATGTGTTAGCAGGGCTGCATCTGAGAATCCAGCACACTGGGCAAGGGTTTGCTTGCGTAACATGGCCAATATTGCAAAGGAGGCAACAACAGTGCGGCGTATTCTTGATCCTCTGTTTCGCCTTTTCGATAGCCACAATTACTGGTCTCCTGAAAGTGGGGTTGCCCTTTCTGTTCTACAAGAAATGCAAACACTGATGGACAAATCAGGTGCAGAAATTTTCTCCCATGTAATTTCTTCGCTTGTTTTTCCCTTTCAGTGTTGCTTTTCAGTTGGAAGCATTGAGAGAGATTCAATACTCTGTTAAATCTTGTTTTTATAATTGCAGGGCAAAATGGCCATTTGCTGCTATCTTTTACTATAAAGCACATTGATCATAAAAGTGTTGCCAAGATGCCCGCCAAGCAAATCAGCATTGTAAAAGTTGCTTCTCATCTTGCAAAGCAGGCAAAGTCGCATGCATCAGTAACAATAGCGAGTGCAATCAGCGATTTAGTAAAACACTTGCGAAAATGTATGTACCGTGCTGTTGAAGCATCAAATGCTCAAGCTGATATTGACAAGTGGAACAGTGAACTTTATGTGGCCTTGGAGGAGTGTCTGGTGCAATTGACAGAGAAGGTTGTTGTAATCTTTCGGCACTTCATTACATAACTATTTTCCTGCTTTTAGCGTATAAATCTGTAAGAAAAGTTTTTTGTTGTGCTGATTAGGTTGGGGATGTTGGTCCTATTCTTGACATGATCAGTGTAATGCTTGAGAATCTCTCGTACACTGCCAACATCGCCAGGACAACAGTGTCATCTGTTTACCGCACAGCACAAATAGCAGCTTATGTGTACAAGTCATCATACAACCATAAAGTAAGTTTTTGATATTTCCACTACTGTAGAGAAATGATTTAGAAGTAGGACATCAATATTAATTGGCATTTCCTTGTACATGTCTCAGGCATTTCCAGAAGCTTTGTATCACCAGCTTCTCTTAGCAATGATGCACCCAGACAATAAGACAAGGATTGGCTCACACCGTGTTTTATCCACCATTGTCGCGCCTTCATTGTTATGCCCATGGTCAGCCATAGGTTTTCCTGTCCCAATGAAGGTCAATGGGTCGCAGAGTGTGCTTTTGTTGGCATTGTCAGCTTTCTCTTCTGAGACCATAATGGATGAACTGCAGTCTAAAAGTAGGATCAAGGAATCCTTGCAGGAAAACGAGAAACCAGAAGCTGCGGTAAATGCTGAGAATGGATATGCACATACAGAACCAAATACAAGGCAGTCTTCAGGGAACCCATATTTCAATGATCGTCTTTCCACTTTTAAAGATGTATGAAGTCCAGCTAGTATTATTAGTATTTACTATTTTTTACCTTGGAGTTTTTGACCATACAACTGATACATCTTATTTTCCTTACATCTGTGAGCAGAACTCAAAGTTAATGAAGTTGAACAATGGCCAACTTGTTCTTCTTCTTTCATCTATTTGGAGTCAAGCATCCCTGGAAGATAACTCACCTTCAAATTTTGAGACAATGGGCCATACTTACAATGTTGCTTTATTGTGTTCAAAAGCAAAAGTAAGTCGAGCTTTGTACAATATATTCTAGCTACCCACTATTCAAGAAGACCGTATCTCAAATAGAGGAATTTGTTCCTACCCCCTTGTTGTCAGTTAGGGCTTTGAGATCCTCATTTGAAACCTCAGTAATATCAATTGTACAGTGCCGCCATGTCTAAAACAGGGTCAATGTGGTCTATATTAGTTCATTTCTAAGGCATAACAATTGACATACATTCCAATGCATTAGTAGGTAAATGTGGATTGGTCCATCACAGAGAGCACAATGCTGCATATTGTAGAGACATAAAATATGTGAATCTTCAAGATAGATAGTAGGGTTACAGCCCATCCGAGGCTACTTATGATGACCTGGAAATGATATCAGATTTATAAGGCTATTGCTTTGTTCTCAAACCGCTGAAATGATCACATCACACAGTTGGAGTCCATTGAGTCACTTTAACAAGTATTTTGCACACCATTTGAATTTATTCTGAAGGCACTGGAATGATCGCAGCACACAGTTGGAATCCATCGAGTCATTTCAACCAGTATTTTGCACACCATTTGAATTTATCTACAAGATATAACTTTTGTATATTTTATTGATGTTGGAAGCATGGAACTTACTTTAAATTCTTAGAATATTGAACCAGAGATACCATCATGTTATGTACTGTTTAATTGACCAGTTAAGTTTTATAACAGACCTCCAGTCATGTGGCACTAGTTCGATGTTTCCAGTTGGCTTTTTCTCTCAGGAGGTTGTCTCTGAGCCAAGATAGTAAGTTGCTGCAACATTGCCTCTTAAACCAAAGAGTTGTTCCCTTTTTATTTATCTATTAAAAAACAAAAGATAATGTCCTCCATATTCGTATGCAACATACTTATAACTGTATAGCAGTTGAATTCACGGCTTGATCTCATATTTTTCTTTTTCCACTGTAAATGAAGATGTTGCGCAACCATCTCGGAGAAGGTGTTTGTATACAATGGCATCAGCAATGCTTATCTTTTCAGCAAAAGTTGCTGATATTCCTCAGATAACCCATCTTGTCAAAGCCGCAGTGCCAGAGGAAATGGTTTGTTGATATCCACCATGTGAATATTTCATTTGGATGGTCTACCCGCAATCACACATAGGCTCTATATAATTAGTATGAGCTATAATGTGCTTCGTTAATTTTGCAGGTTGATCCTCATCTTTGCCTGATTGATGACTGCAGACTCACTGTTACTTCTGCACAATCTTCGAACAGTGAAATGCTTTACGGTTCTGAGGAAGATGAAAGTGATGCACAAGTTTTTCTTTCAGCTGTAAATAAGGATGATACACAGTTAAAAGACATTGTGATATCCCACTTCAAGAGAAAATTTGAAAATTCACCAGAGGTGTGTAGATTTAGATTTACTTGGCCGCTCTATTTCTGTGATTTAGCTAGCTGTACAGAATCAAGAACATAACTGATAATCTTACGGATTGCAGAAGTTTGACGGGATAGAAGAACAGCTTCTTCAAGAGTTCTCCCTAGATGATTCGTTTCCTCTTGGTGCTCCATTATTCATGGAGACGCCACACTCTTGTTCAATGTACGCTGAAAAGGACGATCACTGTTTTGACGAGGTCCGTACTGATCGTTTACAAGTACTTGATTCTGAGCTATTATGATTAGGCAGTGCTGTTATTTTCTAACTTCTTGGCTACATGTTTTCTGCCTTCAGGATGTTATTCCTTGTGAGATGGATGATGATGATGACATCGTCTTTGAACATAGTGGATCGCAGTCTGACAGGAAAACATCAGGATCTATGGCTTCATCCGATGTTCTAAACGTGAATCAACTGATGGAATCTGTATGTATCAATCTCTAAAACAATGGCACCTGAAAACTCCTCTGTTCTCTTATAAATGTGCAGTCTCCTCATCTGTTTGTACTTGAACTACTTGCTCCCAGGTCCATGAGACAGCAAGGCAAGTTGCTAACATTCCAGTCTCCACCAATCCTGTGTCCTATGACCAAATGAAGAGCCAATGTGAATCCCTAGTAATGGAAAAGCAGCAGAAGATGTCTGTTCTCATGAGCTTCAAGCACTCGAGGACCGATTCGCGTAGCTCCATCGGGGAAAACGGACCGGAAACAAATGAGGCATGTGTCCTCCTGTCGGACGTTCTTAACCTTAAGCTAAATCCAGGCATCTTGTCAGTTTCTTAACCTTGATATTTCTGAAATCATGACTGACGTCTCGTTGCATTTTGCAGTCATCTGCTCAATCTGAACCTGAGTCGCATTTGACAAGAAAGGACTACATGCGGCGCAACGATTCGACATCCAGCGATGACCGGTCCTTCAGGTTGCCGCCTGCAAGCCCGTACGACAAGTTTTTGAAGGCAGCTGGACGGTAGATTCATGCAGTGGCGTGGAACCTGACAAACTGGTTTTGAAATCTGTATACAGAACTGTTTGCAAATTACATGTCCTCCAAGTTCATTCTTTCTGCTGTTTTTTCGTTCTCTTTCTGGGTTTTCTATTCTTTGAGTGTACAAATTTTTGACAAGGTGTACAAATTTCTGTTACCGTTGTAGAGTCCCGGAATAAATGGAAAGTGCAGTGTCTGAGTGTATGTACTTTTTCGTGGGCCAGAAAAGAAAATGACCGCATTGTTGTCATGTATTTATTGATGTTTTTCTTAATCTGTGCTTCTTGTCCGATTTTTATATTTCCCACTGGTACCTGATTAATCTGCATCACTATGATTAGTCACCTACTATCTGACGAAATACTATCCACGAGGAGGGGTAGCAGTTGGAAGAAAACTTGCAAAATGAAACTGCCATATGCCTTAGATATTGAGTCCAGTCATTGAGGAAGTATAAGAACAACTATAGCAGATTCGACAGAAGCACCGTACCGCTCCCATAATTACCGCCATATGGAGGCTAGGGTGTAAAAACCACTCTAGCAGATTCTCCAAACTTGGCTCCATCGTGTACAGGGAGCTCCATATTTACCTCTAGCATATAGAGCACGATTGATTTGCTACCAATATTTGGCTAAGTTTGAAAGTTTTCGTATTTTGTGTTTCGCAGGACTAACAAGCGAGCAGAACCGCCGCCACATCATCGTCAGAATCATTTTCAACTGGGAAATGATATAACCTACGCTTGTTCTAACACTCAAATTCCAAAGGGAAATGTTCGTACCCGGCCAACCGGCCGAGAGTTGGGCCAGTCGTGTGCAGGGCGTGCGATTTGTTGGGTAAATAGGCAATTTCTCGATTAAATTAATCCACGAGTAAATCACTAGCATGGCATTGACACAAATAAATGCATACTGATATTCAGTCAAGTAAGCACATACTACGCTAATTGCAGAAAGATCTACGTACAACACTAGCATGGCTAAAACAGAAAACAATAGGAGTGGGATAAACGAGTTATACCCTCCAGTAGGCCATGCAGAGGCCGCGGCTTTGGTGGCAGCAGCGGCGTCCTCGGCGGCCTTCTTATCAGCTTCAGCTTTCTCGGCGGCGGCACGTTCGGCGTCGGCGGACATGATGATGATGAAGGCGACGCGGACGTAGAGGAAGTAGACGATCGGAAGCGAGCAGTCGTGCAATTGCTGCCCAAAAACCTATTCGCCCCTCACCACGTACAAGAACCAGAAGGGCGTGGTTTTGGAGACCTGCTCTCCCGTCGACCGTGTACGTGGCGGACGGGATGGAGTCACCGGCGGCAGCAGCAGCAAGGGAACGACAGTGGGCGTGCGCGTGGAGCAGATGTGATCTGTTCGTGGCGGCTAGGGTTAGGAGACACCACACACTTATATAGCCGCAGCCGCGTGAAGAGATGTGGGCTCGACCCATGTCCAAGTCTGTGGCAGCCCACGATCCGACGTCTCAAATCGTGGCCCAGCTGTCAGAGAACTCTCCGTTAGTGACTGGCAAAAATAAGCGCGTAGGTGTGAGCTCGGCTCGGCTCAATCCCGCAACCCGCGCGTGATGAGGCGTGGCGAGGCGGGCGGCGGAGGAGGAGTGCGCGAGGGCCTCTTCTATTCTCAAGCTCCAATAGCATGTGAAAGAACATCCCTTATAAAGAGGTCCAACTCCTCTTCCACTTTCGGGGTGGGACTAAACTTCCCACCTCCACCTAGTGCCAATAAACCCACATGGGCCCTTAGAGATTTTCAAAAATTGCTATATGGGCCTAAAGCCCATCTCAAATTTCAGCAATCCCCCACCAAATCTCGTGGGCCCATTGTGTCCTTTGTTCCAATTGATGTTTCGATATACCAGTGTTTCAGTGAAGACCTGTTAAGGTTGTACTTCACCTAGAGCAAGTAGCTACACTCCTTCACACCTGAACAATGGACTATGCCTTGAATTGTCAGTTTGGCGCAAAGAAGTTTCACTACATGTCTTACTAGTACTAGGCTGCCGAAGGCTGACCCCTCGGGTGGAGCATGTAAGTCACACTCCTGGCCTATTCACGAGCTTACTAGAGATCACCCCAATCTCATAGACTGTGACCAGCAGTCGGGCTCATATAGGTGTGTTCCTTCAAAGATCGCTCTGTAGGATAGCATCTTCCTTTCATAAGCTTTGGAACACATTACTCTCCTCAGTTCACCACTGGCTTGTTTTCCCAGGTCCTACTTCACGGGATCTCCAATTACATAGGTTGGGTTACCACCATGGCAACTCATGTGGGTCTCATACCCATCCACTACTAGGGAAAAGGCTAGCAGCAGCGCGGGTTTTTAGGCTAGCAGCAGCGCGGGTGGCCGCGCTACTAATAAGGCGCTATAGCTAACTCATAGTAGTAGCGTGGCCCTAACCCGCGCTACTGCTGTTGACGATATCAACAGCGCTTTTTGTGAACGCGCTACTATTAACTAGCTATAGCGATTTCGCCATCCCTCGCTACTGCTATATCTTTCATCATTTTCCCACTGCCCCATTCCCTTTCATTTCTCCTTTCAGATACTAGATACTAGGTACTGCTAGTAGATATCAAATTCATAAACCATTACTAGGTACGGTAGTACTCCCTTCGTTCCAAATTACTCGTCGTGGTTTTAGTTCAAACCACGACGAGTAATTTGGAATGAAGGGAGTACTAGATAACAATTTCATGCATAGCCAATATGCATCCTCAAGCAGTACAAGGTCATATCAACGGCCATCATCATATGTAGTTCTAGATGATATCGACGACGATCATCATATGTAGTTTTAGATGATATAGCCACACACACATATGTAGTTCTAGATGATATAGCTACACACACATATGTAGTTCTAGATGATATAGCCACACACACATATGTAGTTCTAGATGATATCAAAGACAATCATCATCCTCAAGCCTGGGCGGTTGGTGTTCCTGAGAGTAATTAGGATGGCCTGTCCAACACGAAGATTCTTGCCATTGAGGAATTTCTTCCACCCAACCGAGTTTAAGTGTGTGCGACCGTCCGTGTCCACGCGGTAAGTACAGGTTGTGACGGAGCCCCTTGCGAAGGCGTAGTCCGGTGAGCCTTCTTCATCGGGCTCGATACCATAACTCACAGATATGCTCTTTGCCAATTTCTGAATAAGAAAAACATATCAATTAATAAGCATGTGATCGAACTCTACACTAAAACATATATATCATCGACTAGATTCCACACAACATACCATATCATTGGACTGTACACTAAGTAATTCACACTATTAATTTGCATTTGTAAGTATAACATACCATATCATGTCGATCAACCATGGTTTTGTCAAGCGGGTCACGAATGGCACCCCGACAAAGTCAGCACGTGGCGGAATTATGTCCCACAGGTTGCACACCTCCTCCTCACTCAGCCTTGTTCTTTGAGCTACGATGGCTTCATGAAGTGGGTCCTCATCATCTTCATCGAGTGGGTCCTCATTATCTTCATCATCTTCGTCATCTTCATCATCTTCCACCAGGTTGAGATAAATGACAGCTAGCTTGGGTCTTTCTGCTCGGAAGTTGAAGCTGATCAACTCACCACCAGTAAGATGCATGCGAGCGACGAAACGGGCCCATCCATCTCCTCCAATC
This sequence comes from Aegilops speltoides, assembly GCA_021437245.1. Taxonomy (NCBI): domain Eukaryota; kingdom Viridiplantae; phylum Streptophyta; class Magnoliopsida; order Poales; family Poaceae; genus Aegilops; species Aegilops speltoides. The sequence goes on along the minus strand of CM038143.1, from coordinate 470,241,566 downwards.
TGCGACATATTGCGTCCTTTCTCGACCTCCATAGTGTACGGCCCCCCAGGAACCTCAAATGTCACAGTGTCTCCTGTCAGCTTGTTGAATTTCAACCTCACATTGCATGGGACGATCTGTGTAAAATAAGCAAAATGACACAATGCAGTAATGCCAACACTAAAAATAAAATAGTTATTACATTTCATCTATTTTCTTACAAGCGCATAAAACTTCGGCTGGAAGTAGATGCCGAACAGCTTGCCAGTTGCAAGGCTGCTGGCGCATCTTGACTTGCACAGTTGACATAGTGGTGGTGGTGGTGGAGCCATTCTTCCTAAAGCAATATGAGCAAAGGATTAACGATCAACTAAATCAAAATGTTCTAAGTGAACTAAATCAACTAGCCTACTAAATCAACTAAATCAAAATGTTCTAAGTCAACTAAATCAACTAGCCTACTAAATCAACTAAATCAAAATGTTCTAAGTCAACTAAATCAACTAGCCTACTAAATCAACTAAATCAAAATGTTCTAAGTCAACTAAATCAACTAGCCTACTAAATCAACTAAATCAAAATGTTCTAAGTGAACTAAATGAACTAGCCTACTAAATCAACTAAATCAAAATGTTCTAAGTGAACTAAATCAACTAGCCTACTAAATCAACTAAATCAAAATGTTCTAAGTCAACTAAATCAACTAGCCTACTAAATCAACTAAATCAAAATGTTCTAAGTCAACTAAATCAACTAGCCTACTAAATCAACTAAATCAAAATGTTCTAAGTCAACTAAATGAACTAGCCTACTAAATCAACTAAATCAAAATGTTCTAAGTCAACTAAATGAACTAGCCTACTAAATCAACTAAATCAAAATGTTCTAAGTGAACTAAATCAACTAGCCTACTAAATCAACTAAATCAAAATGTTCTAAGTCAACTAAATCAACTAGCCTACTAAATCAACTAAATCAAAATGTTCTAAGTCAACTAAATGAGCTAGCCTACTAAATCAAAATGTTCTAAGTCAACTAAATGAACTAGCCTACTAAATCAATTAAATCAAAATGTTGCATATGAGCAGGAGGGAGAAGGAGGGGTGACTCGAGGAGGGAGAAGAGAGTAGGATGGAGGAGGAAGGCGGAGCGAGGAGGGGCCGGCCGGCGCGGCCAGTTGTGGGAGGACGGAGGAGGAAGGCGGAGCGAGGAGGGGCCGGCCGGCGCGGCCAGTTGAGGGAGGACGTAGGAGGAGGCCGGTACCGAGTCCAGCAAGGAGGAGGAGGTGACGGCGCCTTGGCAGAGCGAAGGAGGGGCGATGGGCGTGGCTGCAGACGGATCGGAGAGGATTGAGTGGCTGTGTGTGTGAGTGGATCGGAATGGAGGAGATGAGGGAGATGAATGGCTTAGCAGTAGCGCTCTCCAGGAAAAACCGCTACTGCTAAGATATCTAGCAGCAGCGCCTTTGGTAATAAAGCGCTACTGCTATGTGTCAGCATGTAAAAATAGACTTTGTTCAATATATCAAAAACACATTGATCATCAACGATCTTTTTGTGTACAATCTGATTTGAGAATATGAGTCCTCACCGGTTTAGGAACAGGTGAAGACTCATATTGCAGCCACAAATTCTACACATAGAGTTCAGTGAAGATTAAGTGCTTGTCAAAGTGTGAGAAGTAACATATTTAAGGTGGTAGAAACTCTCTTCACGGAGCGAGGTGGGACTAAATTTTTGTAGGAATATTAGCAGTAGCGCTTCTCTGAGGAAAGCGCTGCTACTATGCTACGTAGCAGTAGCGCGCATCACTTTAACGCGTTGCTGCTATACCTAGCCTCGCGGCGGCCTCGTAGGAATTATAGCAGCAACGCGTCTTTGGGGGACGCGCTCATCGCTATATTTGTCTCGATGAGCGAGTTTAAATCTGTCGCGCATCTTGCTAGTTAGCAGCAGCGAGTTATTTTGAAGCGCGCTGCTGATAAGATTCTGTGTATAGGCTTTTCCCTAGTAGTGATCTCCCTCGATGCATTATCTATCACAACACGTGATAGCCCTTTCGTAAAGGGATCTGCCAGATTCTTAGCCGTATGGATCCAACGCTATCACTCTGGAGTTTCTTAATTTTCTAACAGCTTTTAATCTCATTCTTATGTGTTTGTTGGAACCAATGGCAAGTCCATCAAAAGATCTCGAAGCCATCCTGCTTCAACACCAGATGTGTCTAATGCTGTTAATTCTGCTTCCATTGTCGATCTCGTTAAGATCGTTTGCTTGCAATACTTCCAGGAAACAGTGCCACCTCCAAGAGTAAACATATACCCAGTTGTGGCCTTCATTTCATCAGCATTAGAGATCCAATTTCGCATCACTATACCCTTCAAGTACCAATGGGTCTCTGGTATAGTGAAGTCCATAGTTCATAGTACCTTTCAGATAGCGCATAACTCTTTCAACAGCATGCCAATGTACATCACCCGGTTTGGAAACAAACCGGTTTAATTTGCTCAAAGCAAACACGATGTCAGGCCTCGTTGCGCTCGCTAGGTACATTAGTGAACCAATGATTTGAGAGTATCTCAATTGATCTTTAGCCGTGCCTTTGGACTTTCGAATCAACACGCTAGGATGATATGGTGTTTGAGATGGTGCGCAGTCCGAATATCCAAAACGACTCAACACCTTCTCAACATAGTGGGATTGCAGAAGTGTAGTCCCACCCTCATTATCTCTCAGTAGCTTGATGTTCAAGATAACACCAGCCACACCAAGGTCTTTCATCTCAAAGTTCTGAGATAGAAATGATTTGACCTCCTCAATGAGTTGGAGGTTTGTTCCGAATATCAGTATGTCATCAACATACAAGCACAGTATAACTCCTTCGCCCCCACCATGGTAATAGTATACACATTTGTCAGCCTCATTAACAACGAAACCAACAGATGTTAGAGTTGTATTAAACTTATCATGCCATTGCTTAGGTGCTTACTTCAGGCCATATAAAGATTTCAGAAACCTAGACACATTTCTTTCCTAACCATCTATCACAAAGCCATCTGGCTGTTGCATGTAGATTTCCTCGTTTAGCTCTCCATTCAGAAAAGCCGTCTTAACATCAATTTGATGGACGAGAAGACCATGTGAGGCTGCCAACGAGAGTAATACTCGAATGGTGGTCAGTATAGCCACAGGTGAATAAGTATCAAAGAAATCTTCCTCTTCTTTCTGGTCATAGCCCTTGGCCACAAGCCTAGCCTTGTACTTTTCAATCGTACCATTGGGCCTAAGCTTCTTCTTGAACACCCACTTACATCCTAATGGTTTGCAACCATAGGGACGATCAGTGATCTCCCATGTCCCGTTAGCCATGATGGAGTCCATCTCGCTACGGACCGCATCCTTCCAGTAATCAGCTTCTGGAGAGGCATACTGATACGTCTCCAACGTATCTATAATTTATGAAGCATTCATGCTATTTTATTATCTGTTTTGAATGATTACGGGCTTTGTTATACACTTTTATATTACTTTTGGGACTAACCTATTAACCGGAGGCCCAACCCATATTGCTGCTTTATTGCCTGTTTCAGTATTTTGAAGAAAAGGAATATCAAACGGAGTCCAAACGGAATGAAACCTTCGGCATCGTGATTTTTTGGAAGAATATGATCCTGGAGACTTGGAGTTCACGTCAGAAGATCCTCGAGGCAGCCACGAGATAGGAGGGCGCCCCCCCTGTCTCGTGGGCCCCTCGAGCACCCCCTGACCGACTTATTTCGCCTATACAAGCCTACATACCCTAAAACATCGAATATCAATATAGATCGGGAGTTCCACCGCCGCAAGCCTCTGTAGCCAGCAAAAACCTCTCGGGAGCCCGTTCCGGCATCCTGCCGGAGGGTGAATTCATCACCGGTGGCCATCTTCATCATCCCGGCACTCTCCATGATGAGGAGGGAGTAGTTCACCCTCGGGGCTGAGGGTATGTACCAGTAGCTATGTGTTTGATCTCTCTCTCTCGTGTTCTCTCTATGGCACGATCTTGATGTATCGCGAGCTTTGCTATTATAGTTGGATCGTATGATGTTTCTCCCCCTCTACTCTCTTGTGATGAATTGAGTTTCCCTCTTGAAGTTATCTTATCGGATTGAGTCTTTATTTGAGAACACTTGATGTATGTCTTGCCGTGTTTATCTATGGTGACAATGGGATATCACATGCCACTTGATGTATGTTTTGGTGACCAACTTGCGTGTTCCGCCCATGAACCTATGCATAGGGGTTGGCACACGTTTTCTTGACTCTCCGGTAGAAACTTTGGGGCACTCTTTGAAGTACTTTTATGTTGGTTGGATGAATTTGAGATTGTGTGACGCATATCGTATAATCATGCCCACGGATACTTGAGGTGACAATGGAGTATCTAGGTGACATTAGGGTTTTGGTTTATTTGTGTCTTAAGGTGTTACTCTAGTACGAACTCTTTAATAGATCAATCCGAAAGAATAACTTTGAGGTGGTTTCGTACCCTACCATAATCTCTTCATTTGTTCTCCGCTATTAGTGGCTTTGGAGTGACTCTTTGTTGCATGTTGAGGGATTGTTATATGATCTATCTATGTTATTATTGTTGAGAGAACTTGCACTAGTGAAGGTATGAACCCTAGGCCTTGTTTCCTACCATTGCAATACCATTTACGCTCACTTTTACCATTAGTTACCTTGCTGTTTTTATTATTTCAGATTACAAATACCTATATCTACCATCCATATTGCACTTGTATCACCATCTCTTCGCGGAACTAGTGCACCTATACAATTTACCATTGTATTGGGTGTGTTGGGGACACAAGAGACTCTTTGTTAGTTGGTTGCAGGGTTGTTTGAGAGAGACCATCTTCATCCTACGCCTCCCACGGATTGATAAACCTTAGGTCATCCACTTGAGGGAAATTTGCTACTGTCCTACAAACCTGTGCACTTGCAGGCTCAACAACGTCTACAAGAAGAAGGTTGTGTAGTAGACATCAAGCTCTTTTCTGGCGCCGTTGCTGGGGAGGTGAGTGCTTGAAGGTATATCTTTAGATCTTGCAATTGAATCTTTTTGTTTCTTGTTTTATCACTAGTTTAGTTTATAAAAGAAAACTACAAAAAAATGGAGTTAAGTTTGTCTTATACGCTTCGTCTTTTTAATATCTTTTGTGAGTTTGATGGAAAGGAAAATTGTGCTCAAGTGCTAGAAGAAGAGTGCATTAAAATGCTTGGTACTGAATCTTTGAATGATAAGCATGATTGCAATGTTGTTAGTATGAACTCTTTGAATATCCATAGTACTAATGATGATTGCACTAGTTATGATGAATATGTCTCCTATAAGCATGTTGATTTGTGTGGAGTAGATTGGACTTGCATGGACACACCAAATAGAGAAAATAGATATTGCAAGAGGCATAAGTATTTTAAAACTAAAGGTTTGCAAGAAAGTCTTGATGAGTGTGCTAGAAGATTCAATATTTTTCGTGCTCCTTGTGAACTTTGCAATGAACATGGTCACTTAAATCTCCAATGCAAATTGTTTCATGATCGAATCGTGTCCAAAAATTGTGATAACTTGATTACCCTTGGGCATCATAAAGAGCTTAGTCTTCTTTTGGGGTATGAAGAAATGAAACGTATAACTGAGGGTATTCCAAAATTTAATCTTGATAGATTTCTTGATTTTGATCTAGAGGATATTTATATGTTTTGTGCGGTGAATTGCATTGAAAATCCTTATATTGCCAATCACCTAAACAAAAGGAAGCAAATAGAAGATGAAGAGAATACTAATGAAAGGGAATAGACTTCCCAATCTCCTCCTATTATTTCTTATGATGAATCAGGTAACGAGGAGGAGCTTTCTATTCAACCAATCTCGTCAATAAGGAGCTCAAAGAGGAAGGTTGAACCCACACATAATGTGAAAAAGAAAAGGAAAAAAAAGGAGCAACAAAGGTAAAAAGGTCCTCCCAAATGATGTTGCTCCTACTACTCATTGTGATGATGATAATTGCTATACTATTAATGATGAGAGTGATTATGCTTATGATATGAAAAGGCCCAAGCTTGGGGAAACTATGTTTGATGAGGATGAAATATTTGAGAATATATTTGCTGAAATTAATGTTTGTCCAAAGCTTGGGGATGCTATGTTTAATGAAGATGATATTTTTAGCATCCCAAATTTTGATATGCAAAGTTGTTATGATGATAGCATGCCTCCTACCTATGATGTTTATATTGATGAAAGTGGGTTCGGAAGAGTGTCAACTTTAGGAAGTAGTGATCCCACTATTTTGGAGGATGTTGAATCTTATTGTGATGAATATGAAAGTGGATTTGGAAGAGTGTCAACTTTATTTAGTGATTCCACTATCTTGGGAGAGGTTTCAATCGATTATGATGAGAACGAAGTTGCTACTTATGATGATTATTGTGATGAAACTTATGCTATAAAGAGTAGTGATGATTATATTTAAAAATCTTTTCATGATTATGTACCCTTTTTCTGAACATTACTCTTTTAATGTGGAAACAAATTTTAGTGTTCAAGTCTCTTATGATACTTCCACTATTCCGAATGAGAAGAATTTTGCTTATGTGGAGACTAGTAAAATTTCTATGCTTGTAGATCATGAAAAGAATGCTTTACGTGCTGGTTATATTGTTGAATTTATTCATGATGCTACTGAAAATTATTATGAGGGAGGAATATATGCTTGTAGGAATTGCAATAATGTCAAGTTTCCTCTCTATGTGCTTAAATTTTTGAAGCTATGCTTGTTTTACCTTACTATGCTAGTTGATTATTGTTCCCATAAGTTGTTTGCTCACAAAATCCCTATGCATAGGAAGTTTTAGGCTTAAATGTGCTAGTCATATGCTTCATGATGCTCCCGTTATGTTTCAATTCTTATCTTTTATGTGAGCATCATTGTCATCATCATGCCTAGCTAGAAAGGCATTAAAGAAAAGCGCTTGTTGGGAGACAACCCAATATTTATCCTTACTGTTTTTGTTTGTTCACATTATTATGCTACTGTAGTAACCATGTTTTATAGCTTGTTTGAATAAAGTGCCAAGTAAGACCTTTAGGATAGCTTACGGTGATAGTTGTGTTGATCCTGCTGAAAATCAGAAACTTTTGCACCTAGTAAATTAGTAATTCACAGAAACGTGATTTTGATGTGATTCTTTTTGCTCTGGATTGGTACACAAATTGCTTAGGACTTTCCTAATTTTTTAGGATTTTTGGAGTTCCAGAAGTATACGTTTGATACAGATTACTACAGACTGTTCTGTTTTTGACAGATTCTGTTTTCTATGTGTTGTTTGCTTATTTTAATGAATCTGTGAGTAGTATCGGAGGGTATGAACCATAGATAAGTTGGAGTACAGTATATATTACACCAATATGAATTTATAATGAGTTCACTACAGTACCTAAGTGGTGGTTTTATTTTCTTATACTAACGGAGCTTACGAGTTTTCTGTTGAGTTTTGTGTTGCGGAGTTTTCAAGTTTTGGGTAAAGATTTGATGGACTATGGAATAAGGAGTGGCAAGAGCCTAAGCTTGGGGATTCCCATGGCACCCCAAAATATTCAAGGACAACCAAGAGCCTAAGCTTGGGGATGCCCCGGATGGCATCCCCTCTTTCGTCTTCATTCATCGGTAACTTTACTTGGAGCTATATTTTTATTCACCACATGATATGTGTTTTGCTTGGAGTGTCATTTTATTTTGTTTTGCTTGCTGTTTGAATACAATACCAAGATCTGAAATTCAATGAGAGAGATTCTTCGCATAGTTACATAATTATTTAGCTACTCATTGTTCTTCACTTATATCTTTTTGGAGTAGTTTGTCATTTACTCGTGTGCTTCACTTATATCCTATGAGTAAATTGTTGAATGAGTTGATTGTCATAAATCTGAAATTATATATGTCTCATTTGCTTATCCCATGGGGAGTAATGACTTCACATCTAAGAAGTAGAGGTTGTAAATTTATTGAGGTTAGCAAGCATTGTATTGGTCATTTGAACAATTCATGAAAGAATATTGAAGGAAGAGAGATTTCACATATAAATATACTATCGTAGACATCTTTTATAATTGGGAGCACTCATTAAGTATGACATGCTAAAGAGTTGATGTTGGACAAGGAAGACAACGTAATGGGTTATGTTTTCCGACATCTCAGTTAAAGTATATTGTCATGGATCATTCAGACATGTTGAGCTTGCCTTTCCCCCTCATGCTAGCCAAAATTCCTTGCACCAAGTAGAGATACTACTTGTGTTTCCAAATATCTTTAAACCCAGTTTTGCCATGAGAGTCCACCATACCTACCTATGGATTGAGTAAGATCCTTCAAGTAAGTTGTCATCGGTGCAAGCAATAAAAATTACTCTCTAAATATGTATGATCTTTTGGTGTGAAGAAAATAGCTTTATACGATCTTGTTATGGAAGCAATAAAAGCGACGGACTGCATAATAAAGGTCCATATACAAGTGGCAATATAAAGTGACGTTCATTCGCATTAAGATTTTATGCATCCAACCCTCAAAGCGCATTACAACCGCCGCTTCCCTCTGCGAAGGGCCTATCTTTTACTTTATGTCTTTTACTTTATGCAAGAGTCAAGGTGATCTTCACCTTTCCCTTTTTCATTTTATCCTTTGGAAAGCACTTTGTGTTGGGGTGATCCTGATTTATATATCCAACTGGATGTAAGTTAGCATGAACTATTATTGTTGACATCACCCAAAGGTGAATACATTGGGAGGCAACACTATAAGCTCCTATCTTTCTCAGTGTCCGATTGAAACTCCATAACCATCAGTATTGCGTGAGTGTTAGCAATTGTAGAAGACTATATGATAGTTGAGTATGTGGAGTTTGCTATTCCTGAAAATAATATGAATTGCAATTGTTTGATGACTAAGAATGAAGTTTGCTACTTTTCAAGAAAGTTTATGGTCTATGCTTTAACATGTGAATTGCTTGTTACTTTATCGTGAGAAGTTTTATGAGATGAACTACTGTTATGAAATATTATCATGCTAGAAAAGGTGATTGAAATTATCATTGATCAAACTTGTGCACCTTCTAGCATTCACACTTCATAAATTCTTTCTTTATCATTTACCTACTCGAGGACGAGTAGGAATTAAGCTTGGGGATGCTGATACGTCTCCAACGTATCTATAATTTATGAAGCATTCATGCTATTTTATTATTTGTTTTGAATGATTACGAGCTTTGTTATACACTTTTATATTACTTTTGGGACTAACCTATTAACCGGAGGCCCAGCCCATATTGTTGTTTTATTGCTTGTTTCAGTATTTCGAAGAAAAGGAATATCAAACGGAGTCCAAATGGAATGAAACCTTCGGCATCGTGATTCTTTGGAAGAATATGATCCTGGAGACTTGGAGTTCACATCAGAATATCCTCGAGGCAGCCACGAGATAGGAGGGCGCGCCCCTGTCTTGTGGGCCCCTCGAGCACCCCCCCGACCCACTTCTTTTGCCTATATAAGCCTACATACCCTAAAACATTGAATATCAAGATAGATCGGGAGTTCCGCCGCCGCAAGCCTCTGTAGCCACCAAAAACCTCTCGGGAGCCCGTTCCGGCACCCTGCTGGAGGGGGAATCCATCACCGGTGGCCATCTTCATCATCCTGGCGCTCTCCATGACGAGGAGGGAGTAGTTCACCCTCGGGGCTGAGGGTATGTACCAGTAGCTATGTGTTTGATCTCTCTCTCTCTCTCTCTCTCGTGTTCTCTCTATGGCACGATCTTGATGTATCGCGAGCTTTGCTATTATAGTTGGATCTTATGATGTTTCTCCCCCTCTACTCTCTTGTGATGAATTGAGTTTCCTTCTTGAAGTTATCTTATCGGATTGAGTCTTTATTTGAGAACACTTGATGTATGTCTTGCCGTGTTTATCTGTGGTGACAATGGGATATCACGTTCCACTTGATGTATGTTTTGGTGACCAACTTGCGAGTTCCGCCCATGAACCTATGCAAAGGGGTTGGCACATGTTTTCTTGACTCTCCGGTAGAAACTTTGGGGCACTCTTTGAAGTACTTTTATGTTGGTTGGATGAATTTGAGATTGTGTGACGCATATCGTATAATCATGCCCACGGATACTTGAGGTGACAATGGAGTATCTAGGTGACATTAGGGTTTTGGTTTATTTGTGTCTTAAGGTGTTACTCTAGTACGAACTCTTTAATAGATCAATCCGAAAGAATAACTTTGAGGTGGTTTCGTACCCTACCATAATCTCTTCATTTGTTCTCCGCTATTAGTGGCTTTGGAGTGACTCTTTGTTGCATGTTGAGGGATTGTTATATGATCTATCTATGTTATTATTGTTGAGAGAACTTGTTGGAAATATGCCCTAGAGGCAATAATAAAAGGTTATTATTATATTTCCTTATTCATGATAATTGTCTTTATTCATGCTATAACTGTATTATCCGGAAATCGTAATACACGTGTGAATACATAGACTGTAACATGTCCCTAGTAAGCCTCTAGTTGACTAGCTCATTGATCAACAGATAGTCATGGTTTCCTGACTATGGACATCAGATGTCATTGATAACGGGATCACATCATTAGGAGAATGATGTGATGGACAAAGACCCAATCCTAAGCATAGCACAAGATCGTGTAGTTCGTCTGCTAGAGCTTTTTCAATGTCAAGTATCCTTTCCTTAGACCATGAGATCGTGTAACTCCCGGATACCGTAGGAGTGCTTTGGGTGTACCAAACGTCACAACGTAACTGGGTGACTATAAAGGTGCACTACAGGTATCTCCGAAAGTGTCATTGGGTTGACATGGATCGAGGCTGGATTTGTCACTCCGTATGACGGAGAGGTATCTCTGGGCCCACTCGGTAATGCATCATCATAATGAGCTCAAAGTGACCAAGTGTTTGGTCACGGGATCATGCATTCTGATGCGAGTAAAGTGACTTGCGGTAACGAGACTGAACGAGGTATTGGGATACCGACGATCGAGTCTCGGGCAAGTAACGTACCGATTGACAAAGGGAATTGTATACGGGGTTGTTTGAATCCTCGACATCGTGATTCATCCGATGAGATCATCGAGGAGCATGTGGGAGCCAACATGGGTATCCAGATCCCGCTGTTGGTTATTGCCCGAGAGCAGTCTCGGTCATGTCTACGTGTCTCCCGAACCCGTAGGGTCTACACACTTAAGGTTCGGTGACACTAGGGTTGCATGAATATGAGTATGCAGCAAGCCGAATGTTGTTCGGAGTCTCGGATGAGATCCCGGACGTCACGAGGAGTTTCAGAATGGTCCGGAGGTAAAGAATTATATATAGGAAGTGCTGTTTCGGCCATCGGGAAAGTTTCGGGGTCACCCGGTATTGTATCGGGACCACCGGAAGTGTCCCGGGGGTCCACCGGGTGGGGCCACCCATCCCGGAGGGCCCCATGGGCTGAAGTGGGGAGGGGAACCAGCCCATAGTGGGCTGGTGCGCCCCCCTTGGCCCACCCCCTGCGCCTAGGGTTGAAACCCTAGGGTGGGGGGGGGCGCCCCACTTGCCTTGGGGGGCACTCCACCCCCCTGGCCGCCGCTATCAGATCTCCAGGGGCCGGCGCCCCCCCTGGGGGCCTATATAAAGGGAGGGGAGGGAGGGGCAGCCGCACCCCTGAGTCTTGGCGCCTCCCTCCCCCTGCTACACCTCTTCCTCCTCCCACAGTTGCTTGGCGAAGCCCTGCCGGAGTTCTGCTGCATCCACCACCACGTCGTCGTGCTGTTGGATCATCATCAACCTCTCCTTCCCCCTTGCTGGATCAAGACGAAGGAGACGTCACGCTGACCGTACGTGTGTTGAACGCGGAGGTGCCGTCCGTTCGGCGCTAGGATCTCTGGTGATAGGATCACGACGAGAACGACTACCTCAACCCCGTTCTTTTGAGCGCTTCGCCGCGATCTACAAAGTGGTATGTAGATGCATCTCTCCTTTCACTCGTTGCTTAGATGAACTCATAGATGGATCTTGGTGAAACCGTAGGAAATTTTTAATTTTACGCAATGTTCCTAACAGTGGCATCATGAGCTAGGTCTATGCGTAGTTCTCTATTGCATGAGTAGAACACAATTTTGTTGTGGGCGTAGATGTTGTCAACTCTCTTGCCACTACTAGTCTTATTTTGCTTCAGCGGTATTGTGGGATGAAGCAGCCGGACCGACCTTACGTGCGCTTACGTGAGACAGGTTCCACCGGTGACATGCACTAGTTGCATAAGGTGGCTAGCGGGTGTCTGTCTCTCCCACTTTAGTTGGAGCGGATTCGACGAAAAGGGTCCTTATGAAGGGTAAATAGAAGTTGACAAATCACGTTGTGGCTTTAACGTAGGTAAGAAAACGTTCTTGCTAGATCACCTATAGAAGCCACGTAAAACTTGCAACAACAATTAGAGGACGTCTAACTTGTTTTTGCAGCAAGTGTCTTGTGATGTGATATGGCCAAAAGTTGTGATGAATGATGAATGATATATTGTGATGTATGAGATCATGTTCTTGTAATAGGAATCACGACTTGCATGTCGATGAGTATGACAACCGGCAGGAGCCATAGGAGTTGTCTTTATTTTGTATGACCTGCGTGTCATTGAAGAACGCCATGTAAATTACTTTACTTTATTGCTAAACGCGTTAGCCATAGAAGTAGAAGTAGTCGTTGGCGTGACAACTTCATGAAGACACGATGATGGAGATCATGATGATGGAGATCATGGTGTCATGCCGGTGACGAAGATGGTCATGGAGCCCCAAAGATGGAGATCAAAGGAGCTATATGATATTGGCCATATCATGTCACTACTATATAATTGCATGTGATGTTTATTATGTCTATGCATCTTGTTTACTTAGAACGACGGTAGTAAATAAGATGATCCCTTACAACAATTTCAAGAAGTGTTCTCCCTAACGTGCACCGTTGCTAAAGTTAAATCGTTTCAAGCACCACGTGATGATCGGGTGTGATAGATTCTTACGTTCACATACAACGGGTGTAAGACAGTTTTACACATGCAAAAACACTTAGGGTTAACTTGACGAGCCTAGCATGTACAGACATGGCCTAGGAAAACAGAGACCGAAAGGTCGAATATGAGTCGTATGGAAGATACGATCAACATGGAGATGTTCACCGACGATGACTAGTCCGTCTCACGTGATGATCGGACACGACCTAGTCAACTCAGATCGTGTAACACTTAGATGACTAGAGGGATGTCTAATCTGAGTGGGAGTTCATTATAATAATTTGATTAGATGAACTTAATTATCATGAACTTAGTCTAAAACCTTTGCAAATATGTCTTGTAGATCAAATGGCCAACGCTCATGTCAACATGAACTTCAATGCGTTCCTAGAGAAAACCAAGCTGAAAGATGATGGCAGCAACTATACGGATGGGTCCGAACACGAGGATCATCCTCATAGCTGCCAAGAAGGCATATGTCCTAGATGGACCGCTAGGTGAAGCACCCATCCCAGAGAACCAAGATGTTATGAACGCTTGGCAGTCACGTGCTGATGATTACTCCCTCGTTCAGTGCGGCATGCTTTATAGCTTAGAACTGGGGCTCCAAAAGCGTTTTGAGCAACACGGAGCATATGAGATGTTCGAGGAGCTGAAAATGGTTTTCCAAGCTCATGCCCGGGTCGAGAGATATGAAGTCTCCGACAAGTTCTACAGTTGTAAGATGGAGGAAAATAGTTCTGTCAGTGAGCACATACTCAAAATGTCTGGGTTGCACAACCGCCTGTCCCAGCTGGACATTAACCTCCCAGACGAGGTGGTCATTGACAGAATCCTTCAGTCGCTCCCACCGAGCTATAAGAGCTTTGTGATGAACTACAATATGCAGGGGATGGTGAAAACTATTCCTAAAGTATTTTCAATGCTGAAGTCGGCAGAGGTAGAAATCAAGAAAGAACATCAAGTGTTGATGGTCAATAAAACCACCAAGTTCAAGAAGGGTAAGGGCAAGAAGAACTTCAAGAAGGACGGCAAGGATGTTGCCGCGCCTGGTAAACCAGTTGCCAGGAAGAAGTCAAGCAATGGACCCAAGCCTGAGACTGAGTGCTTTTATTGCAAAGGGAAGGGTCACTGGAAGCGGAACTGCCCCAAATACTTAGCGGACAAGAAGGCCGGCAACACTAAAGGTATATTTGATATACATGTAATTGATGTGTACCTTACCAGTACTCGTAGTAACTCCTGGGTATTTGATACCGGTGCCGTTGCTCATATTTGTAACTCACAGCAGGAGCTGCGGAATAAGCGGAGACTGGCGAAGGACGAGGTGACGATGCACGTCGGGAATGGTTCCAAGGTCGATGTGATCGCCGTCGGCACGCTCCCTCTACATTTACCTACGGGATTAGTTTTAAACCTTAATAATTGTTATTTAGTGCCAAGTTTGAGCATGAACATTGTATCTGAATCTCGTTTGATACGAGATGGCTACACATTTAAATCCGAGAATAATGGTTGTTCTATTTATATGAGAGATATGTTTTATGGTCATGCCCCGATGGTCAATGGTTTATTCTTAATGAATCTCGAGCGTAATATTACACATATTCATAGTGTGAATATCAAAAGATGTAAAGTTGATAACGATAGTCCCACATACTTGTGGCACTGCCGCCTTGGTCACATTGGTGTCAAGCGCATGAAGAAGCTCCATGCTGATGGACTTTTAGAGTCTCTCAATTATGAATCATTTGACACATGCGAACCATGCCTCATGGGCAAAATGACCAAGACTCCGTTCTCCGGAACAATGGAGCGAGCAACCAACTTATTGGAAATCATACATACCGATGTGTGCGGTCCAATGAGCGTGAGGCTCGCGGAGGATATCGTTATGTTGTCACTCTCACTGATGACTTGAGTAGATATGGGTATGTCTACTTAATGAAACACAAGTCTGAGACCTTTGAAAAGTTCAAGGAATTTCAGAATGAGGTAGAGAATCAACGTGACCGAAAGATAAAGTTCCTACGACCAGATCGTGGAGGAGAATATTTAAGTCACGAATTTGGTACACACTTAAGGAAATGTGGAATCGTTTCACAACTCACGCTGCCTGGAACACCTCAGCGTAACGGTGTGTCCGAACGTCATAATCGCACTCTATTGGATATGGTGCGGTCTATGATGTCTCTTACCGATTTACCGCTATCATTTTGGGGATACGCTCTAGAGACAACTGCATTCACTTTAAATAGGGCACCATCTAAATCCGTTGAGACGGCACCATATGAATTATGGTTTGGGAAGAAACCTAAGCTGTCGTTTCTAAAAGTTTGGGGATGCGATGTTTATGTCAAGAAACTTCAACCTGAAAAGCTCGAACCCAAGTCGGAAAAATGCGTCTTCATAGGATACCCTAAGGAAACCATTGGGTATACCTTCTACTTAAGATCCGAGGGCAAGATCTTTGTTGCCAAGAACGGATCCTTTACGGAAAAGAGTTTCTCTCAAAAGAAGTAAGTGGGAGGAAAGTAGAACTCGATGAAGTACTACCTCTTGAACAGGAAAGTAGTGCAGCTCAGGAAAATGTTCCTGTGATGCCTACACCGACTGGAGAGGAAAATAATGATGATGATCAAGGTACTTCGGATCAAGTTGCTACTGAACTTCGTAGGTCCACAAGGACACGTTCCACACCAGAGTGGTACGGCAACCCTGTCCTGGAAATCATGTTGTTAGACAACGGTGAACCTTTGAACTATGAAGAAGCGATGGTGGGCCCAGATTCCAACAAATGGCTTGAAGCCATGCGATCCGAGATAGAATCCATGTATGAAAACAAAGTATGGACTTTTACGGACTTGCCCGATGATCGGCGAGCGATAGAAAACAAATGGATCTTTAAGAAGAAGACGGACGCGGATGGAAAAAAATGTTACCATCTATAAAGCTCGACTTGTCGCTAAGGGTTATCGACAAGTTCAAGGGATTGACTACGATGAGACATTCTCTCCCGTAGCGAAGCTGAAGTCCGTCTGAATCATGTTAGCAATTGCCGCATACTATGATTATGAGATATGGCAAATGGACGTCAAAACAGCATTCCTTAACGGACATCTTAAGGAAGAACTGTATATGATGCAGCCGGAAGGTTTTGTCGATCCTAATAATGCTAACAAAGTATGCAAGCTCCAGCGATCCATTTATGGGCTGGTGCAAGCATCTCGGAGTTGGAACATTCGCTTTGATGAGATGATCAAAGCGTTTGGGTTTATGCAGACTTATGGAGAAGCCTGCGTTTACAAGAAAGTGAGTGGGAGCTCTGTAGCATTTCTCATATTATATGTAGATGACATACTTTTGATGGGAAATGATATATAACTTTTGGACAGCATTAAGGCCTACTTGAACAAGTGTTTTTCAATGAAGGACCTTGAAGAAGCTGCTTACATATTAGGCATCAAGATCTATAGGGATAGATCGAGACGCCTCATAGGTCTTTCACAAAGCACATACCTTGATAAGATTTTGAAGAAGTTCAAAATGGATCAGTCCAAGAAAGGGTTCTTGCCTGTGTTGCAAGGTGTGAGATTGAGCTCGGCTCAATGCCCGACCATGGCAAAAGATAAAGAAGAGATGAGTGTCATCCCCTATGCTTCAGCCATAGGATCTATTATGTATGCCATGCTGTGTACCAGACCTGATGTAAACCTTGCCGTAAGTTTGGTAGGAAGGTACCAAAGTAATCCCGGCAAGGAACACTGGACAGCGGTCAAGAATATCCTAAAGTACCTGAAAAGGACAAAGGACATGTTTCTCGTTTATGGAGGTGACGAAGAGCTCGTCGTAAAGGGTTACGTCGACACTAGCTTCGACACAGATCTGGATGACTCTAAGTCACAAACCGGATACGTGTATATGTTGAATGACGGAGCAGCAAGCTGGTGCAGCTGCAAGCAGAGCGTCGTGGCGGGTCTACATGTGAAGCGGAGTACATGGCAGCCTCGGAGGCAGGGCATGAAGCAATTTGGGTGAAGGAGTTCATCACCGACCTAGGAGTCATACCCAATGCGTCGGGGCCGATCAAACTCTTCTGTGACAACACTGGAGCTATTGCCCTTGCCAAGGAGCCCAGGTTTCACAAGAAGACTAGGCACATCAAGCGTCGTTTCAACTCCATCCGTGAAAATGTTCAAGATGGAGACATAGATATTTGCAAAGTACATACAGATCTGAATGTCGCAGATCCATTGACTAAACCTCTCTCGCGAGCAAAACATGATCAACACCAGAACTCTATGGGTGTTCGATTCATCACAATGTAACTAGATTATTGACTCTAGTGCAAGTGGGAGACTATTGGAAATATGC
This sequence comes from Aegilops speltoides, assembly GCA_021437245.1. Classification (NCBI taxonomy): domain Eukaryota; kingdom Viridiplantae; phylum Streptophyta; class Magnoliopsida; order Poales; family Poaceae; genus Aegilops; species Aegilops speltoides. The sequence continues at coordinate 470,224,113 of CM038143.1, read as the reverse complement.
CCTAGAGGCAATAGTAAAAGGTTATTATTATATTTCCTTATTCATGATAATTGTCTTTATTCATGCTATAACTGTATTATCCGGAAATCGTAATACACGTGTGAATACATAGACCGTAACATGTCCCTAATAAGCCTCTAGTTGACTAGCTCGTTGATCAACAGATAGTCATGGTTTCCTGACTATGGACATCAGATGTCATTGATAACGGGATCACATCATTAGGAGAATGATGTGATGGACAAAGACCCAATCCTAAGCATAGCACAAGATCGTGTAGTTAAATGCGCTAGAGCTTTTCCAATGTCAAGTATCCTTTCCTTAGACCATGAGATCGTGTAACTCCCGGATACCGTAGGAGTGCTTTGGGTGTACCAAACGTCACAACGTAACTGGGTGACTATAAAGGTGCACTACAGGTATCTCCGAAAGTGTCTGTTGGGTTGACACGGATCGAGACTGGGATTTGTCACTCCGTATGACGGAGAGGTATCTCTGGGCCCACTCGGTAATGCATCATCATAATGAGCTCAAAGTGACCAAGTGTTTGGTCACGGGATCATGCATTACGGTACTAAAAGATCGAGGATGTCACCTAGAGGGGGGGGGGTGAATAGGCGTTTTAAAATAATTATGGTTTAGGCTTGAACAAATGCGGAATAAACCTAGCGGTTAATTTGTCAAGCACAAAACCTAAAACAACTAGGCTCACCTATGCACACCAACAACTTATGCTAAGCAATATAAGCAACTATGTGATAGCAAGATATATGACAAAGAACAATATGACTATCACAAAGTAAAGTGCATAAGTAAAGGGGCTCGGGTAAGAGATAACCGAGGCATGCGGAGACGACGATGTATCCCGAAGTTCACACCCTTGCGGATGCTAATCTCCGTTTGGAGCGGTGTGGAGGCACAATGCTCCCCAAGAAGCCACTAGGGCCACCGTAATCTCCTCACGCCCTCGCACAATGCAAGATGCCGTGATTCCACTAAGGGACCCTTGAGGGCGGTCACCGAACCTGTACAAATGGCAACCCTTGGGGGCGGTCACCGAACCCGTACACTTTGGCAACCCTTGGGGGTGGTCACCACTACCCGTCAAATTGCTCGGGGCAATCTCCACAACCTAATTAGAGACCCCGACGCTTGCCCGGAGCTTTACACCACAATGATTGAGCTCCGAACACCACCAACCGACTAGGTGGCCCAAGCACCCAAGATAAACAAGCTCAAGGGCACCAAGCACCCAAGAGTAATAAGCTTCTCAACTTGTAACTTCCACGTATCACGTGGAGAACTCAAACCGATGCACCAAATGCAATGGCAAGGGCACACGGAGTGCCCAAGTCCTTCTCTCCCAAATCCCACCAAAGCAACTAATGCTAGGGAGGAAAATGAGAGGAAGAACGAAGGAAGAACACGAAGAACTCCAAGATCTAGATCCAAGGGTTCCCTCACTTAGAGGAGAAAATGATTGGTGGAAATGTGGATCTAGATCTCTCTCTCTTTTCCCTAAAAACTAGCAAGAATCCATGGAGGGATTGATAGTTAGCAAGCTCAAGAAGGTCAACAATGGGGAAGAACACGAGCTCAAAGGATAAGGTTCAATGGGGAAGAAGACCCCTTTTATAGGTGGGGAAAAATCCAACCGTTATGCTCACAGCCGCACCAAGCGGTAGTACCGCTGCATCACGGTACTACCGCTAGGGGTAGCGGTACTACTGCTAAGGGTAGCGGTACTACTGCTTGTGCGGTACTAAAAATTACATCCGTGCCTACCACCGCTGGACTTGTGACGAGTTTTTGGTCCCGAGCGGAAGTAGCCACGGAAGTAGCCGCGGTAGTACTGCTCCAAGCGGTAGTATCGCTCCCAGAGCGGTAGTACCGCTCCCAAGGGCGGTAGTAAAAAATTACTTCCGCTCCTACCGCGGTAGTACCGCTGCAGCCCTTTCGAACACCAAAACTACCACAACTTCTGCATTCGGACTCGAATTCGACGAAACCAAGTTTGTTGGAAAGCTAGCGACAAGGGCTAACACAATCTTGATAGAAATACCAATAATAAGCAAATGATAAAAGGCCCAAAAGAAAATGGTGAGAACCCTTCCTCGGATAAGACCGGTAAAACCTCCAACACCGAAAACATCATAGAAGACGCATGCAAACTCCGTTTTCGATGAACTCAAGCTTGTCATCAAGATGAAAATAAGCTCTAAGACTCACAAAGAGAACCAAACAAGAACCAAGAAACATGATGCAAGGATGCAATGGTTTGAGCTCTCGAAGAACGATACGATCAAGCTACTCACTTGAGAGCCCCCCCTTGATAGTACGGCTATCGATCCTATAACCCAGTCTCCCAACTACCACCATGAGACCAGTAAAATAGAAAACCTATCAATGGCAAACCTTTGCCTTGCACATGATCCACTTGAGCTAGATGATGATGATCTTGTCCTCCGCAAGATGGACCACCTTTCTTGATTGCGTTGGGTCGATGGAGACTAGATGATTGCTCCCCCATATTCCACTATGGGTGAGCCACTCTTCGGCACATCTTCACAAGTCCATTGACCCCACAATGGATGGCAAGCTTCAAGCACTTGATCTCTTCGTGATGCTACACTTGAACTTGCACATGACAATCTTGATGACGATCACTACTTGATGTCATTCTTTCCATGGGTTGTATGATATCTTCCTCTTGACGCAAGCCCATGGACATGTACCTAACCCCACATAGAACTCTCACATAGACCATGGGTTAGTACACAAAGTGCAATGGACAATGCTTACCATACCATGGGATCACTTGATCCCTCTCGGTACATCTTTTATGCTTTGTGAGTTGATCAACTTGATTCACTCTTGACTTAGTCTTGATCAACCTTGAATCTTTCCAACTCTCTTAGTTTGGATGATGTCTTGAAGGTAAACATGAATGATCACACAATCTTCTTCTTCAAGACATGCTTGCAATAAGCTCAACACTCACATGACCAATCTTTGGATAATTCCTTAATAGCACCGAGGTCATCACAAACTCTCCTTGAAACCAACAAATGGACTCCAAGAAAAGCCTATGGACAAACCCTTCAAATATAACTCAAGGCAACCATTAGTCCATAGAGATTGTCATCAATTGCCAAAACCAAACATGGGGGCACCGCATGTTCTTTCAGGTACGAGTAAAGTGACTTGCCGGTAACGAGACTGAACGAGGTATTGGGATACCGACAATCGAGTCTCGAGCAAGTAACGTACCGATTGACAAAGGGAATTGTATACGGGGTTGTTTGAATCCTCGACATCGTGGTTCATCCGATGAGATCATCGAGGAGCATGTGGGAGCCAACAGGGTATCGAGATCCCGCTGTTGGTTATTGCCCGAGAGCCGTCTCGGTCATGTCTACGTGTCTCCCGAACCCGTAGGGTCTACACACTTAAGGTTCGATGACGCTAGGGTTGTAGCAATATGAGTATGCAGCAAACCGAATGTTGTTCGGAGTCCCAGATGAGATCCCGGACGTCACGAGGAGTTTCGGAATGGTCTGGAGGTATATATAGGAAGTGCTGTTTCGGCCATCGGGAAAGTTTCGGGGTCACCCGGTATTGTACCGGGACCACCGGAAGTGTCCGGGGGGGTCCACCGGGTGGGGCCACCCATCCAGGAGGGCCCCATGGGCTGAATTGGGGAGGGGAACCAGCCCATAGTGGGCTGGTGCGCCCCCCTTGGCCCACCCTCTGCACCTAGGGTTGAAACCCTAGGGTGGGGGGCGCCCCACTTGCCTTGGGGGGCACTCCACCCCCTGCCGCCGCCCCCCTGGGAGATCAGATCTCCAGGGGCCGGCGCCCCCCCTGGGGGCCTATATAAAGGGAGGGGAGGGAGGGGCAGCCGCACCCCTGAGTCTTGGCGCCTCCCTCCCCCTGCTACACCTCTTCCTCCTCCCACAGTTGCTTGGCGAAGCCCTGCCGGAGTTCTGCTGCATCCACCACCACGCTGTCATGCTGTTGGATCATCATCAACCTCTCCTTCCCCCTTGCTGGATCAAGACGAAGGAGATGTCACGCTGACCGTACGTGTGTTGAACGCGGAGGTGCCGTACGTTCGGCGCTAGGATCTCCGGTGATAGGATCACGACGAGAACGACTACCTCAACCCCATTCTTTTGAATGCTTCCGCACGCGATCTACAAAGTGGTATGTAGATGCATCTCTCCTTTCACTCGTTGCTTAGATGAACTCATAGATGGATCTTGGTGAAACCATAGGAAAATTTTTAATTTTCTGTAACGTTCCCCAACAGAACTTGCACTAGTGAAAGTATGAACCCTAGGCCTTGTTTCCTACCATTGCAATACCGTTTACGCTCACTTTTATAATCAGTTACCTTGCTGTTTTTATTATTTCAGATTACAAATACCTATATCTACCATCCATATTGCACTTGTATCACCATCTCTTCGCCGAACTAGTGCACCTATACAATTTACCATTGTATTGGGTGTGTTGGGGACACAAGAGACTCTTTGTTATTTGGTTGCAGGGTTGTTTAAGAGAGACCATCTTCATCCTACGCCTCCCACGGATTGATAAACATTAGGTCATCCACTTGAGGGAAATTTGCTACTGTCCTACAAATCTGTGCACTTGCAGGCCCAACAACGTCTACAAGAAGAAGGTTGTGTAGTAGACATCACATACGCTTCTGAAATAGAAGTGGGAGTATCATCCACGAGGTACACGAAGAAATCATCACCAAAGGTCTTTGCCATCCTTTGTCTCTTGCCCCTACCAAGGGTTTCCTCATCATTCTCCTCAGGATTTTCATCATGTGTTTGTTCATAATATTCCATAGGGATGGCAGGTTCAGGAGTCTCCTTAGATTCCTGTCTAGAAGTGCTTTGCATATCTCTCGTAGGAAAAATATCCTCGAAGAATGTAGCATCCTTAGACTCCATAAGTATGCCGACCTTTTGGTCAGGTACCTCAGATTTCACTACTAGAAATCTATAGCCAATGCTGTTCTTAGCGTAGCCCAAATTAACGCAGTCCACAGTCTTTGGTCCAAGCTTACGCTTTTTGGGGATCGACACATTGACTTTCGCCAAACAAACTCAAGTGCGCAAGTACGAGAGTGTTGTCCTTCTCTTCGCCCATTTCTCATAGGGAGTGGTCTCATTATCCTTTGTCGAAACTTTATTCAGGACATGACATGCCGTCAATATAGCCTCCCCCCACCATGCCTTGGGTAAACCCGATGTATCTAGCATGGCGTTAACCAAATCAGTTAGAGTACGGTTTTTCCGCTCGGCAACCTCGTTTGACTGGGGTGAATAGGGAGGCGTCCTCTCATGAATAATGCCGTGTTCCGCACAAAAGGAATCAAACTCACTCGAGAAGTACTCTCCACCACGATCTGACCGGACTCGTTTAATTTTCTTTTCAAGTTGATTCTCAACTTCTGCCTTATAGATTTTAAAGTAGTGTAGAGACTCATCTTTAGTATTTAACAGATACACATAGCAATATCTAGTGGAATCATCTGTTAATGTCATGAAGTATTTCTTTCCACCTTTGGTCAACACACTATTCATCTCACAAAGATCAGAATGTATGAGTTCTAATGGTGCCAAGTGTCTGTCCTCCGTGGCCTTGTGAGGCTTGCGGGGTTGCTTAGCTTGCACACATGAAAGGCACTTAGAACCTTTGGCTAAAGTGAAACTCGGGACTAAATCCAACTTAGCTAGCCGCGTCATAACACCTAAACTAATGTGGCAAAGACGTGAATGCCAAACTTCAGATTCATTGACATTCGAATGAATATGGTTCATGACTTTATTACAGAAATCTGCGAGGGAAAGGCGGAACATCCCTCCGCTCTCATAACCTTTTCCAACAAAGAGTCCATACTTCGTAACAACTAATTTATTAGACTCGAAAACCAACTTAAACCCTTCTCTACATAGAAGGGAGCCAGTAACGAGGTTCTTCTTGATGGCGGGGACATGCTGCATGTTCTTTAGCTGCACGATCCTTCCCGAAGTAAACTTTAGATCGACCGTACCACACCATGAACAGAAGCACTCGCGCCATTCCTCATCAATACGGGCCCGTGACCTGTGACCTGGTAAGAAGTGAACAATGAAATGTCAGAACACACATGAACACCTGCACCTGTGTCCACCCACCAATCGGTAGGCTGAAACACTGAAAAAACAGTAAATAAATTACCGTACCCAGATGCACCATTCTCATTGTTGCCCACAATCATGTTGACAGACTTGGAGTCCTGTCCTGACTTCTTGTACTTGTTTGGGCACTTGTTGGCCCAATGTTCAACAGAACCACAAGTAAAGCAGCCCTCGTCCATCTTGTTCTTCTTGAAGGTCTTCTTACCCTTCTTCTTAAAGTCGGTATTGTGTTAGACACCGTTCTTTCCCTTGGGCTTGTGGAAGTTATGGTTCCTCTGGTTCACCATGTTGGCAACAAAAGTTCCTTCGACCCCTTTTCCGTGCGAGTACTTTGCCCCTGAATTCTGCTCAACACTCAGATGGCCAATGACATCCTCTACAGAGAATTCACGCCTCTGATGTTTCAGAGTGGTGGCAAAGTTCCTCCAGGAATTAGGGAGCTTAGCGATTATGCAGCCCGCGACAAACTTGCCCGGTAACTCGCACTTAAGAAGCTCAAGCTCCTTAACAATGCATATTATCTCATGAGCCTGCTCCAATACAGGACGGTTTTCAACCATCTTGTAATCATGGAACTGCTCTATAATATACATCTCGCTCCCTGCATCGGTGACCCCGAATTTAGATTCGAACGCCTCCCACAAGTCCTTGGCGACATGCACATGTAAATATGCGTCGACCAGTTTATCTCCGATCACGCTAAGAACTGCTCCGAGAAACACAACGGTAGCCTCCTTGAACGCCTTCTCCTGTTCAGGAGCAATCGTTCCCGTGGAGACACCGTTGACCCAGAACATGTTCATACACTACAAAAACAATACACTTCCGTGATGATACATGTTTGTCATAGTAGGTCGCGTTTTTTGTCATGCATGTACATCCATGACAAATTTATGACAGAATCAAGATAGTCAACCTGTGCTGTCGTAGAAGTGTTCCATGACATTACCAAAATTATCATCACGGAAGTGTCCACTTCCATGACGATAAATCGCACGTCACAGAAGTGCTTTCGTCAAGGGTGACCGACATGTGGCATCCACCGTAACGGAACGCCGTTAAGCTATCGGGTCGGATTTTGGATCCGATAACCCGTTAACAGCCACGACCAATGCCGATTTTCCACGTGTAAAATTCTCATTGGCTGACGGATCCACGTGTCAGCTCCGCGTTGGCACAGGTGTCACTCATCCAACGGTCGAGATGGGCCTACACTACTAGGGAAAAGGCTATACACAGAATCTTAGCAGCAGCGCGGTTCAAAAAACTGCGCTAGTGCTATATAGCAGTAGCGAGCTTTTAAAAACCGCGCTCTGAGACACAAACTTAGCGATGGCGCTGTTGTAAAAAAGCGCTATTACTAATATTCCCATTGGCAGAATGCTAGGCTACGCATAGCGAGGCGATCTTAACAAAAGCGCGCCATTGCTAGAAACACGATTAGCGGCTGCTTCCAGAAAGAGCGCTACTACTAACGGAAATAAAATAAGATGATAAACAAATAGAAATTTAAATGAAAATGAAAGAAATAGAAAAAGGAGAAAGGGAAAAATAAAATGTAAAGCAAAATAAACGAAAAAGTGAAAAATCGGAGGAAGGCATAGCAGCAGCGTTTGTTTGTAAGACGCGCTATAGCTAACGTAGCTGCAGCGCGTGCCCTAGACCCCCGCGATAGAAACACAATAGGAAATTAGCTATAGCAGCAGGGCATTTTGAGGAAAGCGCTATAGCTAACTTAGCTATAGCGCGTTTTGCGAAACGCGCTACCGCTAAGTTTGACTTAGCCAAAAAACTGTTTCCCCCCCGGCCACCACTTCCCCCAAATCCCACAAACCCACCCCGCGCGCGCGCCGCCGTCTCCCCGATTCCTCGCCCACACGCGCGCCGCCGACGACGCGCCACCAGAGCCGTGCATCGCCGACGACACCGAGCCGCCCTAACGCCACGAGACGCGCTGCCTCGCTAACGCCACCGAGCCGCCGCCGACGCCACCTTCCTCGCCATCACCGGAGACGCCCCTGCCTCCCTCGCCGTCACCGAAGACGCCCCTGCCTCCCTCGCCACCACACTGCATCCGTCGCCACCACCGGAGCCATCATCTGTAAGCCCCCACCCCTCCTCTCTCTCTCATGCATAGGTTAGCCAGTTTAATTAGGTTAATTATCTAGGTTAGGGCAAAAATTTAGTTAGGGCATTGACAGAGAAGTAGTTAGGTTAACTAGTTTAATTTGGTTAATTATCTAGGTTAGTGCAAAAACTTAGTTAGGGCTTTGACAGAGAACTAGTCAGGTTAACTAGTTTAATTAGGTTAATTATCCATGTTAATTAGTGCAAAAATTTATTTTAGGCTTTGACAGAGAACTAGCTGCGTTAACTAGTTTAATTAGGGTTAATTATCTAGGTAAACTAGATTAACTAACTAGGTTAAATAGGTAGGTTAATTAGGTTCCTTGGATTAAGAAGCTAGGTTAAGTAGATTGGCAAAGGTTTTTGATTTTTCAAAAGACCACTATTTTTCAAGGAAAAGAATTTAGGCAAATTTTATTTTTCATTGAAGTGGTCATGTTATATCTTTTCATTGAAGTTGTTCGATTGTGCCCAAGTGGTGGCTTTCTTGTTTCCAGGGAATGATGCTGAGTGGCCTATGTTTTGCCGCAATGTTGATTCATTTCTGTTCCGGCAAATTTCAGGTTCTCGATTTGTCCACTTTTTAGCAAAGGTCATGCCGAAATTTCCCGTGAATGTCGGCATGACTTGTGCTACAAACTAGGACATATCGAGTGCCCGGGATATGCCGCACCAAGAAGGAGTCAACATTCCTGCAAAACAATAGTCCTTTTTTATGTCATTACTCATTTTATTAGGTCTAGAATTAATCGACTAGATTTAATCATAGGAAACATGGCTAGCAACGATGAAGGACAGGGTTCTGGTGATTGCGACGACGTTTACGGGCGGCGCATTTAATTTTTAGCTTTACCGACGATCAACAGATGTTGTTCTTTGGGCCCGCATCGGGATCGAGACCGACACGCAGACCGGTTTGAGACCGACACGCAGACCGGTGCTGAGACTAACACCGGCGCTGAGATTCAGACCGGCATCGAGACCGGCGCTGAGACCGGTGCTGCCTCGGGGAGCGGATCCGGTGTAGCACCGAAAGTGAAGAGGCAACGGGTTCCTAACAAACTCAGGACTACTAGACTGGTGGTCACGGAGGTGTCAACGGCAATTATGAGCCAAAGACGCCCGAGGAAGCGCGCGCGTGCTACGACAATCAAATAGGCTGCATCATACGGACAACCGCCACCATCAACGATGAGAATCTAAAGAAGATAGAAAATATGAGGAGCTCCCTCCTAAAGAAGTTTCACCAGATATTCTTGTTCCGGGCGGAATGAGAAGGATTATGAAGATCCGGATAATGACCCGCAATGAAGAAGATAAACAAACATGCCATGACCAAGTTTAGCAACGCGTTGGCCGCCTGGAAAAATCGAGTGAAAGCAAAGATCAACGACGGGGAACCCTACTCCGAGATCGAAAGGAAAGTCCGACAATCACGGAAGAGCAGTTTCAAATATTCAAGGAGGCTTGCGAGGCCGAAGCTACCAAAGAAAAGTCTAAGTACATGAAGGGGCTTAAAAAGAGGAACATTGGGACCCACCACCTCGGAAGCCGTGGTTACGGCGGAAAGAGGTCCAAATGGGCCAAGGAGGACTTGAAGCCGCGAGTCGGGCATCCTGACCCTTGGCGGATTTCACCGTCCCGCAGAGCGTGACGCCCCGAGGGCCCGCCACCGTTGGGACCCATCAAGAAGGTTTATGAGACAACACGGTCATTACGGAGTTCATGAGACTGCTGGTAATTTTAGTTTCGATCAATTCGACCGCACACGTTAGTCATATTTGTAAACGATCCTTGTGCCTTTTGCGAGAGAGCAACACGGATTGCGGCGAAAGTGACTCATTGTCGAGGCATTGGCGAGGCCAAGTGGGACACTCCATTCAACCGGCGTTGAACATATTGAAACGACAACCGGTGGATACTCGACCGTCGTATGGACGCTGCACGTGTCGGAGGCGGCGCCACGTGGAAGAAGTACTACCGTGAGACCACGGAGGAGAAAAAGGAAAGATGGAGGTTAATCAAGAAAGCATCGACAAGAAGGTTGAGATTGCGGTTGAGAAGAAATCATCTCGCACGACAAGAATAGCGGTAGCTGCCGCCAAAACAAAGCGATTGCAGATATATCTACTTCCTTGGTGACGGGCGTTCACACTTGGACAAGGAAAATCCAAAAAAAATGCAGAGGACTTTCCCTTGCGACTTCTTGGCAGCACATGCTCCCCCGACTGCTCTGCACTGCTCCCTGACTGCTCCCGCACGGCTCCCCTTTGCTCCCCAGACTGCCTCTGCACGGCTGCCGACCGGACGTGCTCGGTGGTGCCTCCTCTTTGGCTGAGCTCGACGCCCTCACGGTATCTTCCACACCGGCCCCCTTCAATATAAATGTATAATCTCCCGTTTTCGTTGCCTTTCGGATGTCTCACGTCGCAGACTTTTATTTGCAGGCCGACGAAACCCCGTGCACCATATTGTACACCATCGGCGAACAGAAGGTGGACGTGGGGAAGGGGACAATAATGGAGCCGAAGGAACCATTGTTCCACAGCCGGTCGATCCCCCCGAACGTCTTCAAGGTTTCCGTGGCCAGTGTCAAACCGGGCCACAAGAATTTGCCTCCTCTAATACTAGTGGGGGATGAAGACGAGACCCCTCGGCGGCTTGGTGATTGTTGCAATGGGTGGGTCCTGTTGTGGACAAAGAGTCTGCTTCGTCTGGAGGCGGCAGGGAGCACACCCACGAGCACGCAGCCTCAGCAAGGTATGAACATCAACACCCCACCTACCCAATTAGCGTCGGGTGTCGGGTTGGGTGATAGCGGACGGGGTAAGCAGGTGGCTCCATTAGAGGCTGATGACGTCGCCATGGATGAGGATGAGGATGACGATGGCGCTGAACAGTATGTCTATACTGGCGCCTCCTCAGGGTTTGAGCATCATGAGTCGGTGCCTAAATTACCGTCTCAACGTGTTATTGACGACCATCCGGTGTAAAGAAGCCTAGGAAGAGAGCGAGGAAAGGCAAAAAAGCCGATTCTATGATCCAGCCGCCTCAGCAGCCTCGGCTTCGGGACCGTGTAGATATCCCCGATGCGGATAAATGGCATATCCCCGGTAAACCGATCCTACTTGAAACAGCGCTACGGGCCAGATTCGGCGATCTTAGGAGACTTCATGACGATGTGCTGCGGGTAGAGAAAGGCCTCATCGCCTCGAAAGATCCAGGATACCCACTCTACGTGGTTAACGTTCCGCAGCAAATGTCGTACATCAATGGCTTCCCCGCGGATAAGTTCTTCCTCCGATTCGATTACATATTCTACATGTTTCACGTGAAAAAGCTGGATTTTACTTTTGTCTGCCTTTATGCCTTGCACATGAGCTACATCATTGGGGTTGAGAAGATAGCTCATATCTGTGTCGCTGACCCGTACTACATGCACGAGGCCTTCTTGGGAGTCTGTGCACAGCATCGTGAATACGCGAGGGATTACATCGTCAGTTTCATGCTCGCCAATAAGGACAAGGAGGTGATTCTCGTGCCTTATCATCCCGTGTAAGTCATCCGCGCTGCTATCCTTCCTTCGATTTCAATAGTTCATTTGCACGGTGGAGGCTAATTAATTTGAGGTGTACTTATTTTTGCTTGGGCGGGCGCCGTCCTCATCATCCTCTACCCCGATTCTCCCACGCTCTTTACTTGGACTCGTCAAGAACATTCACAAAAGGATTACACCCACATCAAAGATGTTCTCGGCGATGCTATGTTTTACTACCAAGCAAGGGGTGGAGAGGTTAGGGACAAGAAGAAAAGGGGCGGCAGCACGCCTTCAGCCATAAGACCGACTTCTGCTGCATCCAAAGAACCGAACGATTCTCTTAATGATGGATTCTATGTCCTACACCACATGCTGGAGTACCGACGGGATCACCGGAACCTTCACATGGCACCTAGATCTAGCGATGCCCATATTCTCGCAATGGGCAAAGGACATAGGAGATATCGAGGATCATCCACTTGAGCTGAGTTCTATAACATCCAGCGAACTTGCCCAAATCATCATGAATGAGGTCGTCGGAAAACAGGGATGTTCCATGCGAAGGACAAATGTCGCGGAAGACGTCCGAACATGGATAGCCTCTCAGCGTCTCGACATGAAGCCTTTCACAAAGCTCGATGACTATCTCCCTGACTTGGATGGATGGCACGACATGATGGAGTGATTGTCGATATATGACAATGTGTGTCCGTTTAGTCCATACTTTCTTTTATGACAAAACTTTGAGTTATGCACGGTGAAACTTTATTTGTGATGTAATTAAACCGTTCTCCTCGACTAGCGAAAATCACTCTAGTTAGGTCATTTGGGTACGATGAACTTTGTTATTTATGCTTATGATATGTTGTTTCTATTTTTGCCAAGTCTGTCTCTTTGTGTTGCTCAACTATATATGTTGCATATCATCGACTCATGTGACGATGCAGGTGCATAGATCATAAATGGCGAAGAAGTGCTACGCCAGAGTATATATCGACAAGTGGCCGGAGTGTCGTGCCCAGTGTACGGTTTTCGGTTTCGAGCGACACATGAGACTTAGTTTAGGTTCACGCTAATGCGAGAGAGGGATACGAACTCATGTACTCAAAGTGATAGCTATTCTCATGTATATCATTGTTTAGATGGATGACGATGTATTTGCAAGTAATCGAGACTTGTATCGCTATTTTCGAGATTGATGACGAGAGACCACTTTGTGTTGGATGATGATTATGATGATGACATGATTTAATGAGACTAATTGTATGTATATGCTATGATTACATTTGTATGTGGATGATATGCTAAAGATTATTGTATAAAGCCTATTCAAATGCAAAACAAATAAAAACAAATCTACAGGAAAAAACTAAAAAACTAGTAGTAGCGAGGGGATTTAGCGAGAGCGCCGACTTACGAAGAGCGCTTACCTCTAAACGGCGCGCAGATAATACCAAGGCGTCCTTTTCTAAAGAGCGCTGCAGCTATTCATGTGTAGCGATGGCGTGTGTCAACACGCGCGCCATCGCTATACGTTAGTCAGAAGGCTTATTAGTAGCGCGGTACCGCGCTCATCGAGAGGGCTCAAACCAGCAGCCGCTGCTAGGCTTTTCCCTAGTAGTGCTATGATATGTTGACACGTGGACTGGCCCACAAAGTTTAAATGGGCCAGCCCAACCGAAGGCCCATAAGATTTAGCAGACCATAATGGGCCGGCCTAGCTAAAGGCCCACAAAATTTAGCGGACCATAATGGGCCGGCCCAGCTAAAGGCCCACAAGATTTTGCGGACCACAATGGGCCGGCCCAGCTAAAGGCCCACAAGATTCTGCAGACCATAATGGGCCGGCCCAGCTAAAGGCCCAACATTCTCTATCAAATCGGCCCGTCAATGGCCTGGTCTAAACTTGTCATCAATGCAGCCCATGGTCACTTCTGGCCCATTAACAGTCCGCTAAGTAATTGGGCCGAATTACGGCCCGGTGTATTTCCGGCCTGTTAAAGGTCCGACTTCATTTGGGCCCATTTACAGGCCATCAAAACTTTCAGCCCATAAACAACCGTGAAGGATTTGGGTCATATTCGGCCATGTCTGTCATTCGGCCTGTTAGAGGCCCACTATAGATTTGGACCACTTTCGGCCTGTTGTCATTTTCGGCCCGTTAACGCTGGACGTAAACCATGGGCCATATGTGGCCCAACGTCATATCGGGCCCATTAATGGCCCATATAAAAATGACAATAATCTAGCCCGACCGAAGTTCCGGCCTGTTAAAGGCCTGTGTATTAGGTCGGCGCATTTACGGCTCGTCCGAATTTCGGCCTGTCAAATATCCACTTCGTAAATGGGCCACCATTTTGGCCTGCTAAGTCCAGTGGGTTATTTGGCACAATCAGGGCCCAATCTCACTTTCGATCTATTAAAGGCCCATGTTTTTATGGGCTCGAGATATTTACACCTATAAACGACCTACTTTTACTGAGGTCCCAAATTATGTTTAGGCCTGTTAAAGGCCCACTATGGGCACATGCCTAGCAGAAAAATTTGAAAGCTTATGCTAATTTAAGCCCAGATATTTTTAGTGGGCTACATGCCAATTTCGGCCCGTAATTGTTTTTACCCCAATTGGAATGGGCCCGACGAATGTTGGCATGTTGGGCTCCTACGAAGCTTTCGTCCGAATACACTACTAAGATAAACCTACATTATACAAAAATAGCGTCATAATTACTGCAGCCTGTGGCAGCATCATAAATGTTGTATCGCAACAAAATAAATTCCAATCATACAACAAAAGGCCTGTTGGCATAAAGTTTCTGATCCTTCCGGATAAAAGCACCATCGGATGTATAGAAGCACGATCATTTGACCTGAGTGCTAATGTTTGAGGTGTAGAATCGATGGAGCAAAGACGATCTCCACCTTTTTTCCGCCATTGCTCTTCAACAACGGTTTAATGTCCGATAGTCGGTTTCAAAACCATTCATATCTTGACGGCATTTCTCAACCACTATTCTTGTTTCCAAACAACATCCATTAGGGATTGGACTTGTGTCCGGAGCACGATATATCACTGTCTAGCAGGAAGATTTTGTTCAAGATGGCGATTTGGACGAGGTTACCTTGACAACCAACCCAGAATTACGCAGGAAGGTGCTTTTTGCACTGTTAGTGGAGAGATACCGATGCACTGTAGCAAGAGGTGACATTGTGCCTGTAGTAGCCTCATCACCTTCAGGTGGTTGTGGCTGTTCAATCATTTGTTCCATAGCTTCCCAAAAGTTTGAACTTGTAGATTAGTGTACCAGTGAGTTACTAATGAGACAAAAACAAACAAAGTAGGTTAAACGTTTATACATAACTTATTTTGGTGAACTACTGCAATACATTAGCATGTATTGTAGTGCCAACTACATAATAAAATCACTTTCAGAACATATGTCCATGTAGCTTGCCTACTGTATTGTCTATTTCCTCACATTCGTTGACATCTAAGGATAAAGAGACATGGTTTAAAGTAGGATGAACATAGTATGACATCATTCATATCATGGGCAAACAGATATAAAACAAACAGGCTATTTTATCATTGTAAAAGACGTGAACATAACAACTAGATTACAGATCAAGACCAAAAGAATATCCTTCATCTCTTTTAAACCATGTAAGGTGAAATGATACGTTAAGACAACTGTGTATAAAAGTGAACAGAGTAACTGACATTGGCTGCAAACTAAGTAGTTAAATGAACACATCACAGTACCAATCAGTTCAAGGCAGGAGGAGTAAGGACTTACAACGGCGGCTTGAACTGGTGTGCTCATGCCCTTCATCTTGCTGGTGTGGCAATCCTTGAAGATTTGCACTGCATTCGGTTCAGGTTCTTTTTGGTCCGCACGGGCTTTGCGCTATATTTGGAACAAGTCAATATAGATACGATAATATGGCACAAAAAAAGAAGGAAGTAGCATCTATTTACAAGAGCCTCGCAGTGTGCAATATAGCTACGAGATCCTGTTGTCTGTTGGAATTTCACTTTAGAACGGTTGGTTTTGTTCTTCAAACAGTTAGCCTAGAAGAAGATACACTTGTAAGGCACATACATAAATACAAGTTCAATATGTGGTCTGATCAAATACATATAGCCTACCTGATACTTTGGATTAGACCAGTGTTTAATGAGGGATGTCCAGTCTTCATCTGTAATATATTCCACTGGAGATGTTTGGGCGATTTCATTGTTAGCCTTGCCTTCAAAGTGAGATTTTCTAAGGTGGTACCGACATCTTGCAGAAAGCATGAAAAACATGAGTGCATGCTTGTTTAGTTGCATCATCTTTCGAATCCAACTTGAACCTCATCTGTTGAAAAGAGAATGTGAGTCTTATTAGGAGGAAGCTAGAAAGTATGGGACAGAGCAAGACAATATTACTAATTGCGATGAATAACATTACTTACGGATAAATGGTCAAGGAAGGTGTTAAACTGGGTATTGTCTTTCTCATTCCTGTACTGGATCCACGTTGGGAGGATACGCGCATGACACCTAACGGCAACGGCTGCCTCTGATACTAACTTGGCTGACTCTGTAGCATCACGTGGCCTTTTTAAACCTGCCTCAAAATGGATCTCCATTCTTCCTCCTTTAGATTTTGTTAATCTGTCAAGCATTATCCCTGATGTCTATTTCCGCTTGCGCCGTGGTGCTAGTTCAACAACGAATATGGAAAGTGTTAGTGTACATCAAACTATGAGAGTACATATAAAGGAGCATGCAACTGCAACTTGACTCGGTCAGGTACCGTCTTGGTGTTGATGCTCATGAGGTTCATCGATCTTGCGAAGTCTGTTGTGTCGTGAGTGCTTCGGAAGTAGTGTTAGGTGTGAAGGCAGCTTGGGAATTGGCCGTTCGAGCAAACGAACGAGTGGCTGGTTGAGATGTTGAAATGCAGTTGAAGCGGATGCTGCAGCTGGTGGAGCAGTGATCTTGTGTTTGTAGATTTAGCGGTGGACTTGAACCTTCTCTCGCACTATAAGTACCAAGAGAATCTCGACGGCAGAGCCTTTTCCATTTCACCCGACGAGTAACAACACTCCCTACTATATTATTTTCCTTGCTCTTTTTTGACTTTGCCATGTCAAGCTGTACCCACAACACAAAAGAATAAAATCACTCTTCAGAACTCATTGATGCATGATACAGACAAGCAACACTTTGATGTAAGACAACCGTATGAGGATGGAATATGTAAGAAAAACAAGACGTCATGACATATTCACAGCTACGATGTGCAAACTAAGCAAAAGGATTTTCAAGAAAATATAAGTAATGCAATCTAGACACCATATGAAAGATGCAACCAATATTACTCTGCCAAGTTAAAAGTGTCTTGTCATAAGTGGTAATTCGAAAAATTAGAAGCAGTACAACGTAGAAATCAATGCAAGATGCAACCACTATCAAACTGCCATGTTAAAAGCGTCCAATCATGAGTTACTGATGCGGGATACACAACAACAGTACTTTGATGTAAGAACATGGTATGATAGATAGATGCAGTGTATTCTAGACACAAAAAGCCATGTCATATGCACATGTATAACGTATAAACTCAGCAGGTGCAATTTAATCAAAATAGAAGAAATACAGGCTAGACAACATATGCAACATGAAACCAATTATCACACTGTCAACTTAGAGCAAGCACCTACGATGGTGGAGTGCAGGAGATGAACTCATCATGTAGACTTGGGACTTCAACTTCATTAGCAGTAGCAGTGGCAAATCTAGAGAGTCTCTGCTTGCGCCAAAAGGAGTACCACCAACATCCCCTAACTTACTCTTTTCCTTCCTATTTTCTCGATATTGCCTTATGAAGTCAAAACCACAAGAAGATGAATAAAATTAGCTCTGCATAACTGGTTGATGCATGATCTGATTTAACACTACTTTGATGTAAGGCAAGCGCAGGAGGATGGAATATATACAAAAAAAGACAGCATTTCATATTCACACGTACGATAGGAGGATGGAATATGTATGAAAAAACAGTAAGCGGAAGGCATTTCAACAAATTTAGAAGAAATGAAAGCTAGGCACCATATGAACATGCAACCAATATCACTCTATCAGGGAAAAAGTGTCTCGTCATAAGTGCCATTTCAAGAAATTAGAAGCAGTACAAGCTAGAAGACAACGCAAGATGCAACCTACATCACAGTCCCAAGTTAAATGTGTCTTATGGGTAAGTGATCGTTGCAGGTATAAGTTGTAAGCTACGCAGATGCAATTCAACATAATCAGAAGCAATACAAACTAGACATCATACGGAAAACACAACCACATATAACGGTTCCAAGTAAGAGCAAGCACCTGTGATGGTGGAGTAGGGGAGATGTGCTCATCATGTACACGTATGTTCTAGAAACAGGAACACGTGTCATATTCACAGGCATTATGTGTAAAGTAAGCAGATGCAATTCAAGTTAGAAGCAATACAAGCTAGACATCATACGCAACATGCAACCACATATAATAGTCTCAAGTTAGAGCAAGCACCTGTGATGGTGGAGTAGGGGAGATGTGCTCATCATCTACACAGCTATGTTGACTGTCCAGCCTTGTGTTGTCTTGCGAATCTTGTTGGGAGGATGGCGGAGTAGAATCTGTAGAGACCCCCTGTTTGAGTTGCTCCGAAGGACCACCATCATCCACTGCCGGACTAATTTCCTTCAGCTGTAATGATTTTGCATTGTGAAGTCAAACCGATAAGAAAAAGGAATAAAATTCGCTCTTCAGAACTCATTCATGCATGATACTGACGAACACTACTCGGATGAAAGGCAAACACATGATGCGAGGATGGAATATGTATGAAAAACAGGATGGTGTGACATATTCACACCTATGATGTGGTAACTAAGCAGAAGGCATTTCAACGAATTAGAAGCACTGCAAACTAGACACCATATGAAAGATGCAACCAATATCACTCTGCCAAGTTCAAACTGTATGGTGTTTCAACAAATTAGAAGCAGTATATGCTAGAAATCATATGCAAGACACAACCAATATCACGGTGGTGACTTAAAGGTGCCTTATCATAAGTGACTGATGCGGGATATGCAAGAATAGTAGTCTGATGTAGAAACAGGAACACATGTCATATTCACAGGCATTATGTATAAAGTAAGCAGATGCAATTCAACAAAGTTAGAAGCAATACAAGCTAGACATCATACGCAACATGGAACCACATATAATAGTGCCAAGTTAGAGCAAGCACCTGTGATGGTGGAGTAGGGGAGATGTGCTCATCATCTACACAGCTACGTTGACTGTCTAGCCTTGCGTTGTCTTGCGAATCTTGTTGGGAGGATGGCGGAGTAGAATCTGTAGAGATTCTCCATTTCAGTTGCTCGGAAGGACCACCATCATCCAATGCCTTGCCAAATTCCTTCAGCTTTATTGATTTTGCATTGTGAGGTCACACCGACAAGAAAAAGGAATATCATTCGCTCTTCAGAACTCATTCATGCATGATACTGACGAACACTACTCTGATGAAAGGCAAAGTCATGATACGAGGATGGAATATGTACGAAAAAATGGACGGCTTGACATATTCACACCTATGATGTGGTAACTAAGCAGAAGGCACTTCAACAAATTAGAAACTCTACAAGACACCATATGGAAGGTGCAATCAATATCACTCTGCCAAGTTAAAACTGTCTCGTCATAGGTGGCGTTCATCAAACTAGAAGCAATACATGCTAGAAATCATATTCAAGACGCAAACAATATCACACTGCCAACTTAAAGGTGTCCCATCATAAGTGACTGATGCAGTATACACAAGAAGAGTAGTTTCATGTAAGAACATGGTGTGATAGACAGATATAGTATGTACCAAAAACAGGAAAGCGTGTCATATTCACATGTATCATGTGTAAGCTAAGCAGATGCAGTTTACACTAATTAGGAGCAATACGAGCTAGACACCATATGCAACATGGAACCAGATATCACACTGCCAAGTTAGAGCAAGCACCTTGGATGGTGGAGTAGGGGAGTGGAGTCTTGGACCATGTAATGCACTATTAGTACAAGGAGAATCGATACAGATGCTCCATTTACGTTGCTGCAGAGGACCACCATCATCGCCTTCCTTACTCTTTACCTTCCTCTTTCTTGATTTTGCCTTGTCAAGTCAAACCCACAAGAAAAAGGAATAAATTTGCTCTTCAGAACTTATTGATGCATGATACTGACGAACACTACTTTCATGTAAGGCAGCCACATGATAGGAGGATGGAATATGTATGAAAAATAGGACGGCGTGACATATTGACATGTATGATGTATAAAGTGTAAACTAAGCACAAGGTGCTTGAACTTGTTAGAATCGATGCAAGCTAGAAACCATATGAAAGATGAAACCAATATCACTCTGCCAAATTAAAAGGGTGCCCTAACAAATGTATTTGACCAAATTAGAAGCAATACATGGCAACAGGCTAGAAATAATATGCAATATGCAATGAATAAAGGTGACTCATCGTAAGTAATTGATGCAGGATACAGAAGAGAGGTAGTTTCATGTAAGAACAAGGTTAACACATAGATGTAGTGTGTACGAAAAATAGGAAGGCATGTCATATTCACAGGTATAGTGTGTAAACTAAGCAGATGCAATTTACCCTAATTAGAAGCATTACAAGCTAGACACCGTATGCAACATGCAACCACATATCACACTGTGAAGTTGGAGCAAGCACCTGTGATGGTGGTGTAGGGGAAGTGCTGTCTTCAGGTATAGAGCAATGTTCAATATCTTCATTTAGGCTTGTTGTTTCTTGAGAATCATGTGGAGAGGATGAAATTGCATTCTTTATAAGAGTACTGCGTCTCATATTAACCCACGCGCGTGACTGTCTCATCATAAGCGATAGACGCAGGATACACAAGAACAGTAGTTTGATGTAAGAACATGGTGTGATAGGCAGGTGTAGTATGTACCAAAAACAGGAAGGCGTGTCATATTCACATGTATAATGTGTAAGCTAAGGAGATGCAATTTAACAAATTAGGAGCACTGATGAGGGATACACAAGAGAAGTAGTTTGATGTAAGAACATGGTTAATAGAAAGACGTAGTATGTACCAAAAACAGGAAGGCATGTCATATTCATAGGTATAATGTGTTAACTAAGCAGATGCAATTTACCCTAATTAGAAGCATTATAAGGTAGACACTGAAGGAAATATGCCCTAGAGGCAATAATAAAGTTATTATTTATTTCCTCATATCATGATAAATGTTTATTATTCATGCTAGAATTGTATTAACCGGAAACATGATACATGTGTGAATACATAGACAAACATGCCTCTACTTGACTAGCTCATTGATCAAAGATGGTTATGTTTCCTAACCATAGACATGTGTTGTCATTTGATTAATGGGATCACATCATTAGGAGAATGATGTGACTGACATGACCCATTCCGTTAGCCTAGCACTTGATCGCTTAGTATATTGCTATTGCTTTCTTCATGACTTATACATGTTCTCGTAACTATGAGAATTATGCAACTCCGTTTACGGAGGAACACTTTGGTACTACCAAACGTCACAACGTAATCGGGTGATTATAAAGGAGTACTACAGGTGTCTCCGAAGGTACATGTTGAGTTGGCGTATTTCGAGATTAGGTTTTGTCACTCCGATCGTCGGAGAGGTATCTCTGGGCCCTCTCGGTAATGCACATCATTATAAGCCTTGCAAGCAATGTGACCAATGAGTTGGTTATGGGATGATGCATTACAGAACGAGTAAAGAGACTTGCCAGTAACGAGATTGAACTAGGTATTGGATACCGACGATCAAATCTCGGGCAAGTAAACATACCGATGACAAAGGGAACAACGTATGTTGTTATGCGGTTTGACCGATAAAGATCTTCGTAGAATATGTAGGAACCAATATGGGCATCCAGGTCCCGCTATTGGTTATTGACCGAGAATAGTTCTAGGTCATGTCTACATAGTTCTCGAACCCGTAGGGTCCGCACGCTTAATGTTACGATGCCAGTTTTATTATGAGTTTATAAGTTTTGATGTACCGAAGTTTATTCGGAGTCCCGGATGTGATCACGGACATGACGAGGAGTCTTGAAATGGTCGAGACATAAAGATTGATATATTGGAAGACTATATTCGGACACCGGAAGTGTTCCGGGTGATTTCAGAGAAAACCGGAGTGCCGGAGGGGTTACCGGAACCCCCCGGGGAAGTATTGGGCCTTAGTGGGCCTGAGGGGAGAGAGAGGGCAGCAGCCCAGGAGGTGGCGCGCCCCCTCCCATGGGGAGTCCGAATTGGATTAGGGGAGGGGGGCGCGGCCCCTCTTTCCCTCTCCCTCTCCCCCTCTTTCCTTTCCCCTTCCTCCTTCCTAGTTGGACTAGGAAAGGGGAGTCCTACTCCCACTAGGAGGAGGACACCCCCCCTCCTTGGCGCGCCCCAAGGGCCGGCCGGCCTCCCCCCTTGCTCCTTTATATACGGGGCGGGGGGCACCCCAAAGACACACAAGTTGATCTACGGATCGTTCCTTAGCCGTGTGCGGTGCCCCCTTCCACCATATTCCACCTCGGTCATATCGTCGCGGAGTTTAGGCGAAGCCCTGCGCCGGTAGAACATCATCATCGTCACCATGCCTTCATGCTGACGGAACTCATCTCCGGAGCTCTGTTGGATCGGAGGCCGGAGATCATCATCGAGCTGAACGTGTGCTGAACTCGGAGGTGCCGTACGTTCGGTGCTTGGATCGGTCGGATCGTGAAGACGTACGACTACATCAACCACGTTGTGCTAACGCTTCCGCTTACGGTCTACGAGGGTACGTGGACAACACTCTCCCCTCTCGTTGATATACCATCACCATGATCTTGCGTGTGCGTAGGAATTTTTTTGAAATTACTACGTTCCCTAACAGTGGCATCCGAGCCTAGGTTTTATGCGTTGATGTTATATGCACGAGTAGAACACAAGTGAGTTGTGGGCGATACCAGTCATACTGCTTACCAGCATGTCATACTTTTGTTCGGCGGTATTGTGAGATGAAGCGGCCCGGACCGACATTACGCGTACGCTTACGCGAGATTGGTTTCACCGTTACGAGCACTCGTGCTTAAAGGTGGCTGGCGGGTGTCTGTCTCTCTCAATTTAGCTGAATCGAGTGTGGCTACGCCCGGTCCTTGCGAAGGTTAAAACAGCACCAACTTGACGAACTATCATTGTGGTTTTGATGCGTAGGTAAGAACGGTTCTTGCTCAGCCCGTAGCAGCCACGTAAAATTTGCAACAACAAAGTAGAGGACGTCTAACTTGTTTTTGCAGGGCATGTTGTGATGTGATATGGTCAAGACGTGATGATATATTTTATTTTATGAGAGGATCATGTTTTGTAACCGAAGTTATCGGCAACTGGCAGGAGCCATATGGTTGTCGCTTTATTGTATGAAATGCAAACGCTCTGTAATTGTTTTACTTTATCACTAAGCAGTAGCAATAGTCGTAGAAGCAATAGATGGCGTAATGACAACGATGCTACGATGGAGATCAAGGTGTCACGCCGGTGACGATGGTGATCATGACGGTGCTTCGAAGATGGAGATCACAAGCACAAGATGATGATGGCCATATCATATCACTTATATTGATTGCATGTGATGTTTATCCTTTATGCATCTTATCTTGCTTTGATTGACGGTAGCATTTTAAGATGATCTCTCACTAATAATTAAGAAGTGTTCTCCCTGAGTATGCATCGTTGCGAAAGTTCTTCGTGTTGAGACACCACGTGATGATCGGGTGTGATAGGCTCTACGTTCAAATACAACGGGTGCAAAACAGTTGCACACGCGGAATACTCAGGTCATACTTGACGAGCCTAGCATATACAGATATGGCCTCGGAACACGGAGACCGAAAGGTCGAGCGTGAATCATATAGTAGATATGATCAACATAGTGATGTTCACCATTGAAACTACTCCATCTCACGTGATGATCGGACATGGTTTAGTTGATTTGGATCACGTGATCACTTAGATGACTGGAGAGATATCTGTCTAAGTGGGAGTTCTTAAGTAATATGATTAATTGAACTTAAATTTATCATGAACTTAGTACCTGATAGTATTTTGCTTGTCTATGTTTGTTTGTAGATAGATGGCTCGTGCTGTTGTTCCGTTGAATTCTAATGCGTTCCTTGAGAAAGCAAAGTTGAAAGATGATGTTAGCAATTTCACGGACTGGGTCCGTAACCTGAGGATTATCCTCATTGCTGCACAGAAAAGTTACGTCCTGGAAGCACCGCTGGGTGCTAGGCCTGCTGCTGATGCAACTGACGACGTTAAGAACGTCTGGCAGAGCAAAGCTGATGGCTACTCGATAGTTCAGTGTGCCATGCTTTATGGCTTAGAACCGGGTCTTCAACGACGTTTTGAACGTCATGGAGCATATGAGATGTTCCAGGAGTTGAAGTTAATATTTCAAGCAAATGCCTGGATTGAGAGATATGAAGTCTCCAATAAGTTCTATAGCTGCAAGATGGAGGAGAATAGTTCTGTCAAGAACACATACTCAAAATGTCTCGGTATAATAATCACTTGATTCAACTGGGAGTTAATCTTCACGATGATAGTGTCATTGATGTAATTCTCCAATCACGCCACCAAGCTACAAGAGCTTCGTGATGAACTATAATATGCAAGGGATGAACAAGACTATTCCTGAGCTCTTCGCAATGCTAAAAGCCGTGGAGGTAGAAATCAAGAAGGAGCATCAAGTGTTGATGGTTAGCAAGACCACCAGTTTCAAGAAGAAAGGCAAAGGGAAGAAGAAGGGGAACTTCAAAAAGAACGGCAAACAAGTTGCTGCTCAAGAGAAGAAACCCAAGTCTGGACCTAAGCCTGAAACTGAGTGCTTCTACTGCAAGCATACTGGACACTGGAAGCGGAACTGCCTCAAGTATTTGGCGGATAAGAAGGATGGCAAAGTAAACACAGGTATATACATGTTATTGATGTGTACCTTACTAATGCTTGCACTAGCACTGGTATTTGATCTTTGGTTACATTGCTAATGTTTGCAACTCAAACAGGGACTACGGATTGCGAAGATTGGCTAAGGGCGAGGTGATGATGCGTGGGAAATGGTTCCAAAGTCGATGTGATCGCGGTCGGCACGCTACCTATACATCTACCATCGGGATTAGTTTTAGACCTAAATAATTGTTATTTGGTGCCAGCGTTGAGCATGAACATTATATCTGGATCTTGTTTGATGCGAGACGGTTATTCATTTAAATCAGAGAATAATGGTTGTTCTATTTATATGAGTAATATCTTTTATGGTCATGCACCCTTGAAGAGTGGTCTATTTTTATTAAATCTCGATAGTAGTGATACACATATTCATAGTGTTGAAACCAAAAGATGCAGAGTTGATAACGATAGTGCATCTTATTTGTGGCACAGCCGTTTAGGTCATATCGGGGTAAAGCGCATGAAGACACTCCAAACTGATGGGCTTTTGGAATCACTTGATTATGAATCACTTGGTACTTGCGAACCGTGCCTCATCGGCAAGATGACTAAAACGCCATTCTCTGGAACTATGGAGCGAGCAACTGATTTGTTGGAAATCATACATACTGATGTTTGTGGTCCAATGAATGTTGAGGCTCGCGGCGGGTATCATTATTTTCTCACCTTCACAGATGATTTGAGCAGATATGGGTATATCTACTTGATGAAACACAAGTCTGAAACATTTGAAAAGTTCAAAGAATTTCAGAGTGAAGTGGAAAATCATCGTAACAAGAAAATAAAGTTTCTATGATCTGATCGTGGAGGAGAATATTTGAGTTACGAGTTTGGTCTACACTTGAAACAATGTGGAATAGTTTCGCAACTCATGCCACCCGGAACACCACAACGAAATGGTGTGTCCGAACGTCGTAATCGTACTTTACTAGATATGGTGCGATCTATGATGTCTCTTACTGATTTACCGCTATCGTTTTGGGGTTATGCTTTAGAGACGGCCGCATTCACGTTAAATAGGGCACCATCAAAATCCGTTGAGACGACGCCTTATGAACTGTGGTTTGGCAAGAAACCAAAGTTGTCGTTTCTTAAAGTTTGGGGCTGCGATGCTTATGTGAAGAAACTTCAACCAGATAAGCTCAAACCCAAATCGGAGAAATGTGTCTTCATAGGATACCCAAAAGAGACTATCGGGTACACCTTCTACCACATATCTGAGGGCAAGATTTTTGTTGCTAAAATCGGATCCTTTCTAGAGAAGGAGTTTCTCTCGAAAGAAGTGAGTGGGAGGAAAGCAGAACTTGATGAGATAACTGTATCTGCTCCCTTATTGGAAAGTAGTTCATCACAAGAACCGGTTCCTTTGACAACTACACCAATTAGTGAGGAAGCTAATGATATTGATCATGAAACTTCAGATCAAGTTTCTCTTGAACCTCGTGAGGTCTACAGAGTAAGATCCGCACAGTGGTACCGTAATCCACCCGAAGTCATGTTACTTGACTATGATGAACCTACAAACTATGAGGAAGCGATGATGAGCCCAGATTCCGCAAAATGGCTAGAGGCCATGAAATCTGAGATGGGATCCATGTATGAAAACAAAGTATGGACTTTGGTTGATTTGCCCGATGATCGGCAAGCCATTGAGAATAAATGGATCTTTAAGAAGAAGATCGACGACGATGGTAATGTAATCGTCTATAAAGCTCGACTTGTTGCGAAAGGTTTTCGACAAGTTCAAGGGGTTGACTACGATGAGACTTTCTCACCCGTAGCGATGCTTAAGTCTGTCCGAATCATGTTAGCTATTGCTGCATTTCATGATTATGAAATTTGGCAAATGGATGTCAAAACTGCATTCTTGAATGGATTTCTAGAAGAAGAGTTGTATATGATGCAGCCAGAAGGTTTTGTTGATCCAAAAGGTGCTAACAAAGTGTGCAAGCTCCAACGATCCATTTATGGACTGGTGCAAGCATCTCGGAGTTGGAATAAACGTTTTGATAGTGTGATGAAAGCATACGGTTTTATACAGACTTTTAGAGAAGCCTGTATTTACAAGAAAGTGAGTGGGAGCTCTGTAGCATTTATGATATTATATGTAGATGACATATTATTAATTGGAAATGATATAGAATTTCTGGATAGCATAAAGGGATACTTGAATAAAAGTTTTTCAATGAAAGACCTCGGTGAAGCTGCTTACATATTGGGCATCAAGATCTATAGAGATAGATCAAGATGCTTAATAGGACTTTCACAAAGCACATACCTTGACAAAATTTTGAAAAAGTTCAAAATGGATCAGGCAAAGAAAGGGTTCTTGCCCGTGCTACAAGGTGTGAAGTTGAGTCAAACTCAGTGCCCGACCATAGCAGAAGATAGAGAGAAAATGAAAGATGTTCCCTATGCTTCAGCCATAGGCTCTATCATGTATGCAATGTTGTGTACTGTGCCCGACGTATGCTTAGCAATAAGCTTGGCGGGAAGGTACCAAAGTAATCCAGAGTGGATCATTGGACAGCGGTCAAGAACATCCTGAAATACCGAAAAGGACTAAGGATATGTTTCTCATATATGGAGGTGACAAAGAGCTAGTCGTAAATGGTTACGCCGATGCAAGCTTTGACACGATCCGGACGATTCTAAATCGCAAACCGGATACGTGTTTTTATTAAACGGTGGAGCTGTAAGTTGGTGCAGTTCTAAACAAAGCGCCGTGGTGGGATCTACATGTGAAGCGGAGTACATAGCTGCTTCGAAGCAGCAAATGAAGGAGTGCGGATGAAGGAGTTCATTTCGATCTATGTGTCATACCTAGTGCATCGGGACCAATGAAGATCTTCGTGACAATCTTTGGTGCAATTGCTTTGGCAAAGGAATCCAGATTTCACAAGAGGACCAAGCACATCAAGAGATGCTTCAATTCCATTCGGGACCAAGTCCAAGTGGGAGACATAGAGATTTGCAAGATACATACGGATCTGAATGTTGTAGACCCGTTGACTAAGTCTCTCTCATGAGCAAAACATGATCAGCACCAAGACTCCATGGGTGTTAGAATCATTACTATGTAATCTAGATTATTGACTCTAGTGCAAGTGGGAGACTGAAGGAAATATGCCCTAGAGGCAATAATAAAGTTATTATTTATTTCCTCATATCATGATAAATGTTTATTATTCATGCTAGAATTGTATTAACCGGAAACATGATACATGTGTG
This sequence comes from Aegilops speltoides, assembly GCA_021437245.1. NCBI lineage: Eukaryota > Viridiplantae > Streptophyta > Magnoliopsida > Poales > Poaceae > Aegilops > Aegilops speltoides. Next base: position 470,195,909 of record CM038143.1, on the reverse strand, counting down.
AATACATAGACAAACATGCCTCTACTTGACTAGCTCATTGATCAAAGATGGTTATGTTTCCTAACCATAGACATGTGTTGTCATTTGATTAATGGGATCACATCATTAGGAGAATGATGTGATTGACATGACCCATTCCGTTAGCCTAGCACTTGATCGTTTAGTATACTGCTATTGCTTTCTTCATGACTTATACATGTTCCACGTAACTATGGGAATTATGCAAATCCGTTTACGGAGGAACACTTTGGGTACTACCAAACGTCACAACGTAACTGGGTGATTATAAAGGAGTACTACAGGTGTCTCCGAAGGTACATGTTGAGTTGGCGTATTTCGAGATTAGGTTTTGTCACTCCGATTGTCGGAGAGGTATCTCTGGGCCCTCTCGGTAATGCACATCATTATAAGCCTTGCAAGCAATGTGGCCAATGAGTTGGTTACGGGATGATGCATTACAGAACGAGTAAAGAGACTTGCTGGTAACGATATTGAACTAGGTATTGGATACCGACGATCAAATCTCGGGCAAGTAAACATACCGATGACAAAGGGAACAACGTATGTTGTTATGCGGTTTGACCGATAAAGATCTTCGTAGAATATGTAGGAACCAATCTGGCCATCCAGTTCCCGCTATTGGTTATTGACCGAGAATAGTTCTAGGTCATGTCTACATAGTTCTCAAACCCGTAGGGTCCGCACGCTTAACGTTACGATGACAGTTTTATTATGAGTTTATAAGTTTTGATGTACCGAAGTTTGTTCGGAGTCCCGGATGTGATCACGGACATGACGAGGAGTCTTGAAATGGTCGAGACATAAAGATTGATATATTGGACGACTATATTCGGACACGGAAGTGTTCCGGTGATTTGGAGAAACCGGAGTGCTGGGAGGGGTTACCGAACCCCCGGGAAGTATTGGGCCTTAGTGGGCTGAGGGGAGAGAGAGGGCAGCAGCCTAGGAGGTGGCGCGCCTCCCATGGGGAGTCCGACTGGACTAGGGGAGGGGGGCGCGGCCCCTCTTTCCCTCTCCCTCTTCCCCTCTTTCCTTCCCCCTTCCTCCTTCCTAGTTGGACTAGGAAAGGGGAGTCCTACTCCCACTAGGAGGAGGACTCCCCCCCCCACCTTGGCGCGCCCCAAGGGCCGGCGGGCCTCCCCCCTTGCTCCTTTATATACGGGGGCGGGGGGCACCCCAAAGACACACAAGTTGATCTACGGATCGTTCCTTAGCCGTGTGCGGTGCCCCCCTCCACCATATTCCACCTCAGTCACATCGTCGAGGAATTTAGGCGAAGCCCTGCGCCGGTAGAACATCATCATCGTCAGCACGCCGTCGTGCTGACGGAACTCATCTCCGGAGCTCTGCTGGATCGAAGGCCGGAGATCGTCATCGAGCTGAACGTGTGCTGAACTCGGAGGTGCCGTACGTTCGGTGCTTGGATCGGTCGGATCGTGAAGACGTATGACTACATCAACCGCGTTGTGCTAACGCTTCCGCTTACGGTCTACGAGGGTACGTGGACAACACCCTCCCCTCTCGTTGATATACCATCACCATGATCTTGTGTGTGCGTAGGAATTTTTTTGAAATTACTACGTTCCCCAACAGACACCATATGCAACATGCAACCACATATCATACTGCCAAGTAAGAGCAAGCACCTGCGATGGTGGTGTGGGGGAATTGCGGTGATCAACTAGAGAGCTACATTTACTATCTTCATTTAGCCTTGCTGTTTCTTGAGAATCATGTGGGGAGGATGACACTGCACTCTTTAAACGAGTAGGGCGTCTCACAGTAACCCACCCGGGTGACTATCTCATCATAAGTGATTGACGAGGATACAAAAGAGCATTAGTTTGATGTACGAACATGGTTAATAGACATATGTAGTATGTAGCAAAAACAGGAAGGCATGTCATTATCAAAGGTATACTGTGTAAAGTAAGCAGATGCAATTTAACCAAATTGGAAGCAATACAAGCTAGACACCATATGCAACATGCAACCACATTTGACAGCGCGAAGTTAAAGCAAGCACCTGGGATGGTTGTGTGTGGCAATTGAGCTCATCAACTGCAGAGCTACTTTTACTGTCTCCAACTACTGACAGTGCACCCATTAGAGCGCTAAAACGCTCACTGCTTATCTTCGAATTACACTGGAGCGACTTCTGTCTTTTCTTTTCTGCATTCATCAACACTGCATCAGAGTCTGAAATACCCATGCATAAAAAAACAATAGTGTGAGTATGGGTGAAGTGTGTGCACAATTAGTATAGTGTAAAGGTAGCAGATAGCAGGTCGGTGAGAAATAAATGACGGGAGACATATGATAGCTCTACAACATGCATGGCACACTCAATTACTATAGGATTCTATGAAAATAATAGTCGACTGAAAACAAATAGGTCAGTCCATTTTTTCTGCATCGTCCGATGTACAAAGAACGGGCAGATCGCCTTCATCTACCTCCAGCTAGTCAGTGTTGACGATCTTCCTCGAAACGCCAGCGACCATCGGCCCAGTATTCCTCCCCTGCCTGCACCCTCCCCTCGACCTCACCGCATCGCCGTGCTTGGCACCGCCCCCCGGCCATCCATTCAAGCCCCTCCGACCTCCAGATCGGGCGCAAGCAGCTCCTGCGCCCCACACCCCTATGATAGACACCGATCGCGCTTCCTCAGGAACAGGCGGACTAGGTGCTCAGCGCGCCTAAGCTGGTGCTGCTTCTTTTAATTGCGGTTTGGTGACCTGAATTGAAATCCAAAGCGGCTCTTGACCTCTAGCAAAGGTGAAATAGTAAAAGGAGGAAACCTTGTGCATTTAGTATCACGAAGAAGATGCAGTAAGAAGCGCTCAACTAGTTTCTTTCGTGGGAAGAATACGGTGTGAGCGGAGACGTAAGATTTGCACGAATAAGGGAAGAGGAGTACCTCTTTCTGCTGGCAGTGCTGTGTCCTCCTTCTGTTTTTCCGACGATCTTGTTGTTCACCGAAAACCAGAAGTTGTGGAGGACGGTGCAACCTTGGACGAACCCATGGCCAAGTTGTTGAGGGTGGTGCGGTGGCCGTCTGTCGGCGGCGGGGAAGCAGATCCGAGGCGGCGAACGATGGTGTAGCGGGAACAGCTCCGGTGCGGTGGACGGTTGCGACAGTGGAGCCGCAGCAGTGAGGCGCAGGACGGCGTGGTCGGAGTGGTTCTGGTACGGCGCACGTCGGCGTCGGCATCGTGGAGGCAGCTCTCCCTCGGCTTCAGCTGCTAAGTCCTTGAGGGTGTTGCGGTTGCGGTTGCGTTGGACGACGATGTCGGGGTACCGACTCCGGCATGATGGAGGAGGGCGGCGGTGGATTGGCCGCTATGGGGTGGAGGACGGAGGAGGTTGGGGTTTCGCGGCTGGTGGAGAGGGCGTTTTCGCGCCCACGGAGTATGAATGGGGAAACGGAGGGAGGCGGGGAACTAAGGGGGAACAATGTTTCGGTTTGAGACGCGCTTGTTTGAAATTTGGGGAAAGTTACAAACTTTGCCCCCATCTAAAATTTCGGACATATTGCGGGTTGGGGGTAGGATAGTCATGTCAGGTGTCTCAAATGTGGGCGGGTTAGATTTCGGCCGAGCGCATGGGTGTTTAGGCGCCCACGGCGTATGAATGCTTCTCGGAGGCGGTTGAGACTGGCGTCTTGGTAAAGTTACAAACCTACCCCGGTTTAGACCTTTGGACATCGGGCCGATAAGCTACACGGACCAAAACATTAGTCTCGCGCGGTTTCTGGTGACTTGAGGCCTATTTGGCGCTTCGTTCAATATTTGGGAGCAGAAGCATTAACGTTTTCGGTTCTCTTGAATTGAACTTTCAGGATTTGTCAAACTTCACAAATCTTTACTCTTGAAAATCCTAAAGCTACGATTATTTTTGAATGGAGGGGGTACTTTTTAATATACATTGTACACGAGTATATATTAAAAAATATGCAACTTACCTTAGTTCATGCATGGTTCCAGGTATAATCTCCTTGGTTGCAAAAAAAGTCAGATATGCGTATGAATATATATACCATGTTCAAACTCACAACAAAGATTGATGCCCCCTTTTACATCTGATTTACAAATGCCATTATCTCGGGTTCAAATAGATGAATGCACTTCCTATGAATTCAATCTTCAAACCCCTTTATGTTGAATTCGACATGTATTTTATTTTCGTAGCTAGCAATTTGGAATGTATCCATGCAAGTGACAAATGTATAAAGTGCTTCACACTAATAACATGGAGCGCACTAATTAATGTTTATATATGAATTGCAAAAGCATCCATTGCCTGTATTTCAAACCGCTCTCACTCTATGGATCGATAATATGAAATAAACACATGCACATGCTAGAATTCAATAGAGTATGGGTGTCTGATAGACCGATTTTCGTCCATACGCAATTTTGCAAAATTCATGATCTCATCCAAAAATAATAATGCCATTTATATTTTAATTTAATGCGTAGAACCGCCTTTTACACGTAGATGCACTATGCCTTGCCCCATTCTCACAAACGCGTTATATCTCTCTCTCTATCTAACGCATAAGTGCACACACTTTATATGCATCGGCATTTGTCTTTCACACATGCTCACAATCTCTCTCAGGGTGTCAGGGTGTTTCACGCACATGCTCTCTCTGTTTCTCTATCTCTCTTTCTGACTACTATGTACCACTCTTTTCACTAATCTCAGTTGGAAAACACTATTTCTCTCACATGCATATATACACATGCACGGTCTCTACTAGCCCTCTATATGCACATATATGTGCCTACGTGTCTCCCGCACGCCCATTATCTTTAGGCCTCTCTACACACATTGCCCCCGACACACCTCTCTAATAGTAGTTGGCGATATGATTTCATCATATCATTGGTAGGATATCCCCGGCTGTTAGGCTGGATGGTAATACGAGGCAAAGTTTTACCCTAGTTCGGATTGGACCCTTGCGGTTGAAGAAAGAGCCTACTCTGGCATCGTATATTAGTGTTAGGGGTGTGTACAAAGTACACGTGAATACCAGGCATTGTGCGTGTGTGTATACTATCGACAAACTAGCCCCCAAGCTTGTATAACATACTAAGGGCCTAGGATTACAAATCATATATAGTCGGCTTATCACCAGTGGGGATAGAGTCCTCCACGACTCTGGTAGCTTCGTGTTGTACGCCGAGTCCTCCACATGGGTCTCCGTATAACACGTCTCGGTCCAACCTATATGTGGCGTAGGATGGAACCGACCCATGAGTCTTCATGTTGACCCATCACAACTAGAAATGATGTGCCCACCACACCACACACACAATCAGCCACTATGAAAATAAGCATATACAATAGTACAATGGTATCTAGCTCATGATACGTCTCCATATTTTGTGATGACACTGACGGACTTTGCATTTGATGCGTGCTCCGTATTTTATTGATGACACTTACGGTCATTGTATTTGAAGCGAAAGCACGATATGGTCACTGGACTTCAAAATAAGCTCATCACGGTCACCACATACATTTTGTCGTGCTAACCAACATGTGGTTGGATGGTTAGAGGACAGTGGTTTCTCGAGCCCACCAAGGTTAAAGTCCCGGTGCTTGCATTTATCTTGTGTTAATTTCTGTATTTTCTGGCGATGTACGTTCAGTGGGAGGAGACGTTCCACTCGACTACGAGGCACCTATGGTGACTTCATAAAATCTCAAGATCATATATGCTAGCCCACTCTCTCGATGGTGCAGCGGCGGACCGGCGGTGGGGAGTGGTTTCGGGGAGGGCGGGCCGGCCGTGGGCGGCGGGGGCGGGCGGTTCGGCCGGTGGTGGCTGGCGGCTCGGGGGGGTGGAGTTTGATAATAAACTGGAGGCCCTTGATTTCGTATCCAACGGCTGGAAAATCTAATGACCATAGATGAAAAAGTCAGTCGACTGACGTGTAGCCTTACCCCGCATGTACACATGCACGCATGCATGTAGGCGTGCAACACTGACATGCATGCTGGCGTGCAGCACTGACACGTACACATGCACACACGAACACATGCACGTACGCACCCATGCATGCAACACTGAAATGCACCCTTGCACGCACGCAACACTCGCATGCCTACATGCACACAGCACACGACGCAAGACACACGCTTAACTACATGAAAAAGATGACATCACACTCAATGAACAATCATCGGTTTATGAAATGCCCGCTTCTGACCGCCCTGGCCCACCAAAGGTTCCTCTGCTGTGCGCTGCCTGCGTTGGGTCACTGACATGCAGGCCATGCACCCAAAGAGCCCACACGTCAGTGGAAGAACGGCGTGGTGTCCTAGGTCAGAGTCGAGGGCGCCACTCGCGGCACGCCCGGCTGAACACGCCTCCGTGCCGCATTCAAATGCCTCCATGAAACCCGCCCGTGTGGAAGCCGAGAAACCCACTCTGGGCACACGTCCGTTCATGACCGGGCCGACGTTAAACGCAATGCCGACCGAGCTCCTCCTGTCCGCCGTCTATTTAATCTCCTACTTAAACGGGGCCAAACGCTGGCCAAGAATCGCACACCTCCACCGCTCCCCTATCTCCTCCACCATTTTGTCCACTCTTACAATGGCTTACGAAGAGTAGTTATTCCGCATCCAAGCCGGCTGGGTAGCCCGCCGGATACGAGCTATGCAGCGCGCTGATCCACCTCCCTCCCCTCGCCCGACGGAGCCAGTTGCCGCCCCAAGCCGGTGCGCGGTTCAGCAACTCGCCGCTCCAGGCCAGCTCGACGAGGAGCGGCACACGGGCGTCATTGCTGCCGTCCACGCCGCTGCCTCGTACTGCGTCTCCCGTTTCTGTGGCCGAGACTCCCATGCCGGCGGCCGGGCCATGCAAGCAGCGACAGAAGCCGGGTGCGCGGAGAGCGACGAGTCGATGGCCAGCGCCTCCGCGTCCGCCGCCATCATCGAGGGGAAGTAGAACACGGGAGGCCGCCGCTGCTTGGGTCCCATGAAGGCCACCACGGAGGCGACGCCGGCGTACGCAGCAGGTGTCTTGCCAGATCCTTTTGTTGCGAGGACCTTCATCGACCCCGCATGGGCTCCACAGAAGAGGTCAATGTTAGGATGAACTCGAGCCGGTGCCGGCCAAGGCGAAGTAGTGGCTGGTGATGAACTCGAACCGGTGCCGGCCACCATCATCTTCGGCACCAGCCAATGATATCAGTTGGGCAGTGGGGAAGCGAGCCATCCTTTGCGCTGAAGCATATACCTCCGGGGCTCCCGGCAGTCCGGTGATCGTCTTTGCGGACATGAGGAACACAAATCGATCGGCGGCGACCATTTAGGCCAGGTATTATATACCGTGCTGTCGAATCGCATCGCGTAGTTCATTTGAATGTAATGAATTCCGTCATGTTTGTGTGAAAATCCGGTATTTTATATGATTTTCGTCGTTGTTTATATGAAATATCAGTTTGTCTACGTGTTTGCGTGAATTTCATCCAGTTGGTTGAGTTGCTGTCATAATGTGTGCGGCTACGGTTGGATGGCGTAATTTGCGGGTCACCGGTCGGTCTGCGGGCGGCTCGGGCAGCGTTGTGGGACAAAAAAACACAGCTCGTGCGAGCTCATCTCCAACGTGCGCGCTGGAGGATGCATGATAGCATGAGCACCTGAGCCGTTCCTCGTTCATCGGTGGCAAAGGCATCGGTGGACAAAAGGGTCGCCAATATTTTGGCTACCCCGGGCAAGATCCAAACAGCCCCTCCCAACAGATTCAAATCCCTCGTTCGACGTGGAATTTTGCCATGTTTTGTTTTCATGGACTAGCAAGATGCCCGTGCATTGCACGGAACATCAAGATGCATATTTTTAAAAACTCCCGCATACATGCAAGGTATAATTAATGTCCTCCTTTGCTAGTACCACGAGGCAAACACCATTAATATTGCATCGATTAGTGTTAGTGGCCTTGTATATCTGCAAATTGTAATTTTGATAGTGGCCCGTTGTATATAAAAATGGAGGGAAAAATATGAGAGATAAGGTGAGAAGGAGTGGGGCGTGGTGCCATGGTGGTGACTGGTGGTCGGACTGGGCGGAGGCATGGGGATGGACGGCGCATTATGTCTAGGTTTGTATCTCTCTCACACACACCCATGTAGGTGGGGGACGTGCACGAAGAGAAGAGGTGCACGCACGGCGCACGTACTCCCGTCTCTTTCCCAACCACACCCGCACGGGTACACGGTGGAGCTCATTTCTGTACGAAAAAGGCAGCCCACGTGGTAATTTGGCACGTGTACTGGTTGTCCACTTGGTGGAGGGAGGATCGTCTACCACGGGTGAACAAACAAATTGCGACTTGACGCGTTATGTTAAATTAAAAAAAGAGGCAAACCATGTGGGGCCTACCTTAGAGGCAAGGCTCTATACACTTGAGTACTTTTGATGTGTCCCATCAACTCGCAGAATGAAGAGAAACTTGCTTAGTATGCCGTCTCCCCCGCCCACGGGCGCGGTGGCTCGCAGGATGAGGTGAAGCTAGAGTACTACTGTATGCCTTTACTCCCGCTCCCTCGCCCACGTGCGCGGTGGCTCGCAGCACGAGGAGAAAATTTTACTACTCCCTCCGTTTACTCCTCGTCCATACTACGTACTTTGGTTAGTACTCCCTCTATTTACTTATACAAGGTCGCTATAAAAAAATACATTTTGCATCTATACAAGGCCACAAATAGTAATTGAGACAAAAGTTACTACTCCCTCCTTTCTAGTTTATGGCTCAATTTCAAAATCTCTCCAACCAAGGTAGACGGTGAGTGGTCCGATTAATTTCGTAGTTTGCACAGTATGCTCGTTTTTCTCAAGAAGTTATGTTTACCGAGGCATTAATTAGAACGAATGCATGAATGACCACTAAATTTCCATGAACTTGTACATGCATTGGTTAGTTTCCTCTTGACACTGCTTGTGTCGGGTGATCTAACGCACCTCGAAATCCAACATGTAATGTTACTACTACTAGTATAGTAGAATTGAGACTTATCAAACGGAAAAACGAATGTTTTTTAGATGAGCCCTATAAACCCTAGTGGGTACGTACTCCGTAAAAACAGATTGTTCCAATCCCTTTCATGAATTCTGTAGTATACTCCTCCGTCGACGCTCCCTTTCATGAATTCTGTACTTCCTGTCGCCGACATGTGGGACATATAGCAACCGGGTCGACGTGTCAAGCACCAAATAGCAGTGCAAAACAGCACGGGGGACGCTCCTTGTCGAGCTGGCCATATAGAGAGCGCTCGTCGCCAAATTATGCATATAGTAATATTAAAAAAGCTAGTGCGTGCTTAATTGGGGTGCTAAATTCTATTAGAGAAATACTAGTACTAGTATGTACATACTGAAGAGTTAAAGTAACGAGAAGAAACATAACATAGTTCTGCTGGGGGCTCAGCAAAACACACCCCTCAAATTAAACTAAGCACACTTGAAATTAAACTATGCAACTAATCCGGTAGACACTGCATTAGAAGTTTAGAACCGCCATGAGCAATGACACTGCCACCTTACTCGGAGTCCTCGTCCACGTCCTCGACTTCGTCCTTGTCCCTCTTCCTCTTGGCCGATACTTCTTTGCTTGAACCGCCAACTTGGCTGTTGCTCTTCATCCAACCCTTGTAGATATTGAAACAAAGGTAGCCATCCATTGCAGCGTAGTGGATGTGGTCTATATCTATTACATTCCGCTGCCATGCATGACGATGAAACATGTAATGAGGTTTCTCCAGTTTACGGTACGAAGGATGAACCATGGCTCCTGCCAGGGTCAGCATTGAGGGCCGACGAGAGGGCACCAGCCGATTCTTCTGGAGGTCGAAGGGGTTGCCTACAACGAGGCCTATCCGACCCAGGACTTCTTTGTCGTTCTTAAAGTCTATAGTAACAAATTTCACTGTGTTGTCCTCGAGGAAGTTCTTAAAATCCTGGCACTCAACGTCGGCATGGCATATGTGGTAGACCAAGCAAACGTTATGTACGCAAACCTGGATCATGGCGGGCTTCTTCCTCTCTTCGTCCTTTAGATCCTTCTCTCGTCCCACGACTGTGGTGTACTCAACATCTAGCCCAGCGACCCACTCATCATGTGAGTTTTCGAACATGCGTCTGAAGCGAGAAAGGCATCCTTTCACCATCGGGGAAGTACGGGTGTAAATGACGTCGAACTTATCGCAGGTGATGGTTCTAACCTTGTACTCACCATCGATCGGGGAGATTTGGGACGCCATGGATTTGGGAAGAGGGTTAGGATTAGTGGAACTGCCGTAATGTGAATGGACGGGACGACTAGGAGCGAACCGCCGTAGTATTAAAGGACGTGCGGGGACGAGTAGGAGCGAACTGCCAACGTGCGAACGGCAGGGTAGCGGCTTTCCATTCTCCCATGATACGGGCTTCCGAGAGCCCTTGGATCTAAGATCGAACGGTTGCATGGCGTGATTCTAGACCTATGGGTGAATATCCTATCCTGGAGGGTTATTCTTAAAATTTTCAGCAACTTAGCATGCGACCGTTTGATATCAGATCCAAGGGCAACCAGCAGCCTGTATCATGGTCGCGCCTACCACGACCGTCGCGTCGCTTGCGTGGTCGCGCCCTTGGAGATTTAACACGGTGCGTTAGGCTATCTAATGTTGGCATGTCATACATAGTCATCACTTAGTCACTCATACTACAACAAGGTTGGCTATAAGGTTGGTGAGGGAGTCCTGGACTAGGGGGTGTCCGGACAGCCGGACTATCATCGTCCGCCGGACTCCAAGACTACGAAGATACAAGATTGAAGACTCCGTCCCGTGTCTGGATGGGACTTTCCTTGGCGTGGAAGGCAAGCTTGGCGATACAGATATGTAGATCTCCTACCATTGTAACCGACTCTGTGTAACCCTAGCCTCCTCCGGTGTCTATATAAACCGGAGGGCTTTAGTCCGTAGGACACAACATACATTACAACAATCATACCATAGGCTAGCTTTAGGGTTTAGCCTCCTTGATCTCGTGGTAGATCCACTCTTGTACTACCCATATCATCAATATTAATCAAGCGGGACGAGGGTTTTACCTCCATCGAGAGGGCCCGAACACAGGTAAAACATCGTGTCCCACGTATCCTGTTACCATCCGCCTAGATGCACAGATTCGGGACCCCTACCGAGATCCGCCGGTTTTGACACCGACATTGGTGCTTTCATTGAGAGTTCCTCCGTGTCGCCACCGATAGGAAGGATGCCTCTACCCGCCTTGAAAGATGGTGTTTTTTCGCCAAAGGGGCCTTGGCCGCCAACCTATCCGCTAGGTGGTTTCTTATGACCGCTGTCCGCCACCGCTCGACAATGACTTTCAAGTCGCGAAGCAATCTTCGCGTCACTCGAAATCTTGAGCAGCTTGATCCGATAGAGCTCTCGCTCGTTAACGAGCTCTTGATCGCATCGCCGCCTCAGGAGTCGCCATGAGACTACAATCAGATTGGGCTTAAACCGATCGAGAGATTAACTCTCCCTGTGCCACCCACCACGTCGCAGTGGTAGAGGAGCAATACGGCAACTCTTTGCCTATATTGAAAACTAGTCACGTCCGGATTCCCGAACCCTCCATGCCGGATCTCCGCGGAGTGACGGACTTCGATCGAGCATTGAACTTAAAACCATGCATCACTCCGGACTCGCTGGATCGTATCCAGCAACCCAAGCTTCCGAATTCGGAAACTTCTCGGCCTTTAAGCCCCAAGATGGGCAGGGATCCGGATTTTAGTCCACCCACCCACCCAGACATATGCGATCTATATCTAATACGGTAAGAGCCCGGTGAAACAGTACATCACTACTGGGCCAGATTCCTCCTGGTTATGGACAGGATAAAGGACTGCCAAGAGGAAAACACAATCTCAATTTTCTGCAATAATTGCACGGACAAGGGAATATTGAACGCCATCGATCGTCGTACAATTACACGCTTCACCGATCTGGCGTCCATAGTACGAAAAGTATCAGGCGATGGAGAGTTTCCGGAAAACCGAAAATCAATTTTGGGATAATCCAGCCCCAACCCCAGTCCGCAAGAAAAGGGTGCCTTACACTCAGGCCCCAGATGCAAAAACGAAAAATTAAAAACCCAATAAGGGGCACGGAACCGTACTGGAGGGATGGCTCAATGGACCCTGTAAGCTTCATAGTATAGAGGGAGCCGTCCCAACACATAGCCTTCGAGCATGTTGGATATTACGACAGGTGGCCAAAAGTGGCGAGGAGCTTCTAGCCCCGCAAAACCACTCCAACAATACCGGTACGGTATCAACAGTCTTCGAGACCTTCGCATCAAACAATATGCGAAAACGAAAAATCCGCAGACTCGCCGAAGTCTACCAAGTAGCAACAGCAAATCCATGGAGCGACACAACTATTATCTTCAACGTCAGCGACGAGCCTAAATTCCGAACATCCAGAGCACCAGCCGCACTGGTGCTTAGTCCCATAGTGGACGGCTTTCGACTGACAAAAGTCCTCATGGATGGCGGCAGCGGATTAAACCTCATTTACGAGGAAACTCTGCGAAAAATGGAAATCGATTGGAGCCGTATTGAGCGAAGCAGCACAACCTTCAGAGGAATAATCCATAGCCGGGAAGCGCGCTGCACCGGAAAAATCACACTCGATGTGGTGTTCGGCTCGCCGGACAATTATAGATCCGAAGAAGTCACGTTCCAAGTGGCCCCGTTCAACAGCGGATATCACGCTATATTAGGAGGAGAGGCATTCACAATTTTTCAAGCAGTACCTCATTACGGGTACATGAAGCTCAAAATGCCTGGGCCCGGCGGAATAATCACTCTCGCTAGTGATCCGGACATAGCACTCTGCGCCGAGAACAAGACAGCCGCACTAGCCCTGGAGGCACTATCCGAAGCCTTAGCAGCAGAAGAACTCACCATGCTGCGCTCTACGGTGAACAGGGATGATGTGATACTCGATAAAAGATCCAAGTCCACCTCCTTCAAACCAGCAGATGAAATAGTAAAATTCCAGGTCCATCCAACGAACCCAACAAAGACGGCCTCCATCGGGGCACAATTTAACCCCGAAGTAGACGCCGCACTGCGCGAATTCCTTCGGGAAAATTGGGACATTTTCGCCTGGCATCCTTCGGATATGCCCGGAATCCCACGCAGGTTGGCAGAACACAGCCTAGACATCCTAAAAGGATTTAAGCCAGTCAAACAGGCTCTTCGACGATTTTCCGAGCCCAAAAGACAGGCAATGGGAGAAGAACTAGCCGAACTATTGGAAGCCGGATTCATCAGAGATATCAAACATCGGGATTGGCTAGCAAATCTGGTAATGGAACCAAAGAAGGACAAATCCTGGTGCCTCTGTGTCGATTTTAAAGACCTCAATAAGGCTTGCCCAAAGGATCCCTTCCCTCTCCCCCGCATCGACCAAATTATCGATGCTACCACAGGGCACGATCCATTGTGCTTCCTCGACGCATACTCCAATTGGACTATGCATTTCGACGGCTCTAAAATGTTGGCGGATGGGTCGACGCAGATTGACGTCCCCAACCGGGGACACGATCCAAGATGTACTTCAAATAATGTACACGGACTCCAACAACGCAGCCGAATACGAGGCCCTGTTACATGGTCTCCGGATGGCAGTCTCCATGGGCATTCGACGCCTAGAGGTGCGGGGGATTCAAACCTTGCAATATCCCAAATAAACGGAGACTTTGACGCCAAGGATCCAAAAATGGCAGCATATCGCAACGCTGTCCTAAAAATGTCAGCTCGGTTTGAAGGACTCGAATTCCATCACATAGCCCGAGATAATAACCAAGCGGCCGACGTACTGGCACGCATCGGTGCGAAACGTGATGCTGTCCCTCCAAATATCTTCCTAGAACGGCTCTTCAAGCCATCCGTACTATGGGAAGAGGAGCCCGTAAGTGACAAACCGGAAAAAACCGCGCCAATCGGCGATTCAGCCGATGACATAACGCCTTCAGCCCACGTCATAATGGCAGTAATCACCCCGTGGACAGAACCGTTCCTAGCCTACTTGCTTAGGCAGGAACTTCCCGAAGACCAAAACGAGGCCCGCTGCATAGTCCGGCGATCGAAAGCCTACAAGGTCCATGAGGGAGAACTGTATAAGAAAAGTACAACCGGAGTCCTTCAAAGGTGTATCTCCGAAGAGGAAGGGCGAAACCTCCTGGCTGAAATTCATGCCGGACTAGGCGGACACCACACAACAGCCCGGGCCCTTGTAGGAAAGGCATTCCGTACAGGGTTTTATTGGCCGACGGCCCGGGCAGATGCGCAGGACTTAGTCCAGAGATGCGTTGGTTGTCAGCTCTTTGCTAATCAGAGCCACATGCCGCCCACCGCCCTCAAAACTATACCCATTACCTGGCCGTTCGCGGTCTGGGGGCTTGATATGGTTGGACCCCTTAAAGGGGGAACCCACAAGCAAAGGTACCTATTGGTCATGGTCGATAAATTCACCAAATGGATAGAGGCCAAACCGGTCAAAACGGCAGAGTCTGGACCAGTGATAGACTTTATATCCGGGGTAGTACACCGCTACGGAGTCCCCCACAGCATCATCACCGACAACGGCACAAACTTCACAGCCGACGAGGTTAAGTCATGGTGCAAAAATATGGGCATCAAGCTCGACTACGCTTCAGTCTATCACCCTCAAACCAACGGTCAAGTGGAACGAGCAAACGGTCTAATAATGAGCGGCATTAAACCCAGACTAGTGCGGTCACTTACTAAATCTGACACGCACTGGGTCGAGGAGCTCGACTCCGTACTCTGGGGGCTGCGGACAACGCCTAACCGCACTACCGGATTCACACCATTTTTTATGGTCTACGGCGCAGAGGAAGTCTTGCCCCATTTTTCATGACTCACCTCGAGTGCGCATGTACGAGGAAAGAGAGGCCGAGCTTGATCGGCAGGACAGCTTGGACACATTGGAGGAAGAACGCGACGTCGCCAAGGCTCGTTCCGCATTCTATCGCGAGAGGCCCAAGATATCAAAAGAGAAGTACGGGCCAAGACTTACAACGTTGGTGAACTAGTTCTACGCCTGCCGGACAAGAAAAAGGACAAGCTCAAGCCCAAATGGGAGGGCCCTTTCATTATTGATCAAGTCCTGACCGGCAGAGCATACCGTCTATGAAATGCGTCGGATAACCGACTCGAGCCGAACCCATGGAACGTAGCCCGGCTCTGAAGATTCTATGCCTAGCGTCGGACTAAGAGTTCGTCCCCTTCGTCCGTCCAAATTTTTATACTTCGGCTGTCTTTTGTTTCTCTTTTCATAACCTTTTTATTAAAAAGCCCATAAGGGCCTACTTTTGCATTTTTCGCATACACTTGATGTGCCATCCGCACTCATTATACCTGGGGGCTTCTTTTATAGAAGCTCAATTATAAGGGTTTCATGCCCAGCACATGTGTCAAGCTTCCACATGTACCTTTTACTCACCATTATATGCATCGATATGACTTAAGTTTTGGCCAAGCTGGGTTGCTCGGCTCTGTGCTTACCCTACATTCCCGATTGTTCGGCTAGGAGGTAAAGGAGCACCTCTGTGATTATTATTGCCGGGTCAGCCGGATGTGTACCTCGGTGGGTGAAGCGAAAGCTAGCGTTCTTAAGGGAATATTCGGTCGGTGACTTAAAAGATGAATTTTTTACCTACTCATTCATCCGCCCCCAGATGTTTTTCTGCTTTCTTCGCAGTTCGGACATGCACTTTAGGGCATGCCTCCCAGGGAAAGGAACCCTTAACGGAACTATTCTCCCTGGAAGATGTTTCTTACTAACCATGTAATATAACATAACTAGTTGGGCACTTGTCTGATAAAGCACTAATGACCCCTACGCCTGGTCTCTATGCATACCACGGTTGTTTCTTAACCAAAAAGGTATTCGGACACACTCTGGACTCTAGGGTCCCGAGGTTGAAGCGAAAAGGTCGGCAAAGACAAACGATCTACAATCCGGCTAGAAGGCATTTCACATGTCACTTTAAAGGAAAACATACATTGTCAAATTTACTGATTGTATTCCTCCTCAATCCCGTCTAATGAGCTCTCTAACTTACAGTCCGTTGGGAAAATTTAGCAGCCAACTCTACTTGGCTGTATACTAAACTCACAGGATCTCCTTCCCATCGGGCCCCACCGGTCCAACTCGCCATGTGGTTGGGATCCGCCTTCTTGTAACGCTGTCTTCACCATGGCCCAAGCCTCCACGGCACCTTGACGGCAAGCGAAATCTTCCACAAATGGAAACGCTGCCGCACTCCCTGAAGCTTCTCCGCAAGCTCCCCAAGGCCCTCGGGTAGGGAGAGGGCTGGCCATAAAGCCTGGACGACGCCGCTCATTGCCTGCCGAACTCGTTTGAGCAGTTGCAATAGCTCGGGAAGTTGATCACCCGTTGATATGGGCATCTCCTCCACAGGGCGACCTGTGAGTATACCTACAAGACATATTATGTCAATTTATTTCCTCGCCGAACTCTTCTTTTCAAAAGAGTCCGCTCAAGCACTTACTATAAATGCCGCGACAAGCGCTGATTCTCCTTAACGGAGCTGGACAGCCGGCTCGGCGCCTTTCAGCTCTTCTCCGAGCTTGGCGTTGGCATCTGGAGCTTGTTCCTTTCTTGCTGCACCCTATTTAGCACCCTCTCGCGGCCTTTAGCCGGGCGCGATAATCTTGCCTGTCCGGATCTTGTCGGCGGCACCTGCAATGTCACTATTAGACTTGCGCGCACGCCGCACAACGCTTATATTTATTAATAAAAATGTGTTACGGAGAGGGGTCTGCGTCTCCTCTGCGGCAGCAAGTCTTGACCTCAAGTTGGGCCTTGCATTCTTGCAGCTCCGAGACAGTGGGCATTCTTCTCGGTAAGAGCTGCGTTTCAAATGATCCTTAAATCAGTTAACATAACTACTTTAAGTCTCGGGGCTCTTGGTATATATAACCATTAAAATTCCCTTACCCGTATGTCTTTCACATACTGCTCCGTGGCTATGGTAAAACCATCTTGAGCGGCACGGAGGTGCGCGTCCCCTGCGTTAAAGGTGTCTAATGCCTCAGGGGAGAAGCACGCTTCACGAAATACTGTCCGGCGGTGCCTATGGTTCATGGCGCTCTCCACCTCAGACTTGGTGGCAGACAGTCTGTCGGTATTCTCCGTTGGAGAAGGATCCGGCCTGTGTCTTGCGCTTGCCTCCCCCTCCAGGCCGGGCGCTGGAGCCTGGCCGGTGTGGGTTGGATCGGCAACTTCCGCGCCCGCAGTCCGGCGAGCGCTTTTTCTCCTATAAAGATCATGAGCACTCAGACGATTCCTAGGAACGTTGCTCTGAAAATTCAAATACGAGTTATACCTTTGTGGCGACGTTTCAGTCCGCACCGCGCTCCTTTTCCGCCTGCTGGTCCAGACTAACCTCTGTTGGTCAGCCGCCGCGGGCTCGGCTTCCCGCTGTGAAGGCGCTTCCTGTAAAATACCATCGTCCGCGAAGGTTAGAAATGGGCCAGGAAGAGATAATGGTGTCCGGACCTCGGTCACAGTCACCTGGGAAGCCGGATACAGTCCGGGGTAGTCCGCCGTAATGGCGACCAAAGCATTATCCATGCTGAGCTGGTGAAATACCCCGTCGATCAGCTCCACCTTGATGTCCGGATCCTCTTCGGAGGCCGGATCCAGGGATCTTTCTGGATCCTTGGGTTGCGGAGCGGGACTTACCATGTCCTTCACGGTCCGGCGTAGATCCTGCGTCGAAGACATAATGTAAGAAGCCTAAAACTTCGAAAGCATGGGTTGAGCCCTTAAAAGTGTTCGCTTACCCATCCTCTAGGGTTGTTCATGGAAAACCCATTCAAAGGGTTCGTTCGAAGGAAGTCCTCCTTCTCCCCCTTGTACAGGCTGGACAGGATCTCCACCAGATCCTCGATCGAATCCGGCCCTTCGCGGCCATGACGGGTGGCATCGTCTTCCACGTTGAAATCCCACATGGGGTGGCCTCTGTATTGCAATGGCTGTACCCCCCGCATGATGCATGTCGCCATGACTCCAATCATGGTCAACCGGAATGGGCCGAGAATCTTATTCGCCCATCAAGTAATGGGCGCTCTTGTCTTCCTCTAATCGGGGCTCCGTGGGCGCCCGGAGGCGTTTCTTCAGAGGAGCAGCACTAAACTCCGGTAGGCCAATCCGGACTGGGTCCAGCAGCGGAGCGTCTCCTATGTAAAACCACTCTGAAGGCCAGTCTTCGGACGCCTTCTTGGTAGTACCGGATGGGTATCCGGTCCCAGCAATGCGCCATATTTCGGCGCCGCCCACTTGATATATGGACCCCTCGTGAGAATGGGGTACGAGGCAGAACAGCCTCTTCCACAATGCAAAATGGGGCTCAATGCCTGTGAATAGCTCATAAAGAGCTACGTAGCCCGCGATATGCGGGATGAGGCGGGTGTGAGGTGGTGGAGCTGGAGTCCGTAGAACTCCGAGGAGCCCGCGGAGGAACGGATGTATTGGGAATCCGAGTCCCTTATCGATAAGGGACAAGCATACTCGCTCCCCTTATTGGGGCTTGGGGTAGCCTCCGCTTGCCTCCCACCTTGATAAGTGACCAGCCCGGCTCGAATCGGGACCATGAAGGCCGGAGGAGATATCCCCGCTTGAGCTTCACTAGCTCGTTGTGCGAGCAGAGCACCTCCTCCAATCCCTGGCGGTGGGCTGGGAGAGCGAGAAGAGGAGCCGCGTCGACGGTCCATGATGGAATGGATTTTTAGGTCAAAGGCGCTCCGATGAAGTATTCGCGGGAGGAAGATGGTGTGGTTTGGATTTGGATTTTGCCTCTTTTGTAGGCGGACGACTTCGCACGACTAGGGGTGAAACGTAAAAGACACCCCGGCTTTTCGCATTAGATGCGACAGCGTGGAAAAAGGCCATTATTAGGCGTAGAAGCCGAGGGACACAAGATTTATGATGAAGCGGACAATCGCTCGGCGGTACATGGAACTTGAAGGAGAACCCGCCTTGCAACGCCAAGACTATATCTGCGTTGGACTTATCGTCATTGAAGCCTGGTTCGGGGCTACCGAGGAGTCTGGACTAGGGGTGTCCGGACAGCGGACTATCATTGTCCCCGGACTCCAAGACTACGAAGATACAAGATTGAAGACTCCGTCCCGTGTCTGGATGAGACTTTCCTTGGCGTGGAAGGCAAGCTTGGCGATACGGATATGTAGATCTCCTACCATTGTAACCAACTCTGTGTAACCCTAGCCTCCTCTGGTGTCTATATAAACCGGAGGGTTTAGTCCGTAGGGCACAACATACATTACAAAAATCATACCATAGGCTAGCTTTAGGGTTTAGCCTCCTTGATCTCGTGGTAGATCCACTCTTGTACTACCCATATCATCAATATTAATCAAGCAGGACGTAGGGTTTTACCTCCATCGAGAGGGCCCGAACCTGGGTAAAACATCGTGTCCCACGTCTCCTGTTACCATCCGCCTAAACGCACAGTTCGGGACCCCCTACCCGAGATCCGCCGGTTTTGACACCGACAGTTGGCTATAAGTGTATTTTTTAGTCCTCTCTATCTCTTTCTGCGTACTCCCTCCGTCCCATAATATAAGAACGTTTTTGACACTAGCTAGTGTAGTGTCAAAAACGTTCTTATATAATGGGACAGAGGGAGTACTAGTATTTATTGCATTTGCCAAGGAGTGACCTCTTCCAATGAAATGGTGTTGCTAAGTTTGCTTCATTTAATTAGCTATAGACTCAAAATTGTCTTTTCACCTAGGTACACGTGCTTAGCACCGTTTCTTCCTTGGGTCACCAAACTAGTCTCTCTCTTCTTGATTAACTTGCCACATCAGACTTTATGCCTATGTGGCAAGCTTAAGCACCTGTAGGAGCAAGTAAGAAAAATAGTGTGCTTTACATGGCATTTTTGCATATGTGGAGGAAAGAGAGGCAAGGAAAAAGTCGAGAAGTGTGCTCTCATGCAAGAGCCAACCTCTACTACTACATGGTGGAGCATTGGGAGAGGCACCTGTATGGAGGTGGTCAGGAATCGGGAGACTCACGCCAGTCGTAGCACCACAGTTAAAATGATAATGGCAAGTCAAATGACGGGGCCCCACCTGTCCAGCAGTAACTCGCTGTCAAATCACATAGCCCTACGTTTGCAGCAGCCTACTCCCTCGTCTTCTCGCGTCTCTGTCGAACCGACTAGGCGGAATTGCCCCGCCTACCGCGCAGGAAAAGCCCCGCCCTCGACTTTTAAATACAACTACTCCCTCCGTTTAGGTGAGTAAGTCATCTTTCGAAAACCAAATAATCCCACAATACTAAGGCGCGTGCATTAACTTCTACCTCATTTCTTGTTTCTTCACATATCAACCAATAAGAATCCAATGATATACTTTTTGTGACATAGTAACTCATATTTAGTTAGTCAAATGGATGACCTAGAACTACGTGCATGCCCTATAAACCGAGACGCCTACAAATAAAAAACCGAGACGGAGAGGGAAGTTCAGTACGTATATTTTTAGATCAATATAGTCAGGATTCACCAAGGAGCAAAACCAAGTGGTAGGCTGCTCCTGTCGTGTTGGCGTAGCAACTCAAGCAGGGCCAGTCCGCACACGAAATGGCGACACACTTAACAGGACCCCTTTGGCAGACATGTGGCTCATCCACCGTCTTGTTCCACGTGCGATGCACCAAATTATAGTTCGGAGCAGCGGTTGCAATTGGAGGCACCCCGGTCGTAGCGCCGTAGTAGTAGAAAATGAGCGATGAGGGGTCAAATCACAAAGCCCCACCTTTCCCGCATTAAGCTAGACGGACGAAGCAACCATCATTTCACTCTAGCGCGCAAGAGCATAAAGAAAAGAGAAAACAATGATGCGTGCGGCAGCTACCTAGGGCACCCTAGGGTAGGGGTCTCCACTATAGATCCTTTTTTTGAAAGCGCCTCCACTACAAATCGGCTTCTCCCTCGTCCTCTTGAAGAAAACCGATGATGAGTGCGGCGGTAGGGTTTGTAGGAGTACTACGGCATGCGGGGCCACGTCGTAGTAAACGAGTTCGAGTCGACGCCTTAAATATGTGTGGGCCGCTTGGTTTTACGGGAAAGAGGCAACATTTTGGGTTCGGGGACCAGTGGAGATATAGCACGTACAAAAAATTGTGGACGTAGGTTCGACCGAAAGGCAATGATGCATGGGCCCTGCATTTTGATATACCTGGGGCCGCGTGAAATTTGTTACTCTACTCAAAACTAGTAAGGTACACATGTATTGAACGCATGAGATTTCGAAACCAAATTATGAATAAATACACACTATAGCATGTAAAGCTTTGAGTCATATATGCATGATGTAGATGTTCGTTTAGTTCTTATAGTTCGTCTCATTCAAAATCAATTAGTTTTATAAAAATGTTAAGATTCATGGGGTTGTGCATTGTAAATCATAAAGTAAAAAACAAATAATGGAAATTCATTTAGAAAGTAATAATCAATTATACAGAAGATTCTAGAACAAAGGAGAAGTGCTTGTGTTTTGAGGTTTGTGCATTATGCTTAAGTTCAACCATGGAGTCTTCTAAATTGTACATGTGGCAGATCTGGTGGAATGTTGAAATATCCAACGGCCAATAGTGCTCGGATTTGCCCATCTATGCATTGTCGGGTTAGCTTCATCCAGTGACCATCTTTCAAAGTTATTGGCACACTATATAGTTGTTGTGCCATAGTTGCATGTTTTGGAAAAAACTACTAGTGGGTTGTACTATCTATTTAGGAATAGAAGATGCATACGTGGAAATTGTAGGGAAAGAGATGACATGGAGCATCTCAATTCTTATGAGTAGGGATTGGAAAAGAGATGTCATTTGGTTCACATCATAGGAACTTTTCTATTGAATCTAGAGATGACATGTATCTCAATTCCTATGAGGAGGGATTAGTAAAGAGATGTAATTTGGTTCATATCATAGGAACTTTTCTATTGAATATATGCTAATGTTTGTTTTCCTTTGAAATTAAGGGAGTATAGGAATCCATTCATATGAACCAAGTGGCTCTAAAGCTATAGAAATGATATCATGTTTATTTCCTTTGAAATGTAGAGTATATGAATCTATTCCTATGAACCAATTGGCTCTAAAGGAAAAAAATCCTATAGAAATCATATCATATAGAGTTCCTATGATATTCCTCGACACTAAAGGATGGTTGAAATTGCTGCGGGTGATACAATGGTCTTTTTTTGTAGACTCCTCACCCATCTTTATAGTTACCTATCGAAGATGAATGAAATGATATATACAGGGTATTCTACATGTGCAATTTGGTACATGGAAACTCGGTAAGAGTTTGAGAGGTTCTAATTTTCAATAAAGCTATATGCACTGCATTTCAGAACGGAGGGAGCATACGGCAGTTGCTAACACTCACGTGGAAGATTTATGTGTAGGAGGAGTGGCTGTTCTGTTAAATGATATGGCAAAACTGACACTGTCGGATGCCGATCTAACGGTTCTTACGGCGTTCATCAGGAAAAGGCTTGTGGCGAACGTTTGTCGGATAATGATTTACGGACACATGCATTGCATTAATACGTGCCACCCTCTCTCTCCCACGCACACGCACCCTCACGAGTCACGACTCTCCTGAGTCCTCTCGCAGACTCGCACGTCGCACCCATTGTCTATCTGCAGGTAGACGTCACACACATATGTGCTTTTCACACCCTACCCTCAGAACTTCTAAAAAACAAAAGACGGCGCGCACATTTTATTTTAGCTCACACGTCACACACTTATACTATTACTCTTGTGGCGAACGTTCTTTGGGCATAGTATATATTGTACTCTCACGAAGAGAAGCGGTGCACGCACGCACTAGTTCTCTCACACCCACTCGCGAGTACACGTAGGAGCGCATTTTTTTGAAGCCGGTACAACAATATCACTCCACTATATATAAAAGCAGGAGCCTTAGCGCTTGCTTTACTAGGGTTCCTCTCGTTCACTCTCTCATGCTCTCCAAATCTAAGCAAGACATAGCTGGCCACTCTCTCTCTCTCTCTCTCTCTCTCTCTCTCTCTCTCTCTCATCTCACGGCTGGTCACGAATCCGGCCGGACAACCTCGACCGGGGCAGGGGTGTAGGTGCGTCGTTCACGCTGTCATCGGCGGCGAGGGAGGAGACCAACGGCTGCCCGCGCGTCCCGATCGGCGGCCGTGCCGTTCTCTCCGAGAGAGCACCGGCTCGGGAGGGCCTCCGACCCCTTCTTCCTCCCTACAGTATTGTGGCCAAGATGCGGCCTCCTGACACAGTCTTTGCCACATGCCGACGACCCTCAGGTATATATTCCTTCGAAACCTGCCTTTCTCTACTGCCCCAGCTCTTCCCCCTTCGTGTGGATCCTTTTCTACTTCCTTCCGCTGTTACAAAGCCACCTAGACTTCTACTATTATTAGAAGTAAAGCTAGTTCATACAGTGAACTCAAAGCGTTGGTTCAAACAGGGAAGAAAGTGGGAAAGCTGTAGCATGAATCTAGGACTTGGTTTTAAGAGGAAACGGGGGAAAGTAGTAATATGTGTCACTGTTTAAATAACCGTATTTCGTATTTGCACAAACAGGGATGTCTGTCTCCATATCGTTTCGGGATGTCTGTCTCCGTATTGTTTCTATCCGCGCAATCAAAAGCACACACCTCAGTTTTAGTACAACTGCGCAAAATGAGATGGCTATCCCTCGTTGCCGTCGTCTAACCTCCCGTCTTCAAGGTATCCCTACATTGGTAGTAACTAAGGTAGAATGACCAACGCAATCTAAAAGAAGCTGATTCATACGTTTTACTTCCTGATTGCAGTGCAGGGACGAGCGAAAACAACTGCATCCTAGTCCGGAATGCACTTTCTACCAGTTCATCCATGGACCGAGGACTAGCTGGCACGGCTGCATGGCGGTTTTTTGGATAGGTGCGCGGACAAGAGGCATTGTGGTCTGCTTATTTCTGCAAATAGCGGTGCTTAAATTTAGTGGAATGCACAAGCTTTTCAGCTGGTCAATACACTGCATGGTTCAGTTCAGCATTCTAGCTGAGAGTACAATTATAATTGGTTATTCTGGAATGAGAGAACCTAACCCTAGATGGTGGCAACAAGAAAAAACCAGAGTGAAACTCCAGGAAATTTAAACCTGCCGGGAGGCCCTTTGTTCAGAGAAGCCTTGCTTGTTTTTTTTCCTGATTTGTAAACCTTCTCACAACTTTGTCTTTTGCTATGAACTAGTATATGTTTGTTATGTTCTATGAATCATTGAGATGTATAAAATTGCTTAACTTATGCTTTTCAAGATTTTTATGAAGACGAGTTTAATTGTGAGTGTTCCACATGAGCGCTCGACTACCGTGTGAACGTTTGGAATTTATTACATTGTGGCCTCAATTAACTGCATGAACCACTGTAACAAGATACATAGTTGTTGCTTATATGTCAGACAATAGATTGTTGATTGTTAGCTGGTCGATAGCCTAGTGTTGAAGCGAGCTGAGCCAATGTGCCGTGTTTTGCACAACTGCTTACAAGTGGGATAGCACCAACAGTGTTTACAAGTACTTATGTATATGTCGGTGCACGGTTCTCGAACGAGTGCTCTATTTCATCAAAACACACACTGCTCGTATGATAAACCATGACAACTTATGTCTTACCATGCCATATTCATGAAAAAACTAGTGAGGACGCATCTGTTTCGGCAACAATTACGATGGTTCTCACATGATTCACGGGCACACAAAAGTAGCAGCAAGTCCCATAGATGGATTAGTACTAGCCCAGAGGGGTCGATAACAAGCAAGGTTCGGATAATTAGACACAATCCAAACTACTATTAAACACTAGCTGGGGCAACTATTTCATGCCTCGATCTAATTTGGGCTGGACACAAGACGGACCTTGCCATGAACATCATCGAGGATGTCCCGCAGCAGCTCAATCCTGTGAACCTTCATGAAGACAACCTTGTGGCCTTGCCACTGATAAACTTGTTTGTGGAGGCATGCCATGTCATCTTCCTGCGTAAGCTTGACAAGAACAGTATGCCTCACAAACGAAGGAGTAGCTTTGAACTTCTTGTGCTTCAGTACACCCTGGACAACATGCCTGACAACAGTTAGGCTGGAATACAACTCTTCATTGGTATAACCGCAAATGGCTTCCAGGATCCAACAGCCTAAGAACTCTATTTTCCCAGTGCATATATTCAGGTCGTCTGCCTCATAGCGAGTGACATGCACAACCACACAATCCTTGTCTGCATCAAGGCTCTAATTGAAACAGAAACAAATTCTGAATTACTTTTCAGTATAAGAAACACAAGTTATTTGAACCACTATGTATAGCATGGCATCGAAGCTAATAAAATTTTACATTATTAATCACCACATACTTCCTTTTCTAAATAAATCACCACACACTTAGATGAAAAACCACAATTGAGATCGGCAAAGAAGGAAATCACCTTGGGCAGCTCAATGGGGGACACATCCTCGAAGGGGAAAACTGCTCTCTGCAGTGCCATGGGGCTGTAACCTCAAGCGGGCGTTGACCATCTCAAGAGTGCCCGTGGCGATCCGGGTCGGCTCGGTGGTTGCCTCCATCTTCTTGGAGCTCTCTGTCTCGTGGGGATCAGCCTCCCGCGTCTGCTCCAATATCGGCAGATCTTTGCCTGGTTCTCCTTGGTCCATCATGAAACTGACGAATACTAGGAGACCACTCAAAGGAAAACACAATCGCAATGACAATAAAACAAAAAAGAGAGTGAGGATCGGTTACTGCTTTGCAAAAGTTCTTTTTTTTCTCTGAACAAAAATATACCAATATCACGGATCCGCTTACCTTCCCTTCGTTGGGAGAGAAGAACAGAGGGAGATGCGAGTGTTGCCTTTCTTGAAGACGGTGAGGGAGAAGGGGATTTAGCAAGGAGCAAAATGATGGTTGCTTCGTCCGTCAAACTTAGACTGCGGGGAGGTGGGGTTTTGTGATACGACGGCTCGTTACTGCCGTGCTATGACCGGGGTGACTCTCTGCCTGCATACTACCTGCTAATTTGGTGGATGGCATTTGGGCCCACGCGCTGCATGGCCCGCATGTCGGTGAACAAAAGTATAACGGCATTCAGTAGAGGGAGACGTTTCAATGACCTAGGAGGAGCCAGAAGCGGTAGAGTGTCTCCACAGTACTAGTAGTAATTGTTTTTATGGGTAGCTGTAGAGTGTCTCCACTATACTAGTAGTAATTGTTTCTCTAGGCCCAAGACAAAACAGCCAATCCACACTAGTAAATAGTAAAATCAATTCAAAAGGCGCTACCCACACCCAGCACACCCCCCCTCCCCCCCAAAAAAACCTGGGTGCTCTTCTTCCTCCTCGCTCCCACCCACCTCACGTCAGCTCGCTCCACTCGTACCCCCAAATTCCTCAACTCACTCCTACAGAAAACCCCAGCTCCCCTTCTTCCTCACTCCTACAGAAAACCCCTAGCTCCCCTTCTTCTTCGCTCGCACTACAACTAGGCTCGTCATTCGTTACTCTGCTCAAATCCATGACCGTGACGCGACGCCCTCAAGGAAAATGGAGTCGGCTGACCCCAGCGCCAAGAAGATGAGGCTCCCGCCAGCGGCGACACCTGTTGTAGATCCTGCACCCGGCAGCGCGGGGAGAAGCGGCGACCCCGCCCCCACCGGATCCCAGGAACCCGTAGAATCTCGGGTGGACCGCATCAGCGATCTCCCGGACGCCGTCCTTGGGGTGATCATCTCGCTTCTCCCCACCAAGGATTGCTGCCGCACCCAAGTCCTCTCAATTCAGTGGCGCCCTCTATGGCACACCGTGCCTCTTAATCTTGACCGTCGTCAGCTATCTCTCTTCAATGATTTTGAAATCCCCATAGCCATCATCTCCTCCCACCAGGGCTCCGTTCAAAGCCTCTGCATCCCGTCATGCTACTTGAGCAAGCATACCATGCCCTGCACGGTGGACGCCTGGCTGAAATCCCCTGAATTCATAGAACTACAGCTGCTTGAGTTCTACTATTCCCCTGGAAATCACATACCACATACAGAACGCCATGAACTTGTGCCCTCAGCACCGATGTCCATCTCGCGGTTTTCCTCCTCTCTCCACACCGCCAACTTTATTGCTGTGCTACCTACAGACAATCGGTACTAAACCTTCGACTCCCATTTCTCAAGAAACTTTCACTTGTGCGGGTTCAGTATATCGGGGCCTCATTGCACAGCATCATCCACTCCAGTTGCCTGCTATTTGGAGTGCTTGGTGCTGTTTTCACAGGTTAGAATCGGTTGTCTCCAAATAAAGTCGCCTAACCTTGTAAGAATTGGAATTTCTTTTGACGGAAGGCAGCTCATCATCCAAGATGCCCCTTCACTTCAAAGGTTGATCCTTGATTCTAGTTATTCGTTGCAAATAGCCGTCCTCTCTGCACCTAAACTGGAGACCTTGGGTGTAATACATGATCTCTGTGCTCATTTCAATATGGTGTTTGGCTCCACAGTTCTTCAGTTACTTTATGTTATCATCTACACTTGTAACCATATGCTGCATATTAAATTTCTGCGCATAATTTATATATCATCTTGGAGTACACATTTTGTACTAATATTATGTTCTATGCTCAATGAAGAGTTTCTCCATGGATGGCCTATCAATGGTGCTGGATTCTGTCAAGATCTTATATATCCAAATGAATAGTTTTGATATGAACAAGATTATTGGCTTGCTGCAATGCTTTCCATGTCTGGAGAAGTTGTATATAAAGGTGATAATTTCATGCACATTGGAAGCCCGCATATAGTGTACTAGAATTAACCGTTCAGCTGTTGCTCTTTCGACACTCTTCTTTTAGACCTTAACTGTTTTCAATCTTCATGTCTATTTAGGCAACAGGACGGGGTAAGAAAGTTATAACCAATCGGTGGATTCGTAAGCATCGGGATTTTCTCACTTCTCATGAGATTTGATTGAAGACAATAACGCTAGAACGATATGTAGCCAACCGTGCAAACACAAGATTTGTCACATTCTTCCTGCTGAATGTGAGGTTACTATTGTCCATCAGGCTTAAGTTTATCAGCAGCATGGTTTTGACGGATGGGTATGTCGAAGAGCAAAAAAGGAGTTTCAGGTGGGCAAAAGAGCTTCTGAACGTGCCGGGCTTCTATTTACAACATATTGTGGTCATAATCCAGTAAATTTTATGACCCGGGATGTTCATCCTATGGACTGACCGATCCATTTATTTGTATTGCCGAAAACAGTCTTTGGAGTTAGATCTTGTTGCCCTTTTCAATCTGGTTTTTTGTAAACGATGAACAATCAACCCTCATGCTTTTATACAGTTTGTAAGCTGGAGTTAGATGTTCCTGCCCTTTTCAACTCGGCTGTGACTGTCATATTTTCTTTGAAACAAGGCAAATGGCTTGCCATTTGTTTAATTTAGAGTGAAATATTGTACCAAATCACAACCAAGGGAAATAACATCACTTGCGCCAGCTGCTTGAGCTCACTGTGCATTACAGAAGCCAAGTGACTAGCCCCCACCACCCCCACCAGTCAACCCTCGTACTCCCTTCCGCCTGCGACTGGACCGATGCATCTTCAACGGCTCCTGTTCGTTTCGTTTGAGGGCTCGTCGTCGTCCTCCGCCTTGCGGCCTTGGTTCGCTCGCCGTGCGCGGTGCGCCGCCCTCTTGCATTGTCAACATCGTCAACAACCGAGAGGAACAAGGAGATGACTGTATGTGGAGAGGATGACAGTAGGGACCCACCAGCGTCATGGCAGTACGCAAGCAAGTGCCTCTATAGGACAAGCCCAAAAATATGGTTCCTTCTAATGGTTGGACATCTGGGACTCACGCCATCGTCAACGTAGTCAATAAACGAGAGAATTACACTACGAGCGGCTGACACCAGGGACCCAGCAAGTCGTGCAGTTTTTTTTGAGGAACAAGCAGTTTTTTGAGACAATGAGGAACAAGCAGTTGTTATTTATACTAGTTTTAGCGACGGATCAGGGTAACACCGGGGCTGTGTGGGGGCTGTGGCCCGTCTAGCCAGGGTTTTATTTATGTTTACCACATCATGAGCCCAGTTGTGTTTTTTTCTTGCTGAAAATGGCTAGCCCAGTTCTATTTTTTTAAAGAAATACCCAAAGAAGGCCTACTTGCTTTATCGGCCCTGCTGGGCTGCAAATGTTTCAAGACGAGGAGAGTTTCATTCGGTTTGCCCAGAAATGGCCTGTACATTTTTAAAACACATCAAACCAGGAATTAGTTTCAATTTTTTTTCATTACAAGATCTTAAATTCCATTGATTTTTATGTGTGGACAATTATTTGGATTTTATATTTATATAAATTATTTTTCAAAACAGTTTGAATGTGAATCGATATTTCTGGATTAAAAACAGTTGACCGCACCGAAATATGCAAAATTTCATATACTTTTTAACCGTGGCCACAATATGGGGTGTAATGGTAACAAAAAGAAGATGGGATCCAAAAAAAATAATGGCAGATGGGCTGTATGCTGTTTTCCACAGATTTGAGGCTGACTTGTGCGCCTACTACAGGTTGACGCGTATGCTTTCATAAAAAAGGTTGGCCTTTGCAAGCCTCTGTCAACTTAGTCAACACACGAGAGCAGTGACTGTTGGATATCCATCCAACGGCTGTCGTGCTTCTTCAATCTTTGCTCTTCATGCTCCAGCCGCTCAAACAAGCGCCGGCGGGACTGCCTGCTCCCTCCTCCCGCGGCCGGCTATGCTGCCGCGTAGGCCTCACGGCCCCATCATACTCCCATCGCTGGCCTAGCCATCCCTCTACTCACCCACACATGCTGTTATTCTCCGGCGATGGCAGACAAACCAGTAAACCCTCGTACTCCTCCGCGTGGGAAACAACTGCCAAGTATTCCCTGGTTCTGTGTCGTTCCCTTCCTAGGCCTCGCCGTCGTCCATCGCCCTGGTGCTCTCGGCGCGACCTGGTCAACATGGTCAATGAAAGACATCCATCGGAAGTGGACTGTACGTGGAGAGGCTGACAGCTGGGTCCACGGCCGCACGCAAGGAAATGCCTCCTTATTACGCGCAAAATAATGATTCCTCCACCTGACAGCTAGGACCCACAGGAAGGGCCTCTGTATTTCGCGAAAAAATGTTCCCCTCGCTGACAGGTCGGACCCACCAGCTATATCTTCGCACGCAAGGAAGTGCCTCCTTATTACGCCCTAAAAATGAATACCCCCCTACTAGCTGGGACCCACCATATTGTTGGGCTGACTTGTGGGCCTACTAAGTTGACGGGCACGGAGGGCTTTGTCAACTTAGTCAATACTCCAGTGACCGTATGATGTCCATCCAATGGCCATACTGCATCTTCAACCTCTGGTCTTCTTGCTCTAGCCACCCAAAGCAGCACCGGTCATGCCACCTGCTCCTGCCTCCCGTGGCCGGCTATGCTACCTCCTGCTCCTGCCTCCCGTGGCCCGGCTCCGCGTCGTCCCCTTCCTAGGCCTCGCTGTCGTCCACCGCCGTGGTGCTCTCGGCGCGGCGTGGTCAATGACTGACTTCCATCAGAAGAGTAATGTACGTGGAGAGGCTGATAGTGGGTCCACGACAGCCGTAAGGAAGTGCCTCCTTATTACGCGAAAAATAATTATTCCTCAACCTTACAGCGGGGACCCACCGGACGGGCCACCAGTATTTTGCGAAATAGATCGTTTCCCCCTGACTGCTGGGATCCACCAGACAGGCCACCGTATTTCGCGAAAAAACATTCCCCCCGCTGTCAGCTCGGACCCACCGGAAGTGCCTCCTTATTACGCACAAAAAAATGAATACTCCCCCGGCTAGCTGGGACCCACCTTGGTGGGAGGCTGTCTTGTGGGCCTACTAAGTTGACGGGGCCGAAGGGCTTTGTCAACTTAGTCAATATGAATGATTCTAGCTCTACTGATCGTACGATGTCCATCCAACGCCCGTAGTGCTTCTTCAACCTCTGGTCTTCTTGCTCCAGCCGCCCAAAGCAGCACCGGTCGTGCCGCATGCTCCTGCCTCCCGTGGTCGGCTGTGCTGCCGCGGAGGCCTCACCGCCCCCTACTATTCCCACCGCTGGCCAGGCTCTGCGGCGACGGCAGCCTCACACCGCAGCCGAACCAGTGAACCCTCGTACTCCTCTCCGCGCGGGCTTCCACTGCCGCATCTTCCCCGACTCCGCGTCGTCCCCTTCCTAGGCCTCGTCGTCGTCCACCACCGTGGTGCTCTCTGCGTGGCGTGGTCAACATGGTCAAGGAACAACTTCCATCGGAAGAGTACTGTACGTGGAGAGGCTGACAGCTGGGTCCACAGCCACAGCCCAGTTTTTTTGTGATTTGCCAATTAAGTCGCTTTGTCAGGCCTGTTGGGCTGCAAATCTTTCAAGACGAGGAGAGCTTTTCATTCGGCTAGCCGAGAAAATGGCCCATCAGTAATGAGAAATGGGCTGTTCATTTTTAAAACACATCAGACTGACAATTAGTTTCAAATATTTTTTTTTCATTTCAAGATTTTAAATTACATTAATTTTTATGCGTGGAGAATTTGTTGGATTTTATATTGATATACATTTATATTTAAAATCTGTTTGAATGTGAGTCGAAATTTCGGGATTAAAAATAGTTCGGACCGCACCAAATATGCAAAATTTCGTATAATTTTTTAACCGTGGCCACAATATGGGCTGTAATGCTAACAAAAAGAATCTGGGCTCCAAAAAAAACCTTAAGAATTAGCAAATGGGCTGTAAATTATTAGAAATAATGGCAGATGGGTTGTATGCTGTTTTCCACAGATTTGAGGCTTTCCTAAAAAAAGGTTGACGCACAAGCAGTGACGGTTGGATGTCCATCCAATAGCCGTCATACTTCTTCAATCTCTGCTATACCTGCTCCAGCCTCTCAAACAAGCGCCGTGGCTCGCTGCTCCCTCCTCTCCACGGCGGTGTGTCTTTGCCTTGCAGAGCCTCACCGCCGCACCGTACTCCCATCGCTGGCCTAGCCATCCCTCTACTCACCCACACCTGCTGTTATTCTCCGGCGATGGCAGACGAACCAGTAAACCCTCGTACAGTCATACTCCCCTCCGCGTCGGCATCCACTGCTGCGTCTTCCCCGGCTCCGCGTCGTCCCCTTCCTAGGCCTCGCCATCGTCCACCGCCGTGGTGCTCTCGGCGCGGCGTGGTCAATGTGGTCAATGACCGACTTCCATCGGACGTGGACTGTACGTGGAGAGGCTGACAGCTGGGTCCACGACCGCATCAAGGAAGTGCCTCCTTATTACACGCAAAATAATTATTCCTCCACCTGACAGCGGGGACCCACCGGACGGGCCACCATATTTTGCGAAAAAACGTTTCCCCCTGACTGCTGGGACCCACCAGCTACACCTTCGCACGCAAGGAAGTGCGTCCGGGCAAAAAAAACAAAACGATTCGCCCCCCTAACTGCTGGGACCCACCAGCTACATCTTCGCAGGCAAGGAAGTGCCTGACAGTTGGGACCCACCTGGTCAAAGCGTACGTAGCGTTGTCATTCTGGTCGCGAACGTGTACGTACATACTGGTCGATGTAGAGGCGCGCACGTGTCATAGATGTAGAGGTGCGCACATGTCGTAGTAGAGGCGCGCACGTAGCATGTACACGAACGTACAACGACGAGGGTGCAAGAAAGAAAATACGGCCACGTACGTACATACGGGTAGGGTCTCGAACGCCTACTCGCGCATACGTACATGGCTGGGTCGCAACAGAGAAACAACATCATCGTCGTGTTCATAGGGAGGAAACGGAATGCGTCGTGTTCATCGGGAGGCAACGGAACGCGTGGGAGCCAACCGGCTGGGTCGGAATGGAATGCGTGGTCGTGTTCATCGGGAGGGCTTGGACGGAACAGGCGATGGAAACGAGGCCTGGCGTACCACACAAGGCGGAAACGACCTTGTGTTCGACCGGCCACGTTCGAATTGGGGGTCCTGTTGATCGGGAGGGGTGTGGCGTACCACAAAACGGAGGAAACGGACCTCCTACGGTCGAAACGGGGGTCCTGTTGATCGGGAGGGGTGTGGCGTGCCGCAAAGCGGACGAAATGGACTTGTGTTGGGCGCCACGGTCAAAGCGGGGTCTGTTGATCGGGAGGGTGTGGCGCATCGAGCGCCACTGGTCAAACGGGGTCTGTTCGCCGGGAGGGTGTGGCGTGCATAAGCAGGACTCCACGAGATACTATTCATCTCCACCGTCGACCTCCTCCAGCCTCCACGGGCTACCGCGGACCTCCTCCAGCCTCCACGGGCTCCAGTTCATCCAGCCTCCACCGCGCGCTACTCCACAGGCTACTGTTCAACCACCCCTCCACGGGCACCCCTCCACCGTCTACTGTTCATCCAGCCCTCCACACCACGGGGTCCTGTTCAACCACCCC
The DNA here is from genome assembly GCA_021437245.1 of Aegilops speltoides. NCBI lineage: Eukaryota > Viridiplantae > Streptophyta > Magnoliopsida > Poales > Poaceae > Aegilops > Aegilops speltoides. The sequence goes on along the minus strand of CM038143.1, from coordinate 470,162,252 downwards.
TCCACGGCCACCCCTCCACCGTCTACTGTTCATCCAGCCCTCCACACCACGGGTTCCTGTTCATCCAGAGGCAACGCCACCGCTCACTGTTCATCCAAACCCCCGCAACACTCACTATTCATCCAATCGATCGGCTTGATTAGCGCAGATGGCGAAGAATCGCTCCACGGGTTCGATTAACGACCATCGATCGATCGCCGAGTTCGATGCAGCGTAACTGCGGTCTGCAATCGCTTCGGGTTGATTAGAGCCCAACGCCTCGCTTCGGGTTCGATTAGAGCCAACGCCTTGCACACACGCAGCGTACTGTCTGAGAAAGCGATGCATCGCTCCGCCCCGTCCTCCCACCGTAACCGGCAACTCGCCGAAATTTTCCTCCCCCTCGCTTCTACCACGGTTTTTTCCGTCATGGACGGCCCAAAGAATGTCATGCAGCTGCGTCTCCGGCCCGCCCAGGACGAAAATCCCATTTTCTGTCATGATTTTTTGTCATAGAAGTAGGAGCCCACCACATCTATGATGATACCGGGTTTTGTCACAATTATCGTCATAGAAGTGTCATATGTATGACAATTTTTTTTTCCGTTCGGCCCAAAATGTCACGGATGTGTCTTTTTTCTGTAGTGATAGCCGTGAGCCATAACGTGGTCTTAGTCTGCCAACGCTTAAAGTATGTACCGGTAAACTTATCCGGTTTCAGTGGAGCGGAAAAGCCACTTGCCAAAAAATTCCTACACATAATAGGTTTTTGGATTGTTGGGTAAATAGGCAATTTCTTGATTAAGTTAATCCACGAATAAATCACTAGCATGGCATTGACACAAATAAATGCATACTGATATTCAGTCAAGTAAGCACATACTACGCTAATTGCAGAAAGATCTACGTACAACGCTAGCATGGCTAAAACAGAAAACAATAGGAGCGGGATAAACGAGTTATACCCTCCAGTAGGCCATGTAGAGGTCGCGGCTTTGGTGGCAGCAGCGACGTCCTCGGTGGCCTTCTTGTCGGCTTCAGCTTTCTCGGCGGCGGCACTTTCGGCGTCGGTGGACATGGTGATGATGAAGGCGACGCAGACGTAGAGGAAGTAGACGATCGAAGCGGCGATCGCAGAATCGCTGCCCAAAAACCTATTCGCCCCTCACCCTGTACAGGAACCAGAAGGGCGTGGTTTCGGAGACCTGCTCTCCCGTCGACCGTGTACGCGGCGGATGGGATGGCATCACCGGCGGCAGCAGAAGCAAGGGAACAACGGTGGGCGTGCGCCGTGGAGCAGATGTGATCTGTTCGTGGCGGCTAGGGTTAGGAGACACCACACACTTATATAGGCGCAACCGCGTGGAGATACGTGGGCTCGACCCACGTCCGAGTCTGTGGCAGCCCAGGATCCGACGTCTCAAATCGTGGCCCAGCTGTCAGAGAACTCTCCGTTAGTGACTGGCAAAAATAAGCGCGTAGGTGTCAGCTTGTCTCGGCTCAATCCCGCAACCCGCGACGCGGCGCGGCGCGGCGTGGCATGGCGAGGCGGGCGGCGGAGGAGGAGTCTGCGAGGGCCTCTTCTATTCTCAAGCTCCAATAGCATGTGAAAGAACATCCCTTATAAAAAGGTCCAACTCCTCTTCCACTTCCGGGGTGGGACTAAACTTCCCACCTCCACCTAGTGCCAATAAACCCACATGGGCTGTTAGAGATTTTCAAAAATTGCTATATGGGCCTAAAGCCCATCTCAAATTTCAGCACGATTCCCTTTCAATTGAGGGCTGCCGCGGCGTGGGCAAAGCCGCGACAGTTTGAGAGCTTCATGATCTCGCGAGGAAATTTGCCCCTACCGTGCTATGTATTGTCGAAACCCAAATAAGTGGTGCACGTGTAGAAGCGCTATTTTGTACTCTTGGTTATGATAGAGCTTATGCAATTAGTAGTAGTGGTAGAAGTGGAGGCATTGGAATTTTTTGGAATAATACAATGGACGTTGAAATTTTGGGTGACTCGGTGTACCATATTGATGCTAAGATAACTGAAACATACATCGATCCGTGGAGGCTGTCCTGCTTTTATGGAGAGGCTCTGACACAGTTGAGGCACCAAACATGGGACCTCATGAGAGGTATATGCAGTTTGAGCGCCCTACCATGGCTATGCATAGGAGATTTTAATGAGGTGCTAAGTCCGGAAGAACACCAAGGAGTTGCTAACCGGAGTAATGCACAGATACAAGGTTTTAGAGACGTTGTTGATGATTGCAGGCTTATGGATGTTGGCTATCATGGGAGGTTTTGGACTTTTGAGAAAAAAGTCACCGGAGGAACTTATACTCGGGTGCGACTGGATCGGGCTCTAGCAAGTGCAGATTGGATGACCAGGTTCCCAAGGGCAGAAGTGACACATCTATCTACAGCTACATCTGACCATGGCCCAATACTGCTGCTTACTCAGGGTGGACAGAACCAAGGTGTACCAAAAAGAAGCTTCAAGTATGAAACAATGTGGGAAACACATGAGTCCTGGAGAGAGACCATAACAACCATGTGGAGCTCGGAAAATCCGGCGAATAATATTGAGTCCTTGAAGCAGAAGTTGGCTGCACTATCTCAAGACTTAGACTGGTGGAACTTTAATACTTTCGGCAGTGTAAGAAAGGAGATCAAGCGCATCAAGCTAGGACTAGAACAGTTGAGGGATGACCTATTGCGTGATAGACCTAGCCATCGGGAGCTGAAACTGAATGAGAACCTAGTAGAATTGTACCACCGCGAGGAGCTAATGTGGAGACAGAGGGCCGGAATAGAGTGGCTAACAGCAGGGGACAGGAACACTAGATTTTTCCATATGAGGGCTAGTCTCAGGCATAGAAAGAACATGATTAAAGCCCTCTCAAATGCCTTGGGGGTGCAGGTTGATGATCCAATGCAGCTCAAGGCCATGGTCCAAGAGTTTTATGAAAGCCTATATACCACCGAAGGGGTGCAGGACATAAAAGAGGTGACGAACCATGTACCTTCCAAGGTAACTCCAGAGATGAATGCAATCTTGTGTGCACCATACACACGAGAAGAGGTGAAAGTCGCTCTCTTCCAGATGTTGCCGACAAAGGCGCTTGGGCCTGATGGATGTCACAGCCCTAGATTAATGCTTGTAGTTAGTGGCTTTGCGTCCATGCATCATGTTTAATTTTCATGAAACTTGAAATGGGGATTGATCCAAGCCCTAGCACCAAATGAAATTCAAATAGGTTCAACCTAAAATAATTTTCAACGAACCCAAAGTGCCTTTGAAAATGTTCATGACTTCTGATAAAGGTTAAAACCTCTGTCAAAAATGATGAATATATTTCTAGGTCATCTCTGGATTTTTGATTTAAATCATTTTGTATTTGGATTTGAGCATTTAATTACTATAAATATTTAAAATGCTCAAATAATTCTGAAACTAAATGTGGGCCACTGGATTAACCCACGAAGTGTCCACAAATTATTTTAGGATTTTATAAAATGCTTTAGTATTTTTACTAAAGCCAAAACAGTTGCAGCAAAATAGAAAATAGAATTTAATAGAAACAACAGAGAGAGAGATAGTACCTGGGCCACTTACCTGTGCGGACCAGGAGCCGGCCCAGCCCACCACCTGGCCCGTGCCAGTCATCACCTACCTCTGCCAAGTGGCGAGGAGGAGACAACAGACGCCTTGCCGAGGCGCCACGCCTCCTCCCTGCTTGCCTGCCTCACCAAGGCGCCTCGAAGCCCCTCCTTGGCGCCGCTCTGGACCCCCCTGGACCCCTCTGCTTCTCCCTCCCTCTCTCCCCCGAACGCTCTCCCCCTCCTCTATTCTTTCTACCCGAACGCCTCCGTCGCCGCCGCTTGCCACCACCGCGGACACCGCCATCCCGGTGACACCCTGAGATGCCCAAGAGCTCCGCCTAGTACCCCTCTTCCTCCTCCTCGATCTGGGCAACACCGGACGCCCCCGAGCGCCTCCACGCCGTCGTCTTCAACCTCCCGACGCCGGATATCTCCATTGCCGCCCCGACTGCTCCGGCCTCTCCCAGAGCTCGCGGTCTGCACCAACCGACTCCCCTTGAGCTCCTCTTCCTCCTCCCCCTTTCCGTTCTCGCTCTCAAGCACCACAGCAACCGCACTGAGCTCGGCCGCACTCGCCGCCGCTACCGCACGTCGCCGTCGTGGCCACCGCCATGTTGGATCGATTCCGAGCACGTCATCGTCTCCGCCGCACTTGCCCGAGCCCGTAGCACTTCCCACGCGCCTCGCCGTGCCCCCTAGCATCGGAGCCGACCTCGCTCGAACTCCGGCGACCGCCAAGGTCATCGCCGGCGACGTGTCCGGCCACCCCAGCACCTCCCACCGCCACCACTGGACGCGCGCGAGCTCCAGCTCCACGTAGCCGCTCCCCGCCGTCGATTTGGCCGCCGGAGGAGGAGACCCGCACCTCTCCGTCGTCCCTGGCCCTGCCGGCGACGAGCCCCGGGTCAACTCCGGCAAGTTTGACCCGGTTTGACCCCTGTTTGACCTCTCGTAGGTCAATGACAGGTGGGGCCCCGCCTTGCTAATTAACATAGGTTAAGACTAACTAAATTTAGTTAGTTTAGTTAACCACTGACACGTGGGGCCCAGTGGTCAGTTTGACCTGGGCCACCCGTTGACCTGCTGACCTCAGCCTTACATCATGCTGACGCAGTAAGTATTTTCTGGAATTAAAATAAATCAAAATGATTTATTTATTTCAGAAAATATTCCAAACTTCTAAAATTCATAGAAATTCAACCGTAACTCCAAATGAAATAAATTATATATGAAAACTGATCACAAAAATCCAATCTATCCATCTGTACTGGTTTCATGCATGTTAGAACAACTTATGACTACTGCTTAGGACAAATGGTATGAATGGCATTTAAATAAACACATGTGGAGTTTGAATTTGAATCTTGTGTTCAAACCAACTCCATTTAACTTGCTGCTAGTTGCATTAGCTCGAACTACAGCATATTGACATGTCATGATCATGCATCATATTGTGCATTGCATTGATTGTGTTCTTCCTTGTTTGCCGGTGTTTGTCCCCTCTCGATAGACGCGTTTCGACGATGTGATCAATGCCACCGATGAAGAGCTATACTATCTTCAGAAGTGCCAGGCAAGCAAAACCCCCTTGTTCATTCTGATACAATCCCACTCTCTTGCTCCTGCTCTCTTTTACTGCATTAGGACAACAACGATTCAACTGTTACTTGCTGCGGTAGCGAACCCCTTTATCCTCTGCATGACATGTCATTGCCACAGTAAATAGATGAAACCCACTAGCATGAGTAGGAGTTGTTTGAGCCCTGTTGTGCCTACTCATTCATGCTTGTTTGTCATGCCTGCTACTACTTAGAGTTGAGTCAGGTCTGATTCATCGGGGATGAATCAGAGGTGTGCGAACATGTCCTACTATGTGTGAGCTAAGTGTGTGAACCCGATTTGGTAAAGGTAGCGGTGAGAGGCCATGTAGGAGTACATGGTGGGTTGTCTCATTGCAGCCGTCCTTAGGAACTGAGTTTTGTGTATGTGATCCATGAATAGTTACTACCACACATTGGGTTCCGATAACTCGACCCCTCTCGGCTTATTAATCAACTTGATCTCTGTCCAGGAGTTGCAACTAGTTTCTGGTGTTTGTAGGTAGTGTTAGTAGTCTACCAAATGGCACCCGTCTGAGTGGGCTTGGGACAGACTAAACCTGATGTACGGTGTCCCAAGTGGCACCGGATGGTGGGCTTGGGAACCTGCTCACATCGTTTGGGGCCGTGGCGACACCCGGCGGATCTCCTTGCGGATGGAACCCGAATAGGCGATAAACCTGGACTAGAGACTTGTGTGGTTAGTCAGGTCGTGGCCGACACCCTCGCTGGGCTTCCGCTTGAAGGTCGCCGAGTACATGTCGTGTAAACGATGATAAGTGGTGAGAGCGTGTGTGAAGAAGTACACCCCTGCAGGGTTAATATGATCTATTCGAATAGCCGTGTCCGCGAAAGAGGACTTCTGGGTTGCCTGTACAGTTCATAGACAAGTGAAAGTGGATACTCTAAAATGCGCAAGATAAGCGTGAGTGCTATGGATGGCGTTCTCGTAGGGAGACGGGAGCGGATCCATAGTGGTGTATTGATATGGTGAATATGTGGACTCGTATGCGCCACCTCAAAAGAGTTACTTGCGGTCATAGTTCAGGTTAGCCATCGAGTCAAAGCTGGCTTGCTGCAGTTAAACTCCACCACCCCTTTGTTGATCTTGATGCATATGTAGATAGTTCTGATGTAAGTCTTGCTGGGTACATTTGTACTCACGTTTGCCTATTTTATGTTTTTGCAGAGAGACTTCAGTCTTGCTAGTAGTTCCGCGTGGACTTCGACGTTTAGCTTGTTACCTCAGCTACGATCTTGTGCCCTAGGCAGGATCTGGTAGATAGTCAGGCTTCTCAGCCTTTTTCATTTGTAGATGTCTGTACTCAGACATGTTAAGCTTCTGCTTGTGCTTTGACTTGTATGCTCTGAATGTTGGGTCATGAGACCCATGTTTGTAATATCTCGCTCCTCGAAGCCTATTGAATAAAATACTTTGTAGAGTCATGTTGTGATGCCATGTTGTATTTGCACATATCAAGCATATTGTGTGTATGTTATTGAAATGCTTGGTATGTGTGGGATCTGACTATCTAGTTGTTTATCCTTAGTAGCCTCTCTTACGGGAAATGTCTCCTAGTGCTTCCTTTGAGCCATGGTAGCTTGCTACTGCTCCGAACACTTAGGCTGGCGGCATGTGTCCTTCTTCGTTCCGTGTCCGTCCTTCGGGAAATGTCACGCGATGAATACCGGAGTCTGTTAGCTGCTACAGCCCGGTTCACCGAGTCTGCTAGCCCAGTGCTACAGCACTGGATTCACTTTCTGATGACCGACACGTTTGATCTTTGGGTCATGGATGCTGTCCTGTAAGTTTGTGCCACTTTGGGTTTACGACTAGCCATGTCAGCCCGGGCTCCTTATCATATGGATGCTAGCGACACTATCATATACGTGTGCCAAAAGACGCAAATGGTCCCGGGCAAAGGTAAGGCGACACCCGTGGGGATACCGTGCATGAGGCCACAAAGTGATATGAGGTGTTACATGCAAGATCGATGTGGCATTGAGTCGGGGTCCTGACAATGGATTTCCAGCTCACTTTTATGAAAGACACTGGGATCTGCGTGGAGTTGAAGTAACCACTACTGTGCTCTGGATTGTCAAGGGGGAGGAGAGTGCTGAAGCTATAAATGAGACTGTGCTAGTCCTGATCCCTAAAATAGCAAGCCCGACACTTATGTATCAATTCAGACCAATAAGTTTGTGCAATGTTCTTTACAAAATAGCTTCTAAGGTAATAGCTAATAGATTAAAACAAATATTGCATTTCATTATCTCCCAGGAACAATCAGCCTTTGTTCCGAGCAGGCTCATCACCAACAACATTATATGCGCTTATGAGTGCCTTAATTTCATGAAGAGGAACATGTCGAAGAACAATAGCTTCTGTGCACTCAAGCTTGACATGGTGAAGGCCTATGACAGGTTGGAGTGGCCATATTTGCAGGCTGTCATGGTTAAACTGGGTTTTGACCAGTCATGGATCAACACGGTGATGGGTATGATTAACTCCGTATCATTCTCTGTTTTATTCAATGGAGAGAGATTAGAACAGTTTAAACCCACGAGAGGTATTAGACAGGGAGATCCCATTTCCCCTTATCTCTTTTTGATTGCAGCAGAGGGCCTTTCGTGCCTTTTGAAATCTCGTTCTCAGTCATCAGCTCTTCAAGGCATTAAGGTGGCACCTACGACTCCGGCAGTAAACCACCTATTATTCGCAGATGACAGCCTGTTGCTTTTCAAATCGAGTAATGATGGTGCTAATGAAGTATCAAACCTACTTAATGCTTATTTTGTTGCATCTGGTCAGAGAATTAATCATGAGAAATCATCAATATTTTTTAGCACAGGATGTCCCCAAGCAATGAAAGAAGGCATTATGAACTCTTTGAATGTACACAATGAATCCCTCAGCGACAGATACCTGGGACTGCCCACAGATGTTGGCCAATCAGTCAATGGAACATTTAGATATCTTCGAGACTTGGGAGAAAGTCAGAGGGTGGATGCAGAAGTTATTATCTGCTGCAGGAAAAGAAGTCTTAATTAAGAGTGTAGCTCAAGCTATCCCAATTTACTCTATGGCTTGTTTCAGATTGCCAAGGGGTCTTTGTGACAGCATCACTTTGATCATTCGGCAGTTTTGGTGGGGCAGTAAGCGGGGAAAACGGAAACCCAACTGGGTCTCGTGGGACGTGATGACTCGTCCGAAAAGCCTTGGGGTATGGGATTTAGAAATATAAGGCGTTCAACCTAGCATTTCCCTCCCTCCAGGCTTGGAGGATCTTAGAAGACCCGCTAACGCTCATCTCAAGAATTCTCAAGGCAGTCTACTTCCCATCATGTTCTTTTTTGGATGCTGAACTTGGGCCTCATCCATCACGGATTTGGCGGTCACTTCTTGATGGCAGAGAGATTCTCAGGCAGGGTCTTATCAGGAGGATTGGAGATGGCAAATCTACACATATTTGGACAACAAATTGGATACCGGGGACAGGTTTGAAGCGGCCGATACAGTCTCTCATTCCTGAACCGCCAACAATGGTCTCGGAGCTCATCGATGTTATAGAGGCAACATGGAAAGAGGAACTAGTTCACTCGGTGTTTACAGCATATGATGCCGAGCTGATTCTTCAAATTCCACTCTGTATTAGGCAGATTGAGGACTTTTGGGCTTGGCATGAGGATAGGAAAGGGATCTTCTCAGTGAGGTCCTGTTACCGTATGATAATCAACACAAAACTGTCCAGGGAAGGCTGGCTCGAAGAAAATGCAGTGCGGTCGAGCTCTGATGTGGAAGGTAAAGCATGGTCCTCACTTTGGCATCTCCGAGTTCCTTAAAAACTGAAAGTTCTTCTCTAGAGGTTGGCGCAGAAATCTTTGCCGACTGGGGACCTCTTAAACCACAGAAATATGGCCATTACCAGCGAGTGCAGTATGTGTGGTGCGGAGGATAGCTGGCGCCACTCTTTGATGCAATGCAACATGTCTAGATGTGTCTGGGCCCTAGCACAAGAAGAAATGGTGGAGCACATGCTATGTACTGAAGAATATGATGCAAAATCCTGGTTGTTTGCTATGCATGATAGTATGTCAGGGGATGAGTTCACTACTATGGTAGTTACTTTGTGGGAAATTTGGAGTGCTCGGAGGAAGGCGATACACGAATCAGTATTTCAAAGTCCATACTCCATCCATGGCTTTGTTTCCTCCTATCTCTCGGAGATTAAGGTACTTCAGTCTGCTAGTGCCGTCAAGCCCCCAAGATCGGCTCCGAGTCCAAGGCACCGGATCTCTCCACCGGATGGGATGTTCAAAATCAATGTTGATGCATCAGTGTCGTGGCATGGCAGGTATGGAGTAGTTGCAGCTATCTGCAGGAGTGGAGATGGCCTTTTTCAAGGAGCTTCGGCAGTACATTTCAACAACATTAGAGATCCTGCCACCCTCAAGGCGCTTGCTACCAGAGAAGCCCTTGCCTTGGCGGAGGATCTCTATCTTCATAAGATTTCCGTCGCTTCTAATTGTTTGGAAGTAGTGGAAGCCATCAACAAGGGATCGACTTCAGTCTACAGCACCATTCTACATGAGATAAAAGAACACTCTTCGACCTTTTTACATGCTACCTTTAAGCACGAAAATAGAACTTCGAATACCGAAGTACTCAATCGAGCAAAGCACACACTTTCTCTTGGGGCTGGCCGTCATGCTTGGTTAGGACAACCCGGTGATCTTATCTTCGTCCCTGTAAACATTGTGACAGATGAATAAAGCTTTGTGTGATTACCTCAAAAAAAATTGAGGGCTCTTTATTGCACCATGTCACACGGCCCCACCCACGTGTAGTTCGCTCCTTATCCACCCCTTGACCGTTCTTCTTCCTTCCCTAACTACCCAATCTCCTCCTTGTCATGACCGTCGAGGTCAGCTGCTCGTCGTTGCTGCAACCACGTCTGCGTCGCCTGTGATGGGCGTTTGCGTGCTACAAGCGTACAACCATGGCGAGGCAGTGTTGCGGCCGGCGTTGTGCACTGCTACAACCACCACGTCGTGGTGCTACAACCGGCAACTGGTAGTGCTGGAACGTGCTATGGGGCGTGCTGCAACCCTAAGGAAAAAAATGCTACATCACGGAGACCACGTGCTGGGAACCGGTCGCCAGAGCTGCGTCCAACGACATAAATTGCTACATTCGACAATGATTTTTGCTGAAACCGGACGAGCGTTGGCACAGCAGAGCTGCAACCACGGTGAAAAAATGCTACGGCCGGCATTCTTTTTTGTTGGAACCAGTCAAGTGTCTGTGCCGCAGAGCTGCATCCATGGCAAAATAATGTTACAACTGGTAATTGTTTTTACTAGAACCAACACGAGCGCCGAACGGCCACATGACACCACTAGAGTTGCTACCATGGGTCCATCTCCACCGGAGCTATGACCATCTTCACAGAGCTGCAGCCATCTCCCCCAGAGCTGCAACCATGGGTGCACATTGTTGCATGCGTGGAGCCGATGAGAAACTCAATGGTGACGGACAGCGTGGGCGGCCATGCCGGTGGTTCTTCGAGGTTTGTTGCCTCGGGCATCCATGGTGATTGTTGGCGGCTGCTCGCTATTTTTTCCCTTAGTTTTTCATTTGATGCGTTTTTAGGGAAGAAAATGATTCGGGAGACCATGATATGACGACCACATGGGATGGAATCGGACGCCCGCGCGGTGACCAGCGGAAAATTCGTCCGGCCAACCGACGCCTATCACTCTCCAATTTCAAATAGCAAGAAATAAATAATAGAGACATTTCAAAAGAGTATTGCTGGAAATACCGGGATTCATTTTTTTAAATCCAAGGTAACTCACAAATGCTTGATTTGAAGCTAGGATTTTTATGTGATTTGTCCAATTTGGAGCTGCTAAGAAATGTTACAGACGCCGTGTCAACTGCCGCCACTGCGTCGGCCTCATCCGCCACCGCACCGGCAAGCACCTCATGGTGGCCGAGCTCAACCCGTGCTTCTTCGAACCGGAAACCTGTTGCACGCTCTTCTGCATGGTGGACCTGTACTCGTGGGTCGAGAAGGAGCCCGACTTGAAGAAAATATGCCCTAGAGGCAATAATGAAGTTATTATTTATTTCCTCATATCATGATAAATGTTTATTATTCATGCTAGAATTGTATTACCCGAAAACATAATACATGTGTGAATACATAGACAAACATAGTGTCACTAGTATGCCTCTACTTGACTAGCTTGTAAATCAAAGATGGTTAAGTTTCCTAACCATAGACATGAGTTTTCATTCGATTAACGGGATCACATCGTTAGGAGAATGCTGTGATTGACTTGACCCATTCCGTTAGCTTAGCACTTGATCATTTAGTATGTTGCTATTGCTTTCTTCATGACTTATACATGTTCCTATGACTATGAGATTATGTAACTCCCGCTTACCGGAGGAACACTTTGTGTGCTACCAAATGTCACAACGTAACTGGGTGATTATAAAGGTGATCTACGGGTGTCTCCAAAGGTACTTGTTGAGTTGACGTATTTTGGGATTAGGATTTCTCACTCCGATTGTCGGAGAGGTATCTCTGGGCCCTCTCGGTAATGCACATCACTATAAGCCTTGCAAGCAATGTAGCTATTGAGTTAGTTACGGGATGATGCATTACGTAACGAGTAAAGAGACTTGCCGATAACGAGATTGAACTAGGTATTGAGATACCGACGATCGAATCTCGGGCAAGTAACATACCAATGATAAAGGGAACAACGTATGTTGTTATGCGGTTTGACCGATAAAGATCCTCGTAGAATATGTAGGAGCCAATATGAGCATCTAGGTTCCGCTATTGGTTATTGACCGGAGACGTGTCTCGGTCATGTCTACATAGTTCTCGAATCCGTAGGGTCCGCACGCTTAAAGTAAGATGACAGTTATATTATGAGTTTATGTGTTTTGATGTAGCGAAGGTTGTTCGGAGTCCCGGATGTGATCACGGACATGACGAGGATTCTCGAAATGGTCGAGACATGAAGATCTATATATTGGATGGCTATATTTGGACATCGGAAATGTTCCGGGTGAGATTGGGACAATACCGGAGCTCCGGGAGGTTATCGAAACCCCCCGGGAGGTATATGGGCCTTATTGGGCCTTAGTGCAAAGGAGGGGAAAGGAGCAAGAGAGGCGCGCCCCCCAAGCCCAATCAAATTGGGAGGGGGCCGGCCCCCTTCCTCCTCCTCCTTCCTCTTCCTTCCTCTCCCTCTCCTAATAGGAAAGGGGAGTCCTACTCGGTGGGAGTTGGACTCCCCCCCTGCGCCGCCACCCCCTTGGCGGCCCCTCCTCCACTACTTTATATACGGGGAGAGGGCACCCCATAGACACAACAATTGATCATTGATCTCTTAGCCGTGCGGTGCCCCCTCCACCATAGTCCTCCTCGATAATATCGTGGCGGTGCTTAGAGCGAAGCCTGCGACGGTAGAACATCATCATCGTCACCACACCGTCGTCTTGTGGAACTCTCCTCGATACTCTTCGGATCGAGTGCAGGGGGCGTCATCGAGCTGAACGTGTGCAAGAACTCGGAGGTGCCGTAGTTTCGGTGCTTGATCGGTCGGGCTGTGAAGACATACGACTACATCAACCGCGTTGTGCTAACGCTTCCGCTTTCGGTCTACGAGGGTACGTGGACACACTTTCCCCTCTCGTTGCTATGCATCACCATGATCTTGCCTATACATAGGAAATTTTTTGAAATTACTACGGTCCCCAACATGACTGCTCCAACATCTCGGACAGGCAGCGGGGGCGCGGCGATGGCATCCTCGCCCACGGTAGGCTCCTCTGGTCGTTTGACTTCTCTTTCTGCATCCTCGCCTACGACCCTTTCGAGGAGAAGCCGGTGCTTTGCCAGATCAAGTTTCCGCGTGTGCTTCACCCACTGCACTTCGCGTCCACCATCAACGGCGACCCACACCGCTGCTTTGTTAGAATAAATCTGAAGTATACCGTTGATCATCCGAGGACCAAGCAATCACACGAGCACGACACCGAGATTTGTTAACGAGGTTCACCGATATGGCTACACCCCCGGGGCCTGACTATGGGCGCTCCTCCCATGACACCGCTACAATACCGCACCCGGTCGCCCTGGACGCCGGCACATGCCCTCGGCTTTCCCTGCGTTTCGGTGCTATTATGTTGGCATAGGTTACATCATGTGTCTAGCCCCGCTATATATGATAGGCCTAGGATACAAGTGTCCTACTTGGACACGACTCCATATCCTATCTAAACACAATACAACTACAAGTCCAATTGTAACCTACCTTGTACACAATATTCGACACAACTCTAACAAACTCCACCTTGGCGAATATTCTCCACCACCTTGAATTCGGCCATGTGTCAAACTTACATGTACATTGGACTTGAGCTTATACCATGAGAACCACTGCTACTCCAAAGAATCCATGTGACTCCTCACCTGCAACTTGTAGTACCTTCTTTTCTTGACCACAGTCAACACTCGAGCAAAATTAAGTTCCTTGTTACTCTAGTTTGTGCTCCCAACTTCCAGAGTATCAGTTCAACACCATCACACATCGATCACTGACTTGCGTGAAAGTGAACAACTCACATATTGGGTGTCGCACATAAGAGTTACCTGAACTCAACATCACCGCTCTTCCTTGACCGCCTCTCTGAAACTTGAAGGAATTTCACCATTGCTTGTAGTCATCCCGAGCCAAATTCGCAGTTCTCTCACTACATGTATGACCACCAGAGCCCTGGCCCGTCTTCATGTCCCATGCATACCGCACGCCTCGCTGCTATTACCACGTCGAGCCTCCGCTGTCCTGGTCGAGTCCAAGGGTCGCGAACCCACACCACTCAACCCCCACTGCAGAGTACCACCAATCATCACCGACCGATGATGAGTTTCATGCTTCCATCAGACCATTGGGCTCCAGTCCGAACTACATGTCCCTCGCTTTTCCCCCTGCTGAATAGGCTTTGACTCCGTTGACTTATGTCGTAGCCCCTCAATCAGCACTGAGTGAAGTCTTCCAGACTCTAGCTCCACCTTCAACATGACTCCATGGTAGATGAGCAATCCACCCCCATGCCCCGTTGAGTTCAAGCTCTCATGGGAGCACCGTCTTGAATCAACCCGTGCCATAGTCTTGTCAAAGCCACACAAGCGCATGGGCCTATGCCACATGTTTCCATGCCCAGAACTCGGTCACCATCAGCATCACGCTCCTATGTCGTCATCACGAATCCCACCACCGTATTCTGTACCAACCGACATCCATGTTGATCCGTCAGACTGTCTTGTCCGACCCAGGCGAACATATCCGACTGCAACCATGCTCCACCCCGCACCATGACCGCGCGCACATCTATGCATGTCTTGGATGCCATGTGTATGCATGATCTTCACAATGCACTTCCAGGCTCCTCTGAACCATATAAGCACGTCGCCAATCTGCTAAACTCCTGGTAAAACATCGTACGCAATTTGCAATGCATCAGATAGCTGCTTCCAGGGAAGCTCTTGTGACTGTACAAGTGTGCCGCCACACCTCCCAATGCTCCTTTTCTGAATCCAAATGATGTTCATGCTAACGTCAATATCATATATAACGCAGATCTTTTTTTTGTCCAAACAAAATCTCAGTCTTGATTCCTTCGGTTCAGCACGGCACATCATCCAACACCTCTTGCACGCACACCAGCCCTGCCTCCGGCTTTGCTGCCTTGGGTTGGCCTACAACACATGCTTTTCCCTCACAAAAAACAATGCTAACCCACCATCCGAGCCTGCTTGGGCTGCACCAACCTCGCCTCGGGCCTGCCGCTTTGCGCCACGCACCGCCTTTCGCTGCCAGCCCCTCGTGGCCCTTGTGCCATGGGCCGCAGCACGACCGCATCGCCGCAGCTGCACTCGCCTCGTGCACGTCGCTCTGCATGTGCTGATGCTGGGCGGCAGCGCGTGTGCCGCTGCCAGGTGCCTGCTGCTTCCGATCCAATCTAGCCGACTCCGCTTCCAATTGCTTCATCGAAGATACAACACGACCAATGCATCTGCTCCTGCATCATAACTCGCCATTGAATTATCCCGTATTATGATTGCTTCCTGCAGACTTCCGTCGACTGTTTCTTCCTTCCTCTAGATCAACAATCTACAACCTTCGAACAACCTAGCTCATGATACCACTTGTTAGAATAAATCCGAAGCATACCGTTGATCATCCGAGGATCAAGCAATCACATGAGCACGACACCGAGATTTGTTAACAATGTTCACCGATATGGCTACATCCCCGGGGCCTGACTATGGGTGCTCCTCCCATGACACCGCTACAATACCGCACCCGGTCACCCTGGACGCCGAAACATGCCGCCGGCTTTCCCTGCATTCCGGTGCTATTATGTTGGCATAGGTTACATCGTGTGTCTAGCCCCTCTATATATGAGAGCCAAGGATACAAGTGTCCTACTTGGACACGACTCCATATCCTATCTAAACACAATACAACTACAAGTCCAACTATAACCTACCTTGTACACAATATTCGACACAACTCTAACAACTTGTTAGAATAAATCCGAGGCATCTAGCTGATCATCCAAGGACCAAGCAATCACACAAGCACGACACCAAGATTTGTTAACGAGGTTCACTGATATGGCTACATCCCCGGGGCCTAACTATATGCGCTCCTCCCCATGACACCGTCACAATACCGCACCCTGGCCGCCTTGGCGCCAGCACACGCCGCCGGCTCCCCCGCGTGCCTGTGCTATTATGTTGGCATAGGTTACATCGTGTGTCTAGCCCCGCTATATATGAGAGGCCTAGGATACAAGTGCCCTACTAGGACACGACTTCATATCCTATCTAAACACAATACAACTACAAGTCCAACTACAACACCTTGTACACAATATTAGACACAACTCTAACATGCTTGAAGGTGAGCGAGGGCCGCCTGCGGTACGTGCAGATCCATGGCTCCGACAACAAACTAGTGGTCAGCATGTGGACACTGTCCTTCAATGATCCGTCGGAGGCGAAATGGGAGCCGACGGACGAGGTGCCATTGGCTAAGATCTGGAGCCATGAGAGCTAGAGAAGGACTCCGCTGCGGCCGGGGGTGGTGCCCACGGTGGCACTCTTCGACCCAATGAAGGCGCGCGAGGTCTACTTCTTCCTGGACAGGCACATCTTCTCCGTCGACCTATGGAACGGGAGCGTGGTGCAGTGGGACAAGTTCGAAGGTTTGGGGATACCAGACCTCTCCTCTCGCCTGGTCCATGCTTGGCAGTTTCCGCCGGAGCTCGCCGATGTTGAGTATGTATTTTGTACTGCACATGTATTGGAGTTGTGGCCCACCTCCTAGTCTTGTATAGTTGAGGTAGATGGCTTTCCTTGTATTATATATGCGCGCACCAGCACCCCGATCAATACATTGTATTGCAAATCTTCTGTCTACATGGTATCATCTTTTTTGATCTAACCCTAGGGTCAGTCGCCGCCGCGCCTCCCCGCGCCGCCACCACCGCACCCCACCTCTGCACCGGCCGCCGCTGCGCCCCTTCACCTACTGCCTCGCGCCGCTGCTACCAGTGCCTCGCTTTCGCAACCCGCTGCAGCCGCGCTCGCGTTGCAATACGCCGCATCCCGTTGTTTCGCTCGCTAGTCGCGTCCACGTTGCCACCCATCGCTAGCCAGCCCGTTGACCCATTGATACGTCTTCAATGTATCTATAATTTTTCATTGTTCCATGCTATTATATTACCCCTTTTGGATGTTTATGGGCTTTATTTTATACATTTATATCATTTTTGGGACTAACCTACTAACCGGAGGCCCAGCCCGTATTGCTCTTTTTTTGCCTATTTCAGTATTTCGAAGAAAAGGAATATCAAACGGAGTCCAAACGGAATGAAACCTTCGGGAGCGTGATTTTTGGAATGAACGTGATCCAGAGGACTTGGAGTGCAAGCCAAGAAGTAGCTGAGGCGGCCACGAGGGTGGGGGGCGCGCCCACCCATACAGGGCGCGCCCCCTGTCTCGTGGGCCCCTCGGGCGGCCACCGACCTACTTCTTCCTCCTATATATACACACGTACCCCGAAAACATCCAGGGAGCCTACGAAAAACAATTTCCACCGCCGTAACCTTTTGTATCCGCGAGATCCCATCTTGGAGGCTCCGTCGACGCTCCACTGGAGGGGGAATCGACCATGGAGGGCTTCTACATCAACACCATAGCCCTTCCGATGAGTTGTGAGTAGTTTACTACAGACCTTCGGGTCCATAGTTATTAGCTAGATGGCTTCTTCTCTCTTTTGGATCTCAATACCATGTTCTCCCCTCATTGTGGAGATCTATTCGATGTAACTCTTTTTGCGGTGTGTTTGTCGAGATCCGATGAATTGTGGGTTTATGATCAAGTTTATCTATGAGAAATATTTGAATCTCCTCTGAATTCTTTTATGTATGATTGATTTATCTTTCCAAGTCTCTTCGAATTATCAGTTTGGTTTGGCCTACTAGATTTATCTTTCTTGCCATGGGAGAAGTGCTTAGCTTTGGGTTCAATCTTTCGGTGTCCTTACCCAGTGACAACAGAGGTTGCATGGCACGTATTGTATTGTTGCCATCGAGGATAAAAAGATGGGGTTTATATCATATTGCATGAGTTTATCCCTCTACATCATGTCATCTTTCTTAATGCGTTACTCTGTTCCTATGAACTTAATACTCTAGATGCATGCTAGATAGCGGTCGCTGTGTGGAGTAATAGTAGTAGATGCAGGCAGGAGTCGGTCTACTTTTCGCAGACGTGATGCCTATATACATTATCATGCCTAGATAATCTCATAATTATTCGCTTTTCTATCAATTGCTCGACAGTAATTTGTTCACCCACCGTAATACTTATGCTATCTTGAGAGAAGCCACTAGTGAAACCTATGGCCTCCGGGTCTATCTTTTATCATATAAGCTTTCAATCTACTTTTATTTGCATCTTTACTTTTCAAATCTATATTATAAAATACCAAAAATATATTTATCTTATCATACTATCTCTATCAGATCTCACTTTCGCAAGTGGCTGTGAAGGGATTGACAACCCCTTTATTGCATTGGTTGCGAGTTCTTTGTTTGTTTGTGTAGGTGCGTGGGACTTTTGAGGAGCCTCCTACTGGATTGATACCTTGGTTCCCAAAAACTGAGGGAAATACTTACGCTACTATTGGTGCATCACCCTTTCCTCTTCAAGGAAAACCAACGCAAGCTCAAGACTTAGCAAGAAGGATTTCTAACGCCGTTGCCAGGGAGGTCTTCGCTCAAGTCAAGACATACCAAGTACCCATCACAAACTCATCTCCCTCGCATTTACATTATTTTCCATTTGCCTCTCGTTTTTCTCTCCCCTCACTTCACCCTTGCCGTTTTATTCGCCCTCTCTTTCCCAATCTTCTCATCTCTTTTTTGCTTGCCTTTTTCTGTTTGCTTGTGTGTTGGATTAATTGTTGCCATGGCGCAAGATAATACCAAATTGTGTGATTTCTCCAATACCAATAATAGTTATTTCCTTAGTACTCCGATTGCTCCTCTTAATGATGTTGAGTCTTGTGAAATCAATACTGCTTTCCGGAATCTTGCTATGAAAGATCAATTCGTTGGCCTTCCTAGTGAAGATGCCGCTACTCATCTAAACAACTTTGTTGATTTGTGTGATATGCGAAAGAAGAAAGATATGGATAATGATATTGTTAAATTGAAGTTATTTCCGTTTTCACTTAGAGATCGTGCTAAAATTTGGTTTTCGTCTTTGCCTAAAAATAGTATTGATTCTTGGAACAAGTGCAAAGATGCTTTTATCTCTAAGTATTTTCCTCCCGCTAAGATTATCACTCTTAGGAACAATATTATGAATTTTAAACAACTTGATCATGAGCATGTTGCCCAATCTTGGGAAAGAATGAAATTGATGATTTGCAATTGCCCTACTCATGGTTTGAAGTATGGATGATCATACAAAAGTTTTATGCCGGTTTGAACTTTGCTTCTAGAAATCTTTTTGATTCGGCCGCAGGAGGCACGTTTATGGAAATCACGTTAGGAGATGCTACAAAACTTCTTGATAATATTATGGCTAATTATTCTCAATGGCACACCGAAAGATCTACTCCCTCCGTTCCTAAATATTTGTCTTTCTAGAGATTTCAACAAGTGACTACATACGGAGCAAAATGAGTGAATCTACACTCTAAAATATGTCTATATACATCCGTATGTGGTAGTCCATTCGAAATCTCTAGAAAAACAAATATTTAGGAACGGAGGGAGTACTAGTAAAAAAGTGCATGCTATAGAAGAAATTAATGTTTTGAGTGGAAAGATGGATGAACTTATGAAATTGTTTGCTATTAAGAGTGGTCCTCTTGATCCCAATGATATGCCTTTGTCTACTTTGATTGAGAATAATAACGATCTATGGATGTGAATTTTGTTGGTAGGAATAGTTTTGGAAACAATGCTTATAGAGGAAACTTTAATCCCAGACCGTTCCCTAGTAATTCCTCTAGTAATTATGGAAATTCCTACAATAATTCTTATGGTAATTTTAATAAGATGCCCTCTGATTTTGAAAATAGTGTGAAAGAATTTATGATTTCTCAAAAGAACTTTAATGCTTTGCTTGAAGAAAAATTGCTCAAAGTTGATGATTTGGCTAGGAACGTTGATAGACTTTCGCTTGATGTTGATTCTCTTAAACTTAGATCTACTCATCCTAAGCATGATATCAATGAGTCTCTCAAAGCCATGAGAATTTCCATTGATGAGTGCAAGGAAAGAACCGCTAGATTGCGTGCTAAGAAAGATTTCTTTGTAAAGGCGTGTTCTTCTAGTTTCTATGAAAATAATGATGAAGATCTTAAAGTTATTGATGTGTCCCCTATTAGATCTTTGTTTTACAATATGAATCTTGATAATATAGGGACTGGAGATGAGTCAACTTTACTTATATTCAGAGTTTTTAGATTTTGATGCTAAATTTGGTAAAAGTGGGATTGGAGAGGTCATGACTTTAAATAGCATTGAACCCACTATCTCGGATTTCAAGGAATTTGATTATGATAATTGTTCTTTAGAAGGTTGTATTTCCTTGTTGCAATCCATTGTTAATTCTCCTCATGCTTATAGTCAAAATAAAGCTTTTACCAAACATATCGTTGATGCCTTGAGGCAATCTTATGATGAAAAACTTAATTTGGAAGTTTCTATACCTAGAAAACTTAATGATGAGTGGGAACCTACTATAAAGATTAAAATTAAAGATCATGAGTGTTTTGCTTTGTGTGATTTGGGTGCTAGTGTTTCCAGGATTCTGAAAACTTTATGTGATGTTCTAGGTTTCCATGATCTTGATGATTGCTCTTTAAATTTGCACCTTGCGGATTCCACCATTAAAATGCCAATTGGAAGGATCAATGATGTTCTCATTGTTGCAAATAGAAATTTGGTGCCCGTGGGTTTTATCGTTCTTGATATAGGTTGCAATCTTTCTTGCCCTATTATTCTTGGTAGACCTTTCCTTAGAACGATTGGCGCGATTATTGATATGAAGGAAGGGAATATTAGATTCCAATTTACATTAAAGAAAGGCATGGAGAACTTTCCAAGAAAGAAAGTCAAATTACCTTATGAATCTATCGTGCGAGCTACTTATGAATTGAGTGCTAAAGATGCCACTACTTGAATCTATCTTTGCTTTTATGCCTAGCTAGGGGCGTTAAACAATAGCGCTAGTTGGGAGGCAACCCAATTTTATTTATGTTTTTTTGTTTTTGTTTCTGTTTAGTAATAAATTTTGCATCTACCTTCTGTTTAGATGTGTTTTTATGTTTTAATTAGTGTTTGTGCCAAGTAGAACCTATAGGATAACCTATGATGATAGTTAATTTGATTCTGCCGAAAAACAGAAACTTTGCACGCACAAAATTAGTTCTGTTAAATCACATAAACGTGATTTTGCGTTGATTCTTTTTGCTGATGATCAATATACAAATTTTCCAGGATTTCCTATTTGTGTAGGATTTTTATAGTTCCATAAGTTTGCGTTAGTTACAGACTGCTACAGACTGTTCTGTTTTTTGACAGATTCTGTTTTTCGTGTGTTGTTTGCTTATTTTGATGCATCTATGGCTAGTATTAAGTGGTATGAACCATAGAGAACTTTAAATACAGTACGTTTAACACCAATATAAATAAAGAATGAGTTCATTACAGTACCTTATGTGGTGGTTTTGTTTTCTTTCATTAATGGAGCTTATGAGATTTCCTGTTGAGTTTTGTGTTGTGAAGTTTTCAAGTTTTCGGTAAAGATTTGATGGACTATAGAATAAGGAGTGGCAAAAGCCTAAGCTTGGGGATTCCCATGGCACCCTAAGATATTCAAGAGTAGCCAAAAGCAAAAGCTTGGGGATGCCCCGGGAAGGCATCCCCTCTTTCGTCTTCGTTCATTGGTAACTTTACTTAGAGCTATATTTTTATTCGCCACATGATATGTGTTTTGCTTGGAGCGTCGTGTATGATATTAGTATTTGATTTTTAGTTTTCCACAATCATCCTTGATGTACACACCTTTTGGGAGAAGCCTACTTGATTAGCTCTATGTGCTTCACTTATATCTTTTGAGCTAGATAGTTTTTGCTCTAGTACTTCACTTATATCTTTTAGAGCATGGCGGTGGCTTAATTTTGTAGAAATTGCTAGTCTCTCATGCTTAACTTATATTATTTTGAGAGTCCTATAGAACAGCATGGTATTTTCTATGGTTATAAAATTGTTCCTAGAATGGTAGGCATCCAAGTTGGGTATAATAAAAACTATCATAGGAAGTGAATTGGATGCTATGATCAATTTGATTCTTGATAATTGTTTTTAGATATGGAGGTAGTGATATTAAAGTCATGCTAGTTGGGTGATTATGAATTTAAATAATGCTTGTGTTGAAGTTAGCAAGTCCCATAGCATGCACGTATGGTTAAAGTTGTGTAACAAATTTGAAACATGAAGTGTACTTGGATTGTGCATCCTTATGAGTGGCGGTCAGGGACGAGCGATGGTATTTTCCTACCAATCTATCCCTCTAGGAGCATGCACGCAGTGTTTGGTTTTTGATGACTTCTAAACTTTTGCAATAAGTATATGAGTTCTTTTGACTAATGTTGAGTCCATGGATTATACGCACCTTTACCTTTCCACCATTGCTAGCCTCTTCGGTACCGTGCATTCCCTTTCTCACCTTGAGAGTTGGTGCAAACTTCGCCGGTGCATCCAAACCCCGTGATATGATACACTCTATCACACATAAACCTCCTTATATGTTCCTCAAAACAGCCACCATGCCTACCTATTATGGCATTTCCATAGCCATTCTGAGATATATTGCCATGCAACTTTCCACCGTTCTGTTTATCATCATGACACATTACTTTTGTCATATTGCCATTGCATGATCATGTAGTTAACATCGTATTTGTGGCAAAGTCACCATGCATAATTGTTCATACATGTCACTCTTGATTCATTGCACCATCCCAGTACACCGGCTGAGGCATTCATATAGAGTCATATCTTGTTCTAGTTTCGAGTTGTAATTCATGTGTTGTAATAAATAAAAGTGTGATGATCATCATTATTAGAGCATTGTCCCCCCCCCCCCCAGAAAAAAGAAAGGCCAAAAGAAAAAAAGAAAGGCCAAAGAAAAAAAATAAAAAAAGGAAAAGAGAAATAAAAGAAAAAAATGAAAATAAATAAAAAGGGGCAATGTTACTATCTCTTTTTCCACACTTGTGCTTCAAAGTAGCACCATGTCCTTCATATAGCGAGTCTCATATATTGTGCTTCAAAGTAGCACCATGTTTTTCATATAGTGAGTCTCATATGTTGTCACTTTCATATACTGGTGGGAATTTTTCATTATAGAACTTGGCTTGTATATTCCTACGATGGGCTTCCTCAAATGCACTAGGTCTTCGTGAGCAAGCAAGTTGGATGCACACCCACTAGTTTTCTTTTGTTGAGATTTCATTCATATATAGCTCTAGTGCATCCGTTGCATGGCAATCCCTACTCATGTTGACATCAATTGATGGGCATCTCCATAGCCCGTTGATTATCCCCGTCAATGTGAGACTTTCTCCTTTTTGTCTTCTCCACACAATCCCCATCATCATATTCTATTCCACCCATAGTGCTATATCCATGGCTCAAGCTCATGTATTGCGTGAAAGTTGAAAAAGTTTGAGATTATTTAAGTATGAAACAGTTGCTTGGCTTGTCATCGGGGGTGTAGAATTTAGGAACATTTTTGTGTGACGAAAAGGAAGCATAGCCTAACTATATGATTTTGTAGGGATGAACTTTCTTTAGCCATGTTATTTTGAGAAGACATGATTGCTTTTATTAGTATGCTTGAAGTATTACTATTTCTTTTGTCAATATGAACTTTTATTTTGAATCATTTGGATCTGAACATTCATGCCACAATAAATAAAATTACATTGAGAATTATGGTAGATAGCATTCCACATCAAAAATTCTGTTTTTATCATTTACCTACTCGAGGACGAGCAGGAATTAAGCTTGGGGATGCTTGATTCGTCTTCAATGTATCTATAATTTTTTATTATTCCATGCTATTATATTACCCCTTTTGGATGTTTATGCGCTTTATTTTACACATTTATATCATTTTTGGGACTAACCTACTAACCGGAGGCCCAGCCCGTATTGCTGTTTTTTTGCCTATTTCAGTATTTCGAAGAAAAGGAATATCAAACGGAGTCCAAACGGAATGAAACCTTCGGAAGCATGATTTTTGGAACGAACGTGATCCAGAGGACTTGGAGTGCAAGCCAAGAAGCAGCCGAGGCGGACACGAGGGTGGGGGCGCGCCCACCCTTACAGGGTGCGCCCCCCTATCTCGTGGGCCCCTTGGGCGGCCACCGACCTACTTCTTCCTCCTATATATACCCACGTAGCCTGAAAACATCCAGGGAGCCAACGGAAAACAATTTCCACCACCGTAACCTTCTGCATCCGTGAGATCCCATCTTGGAGCCCTCACCGGTGCTCCGCCGGAGGGGGAATCGACCATGGAGGGCTTCTACATCAACACCATAGCCCTTCCGATGAGTTGTGAGTAGTTTACTACAGACCTTCGGGTCCATAGTTATTAGCTAGATGCCTTCTTCTCTCTTTTTTTGTGGTGTGTTTGTCGAGATCCGATGAATTGTGGGTTTATTATCAAGTTTATCTATGAGAAATATTTGAATCTCCTCTGAATTCTTTTATGTATGATTGAGTTATCTTTGCAAGTCTCTTCGAATTATCAGTTTGGTTTGGCCTACGAGATTAATCTTTCTTGCCATGGGAGAAGTGCTTAGCTTTGGGTTCAATCTTGCGCTGTCCTTACCTAGTGACAGCAGGGGTTGCAAGGCATGTATTGTATTGTTGCCATCGAGGATAAAAAGATGGGGTTTATATCATATTGCATGAGTTTATCCCTCTACATCATGTCATCTTTCTTAATGCGTTACTCTGTTCTTATGAACTTAATACTCTAGATGCATCTTTGGATACGGTCGATGTGTGGAGTAATAGTAGTAGATGTAGGCGGTCGGTCTACTTGTCATGAGACGTGATGCCTATATACATGATTATGCCTAGATAATCTCATAATTATTAAGCTTTTACATCAATTGCTCGACATAATTTGTCCACCACCGTAATACTTATGCTATCTTGAGAGAAGCCACTAGTGAAACCTATGGCCCCCGGGTCTATGTTTTATCATATAAGCTTTCAATCTACTTTTATTTGCATCTTTACTTTTCCAATCTATATTATAAAATACCAAAAATATATTTATCTTATCATACTATCTCTATCAGATCTCACTTTACTTGAAGTGGCCGTGAAGGGATTGACAACCCCATTATTGCGTTGGTTGCGAGTTCTTTGTTTGTTTGTGTAGGTGTGTGGGACTTTTGAGGAGCCTCCTACTGGATTGATACCTTGGTTCTTGCTACATCTTGACCTTGCGTTGGTCTTCCTTGAAGAGGAAAGGGTGATGCAGCAATAGTAGCGTAAGTATTTCCCTCAGTTTTTGAGAACCAAGGTATCAATCCTGTAGGAGGCTCCTCAAAATTCCCATGCACCTACACAAACAAACAAAGAACTCGCAACCAACACAATAAAGGGGTTGCCAATCCCTTCACGGCCACTTGCGGAAGTGAGATCTAATAGAGATAGTATGATAAGATAAATATATTTTTGGTATTTTATTATATAGATGCAAAAAGTAAAGATGCAAATAAAAGTAGATTGGAAGCAAATATGATAAGAGATAGACCCGGGGGCCATAGGTTTCACTAGAGGCTTCTCTCAAGATAGCATAAGTATTACGGTGGGTGAAAAATTTACTGTCGAGCAATTGATAGAAAAGTGAATAAGTATGAGATTATCTAGGCATGATCATGTATATAGGCATCACGTCTGCAACAAGTGGACCGAATCCTGCCTACGTCTACTACTATTACTCCACACACCGACCGACTCCTGCCTGCATCTAGAATATTAAGTTCATAAGAACAGAGTAACGCATTAAGCAAGATGACATGATGTAGAGGGATAAACTCATGCAATATGATATAAACCCCATCTTTTTATCCTCGATGGCAACAATACAATACGTGCCTTGCAACCCTTTCTGTCATTGGGTAAGGACACCACAAGATTGAACCCAAAGCTAAGCACTTCTCCCATGGCAAGAAAGATCAATCTAGTAGGCCAAACCAAACTGATAATTCGAAGAGACTTGCAAAGATAACTCAATCATACATAAAAGAATTCAGAGGAGATTCAAATATTTCTCATAGATAAACTTGATCGTAAACCCACAATTCATCGGATCTCGACAAACACACTGCAAAAAGAGTTTACATCGAATAGATCTCCACAAGAGAGGGGGAGAACATTGTATTGACATCCAAAAAGAGAGAAGAAGCCATCTAGCTAATAACTATGGACCGGAAGGTCTGTGGTAAACTACTCACAACTCATCGGAGGGGCTATGGTGTTGATGTAGAAGCCTCCATGGTCGATTCCCTCCCAGCAGAAAGGCCGGCCAAGGCTCCAAGATGGGATCTCATGGATACTGAATGTTACGGTGGAATTTGTGTTTCGCTGGCTCCTTGGATGTTTTCGGGCACGTAGGCTTATATAGGAGGAAGAAGTACGTCGGTGGCCGCCCGAGGGGCCCACGAGACAAGGGGCGCGCCCTACAGGGGGGCTCCCTACCCTCTCGTGGCCGCCTCGGCTGCTTCTTGACTTGCACTCCAAGTCCTTTGGATCATGTTCGTTCCAAAAATCACGCTCCCGAAGGTTTCATTTCGCTTGGACTCGCTTGATATTCCTTTTCTTCAAAATACTGAAATAGGCAAAAAAATAGCAATATGGGCTGGGCCTCCTGTTAGTAGGTTAGTCCCAAAATGATATAAAAGTGTAAAATAAAGCCCATAAACATCAAAAAGGGTAATATAATAGCATGGAACAATCAAAATTATAGATACGTTGGAGACGATCAAGCATCCCCAAGCTTAATTCCTACTGCCTCTAATAGGTAAATGATAAAAAGGAATTTTTGATGTGGAATGCTACCTAGCATAATTCTCAATGTAATTTTCTTTATTGTGGCATGAATGTTCAGATCCAAATGATACAAAATAAAAGTTCATATTAACATGAAAATGGTGATACTTCAAGCATACTAATCAAAGTAATCATGTCTTCTCAAAATAACATGGCCAAAGAAAGTTATCCCTACAAAATCATATAGTCTGGCTGTTGCTCTATCTTCATCACACAAAGTATTTAATCATGCACAACCCCAATGACAAGCCAAGCAATTGTTCATACTTGAATAATCTCAAACTCTTTCAACTCTCATGCCATACATGAGCGTGAGCCATGGACATAGCACTATATGTGGAGTAGGATGGTGGTTGTGGAGAAGACAAAAAGGAGAAGATAGTCTCACATCAACTAGGCGTATCAACGGGCTATGGAGATGCCCATTAATAGATATCAATGTGAGTGAGTAGGGATTGCCATGCAACAGATGCACTAGAGCTATAAATATATGAAAGCTCAACAAAAGAAACTAAGTGGGTGTGCATCCAACTCGCTTGCTCACAAAGAGCTAGGGAATTTTGAGGAAGCCCATCATTGGAATATACAAGCCAAGTTCTATAATGAAAATTCCCACTAGTATATGAAAGTGACAACATATGAGACTCTCTATCATGAAGATCATGGTGCTACTTTGAAGCACAAGTGTGGAAAAAGAGATAGTAGCATTGTCCCTTCTCTCTTTTTCTCTCATCTTATATTTTTTTCTCTTTTTTTCTTCTTTGGCCTTTCTCTTTTTTATTCTCTTTTTCTTTCTTTTTGTAAAGTCCGAAGTCTCATCCCGACTTGTGGGGGAATCATAGTCTTCATCATCCTTTCCTCACTAGGGCAATGCTCTAATAATGAAGATCATCACACTTTTATGGATTTACAACTCAAGAATTACAGCTCAAAGCTAGAACAAGATATGACTCTATATGAATGCCTCCGGCGGTGTACCGGGATATGCAATGAATCAAGAGCGACATGTATGAAAATTATGAAGGTGGCCTTGCCACAAATGCGATGTCAACTACATGATCATGCAAAAAAGCAATATGACAAAAGTAATGCGTGTCATATGAACGGAACGGTGGAAAGTTCCATGGCAATATATCTCGGAATGGCTATGGAAATGCCATAATAGGTAGGTATGGTGGCTGTTTTGAGGAAGGTATATGGTGGGTGTATGGTACCGGCGAAAGTTGCGCGGCACAAGAGAGGCTAGCAATGGTGGAAGGGTGAGGTGCGTATAATCCATGGACTCAACATTAGTCAAAAGAACTCATATACTTGTTGCAAAAATCTAGAAGTCATCAAAAACTAAAGCACTACGCACATGGTCCTAGGGGGATAGATTGGTAGGAAAAGACCATCGCTCGTCCCCGACCGCCACTCATAAGGAAGACTCAATAAATAAAATTGTGCTCCAACTTCATCACAAAGTGGTTCACCATACGTGCATGCTACGGGAATCACAACCCTCAACACAAGTATTTTTCATAATCACCTCAACTAGCATGACTTTAATATCACTACCTCCATATCTCAAAACAATTATCAAGCATCAAATTGATCATAGCATCCAATTCTTTTCTATGATAGTTTTTATTATACCCAACTTGGATGCTCATCATTCTAGGACCAACTTTGTAACCATAGCAAATACCATGTTGTTCTAAAAGACTCTCAAAAAGATATAAGTGAAGCATGAGAGACTAGCAATTTCTTCAAAATTAAGTCACCACCGTGCTCTAAAAAAATGTAAGTGAAGCACTAGAGCAAAAACTATCAAGCTCAAAAGATATAAGTGAAGCACATAGAGTATTCTAGCAAATCCTAATCAAGTAGGCTTCTCCCAAAAGGTGTGTACAACAAGGATTATTATGGTAAACTAAAAAGCAAAGACTAATATGATACACGACACTCCAAGCAAAACACATATCATGTGGCGAATAAAAATATAGCTCCAAGTAAAGTTACCAATGAACGAAGACGAAAGAGGGGATGCCTTCCCGGGGCATCCCCAAGCTTAGGCTTTTGGCTATCCTTGAATATCTTGGGGTGCCATGGGCATCCCCAAGCTTAGAATCTTTCCACTCCTTATTCCATAGTCCATAAAAGCTTTACCCAAAACTTGAAAACTTCACAACACAAAACTCAACAGGAAATCTTATAAGCTCCGTTAGTGAAAGAAAACAAAACCACCACATAAGGTACTGTAATGAACTCATTATTTATTTATTTTGGTGTTAAACCTACTGTATTTCAACTTCTCTATGGTTTATAAACTATTTTACTAGCCATATGATGTAGGGTGGAACCCTAATTCATCGATCTTTCACGTTTGGAGGGGATCCTACAAAGGAAACACGATGAACACGCGGAAGCACGAGGGGAAAAACGGGGAAAACGAGAGAGGAACACTCAACCAACAAGGAATCGATCACACAAGTGCTAGATCAACATACACACATGAGATCCACAAGATACATAGTCAACTAGGGTAAGGATACAAAGGAACCGTTCATCTCCCGGAGGAGGTATTGAATCCAAGAGGGGATCTTCCCGGAAAGGGGGTCTTGTATCCACGAGGGGATCTTCCCTAGGTAGGGGTCTTGAATCCGAATGGATCTTCTCCTAGGCGGAGGTCCTGATCTCTGAGGAGAAGTACCGGTGGATGAGCAAAGGCTCACACACACAAATATGAGCTAATCCAATGCTAACCCTCAAAGTGGGGAGGAGGAGGTCTATTTATAGTGCTAAGCCACGAAGGGGTAAGTGAGGGGCGAAGGGGTACACGGGCCTCGGCCCAAGTCGCGCACACAGGCGGGGTCCGGATGATCCGGATGGCGGCCCGGATGATCCGGGTGTCGGGGGTCCGGATGATCCGGGCGACCGTCCGGATGATCCGGCTTCGTCGAGGGGCTTCTGTAGTCTTCGGCGCCGATGCCCGGATGATCCGGGGGAGGGTCCGGATGATCCGGCTGGACCCGGATGATCCGGCTGGGTGTCCGGATGATCCGGGCAACTCCAGTCTTGCTCCATTCTTCTTCTTCCTTCTCCTCTTCCATGCTTGGCCTTGGTCCTTGGATTCTCCATGGTCATCTTGGTTGTAC
The DNA here is from genome assembly GCA_021437245.1 of Aegilops speltoides. NCBI lineage: Eukaryota > Viridiplantae > Streptophyta > Magnoliopsida > Poales > Poaceae > Aegilops > Aegilops speltoides. The sequence goes on along the minus strand of CM038143.1, from coordinate 470,132,179 downwards.
CTGAGTGTATGCAAGGTCCATGCATGAGGTAGTGGCCGTGTCTCATATGCAGAAAGTGACAGTTCGAAGAGGAGTGAATTAACCTTGTGTCCAATGGCGCATAGTCGAGGTCTCATCTTATGTATCCTTGGGGCTTGGAGAGTAGTCGGAGTGTACATGGGGATGAACGTGGGATGCTCCGCATCATATCCCCCCCTTGGGAAAGATCCGACCTCGGATCGTGATCCTCATCACCATGGAAACGGCTGTCGTGGACGGACTTGTAGCGGGACGTAGGGGAAGGCATTGCGCACTCCAAGTACTCCAAGGTGTCTCCGGTATGTGGTACATGCAAAATGATCAAACACAAAGTACACTTGGAAATACAATGGTTAGCGCACACAAAGTGTCCATCAATTAAGCAAGAGTCCGGCGAATGGATAGTGCATGACAAAGCGCATGAAGCTTATCAAGATGATATAGAATGATATGTAAAGCATTCATGGGATAATTAGCATGGTGCACAAAGCGACAAATTCTACCATTGTGCAAAATGATGTCATAATGGGATGGTGCATCAAAAGCATGAACATGGCAATGGATGCTCAATATGTATATGTTATCATGCAATTGATGGTGGGCTATATGATCATGATGTATGAATATGCCATCAAGGAAGATCACAACAAATTTGCTAAGGAAGTAAACAAGCTCATAAATCATGGATGACATGGTAATACAAGATGCAACAAGGCGATCATAATGTGAGTCAATCCATGCATAGGGTGCAAACTTGCGGTGAGTATGATATGTCCATCGAGCATGACATGTATGAGCACAATCTACAAATATGAAGGTGTTGGTGTACCAAAGCTCGATGTCGAGGCATGAGTGGAGTGCCGAAGGTGCATCCAATAAGTGCAAGCGCTCCTCAATGTGAAGGTCCATGTAGCCAATCTCCAATGTCGCTCCTCCGTTCACGAGATGTATCATGTAGACAACAAGAAGGAAACAACAATGAAAGAGTGACCCATCCAATATGCATATTTGAGGATTGCTCAAAGAGAAGGAGTTCACCTTTAGGAGAATGTTGAAAATGTTGGTGTCGCACATCATGTATGCCTTCACATAACCAATATGTCGCATAATGGCATCGCCTTGTGAAACCTCCAAAATGAAAGAACATGACAAACACTCGGAAAAACAAATGAGGTTAGCGGAAATGCAAAACCTATCATTCGAGTGGTAAGATACCCAACAAGTGTACACATCATGCTCATCATAAGAAGGTACAAGGGAGCATTGCATAGTATGGAGGCATATGATGCGAGAACAACCAAATGCAATAGGCTCAATCAAACAAACATGCATCACAAGTAAAGTGTCCAAGTCTCCAAGATCAATAAGCATAGCAAGTTGGCAGTCAATACAAGCTGATATGAGAGATGCAACTAATGGAGACAAGAGGTAATGATCATGACAAATCTTGTGAGAGGCATGAGCATATATGTCATCAACCCAAGAAAGCAAGTAATAGTGGAACATGGGTGATGCAACATAGCAAGCAATCATAGCAATCAAGTTAAGCAAGCTAGTAGTGCTAAGATGCAACATACTAGGAGTAATCATGGCAAGCATGTCATGTGTGCAAATAGTGGGCATGAATAATGCACATGACATATCACAAGCATGAATGCAAGGTATGAGTAGGATAGCATGAATGTATTGGCGAGAGGCCATATGTAAATAGCAATGGAACATCATGACTCTCCCAACACAACAAGCATCAATAGTATGGGGCACATGATAAACATGGCAATAGCAACAAGGATCTCCACTAAGCATGCAAATACACAATGGGATATCATAATGGTACATCATGGGTAAATGCAAGCAAGGGTCACAATGGCATGGCAAAGGCATAGAAGCAAGCATAGCATGCAAAGTGAACACGGTAAAATGAGCATAAGGTGACAAGTGGTAAATGGCCCATAGCCGTGTGAGAGCCAAGTAGAGGAGTTGCGCGTAGTCCTTGCGCGAAGGGGACGGTGGTGAGGATAGTCCACGGGATCCCAAAGCATCGTTGCTCTCAAGAGCTCGTTTCGTCAACTCTTGGGATTGAGAGGTTGACGAGTATACATGAGTACCTACACAAAACAAAGACAAATGGAAAATTGTGTGTGCGTGGTAGATGTACCCATCATCCATCATGATGCGCACGTGCGTGTGTTTGTTAGCACCAAATATCCAACGCTCAAATAAATGAGATGCGTGATATAGAAACATGTCATCCATCATGATAGATTTGTTATTATGTATCGCATAATGGAGACTCAAAGGATGTAATGCATCATGAGCAATATCGAGAGCATTGTTATTCATGGAATGCATAAGGTGCAAGCATTTATGGGAATCATGCAAAGTATGAAATGCATCAAGATCTCCTAATATGTATGAGGAAACTATGGGGGTCTCCTCATGAGCATGAGTAGCAACATCACATGGAGAATATTGACAACATCCCAAACAATGCATATTTGAAACAATGTGATCATGGCATGGCATAGTGGATGAATTGCGTAAATCATGTAAAGGAAGCATGTCAATATCATCACAAGAGAAGCAAAAGCCAATGACCATCATCTTGTCATCTATGCCATAAGTGCAAATAGGATTTATTTTAATGGGGCATGCATAGTTACTATGTTGAGATTGTAGGGATGCAATATGGGAGATCTCACTCATAGCATATGACAAGTTCAATGGATTGTCAAACATGAAGTGACCAATAGAATTTTCACATGATATCCTATGAAGCATAGCATCATAACTAGGCAACTCAACATGCTCATCATCATATTCATCATAAATAGGTAAGTCAAGGCATGAAGAAGTCTCACTAGCATGAAGGATGGAAATAGGTGGGTCAACATCATGGGAGCAATCATTGTCCAGAGCATCCACTAGTGGGACGAGAGAAGCACCATCACCTATGTTACCTTTGGAGTGTCGCTCATGTGTTGTAGGTGAGGTGTTGAAGATCGTCTCGTTGTCATCGTCATTTTGATGGAACCATGTGGGGGGTGCATCATCGTCCATCATGGCCATCGTCGTCTCCGTAGGAGGTATGGACTCATCAATGTTAGGCGTGTCGTCATGTAGGAGACCTAGCACCATGGAAGAAAACACACTAGGAGTAGAGGTTAAGTCGTTAGAAATCATGGTGGCCTCACATGCCGTGTCAACTACCTCACTCACTAAGTGTAGTGGCTCACTCACTCCCTCAAAGATGCTCTCACTCATATGGTTGGTGGGGTCACTCAAGTGGCGCTCAACCTCACATAGGATGTGTGGCATGCTCTCATGTGTGGGGCTAGTGGTGGTCACACTCATCCTCTCAAAGGAAATGCTCTCAATGTCACATATGGTGGAGTCACTCATGTCTCTCATGTGGTGGTGGCTCTCCTCACATGGCACTTGGGGCATCTCGGCATATGTGGGTGTCGGAGGGATGTAGGTGCAAATGTCTCCATGCTCAACTCCGATCGTCGCCTTGGTTGAAGGGATAGTCCCATGCTCAACCTTCTTGTCACCGTCTTGGTGTGGGAGGCCCATATGATGTGGCACCTCATAGCTCGTCTCCATGACTGAAGGGAGTTTCCCATGCTCGGCCATCTTCCTTGGGGGGCTTCCGAAGGTGGAAGTGTCACCCTCTCTCGTAGGTAGTCGCCTTGGACTTGATGAAGTCGATGTAGGCGTACTCGTGGGAAGTAGGCGAAGATGTCGTACATCCAAAGGCGAAGATGCCTTGAGAACACTTGGCAAAGATGCCGAAGTGGTTGACGTAGCCGTAGCACCGTCTTGGTGGTGGTCATCTCGCGGTCTTCTTTTGTGCTCTTGAAGCTTGGACTTGGCGTGAAGTGGGTCTTGTTGGTACTTGTGCATTTGCGCTTGTTGAGCATCTTCATGATGATGATGTCGTTGTCATGCTTGAGCTCGTAGTAGATGTCGTTCGTCGTCGTCGTGCACATGTTGCTTGGAGGTGACTTGGCCTTCATGACGATGATGATCATGAACATGATGGTGATCGCCATGTAGATGTGGACTTGGACGATTTGCACTTGCATCTTTTTCGCGCTCCGAAGACTTGTGGCTTGACCGTCGTCGTCTTGAGGATGATGAAGGGGAAGAAGACTTGATCAAGGCTCTAATCTCCTCCATCCTTGCATCTTGCTCCTCTTTATGTGCGGCAAGCTTCTTGTCGATGTAGTCCCTTTTCTTGCTTCGGAGTGACGAATGTCGATGGAGATGTTCTCGATGCGCTCTCGCAATCTTGATTGTGCGCCTTGTATTTGTCGTTGTAGATCGAAGATGGACGCTTTGGAGATGTAGTTGTTCACGCCGTCGTTGTTGTCGTAGACCGGAGAGGAAATGCCTTGCCTATCCATCACAAGACTCGAGCAAATATGAGTGGGAGAAAGAGAAGAACGTATACCAATGTACCTTTGACCAAAGTTGAAGATGAATCAAGTTCACTCAAATGTGGACAATGAAATAGCACTATTGGTACCGATCCTTGTCGATTCTCACACCTACACAAGTAAGGCTTATAGTGGAGCTCGGTGAGGATAGTGGCACAAAAATTTAATGCAAAATGTTAGCAAGAGTCAATAATGTTGAAAAAGATTCACAAATTCGCAAGTGAAACAAGTAGACCAATAGCAAATGAGGTACATGGAAACACACACACGGATAGATAAATGGGGTCGTGCAACCAAGGGATGAGTTCAAAATGTGGAATCCACCAAAACGCTCGTGTTGCACAACTCAAGAGAGACGCTAGCACGATTGCTCAATAGGTGGATACGACACTTGTGCACAACCTATAAGATGCAAAATGGATATTCTTTCTATCCCAAGTATGCTATGTATGTATGGTTCCCGGTGTGTCTATCAAGCATGATATCATATGATGTAGATTTGACAATCTTATGTGCAATGGGATATGATGCTATGGCACTTGCTCACGAGCTCTTTGCTCTCTTTTTTTTAAAAGCTTTTTTTTTCTATGACCACTTTTGTACAATGCACAAACCAAGATAGCAATTGTGTATATGCGGGAACAAACTTGAGGCACAATGAATGATATGATACCAATATGATATGGTATGTATGCTATGGAAGGTATGGACCACTAATGTGCACAAGTAACGTTGCCGGCAATACTCAAATGGCTAGTCTCGATAGGTAAGTGACGCAAAATGGGCTAGGGGTTAACAATGCAATTGCAAGGGAATATACAAAGGTGTCGTCGAGGTTACCGTCCTTTGCGATGATGAGTGGCGGTGTTCTTGGTGTGGATACCAAGATGATGGAGACTCGTCCCTAAGTAGCCGAAACACCTTAGGAAACGGAAAAACCGCAAACTCAAAATCTCAAATGACAAATGTCAAATGGTGGTAGCGGAAAGCGGTGGTGGTTTGCTCTTGGCAATGCGGAAGTGGAATGATGGGCTATACACAAGTCGGAGTTGAAGTTGCCGTCCCTAAGTAGCCGAAACACCTTAGGAGACACAAGCCACAACTCGAACAAGCTCAAACAACAATTGGGTTAAGTTGGGTGTGGAATTGTATGGTGGGCACGGTTATGCGGAAATGGTGGTGGTGGTTGATGAAGAAGCAATTGTCCCTAAGTAGCCTAAACACCTTAGGAAACTCAAATCACAACTCAAACAACCACTAATGCTATGGGGAACAAAATGGGTTAGGTTGCGGAAGTCGGTGGTGGTAATGCGGATGATATGGTGGAGGGCCTAGGCAAACTTGCCAAATTTCAGAAAATATGATGGAGTAAAATGACGTTGGTGGTATTTTTGTGGGATAGGGGATGTCAATAGCTTCAAAACGAGCTAAAGAACGTCAAAATCGGAGTTCGGATGAATTAGTTATGGACAAAACAAAAATCAGCCAAAGTCAGTTTCAGGGTAAACCGGATGATCCGGGAGGAGGTCCGGATGATCCAGGCTTGGTCCGGATGATCCGGGAGGAAATCCGGATGATCCGGGTTCGTCAGCGCCGGTTCTGTTTTCTGGGTGCGTGATTTATCCGGACGTCCGGGGGGAAGTCCAGCTGATCCGGGCTTGGTCCGGATGATCCGGGAGAAGGTCCGGATGATCCGGCCAAGTCAACCCGCTCGGGATTTGCTCATGGAGACGAAATTTTGGGCGGAATTTGGGGATTTTGGGGACAAAATTTGAGGGATTTCGTGGATGGAAGGTGGGGAAACTTGGGGAGATGTTAGATCCACTTGAAACCAAGCAAATCCATGGATCAAAATCAACAAAAAATCATCAAAACCAACAAATCACAAAAAATTTTGGGGCTATTTTTGGTGCGGATTTTCGGATTTTAGGACGAAAACAACAAAATCAAGCTAGAAATCACGGGGTAGGGGCTCCAAAAACGTGATCAACGTGGCTCATGATACCATATGATGTAGGGTGGAACCCTAATTCGTCGATCTTTCACGTTTGGAGGGGATCCTACGGAGGAAACACGATGAACACGCGGAAGCACGAGGGGAAACACGGGGAAAACGAGAGAGGAACACTCAACCAACAAGGAATCGATCACACAAGTGCTAGATCAACATACACACATGAGATCCACAAGATACATAGTCAACTAGGGTAAGGATACAAAGGAACCGTTCATCTCCCGGAGGAGGTCTTGAATCCACGAGGGGATCTTCCCGGAAAGGGGGTCTTGTATCCTCGAGGGGATCTTCCCTAGGTACGGGTCTTGAATCCGAATGGATCTTCTCCTAGGCGGAGGTCCTGATCTCCGAGGAGAAGTACCGGTGGATGAGCAAAGGCTCTCACACACAAATATGAGCTAATCCAATGCTAACCCTCAAAGTGGGGAGGAGGAGGTCTATTTATAGTGCTAAGCCACGAAGGGGTAAGTGAGGGGCGAAGGGGTACAAGGGCCTCGGCCCAAGTCACGCACACAGGCGGGGTCCGGATGATCCGGATGGCGGCCCGGATGATCCGGGTGTCGGGGGTCCGGATGATCCGGGCGACCGTCCGGATGATCCGGCTTCGTCGAGGGCTTCGTAGTCTTGGCGCCGATGCCCGGATGATCCGGGAGGGTCCGGATGATCCGGCTGGACCCGGATGATCCGGTGGGTGTCCGGATGATCCGGCAACTCGATCTTGCTCCATTCTTCTTCTTCCTTCTCCTCTTCCATGCTTGGCCTTGGTCCTGGATTCTCCATGGTCATCTTGGTTGTACCTGAGTGTATGCAAGGTCCATGCATGAGGTAGTGGCCGTGTCTCATATGCAGAAAGTGACGGTTCGAAGAGGAGTGAATTCACCTTGTGTCCAATGGCGCATAGTCGAGGTCTCATCTTATGTATCCTTGGGGCTTGGAGAGTAATCGGAGTGTACATGGGGATGAACGTGGGATGCTCCGCATCACCATAGATACATCAAAATAAGCAAACAACACATGAAAAACAGAATCTGTCAAAAACAGAACAGTCTGTAGAAATCTGTAACTAACGCAAACTTCTGGAACTCTACAAATCCTACCAAAATAGCGAGTCCTGTAAAATTTGTCTATTGATCAGCATAAAAAAGAATCAATGCAAAAACACATTTCTGTGATTTAACAAAACTAAATTCGTGCGCACAAGGTTTCTGTTTTTCAGCAGAATCAAATCAACTATCATCATAGGTTATCCTATAGGTTCTACTTGGCACAAACACTAATTAAAAGATAAAAACACATCTAAACAGAAGGTAGATACAAGATTTATTACTAAACAGGAAGAAAAACAAAAAACACAAATAAAATTGGGTTGCCTCCCAACTAGCGCTATCGCTTAACGGCCCTAGCTAGGCATAAAAGCGAAGATAGATCTAAGTAGTGCCATCTTTGGCACTTGGAGAGGATCTCCTTTCAATGGCATTCATTCTTCTATTTAGGGTAAGCACATTGCCATTAATGGATGAAGTAAGATTAAGCACATTACGGAAATTTGCATCTAGGCTAGACTTCATCTCTTTGATAATTTCATTTTGATAAAAACACAAGAGAGTAGTTGATTCAACCTTATCATTCATAGGGTGCCCAAATATGGTTTTCATTTTTTCATAAGTATCTATAGCATCCCCATCAAGAAAACATTCTTCAAAAATAGAATCTAAAACTTGTTTGAAAGAAATGGGCAAGCCAACACAGAAACCTTTTAAGTAAACTTCAATTTGATATTGTGGCACATAGCTAGCCCGAATCCTTAATAACCTATCCCAAGCATCTTTTAAAGACTCGTCAAGTAAATGACGAAAAATTCTAGAGTCATCCTCATCAAAATTATTCAAGCTCTCATTGGTGGCCCCGGTGGGTCTTTCTATAGCATCATTATTCAGGAGCTTAGAGAGGATAGAGGGCTTATCCAAGGTACCAGGACCTAGGAAAGGGCCCTTAGTTCTTTTTTATTCGGCCATGGCAACGGGAAGGCAAACGGAAAGAGAGGAGGAGATTGGGAAAGAGAGGGCGAATAAAACGGCAAGGGTGAAGTGGGGGAGAGGAAAACGAGAGGCAAATGGCAAATAATGTAAATGCGAGGGAGATGAGTTTGTGATGGGTACTTGGTATGTCTTGACTTGAGCGAAGACCTCCCCGGCAACAGTGCCAGAAATCCTTCTTGCTATGTCTTGAGCTTGCGTTGGTTTTCCTTGAAGAGGAAAGGGTGATGCAGCAATAGTAGCGTAAGTATTTCCCTCAGTTTTTGAGAACCAAGGTATCAATCCAGTAGGAGGCTCCTCAAAAGTCCCACGCACCTACACAAACAAACAAAGAACTCGCAACCAACGCAATAAAGGGGTTGTCAATCCCTTCACGGCCACTTGCGGAAGTGAGATCTAATAGAGATAGTATGATAAGATAAATATATTTTTGGTATTTTATAATATAGATGCAAAAAGTAAAGATGCAAATAAAAGTAGATTGGAAGCAAATATGATAAGAGATAGACCCGGGGGCCATAGGTTTCACTAGAGGCTTCTCTCAAGATAGCATAAGTATTACGGTGGGTGAACAAATCACTATCGAGCAATTGATAGAAAAGTGAATAATTATGAGATTATATAGGCATTATCATGTATATAGGCATCACGTCCGCAACAAGTAGACCGACTCCTGCCTGCATCTACTACTATTACTCCACACATCGACCGACTCCTGCCTGCATCTAGAGTATTAAGTTCATAAGAACGGAGTAACGCATTAAGCAAGATGACATGATGTAGAGGGATAAACTCATGCAATATGATATAAACCCCATCTTTTTATCCTCGATGGCAACAATACAATACGTGCCTTGCAACCCTTTCTGTCACTGGGTTAGGACACCGCAAGATTGAACCCAAAGCTAAGCACTTCTCCCGTGGCAAGAAAAATCAATCTTGTAGGCCAAACCAAACTAATAATTCGAAGAGACTTGCAAAGATAACTCAATCATACATAAAATAATTCAGTGGAGATTCAAATATTTCTCATAGATAAACTTGATCATAACCCACAATTCATCGGATCTTGACAAACACACCGCAAAAAGAGTTTACATCAAATAGATCTCCACAAGAGAGGGGGAGAACATTGTATTGAGATCCAAAAAGAGAGAAGAAGCCATCTAGCTAATAACTATGGACCCGAAGGTCTGTCGTAAACTACTCACAACTCATCGGAGGGGCTATGGTGTTGATGTAGAGGCCCTCCATGGTCGATTCCCCCTCCGGCAGAGCGCCGGCGAAGGCTCCAAGATGGGATTTCGCGGATACAGAAGGTTACGGCAGTGGAAATTGTGTTTCGTTGGCTCCCTGGATGTTTTCGGGGTACGTAGGCTTATATAGGAGGAAGAAGTATGTCGGTGGCCGCCCGAGGGGCCCATGAGACAGGGGCGCGCCCTACCCTCTCGTGGACACCTCGGCTGCTTCTTGACTTGCACTCCAAGTCCTCTGGATCACGTTCGTTCCAAAAATCATGCTCCCGAAGGTTTTATTCCGTTTGGACTCCGTTTGATATTCCTTTTCTTCGAAATACTGAAATAGGCAAAAAAACAGCAATACGGGCTAGACCTCCGGTTAGTAGGTTAGTCTCAAAAATGATATAAAAGTGTAAAATAAAGCTCATAAACATCCAAAAGGGGTAATATAATAGCATGGAACAATCAGTTCTCAAAAACTGAGGGAAATACTTATGCTACTATTGCTGCATCACCCTTTGCTCTTCAAGGAAAACCAACGCAAGCTCAAGACGTAGCACCCATTGCTAGCTTGACCGAAAAAGGTATTTACATTCGCGTTCCGTTCACAGCGCGTATCTCCACCGCTCAAATCTACCCATGATGCGTGTGAGAAAGCTGAGAAGGGCCCCGCTAGGACCCAGGCTAGTCTTGTCCAGTAGTAGGAGACGATGTTGCTAGATTCGCTTTACCCCTCCGGCTGTAGATTTAATTCATGTGATTATCTCTCTACCCTATGTTGTTGGAAGTAATTTAAACATCACAAAATTAAAATATCCTATTATTTAAATTGTTCTCAAAGAATGTTCTTTAAATAGTTTTAAATAGAACCAAACTTTGTTAAACTGGTATCTGAACTTTGCCATGAAAAATAGAAGAACTTTTGGAAAACCTTGGCATAGCTCGCAAATTTTGAAAAATAGGTAGAGAACTTTTTAACCATATTTTTGGAACTTTGTCGCCAAAACTCAAAGCTTTTCATTTTTGTTGGGTTTTTCAAAAGTCCTTCTGATTTTCATGGCAAAGTTCAGGCACATCCTTCATAAAGTCTGGCAAAGCCTTCATAAAAATTGCCCGCCCGTGATTTTTTAGTGAAGCTGTGGGCTAACATGTAATAATCCCACAGTAACTAGCAACGTTATCCCCCCCAAAAATGTAACTAGCAACGTAAATTATCCACGCCAGATATAATTATAAGGCTGGCCTGCCACTAAACAGGAGCATGGGAGGGAAAAGTGTGCAGAGCATGCATAGGACCTAGCTAGAGAAACGAATCTACTAGCATGTGGCTGGTGCATGGCTGACACAATGATGGGCCTAACTGATTGGACAACATGCATGATGGCCGGCTCGGATTTGCGTTGCATACAGAACGCAAACGTAAAAAATTGCGTCCTAGCTTGACCCATTGCTAGCTTGATCCATCGCTAGCCAGCCTGCGCGCCTCGTGCAATCTGCTTTCCCATCCCGCGTCGCCGCTTCGTCAGCCGCCCCGCCATATCCCGCCCCAGCCGCGCCCGGCCGCTGCTGCCATCTCCTCTCCCAACCCTAACCCTAGCTGCTACCCCGCACGCCGCCGCCATGTCATGGCCCTCCTCCACCGACTCTTCCGTCACCCACTCGTCCAACCCGTTTGCTAGTCCCGAGCCCTCCGTCGCCGCCATCCATGAACTTAATATTACGCCCGGGTCCCCATCCGTCTCGACAGCTCCAGCACATCGTACTACGCGTGGAAGACCTACTTCAACCTCATCTTCCATGAGTACTATCTCACCGAGCATATCGACGGTTCCGTGGACAGCGCGTACATGCGTGGCAACCCGGAGTGGTCCTCCATCAAGGCCACGATCATCCGTTGGTTCTACCAGACGGTCTCGAAGGACATCTTCCACACGGTCATTGCCGAGGACGATGACGCCTGCACCATGTGAGCCAAGATCAACACGCTCTTCACCGACAACAAACTCCAGCGCCTTGTTTTCTTGCACCAGGAGTTCTTCGGCTGTCACCAGGACAACTCCACCATCGACGAGTACTGCATGAGGCTCAAGATGCTTGCCGACGAGCTTCACGACATCGGCGCTAAGGTCTCTGACGACCTCATGCTGAGCACCCTCACCGCCGGTCTTAATGAGGACTTCGGCAACATGGTGTCCAACCTCACCCTGCTGCCGCAACCCACCTTCCAGCGCGTTGTCGCGTACCTCAAATTTGAGGAGCGCCGGATGACGAAGCTGAAGCAGCGGGTCCAGCACACCGCTCTCGCCGCCGGTACCACCCGCGGCGGCCCTGCTCCTTCGGCCGCCCCTCGCCAGCCAGCGCCGCCAGCACCCACCGGCTACTACCAGCTGCCGCCTGTGCCTCCAGCGCCTCCCCAGCAGCCGCAAGGTGGTGGGGGCCGGCACAATAGGTGGGGTGGCGGGGGCCGCCGCCAGCAGCAGCAGCAGGCGCAGGGCACGGGGGGTGCGCCCCGCTACTACCAGCCGCCTCCATCATGGGCCACCGGGCAGAACCCGTGGACGGGCGTCGTCCATGCCTATCACATGCCCGTCCCATGGGCTCCTGCACCGGGTCTCCTTGTCCCCTGTCCAGCGGGCCACCAGGCGTTCGTCGGCGCCCCGTACCAGCCCTACAGTGCCCCGCTCGCACCGCCACCCCTCAGTGGCTACGGCGCTCTTGATAACCCACAAGTGTAGGGGATCAGTTGTAGCCTCTTTCGATAAGTAAGAGTGTCGAACCCAACGAGGAGCTAAAGGTAGAACAAATATTCCCTCAACTTCTATCGACCACTGATACAACTCTACGCACGCTTAACGTTCGCTTTACCTAGAACAAATATGAAACTAGAAGTACTTTGTAGGTGTTGTTGGATATGTTTGCAAGATAATAAAGAGCACGTAAATATAAACTAGGGGCTGTTTAGATAAAGAAGCAATAAAGTAAATATAACGAGTGTGGAAAAGTGGTGGTAGGAGTTGTGAAATTGTCCCTAAGCAATTGACTACTTTACTAGACCGGTAGCAAGTTTTATGTGGGAGAGGCATAAGCGAACATACTTTCTCTTCTTGGATCATATGCACTTATGATTGGAACTCTAGCAAGCATCCGCAACTACTAAAGATTATTAAGGTAAAACCCAACCATAGCATTAAAGCATCAAGTCCCCTTTATCCCATACGCCACAATCCTCTTACTTGGGTTTAAGCTTCTATCACTCTAGCAACCCACTATAAGCGAATCATGAACGTATTGCAACACCCTACAGCGGGAATCCCTCATGCTTGCGCGACACAGAGGGCACAATAGGACAGCAACATAACCACAAGCAAATTATACAAATCATAGCAATTCATCAATCACCGTTAGGACAACGAAAATGTACTCAGACATCATAGGATGGCAAAACATCATTGGATAATAATATGAAGCATAAAGCACCATGTTCAAGTAGAGGGTACAGCGGGTTGCGGGAGAGTGGACCGCTGAATATAGATGGGGGAAGGTGATGGAGATGTTGGTGAAGATGGCGGAGGTGTTGGTGTAGATCGTGGTGATGATGATGGCCCCAGGCGGCGTTCCGGCGCCACCAGAAGAAAGGGGGAGAGAGCCCCCCTTCTTCTTCTTCTTCCTTGACCTTCTCCCTAGATGGGATAAGGGTTTTCCCTCTGGTCCTTGGCTCCCATGGCATGGGAGGGCCCAGAGCCCCTCCGAGATTGGATCTATCTCTCCGTCCCTCTCTGTTCCTGCGTTCTAGTATTCTGCCTTTTCACCATTTCGTATATATATGGAGATACGTAACTCCGATTGGATTGAAACCTTCGCCCAGATTTTTCTCCGAAAATTAGCTTTCTTGTGGCCGAAGAAGAGCAGCAACCGCCTTACGGGTGGCCCACGAGGAGGGGGGCAGGCGTGCCCCCCTGCCTCGTGGCCACCTCGGGCACCGTATCGCGTTGATTCTTCTTCCCATATTCTCCAAATATTCCAAAAATATTCCCCGTCCATTTTTATCCCATTTGAATTCCGTTTGATATGGGGTTTCTGCGAAAAATAAAACATGCAACAAACAGGAACTGGCACTGGGCACTGGATCAATATGTTAGTCCCAAAAATAGTATAAAAAGTTGCCAAAAAGTATATGGAAGTTGTATAATATTGGCATGGAACAATCAAATATTTTAGAAATGACGGAGACGTATCAGGCGCGCCCGCCCAAGCGTCGCCCTATGGAGGCCAGCTGCCGTCGCCGGCACGTGCATCATGGGACCCAGCCCTCCTGGACGCCCTACACTCGGCGCCGTCGCCGAGTAACTATGGTGGTGGAGGCGACTGGTACATGGACTCGGGTGCTACTGTGCACATGACAGCTCATCCCGGTAACCTATCCTCTTCCACTCCAGTTCACACCCCTACTCGTATCACCGTTGGCAACGGTTCCTCTTTACCTATCACCCATGTCGGTAGCACTAGTTTTCCTTCTAATTCTACACCTATCACTATGTCTAATGTTCTCGTTTCACCTGACTTAGTCACTATCTTAGTCTCTGTTCATCGTCTTACTCATGAGAATCCTCTTACTGTTGAATTTGACGGTGTTGGTTTTTCTGTTAAGGACGCCCGTACCCGAATGGTGCTTCACCGATGTGATAGTCCTGACGAGCTTTATCCCGTGCACGCCGGCGCCTCCACTTCCACACCTATCGCCCTCTCTGTTGGCATCGATCTTTGGCATGCTCACTTGGGCCACCCTAACCCCGCCATTTTGCGTCAGATTGTTAGGAGTTTTTCTTTCTCATGTAATAAGCTCGATGAGCATACTTGTGAGGCTTGTCGTTTGGGCAAGCACGTTCATCTTCCCTTTAGTGCGTCTACTTCAGTTTCCACTTTTCCATTTCAGTTGATTCATAGTGATGTTTGGATGTCTCCTGTTGCGAGTAACACGGGCTATCTATACTATTTGGTGATTTTAGATGATTATTCTCATTATGTGTGGACTTTTCCTCTTCGTCGTAAATCCGATGCTTTAGCCACACTCACCGCCTTTTATTCCTATGTCACCACTCAGTTCGGTTGCCCCCATACTTGCACTCCAAACTGATAACGGAAAAGAGTTTGACAACGTCGCTCTTTGCTCACTTCTCGCCTCTCATGGCACCATCTTCCGACTGACTTGCCCCTACATCTCATAGTAGAACAGTCGCGCCGAGCGCATTCTCTGCACTCTTAATGACTGCGTTCACACATTGCTCTTTCACGCTAACATGCCCGCTCGGTTCTGGCCGATGCCCTTGCCACCGCCACTCTTTTAGTTAACATTCGTCCATGTCGTCCTCGGTGGAACTACGCCCCTCACCACCTTATCTTTGGTACACCATCGTCCTATGATGGTCTCCGCATCTTTGGGTGTCTCTGTTATCCTAGCACTGCGTCCACCACGCCACACAAGCTCGCACCCTGATCCTTCACATGCATCTTCGTTGGCTACCCTCCCAACACCAAAGGTTACCGGTGCTATGATCATGTCACTCATCGTGTGTACACCTCGAGGCACGTGTACTTTGTCGAGACGATGTTCCCTTTTTTTAGGTTCCTTCGGCCACGGCTTCTTAGGCACCGGCCCCTGCGCCCCCTACCTAGAGCGATGCGCGGCGGCACCGCCCGGCAGCCCCCCCAGCCCGGCGCCTTCTGACGCCCCCTCCCGGGTTCTCGACTCCCTCCCCGAGGTTGATTCTGACCGGGCCCTCGGGTCCGCGGCTCCCTCCTACGAGGTCGAGCCAGTGGGCACACCGCCCGCCACCCCGGCTGGCACTGCCACCCCTGCGACGGGCTCGACCTCGACCTTGCCCGTCGCCTCCTCCGCCGTTGGCTCGGCTAGTGATGCCGCTGCCGCGGCCCCCGTTGTCGTGGCCCCTGATGCCGCGGCCCTCGCCACCGCGGGTGCACCCATCGTGGCCACGGCCCCCGCTACCGCGGCGCCTGCCGCCATCGCCGGCCCGGTTACCCATGCCCGTGCAGGAGTGCATCGGCCGAGCACGCGCTACTCCTCCAACGAGTATGTGTGCGCTGCCTCGACATCGACGCCATCACCCATCCCCACCTCCGCTCGTGCCGCCCTTCGGGATCCCCATTGGCTGGCTGCGATGCAGGAGGAGTTCGATGCCCTACAGCGCAACCGCACGTGGCAGCTTGTTCCGCGACCCCGCGTGCCAACATCATCTTTGGCAAGTGGGTGTTTTGCCACAAGGCTCGCCCGGACGGTTCTCTCGAGCGCTATAAGGCTCGATGGGTGGTTCGTGGTTTTCGGCAGCGCGCGGGCGTGGACTTCACCGATACCTTCGCCCCGGTTGTGAAACTGGGTACGATCCGTGCCGTCCTCCAGCTGGCGGTCTCGCGTGCCTGGCATGTGCATCAGTTGGACATTTCCAACGCCTTCTTGCACGGCCATCTCGCCGAGCAGGTATTCTGTGAGCAGCCTACTGGCTTCGTCGATGCCGAGCACCCCGACTTTGTGTGCTTGCTCTCTCGTTCTCTTTACGGGTTGAAGCAGGCGCCTCGGGCTTGGTACTAGCGTATTGCGACCTTCCTGCAGTCTCTGGGATTCCGGTCCACTCGCTCCGATGCATCACTCTTCGTGTATCATCAGGGAGCTGACACTGCATATCTACTTCTCTACGTCGACGACATCATCCTCACCGCATCCGCACCCGATCTCCTTCAGTAGCTGACTGCTCGTCTTCATGATGAGTTCGCCCTTAAGGACTTGGGGCCCCTGCACTACTTTATCGGCATCGAGGTGATCCGCTGGGTCGATGGCTTCTTTCTGCATCAGCAGAAGTACGCCCACGAGCTTCTGGAGCATGCCGGTATGCTTAACTGCAAGCCGGCACCCACCCCCGTCAACACGAAGGCGAAGGTCTCTGCACTAGAGGGGTCTCTCGCGTCCGATGGAGCATTTTATCGCTCTATTGTTGGTGCTTTACAGTACTTGATGCTGACTCGACCAGACCTGCAGTACGCTGTTCAGCAGGTGTGCCTCCATATGCACGCCCCGCGTGACTCTCACTGGACCTTGGTGGAGCGTATTCTCCGTTACATACGCGGCACCATGTCCTTGGGACTCACCCTGACGGCCTCCGCCTCCATCGACCTTGTGGCCTACTAGGATGCCGACTGGGCTGGCTACGCCGACATGCGATGCTCTACGTCAGGCTACTGTCTCTACCTTGGGCCCTCGTTGATCTCTTGTTCATCGAAGCGGCAGCCCACTGTCTCCCTCTCCAGCGTCGAGGAAGAGTATCGCGCCGTGGCCAATGCCATGGCCGAATGCTCTTGGATACGTCAGCTGCTCCAGGAGTTGCTTTGTGATGTTCACAAGGCCACTCTTGTATACTGCGATAACATCAGCGCGGTCTACCTCTCCACCAACCTGGTGCACCATCGACGGACGAAGCATATTGAGCTCGATATTCACTTCGTGCGCGAGCAGGTTGCCCTTGGACGTGTTCGGGTTCTCCACGTGCCGACGACGGAACAGTTTGCTGATGTGATGACTAAGGGATTGCCCACTCCCGTCTTCGAGGAGTTTCGGTCTAGTCACTTTGTCTTCAGCGACGCTTTGACTACGGGGGGTGTTGAGTATGTATTTTGTACTGCACGTGTATTGGAGTTGTGGCCCACCTCCTAGTATTGTATAGTTGAGGTAGATGCCTTCCCTTGTATTATATATGCGTGCACCAGCACCTCGATCAATACATCATATTGCAAATCATCAGTCTACAGCCGAGTATCGCCCCTTGCCTGGTAACCATCTCGTGTCCACTCTGTCTCAAGTGTTTGCATGTTAATTTGCGTGTAAACATGATAAATTGCCTGGTACCCGCTGTCGGTGTCAAAACCGGTGGATCTCGGGTAGGGGGTCCCGATCTGTGCGTCAAGGCTAATGGAAACAGGAAGCAAGGGGCACAGTTGTTTACCTAGGTTCGGGCCCTCTCGATGGAGATAAAACCCTACTTCCTGCTTGATTAATATTGAAGATATGGGTAGTACAAGAGTAAATCTACCACGAGATCGTAGAGGCTAAACCCTAAGAGCTAGCCTATGATGGTATGATTGTAATTGTGATCAGCCTTCTAAGGACCAACCTCTCTGGTTTATATAGACACCAGAGAGGGCTAGGGTTTACATGGGATCGGTTACAAGGAAGGAAGCACAATATCCGGATCGCCAAGCTTGTCTTCCACGCAAAGGAGAGTCCCATCCGGACACGGGCCGAAGTCTTGAGTCTTGTATCTTCATGC
The DNA here is from genome assembly GCA_021437245.1 of Aegilops speltoides. Taxonomy (NCBI): domain Eukaryota; kingdom Viridiplantae; phylum Streptophyta; class Magnoliopsida; order Poales; family Poaceae; genus Aegilops; species Aegilops speltoides. The sequence goes on along the minus strand of CM038143.1, from coordinate 470,114,098 downwards.
TTCAATAGTCTGGACGTTGTACATAGTCCGGCTGTCCGGATACCCCCTAATCCAGGACTCCCTCAGTAGCCCCTGAACCAGGCTTCAATGACGATGAGTCCGGAGCGTGGTATTGTCTTCGGCATTGCAAGGCGGGTTCCTTCTCCGAATACTCCAAAGTACCTGTCACGACGAATAGTGTCCGGCCTCCAATCAATGTTTTGCTCCTCGGCTTTAGTGCCTCAATAATGACCACCTCCACATGTCGAGCGAATGCAAGGAGCCGAGGCATTTTTGCATTTGACACTGAGGGAGTCCTGGACTAGGGGGTGTCCGGATAGCCGGACTATCATCGTCAGCCAGACTCCCAAGACTATGAAGATACAAGATTGAAGACTTTGTCCCGTGTCCGGATGGGACTTTCCTTGGCGTGGAAGGCAAGCTTGGCGGTACGGATAGATCTCCTACCATTGTAACCGACTCTATGTAACCCTAGCCCTCCCCGGTGTCTATATAAGCCGGAGGGTTTTAGTCCGTAGGACAACAACCATTACAACAATCATACCATAGGCTAGCTTCTAGGGTTTAGCCTCCTTGATCTTGTGGTAGATCCACTCTTGTACTACCCATATCATCAATATCAATCAAGCAGGATTAGGGTTTTACCTCCATCGAGAGGGCCTGAACCTGGGTAAAAACATCGTGTCCCTTGTCTCCTGTTACCATCCGCCTAGACGCACAGTTCGGGACCCCCTACCCGAGATCCGCCGGTTTTGACACCGACATTGGTGCTTTCATTGAGAGTTCCTCTGTGCCGTCATCGATAGGCATGATGGCTTCTTCAATCAACAACAACGCGGTCCTGGGTGAGATTTTTCTCCCCGGACAGATCTTCGTGTTCGGCGGCTTCGCACTGCGGGCCAATTCACTTGGCCATCTGGAGCAGATCGAAAGCTACGCCCCTGGCCATCAGATCAAATTTGGGAGCCTAAACTTCACGGCGGATATCCGCGGAGACTTGATCTTCGATGGATCCGAGCCGCAGCCGAGCGCGCCGCACTGTCACGATGGGCATGATCTAACTCGCCACGGACAAGACCTTGGAGGTCAGACATGAATCCGCTCCGACCCATAGTCCAGAGCCGATCGCGCAGATCGAGGACGGGTGGCTGGACACCGCCTCGGGAGCTGCAACTTCCATGGCGATTGAGGGAGTCCTGGACTAGGGGGTGTCCGGACAGCCGGACTATCATCGTCCGCCGGACTCCAAGAATACGAAGATACAAGATTGAAGACTTCGTCCCGTGTCCGGATAGGACTTTCCTTGGCGTGGAAGGCAAGCTTGGCAATACGGATATGTAGATCTCCTACCATTGTAACCGACTCTGTGTAACCCTAGCCTCCTCCGGTGTCTATATAAACCGGAGGGCTTTAGTCCGTAGGACACAACATACATTACAACAATCATACCATAGGCTAGCTTTAGGGTTTAGCCTCCTTGATCTCGTGGTAGATCCACTCTTGTACTACCCATATCATCAATATTAATCAAGCGGGACGAGGGTTTTACCTCCATCAAGAGGGCCCAACACAGGTAAAACATCGTGTCCCTTGTCTCCTGTTACCATCCGCCTAGACGCACAGTTCGGGACCCCCTACCCGAGATCCGCCGGTTTTGACACCGACATTGGTGCTTTCATTGAGAGTTCCTCTGTGTCGTCACCGATAGGCTCGATGGCATCTCCAATCAACAACGCTGTCCAGGGTGAGACTTTTCTCCCCGGACAGATCTTCGTATTCGGCGGCTTCGCACTGCGGGCTAATTCACTTGGCCATCTGGAGCAGATCGAAAGCTACGCCCCTAGCCATCAGGTCAGATTCGGAAGCCTAAACTTCACAGCCAACATCCGCGGGGACTTGATCTTCGACGGGCTCGAGCCACAGCCAAGCGCGCCGCACTGTTACGATGGGCATGATCTAGCTCTGCCACCGAATAGTGCCTTGGTGGCCGCACACGAATCTGCTCCGGCTCTTAGCCCACATCCGATCGCCCAGATCGAGGACCGGTGGATGGACACCACCTCGGGGGCTTCAACTTCCACGGCGATGGAGACGAACACTAGCCTTGTCCCTCGTGAAGCTCGTGACTCCAAGGTGCCGAACTCCTTGCCGGACTCCGGACCCCCCGTGCCCCTGCCAATCAAATCTGATTGGGCGCCGGTTATGGAATTCACCGCCGCGGACACCTTCCAACACTCGCCCTTTGGCGACATCCTAAATTCGCTAAAGCATCTCTCGCTATCGGGAGAGTCCTGGCCGGATTATGGCCAGGATGGTTGGGATACGGACGACGAAGAAATTTAGAGCCCACCCACCACCCACTTTGTAGCCACTGTCGACGATCTAACCGGCATGCTAAACTATGACTCCGAAGACATCGACGGCATGGACGACGATGCCGGAGACGAACAAGAACCAGCGCCTACAGGGCACGTGAAGACCACCTCGTCATACGACGTATACATGGTGGATACCCCAAAAGGAAGCGACAACGAGGACCAACGGGGCGCGGCAGAAGATAATCCCGCCGACAAACAACCAAAACGGTGATGCAGACGCCGCCCTAAGTCCCGCCGACAACAACAAGCGCTCTTAATGACCCAGCAATACAGCAGGGCAAACCAAAGGACGATTTAACACGCAGACAAGCAACCGTCCGAACAGACGAGTCGATAATCAGTCCAGGCCCGGCGAAAACAATAGTCCAGATGACCTCACGCCGGACACACCGCCGGAGAATAAAAACCTTCGGAAAAGACTCGTCGCCACCGCAAGAAGCTTGAAGAAAGAAAAACGGAAGCTCAAAACAGCGGAAGATACACTCAGAATGAGGTGGAGCAAAGTGCTCAAAACCGCAGACAAATACGGCAATGGCCATCAATCAAAGAGCTACCCGAAGCGCAAGTTATCGCCAGATTTGATGAGGAGGCCATAGAGCCCCCACAGTCAAAAAACAAAGAGGCCGCCTGGTTGGATAGACGGCCAGATGATAGGCCAAAATCTGAAAGCGACGCCGCATATAAACCGACTAATGACCCTGGAAGGACAGATGGCCCAACCAGGTCCATTAACGGGCCAAAGAAGAGGGCCCCAGGAAGCAATACAACACGCCAAGTGTCCGAAGATAGCGGTACACCCAAATACAGGGGCGCCGCACACCCACTATGTTTCACCAGCGAGGTGCTGGATCATGAATTCCCACCAGGATTTAAACCCATAAACATAGAGGCCTATGACGGAACAACAGACCCTGGAGTCTGGATAGAAGATTATATACTACACATACACATGGCTAGAGGAGACGATCTCCACGCCATAAAATACCTACCCCTCAAGCTAAAAGGGCCAGCCCGTCATTGGCTCAAAAGCCTCCCAGAAAACACTGTTGGAAGTTGGGAAGAGCTCGAGGACGCGTTTAGAGCAAATTTTCAAGGAACTTATGTCCGCCCTCCGGATGCAGATGATCTAAGTCATATAAGTCAACAGCCCGAGAGTCGTAGCGCAAGAATCTGGAACCGGTTCTCACCAAAAGAACCAAATAGTCGATCGTCTGCACGCCAAGCCTTAGCAGCTTTTAAACACAACGTCCGAGAGACGAATGGCTCGCCAGACACCTCGCCAAGAGAAGCCGAGGACAATGTCCGCGCTAACAAGCCTCATGACCGCTTTTGTGCGGGAGAGGATAGCTGGCTAGCAAGATGCAGCACCAGCGACCCAAGTACATCCGAGATCAGAGATGGAAACGGAAAATCATGGCGCAGAAAAGAGCAGCGCCGGAATAAAGAGAAAAGCCCAAAGAGCACGGCAGTCAACGCCGGATTCAAAAGCTCGAGGCCAAACAACAAAACACCGCCTCTTAAGGATAACAGCGATGAGCTATCCAACTTAAACAAGATTTTGGGTCGGATATGTCAAATCCACAAGACTCGGAAGGCCCGCAAACCACACCCACCGAGATTGTTGGGTTTTCAAACAGTCCGCCGACTAAACGCCGAAAACAAGGGGCTCAACGCTGCTTAAGATGATAAACCCCACCAGCAGAGCATCGAAAACAAAAGAATTTCCCACAAGAGGTCAAAGCAGTAAATTCACTTCATGTGATAATACGGAAAAAACAGGCGGCACCCGTTAAAATGGGTCTCGCACGGTCCAACCCAGCGAACATAGAGATTGGACATCAAAACCAATCACTTTCGACCACCGGATTATTCCGTACATTCAAATGCAGGATGGACTGCCCCGATATTGGATCCTATAATCGACGGACTGCAATTTACACAAGTCCTGATGGACGGAGGCAGTGACTTAAACTTGCTGTATCCAAACACAATCCGCAAGTTGGGGATAGACCTTACTAAAATTGGACACAGCCGCACTTCCTTTAAAGGAGCAACGCCAGGCCCTTACGCCAAGTGCACAGGCTCCCTATTACTAGAAGTTGTGTTCGGATCACCGAACAACTTTCGACGCGAAAAACTAATTTTTCATATCGTCCCATTTAAAAGTAGCTATCAAGCACTCTTGGGACGAGAAGCTTTTGTCCGCTTCAACACCATACCACATTACGCGTCTCTTACACTTAAGATGCCCGGTCCACGTGGCATCATTTCAGTGCGAGGGTCATTTAAAGACCCCGGACACGGTCAGACGAGTCCAGCATAAATAAGCTAGGGGCTCCCTAGCCGCACATCCCTTCACAAGGGGCTGCGCGCACAAGCAACAGCGAGCTCACATAGACTCCACTTTACTTATTTATATTTCTTCCTTCGTATATATTTTTCGCACGAGTTCCTTTCAAACTAAGTTCCTCTCTTTTTACAGATGAACAACGTGCACACCCGTCCAGGATAAACGGCACAATGGAGACACAGGCGCAAACGTGCAGTAGGGACCCGTCGCGAGGATTCTTTTCAGATTAAGACCCTACGTAAACCTTTTTTACTGTCTCTTGTTGTTATAATGCCTTAGTTTCTCATTATAACCAAAGCGGAGCTTGACGTTTTGGCATCGGCCGCGTCAGAGGACCATGCCCGTACCTGGACACTAGGGGCTTAGGGCATTGTTCTGCCCATTATTACAAAGACCGAACACCTTAGGGAGTGTTGGCGCCTCGAAGTTAGGCCTTATATGCATCAGCTCCGAATCATGTCTTTGGTCAAATGTTGGGTTTGCCCGGCTCCGTGTTTTGCTGCCTTACGCCAGATCATCGGCTAACGCGGCACCAGGAGAACTATCGCGATTGTGCCCCGTTAACCGCCGGGCGAGCACCTTAGTAGAGAAAGCCGAAACTGACCGTCATGATACAGCGAGAGACTGGTCAACCACTCGATCGACTACCGAATGTTTAGAATTTCGCTTTGACAAAGGACCATTTCGGTCAGCACACACGCCTCAATTCGAGAAGCGCGGTGCCCCAAGGGGCTATATCGTAGCCCCACCCTCGAACTCCACCGCTAAGTGAAAGTGATATAGCATCATAGTCCGGATTGCCTCGCTTGCTACGCTACCACCTCCTTAACAGACCGAGACGCCGGATTAAGTGTGAAAACACGCTATTTTTATGAACACCCCGCACCTTGTGCGTGGGGGCTGAAGTCAAGACGCAATCTTTCGTGTTATACAAACGTATACATAAACGTCAGATAGGAGATATTTTAATACTTGGAACGCACAAGTATAAAAAGCGGTTACAACATAATCATTGTTTTACAAGATAAAACGTTCATTTGAACGTGACATTTTTCGAGCACTGCGACTCTATTACACGAGCGCCACGCATAACTTCCCCAAAATAGTGCTCGGCGGGTAACTGGCTTTCGTCCGAACCCTGGGCTGCAATAGCGGTGGCATCCATCTCTGTCCAATGTGTCATCACACGGGCAAGGGCCATCCGTGCACCTTCTATGCAGGTCGAACGCTTCATCTTCTTGATATGCGGCACCGCTCCAAGAAATTGCTGCAATAAGCCGAAATAGCTCGTCGCCTTGGGCCTCTCTGGCCAGACATGAGCCACGATATCAGTCATGGCAAGTCCGGACAATCTGTTCAGCTCAGCACATTCGGCCAACCGATCGGTCAACGGAAGTGAACAATCCGGACTATGGAATTGAGACCAAAATAGCTCTTCCGTCTTGTGATCCTTCTGGCTCCGGAAGTGCACAACCGCACTTGCCGCTAAGTCCATATATGGATCCTCCGGACCCCACAGCTGGCCAAGTTGGGCATACTTTGGATCCGTAAACCGGCGACGCAGCAGAAAAGGCATGCCAGCCACAATATCTCCGGCCTGGCGCAGCTCCTCCTTCATAGCCCGCATTGCAGAACGGGCATCCTTGGCCTCGGCGGTGGCCTTCCCCAGGTCTTCCCACTCCGATAGGCGCTCCTTTTCAGGAGCCTTGTTGCGGTCAACAGCATCCTTCAATTTCAAGGCCAATTCGCCATCTTTTCCTCGCTTAGGCGGTGTGCAGCCTTTTCGCTTTCAACTCCTCGCCACCCTCGAGGCAGCCAGATCACCCCTTCGGCTTGCTCCTTAGCTTGAGCAAGCTCGGCCCGAAGGCTCTCCACAGCAGCAGCACCATCTATATGACAGCATATATATTGTCAGAAGCGGGCTTTGACTCCCTTAAATAAGTGACTGCAGAGAATTCATTTACCTTGCGACTCGTCAAGTCGCCGGTTGACAAGCGCGATGTCCGCATCCGCCACATCGAGTTGCCACATTAACTCGACAACTCCACTAGTCCGGCTAGCCCCCGGACTATCCGCCACCTGCATAGGAATGGCGACATTCATTACCTGCGATTTTGATCCTCGGCACGCTGTCGCTTTCGACAACCTACCGAGCCTCAGGGGCTACTATCTATACAGGGCGCACTTCTATGTGCCAGACTGTCAAAAAGGTGCATCGTTCTTGCGTACCTCAAATCCCGCCAGCAAACTCCTGACGGCACTATGCAATCCGCTTTCGGCGGACGAAATCCTTCCAATCACCATACTCATCAAAGCACCGTGATCTTCTGAGATGGATGCCCTCTCGAGCAGATCCTTCAGCTCCCCCGGCCGGACACTAGTTGGCGCCGAACTCACCGGCCCCACCGGACTCTGGGATACCTCCGGACGATATTTCAGCTCGCTCGCCTGTCCGACGGCAAGAGCAGACGGAGGCGTTTCGCTCTCCATCATCTCCGGACGAAGATCCCCCGAAGACGAACTCATCTGAGAAGGCCGCAGATCCGAACTGTAAGGTAAAAATTTCAGTTATCCACAGAAGCACAAATAGGGGTATTTTCTTATTAATGAACCCCCCTTTTCCTACTCACGGCTCGCTGGAGGGCTGACCCTTTAGAGACGATTGTACGTCCGGGCTCTCCCCGGACGCAGGACCCTCCGGTAAAGATTTCTTCCCCCGCTTAGGGGCTTTGGCCTCCGGGTCTTCGGAGGCAGTCCTCTTCTCCACCTGGAAGGAGGGATTTTCGATCCCCCCCCCCTCTTCAGGCGCCCCCTTGGGCGAGGTGATAGCTCTTCTATTTTCCCCATCGCCCCCTTCTACGGGCGCGACCTCCAACATTCTGACTAGCACGGGCTCCGGTGCGGTCTCTGGGAGGGGGGCCGGACACCTTATCAGCTTCGATCGCGCTACCCACTCCTGATGAAGAATAATGGGTTAGAAGGCAAATTTCAGAAAAGCAAAAAAATAGAACGTCCGGACTCTGAGCAACTTACCTGTGTATCCGGGCGATTGCAGCTTAGGCCTGCGTCCTCGGTCAACTCCGGACACGCCGCCTGCGGTCCGAAGAACAACTTGTACATCTCCACGGGCGTCATACCCATGAAGTGTTGGAGAATTTGTGGTCCCTCCGGATTGAACTCCCATAACCGGAGAGGACGGCATTTGCAGGGCAGAAGACGCCTGATTAGCATGACCTGCATCACCACAACCAGATTGATCTCCCTCGCTTGGAGGTCTCGAATCCGGCCCTGCAATAAAGGCACGTCTTCGGACGGCCCCCAATTGAGCCCTTGGTTGACCCACGACATCAATCGGCGTGGAGGTCCCGGGCGGAATGAAGGCGGGGGCTTTTGCTTGCTGCCCTTTGGAGCGGTGATATAGAATGACTCCTGCTGCCACAAGCCGAGCTCTTCTTGGAAGGAGCCCTCGGGACACGGGGCATCGGCCCTCCTGCTTATGGCCGCCCACAAGACTCCGCTGACGCCCCGATCATCTTCGCCCACATTGAAGGTCTTCACCACAGGCCAAGTGGGGGTGACGCGAGGAAGGCTTCGCAGACAATAATGAATGCGGAAATATGAAGGATGGACTCTGGAGCCAAGTCGTGAAAATCCAGCCCGTAGTAGAACATGAGCCCTCTCACGAAGGGGTCCGTCGAGAAGACTAAACCCCAACGGAGGTGGGATACGAAGACGACGTACTCACCGGGATCGGGAGTGGGTACGGCCTGCCCTTGGGCGGGCAACCTGTGCGAAATCTCGTAGGACAGGTACTTGGCCTCACGCAGCTTTACCACGTCCTCCTCCGTGACGGAGGAGGGCATCCACCGACCCTGGAGGTCTGAGCCGGACATTGTTGAAGATCCGAAGCGCTCAAATCTGGGGCTCTGGGTGTTGGAACTTGGAGCAAGGAGAAGATTCGATGGAAGATTGAAGAAAAGAAACGAGCCTTGGTCCTCTTATAAAGGGGGAAGATACCAAGAGCCGTCTCCGTGACCGTTCGGGATTCACCTTCGATAGAGGAGGCGTGGCGACGGGCGCAGTTGGGTTACCCACGCTCGTATTAATGAGAATCCCGGAATAAGGGGAGCACGATCTCTGCTTCGACAAGACGTGCCAACGAAACCGCTTCGCTAAACGTGGTGAGGTGGTATAATAAAAAACAATTCAAGTAAAGGCTTGGTAGCGGTGTGATGTCATGCCGTATAATACGTCAGCAGATTGGACTTGTGTACATTTTATTCTCTCTACGGTGGAATGTGGAATTTATTTTGCAAAGCCGGACACTATCCTGGTGTTCATGATCTTCTCTGGATTATTCAAGGGAGGAACCCGCCTTGCAATGCCGAACATTATGCGCGCCGGACTTATCGTCATTGAAGCCTGGTTCAGGGGCTACTGAGGGAGTCCTAGACTAGGGGTGTCCGGACAGCCGGACTATCATCGTCCGCCGGACTCCAAGACTACGAAGATACAAGATTGAAGACTCCGTCCCGTGTCCGGATGGGACTTTCCTTGGCGTGGAAGGCAAGCTTGGCAATACGGATATGTAGATCTCCTACCATGGTAACCGACTCTGTGTAACCCTAGCCTCCTCCGGTGTCTATATAAACCGGAGGGCTTTAGTCCGTAGGACACAACATACATTACAACAATCATACCATAGGCTAGCTTTAGGGTTTAGCCTCCTTGATCTCGTGGTAGATCCACTCTTGTACTACCCATATCATCAATATTAATCAAGCAGGACGTAGGGTTTTACCTCCATCAAGAGGGCCCGAACCTGGGTAAAACATCGTGTCCCTTGTCTCCTGTTACCATCCACCTAGACGCACAGTTCGGGACCCCCTACCCGAGATCTGCCGGTTTTGACACCGACAGCGATGGAGCCGAACACTGACCTCGTCCCTTATAAAGCTCGTGACTTCGAGGTGCCGGACTCCCTGCCGGACTCCGAACCTCCTGCGCCCCTGCCAATCGAATCTGATCGGGCGCCGATCATGGAGTACACCGCTGCGGACATCTTTCAGCACTCACCCTTTGGTGACATCCTGAAATCGCTAAAGCATCTCTCGCTATCCGGAGAGCCCTGGCCGGACTACGGCCAGGATGGTTGGGATGCGGACGACAAAGAAATTAAAAGCCCACCCACCACCCACTTTGCAGCCACTGTCAACGATCTAACCGACATGCTAGACTACGACTCCAAAGACATCGACGGTATGGACGACGATGCCGGAGACGATCAAGAACCAACGCCTACAGGGCACTGGAAGACCACCTCGTCATACGACATATACATGGTGGACACCCCAAAAGATGGGGACGGCGAAGAAGCAGCGGAGGCAGATTCCTTAAAGAAACAGCCCAAGCGCCGACGTCAACGGCGCCGCTCTAAATCCCGCCACAGCAAGAATGGAGATTCCGGCACCAGAGATAATAACACCCTAGAGAGTGCCGAAGACAACCCCCTCCAGCACAATTCAGCACAGGAGGACGGGGAAGCCAGCCCTCGAGAGAGAGCGGCAGATGAGGAGTTAGAGGATGACAATTACATGCCTCCCTCTAGAGACGAGGCAAGCCTCAACGACGATGAATTTGTCGTGCCCGAGGATCCCGTCGAACAAGAGCGTTTTAAACGCAGGCTAATGGCCACGGTGAACAGCCTAAAGAAAAAGCAGCAACAGCTTCAAGCTGATCAAGACCTGCTGGCCGACAGATGGACCGAGGTCCTTGCGGCCGAAGAGTATGAACTCGAACGCCTCCAAAAGCTACCCAAAACGCAAGTTGCTCCCCCGACTAGAGGAGGAAGCATACAAACCTTCATCACCAGCGCACAATACGGCAGACCGACCACCTCGTGGCCGCGACAGAGAGGCATCTAGGCCCTCCACCAGAACCGTACCCCGGCACCGCTCAAATAGTATGAAGCCACGGGGGAACGCGCCGGACTTGTGGGATATATTGGAGGACAAGGCAAGACAATCCAGATCTATCTATGGATCACATGGGCGCCCCACGACCCACGACGAATACCGTCGCACCGGATACAGCAACTCCGGCCGGGCCGAACACAGCAGACAATGCTCTCTTGAGCTAGACATTGCTCAATACAGAGGCGCCGCACACCCACTATGCTTCACAGACAAAGTAATGGATCATCAAATCCCTGAACGGTTTAAAACCGTCAACATTGAATCCTACGATGGCACAACAGACCCCGCGGTTTGGATCGAGGATTATCTCCTTCATATCCATATGGCCCGCGGTGACGATCTCCACGCCATCAAATATCTCCCGCTCAAGCTTAAAGGACCAGCTCGGCATTGGCTCAACAGCCTGCCCGCAGAGTCAATTGGGTGTTGGGAGGACCTGGAAGCCGCATTCCTCGACAACTTCCAGGGCACATATGTGCGACCACCAGACGCCGATGACCTAAGCCACATAATTCAGCAGCCAGACGAATCGCCGACAATTCTCGACACGGTTCTAACAAAGAAAAACCAAATCGCCGACCGTCCGGATGCGAGGCCCTCGCAGCCTTCAAGCATAACATCCGCGACGAGTGGCTGGCCCGCACCTAGGACAGAAAAGCCAAATCCATGGCAGCCCTCACATCACTCATGACCCGCTTCTGTGCGGGAGAGGATAGCTGGCTAGCTCGCAGCAACAACCTCAGTAAAAATGCTGGCAGTCCAGATACTAAGGACCACAATGGCAGGTCGCGTCGAAACAAAAACAAACGCCACGTTAACGGCGACAACAATGAGGATACGACAGTCAATGCCGGATTCAGAAGCTCTAAACCCGGTCAACAGAAAAAAGCCATTCAAAAGAACTACTCCGGGTCCGTCCAATTTGGACCGAATACTCGACCGCTCATGCCAGATACATGGCACTTCAAAAGCCAGCTAACCACACCAACAGAGATTGTTGGGTATTTAAGCAGGCATGCAAGTTAATTGCCGAAAACAATGACAAGGGGCTGCACAACGATGACGAGGAAGAGACCCGCCACGAACAATAGAGGATGAAGGGCTTCCCCACAAGTGCGGACGGTAAACATGATATACGCAACCAAAATACCCAAGAGGGAGCGGAAGCGTTCACTAAGGGACGATATGCGATGGAGCCACGCCGCCCAAGTTCAATCCATTGTCCTCTTGCCCGATCACTTTCGATCAAGAGACCATCCGACCAAGATCCGCCATGGCGGATTCGCCGCATTGGTTTTAGACCCAATCGCCGATGGATTTCACCTCACGAGAGTCGATGGGACGGCGGCAGAGCTGAACCTGCTTTATCGGATACAAAGGCACAAGATGGGCATAGACCCTCAAGGATTAAACCTACAAAGACGACCTTCAAAGGCGCCATACCGGTGTTGAGGCCAATTGTACAGTGCTCACCACACCGAAGTGGTCTTCGATCCCGGATAGTTTCCAAGCGAGGAGTTAATCTTGACATAGTCCCGCTCGCAGCGGCTATCACGCTCGCCGGACGAACCGCGTTCGCAAAGTTCAACGTGGTGCCGCATTATGCATACCTCAAGGTCAAGATGCCAGGCCCTCGTGGAGTCATCACGGTCAACGGAAATATGGAACGCCCCCTTCGAACGGAGGAACATCTGGCGGCTCGCGTATAAAGCTGAGCAGCCTTCTAAGGCAATTTTCGAGTCCGGCCGTTAAACAACCAGACACGGCCAAACGCGCCCGGAGCAACATCAATCAAGACCACCTGGCATGTTCTGAGCATGCGTAGCAATGCGGCCCCAACCCCAACCCTTGCATGATTGCAAGACAAGCTCTCCGCGTACATCATTACGCTCCGGAGATACCATGGGCATAGGGGGAGGGGCACGACCACAATAGCCCAGAGTGCGGCTCGACCACACCAGGGGCTCCTAAGTGTGTCGCTCTTTTTCTTTTCCTTTTTTTTATTTTTTATCTACAGGACTCCGTCTACAAGAGGTCCTGTACGGCAGTAGATCGGCCGAACTCACGATGCAACAGTCAGGGAGGAACAAGGGCTACGACGAACACTCAGGTGGTCTCCATTACGAGCATTAAATCTCTTTATTACAACACTCCGCAGCCCACCCCTGGAGGGGGACATGTTTAAAATAGTCCACTCCCTTGCTTACCGCACTATTTGTATCGTTCTGCACTCATGGCAGAATTCTCTGAATAAACAATGCATCATTTTTTCGCTTATAATTGCATTCCTTCGTTTATATATATGTTCATTTACGACATCTTGCATCCGTACAATTTGGTACGACCGAATACACCAGGGGCTTACGTTCCCCGCATTATGGTGTGATAAGTCCGAACACTTTCACAAGTGCGGCACCCCGAACTTATAGCATTATATGAATCGGCTCCGAATCATGTCTTGGGTCAATAGTTGGGTTTGCCGGCCCCATGTTTTGGTACCTTACGTTCCGCTCTGTCGGCTAAGGTAGCACTGGAGAACCACCGCGATTGTGCAGCGGTTGAGCTGGGCGGAGCCTCGATGGAGAAAGCTAAAACCGACCTGTCATGATAAGGCGAGAGACTGGTCGCTGTTCGAGAGGTCTTTTCGAGTCCCTAAAGACTTATGCCGCTCGAGCGAAGAACCGGATAATGTCCGCCAAGGCATGGATAGCGCCCAACTCGGTCTTCCGAATACTAGGGGCTTCACGAAATTTAAAATTATAGAATTCTATGGCTAAGTGAGAGTGTTCAAGCATTATAAGTCCGGTTGCCTTGTTCGTTGTGTTGAGCGCCTCCCTAGATGGACCCAAAAATGGGAACAAGAGTGCTCAAGTTTATCCCGAACACCCCAACACTCGTGGCATGGGGGTTGAAGCCGACGACTTGCCATCTCTCAGATTTAATAAACGGCCGCACAGAAGTTAATATTTTAAATCAAATAAGCGTTGCTTAGCGCATACGAACAATGTTTTCAGCGCACAGGATAACGCATGGCGAGTCTACTCAATAATTACATCTCTGGGGCACTCATCCGCAATCTTGCGGGCACCCTTCAGGACAGTCCTATAGTACATCTCGGGCGTACAATACTCTTTGCCCGGCGGCTGCGCGTCCGTCAGGAGCCTCTCCGCATCCAGCCTGCCCCAATGCACCTTTGTGCGGGCAAGGGCCCGACGAGCACCTTCAATGCAGGCGGAGCGCTTGATGACCTCCACCCAGGGGCATGCTTCCACCAGCCGCCGAACAAGGCCGAAGTAGCTCCCAGGCATGGCCTCTCCAGGCCACAGCCAGACTATGGGGCCCTTCATGGCCTGCTCGGCTACCTTGTGGAGCTCGACCAGCTGCTTCAGCTGGTCGCTAGGGGGCACCTGATGTCCGGCCTCAGCATACTGAGACCAGAAGACCTTCTCCGTCGAGCTCCCCTCCTCAGCCCGGTAGAATGCGGCGGCATCGGACATGCTGCGAGGCAGATCTGCAAACGCCCCTGGAGAGCTCCGAATTCGGGTAAGTAACAGGTAATTTACATTCACATGCTTGCTTTGCATGAAAAATGCCTTACCCGCCGCTATCTTCTTCGTCGCCTCAATCTCCTGGAGGGCCTCATGGGCCTCGGCCTTAGCGGCTTTGGCACATTCAAGAGCAGAGGCAAGCTCGGACTCTCGAGTCTTCGAGTCGCACTCCAAACTCTCATGCTTTTCCATGAGAGCCTGTAGCTCTTGCCGCACCTCCGCCACCCGCGCCTCCTGCCTCTCTCGCTCCACTCTGCTCATGGCTGCATTATGTTCGGCACAGACACGGCCTCCTTCAGTGGTCGCCACCTCGCTCGCGGGCCCCTACAGCACTCCACGTTATCCTTGTTATTTTTATTGCAACCTAAATCCTTTTCAGAAGGTACAAATTTCAAAGTGGTGTTACTCACCTTCTTTGTCCTCGAGCTGCTTCTTGGCACGGCCGAGCTCTTGCTCGGACCGCCGAGGTCCTGCTTCAAAGCACCGACCTCCACGGTCCAAGGCGGCAGAGGTCAGCAAGAAAGCACGCAAACCCATATTGACATAATTTTAGCAACCTGCAGATATCTTTTTAGATCCTCAGTCCGCTTTTCTTTCCAACACCAAACCGCATCGGGGCTACTGTCTATGTGGTATTACATTACATATTTTAAACTTCTTACCTCAAAGCCACGTTAGAAGGCTATGCGAGCTTCGGTCAGCCCGCTCTTGGCGAGCTGAACCTTCTGAATCACCGCACTCATAATAGTGCGGTGTTCTTCCTCGATGGAAGCGCCTTTGAGCGCCTCCAACAAGTTGTCCGGCGCCTCCGGTTGGACGGAAGCCGCCGGCGTCACGGTCTTGCCCTTCTTGCGAAGGGGACGCCTACCGGACTCCGGAACCACTACGGGTTCCGGCGTGGAATCCGGCGCAAAGTCCGGGAGGCTGCCTTGTGGCGCCTCCGGAGCCTCCTCCTGATGGGTCCCTTCTCGGGATCCCACCTCGGCGTCCTCAGCGTCGCGAGGGGTGGAGGCAGTCGGGATGGAATCTACATCCGATGGAGCCAACGACCTGCTCGATGAAGCGGGGAGATCATCATCGGCCGGATTGTAGG
Organism: Aegilops speltoides; assembly: GCA_021437245.1. Lineage (NCBI taxonomy): Eukaryota > Viridiplantae > Streptophyta > Magnoliopsida > Poales > Poaceae > Aegilops > Aegilops speltoides. Next base: position 470,098,754 of record CM038143.1, on the reverse strand, counting down.
CAGCGTGCGGCATTAGAAGGACACTATGTGACACAAAAGAGAAATTATTCAGGAATCCGGATACTTACGATCTTGCCGGAGGCCTGGCCCTTGAGGGTCATTCTTCGTCGCCAACGTTGGCATTGGCGGAGCTGTCCGGGGGAATAGTCCTTCCCCTCTTGGACCCTTCGGCCTCCTCTGTTGGGGAAGCCTTCCTCTTCCTCTCTCCTTCCTCTGGGAGAGAGTCCTCTTTCTCCTCCTCGTCTTCGGGGGAGGAGTCCGCCTTGGAGTCATCGGACACCTGAAAACGGGAACTCTTTCGAGTACCCGTGGCCTCCTTCTTGGCCTTCTTCTCCGGCACCACATAAAGTTCCGAGACCAGCAGCCCTGTCAAGCGGGCGTCCGCTGGGTCTTCGGGGAGGGGAGCCGGACAGTCTACCTGTCCGGACGTCCTCTGCCAGTCCTGTCAAAGGCATTGGGAGTTTTAGATCCCGCATAGAGTCAAACTATGAAAGAAAATAAATGTCCCATAGAGGATAACAAAGCTTACCTTGCCGGCCGGGAGCTTGGTGCTGAATCCGCGGTCCTCCGTCACGGACGCGGGGGCTTCTTCGCCCTTGAACAGCACCCTCCAAGCGGCTTCGTACGTCATGTCGAAGAGCCCGCTCAAGGCCTGGTGCTGTGCCAGATCGAACTCCCACAAATTAAAAGCCCGTTGTTGGCAAGGGAGAATCCGGCTGACGAGCATGACCTGGATCACATTGACAAGCCTAAGCTTCTTGTTCACTAGGTCTCAAGACAGGGATCGAGTCCTGTCAGCTCCTCCGAACTACCCCATAGCAATCCCTTCTCTTTCCAAGAGGTGAGCTGCATAGGGATACCAGATTTGAACTCGGGGGCCGCCGCCCACTTAGGGTCGCGCGGCTCGGTGATGTAGAACCACCCCGATTGCCACCCCTTGACGGACTCCACGAAGGCCCCTTCGAGCGGATGACGTTGGGCATCTTGCCCAACATGGCGCCTCCGACTCCGCTTGAGTGCCCTTCACCACCTTCGCTTGACATTGAAGGTCCGGAGCCAAGTCAAGTGGGGCTGGATGCAGAGGAAGGCCTCGCACACGACGATAAACGCCGAGATGTTGAGGATGAAGTTTGGCGCCAGGTCATGGAAATCCAGGCCGTAATAGTACATGAGCCCCCGGACAAAGGGATGCAACGGAAAGCCCAGTCCGTGGAGGAAGTGGGGAAAGAATACGACCCTCTCATGGGGCCTGGGGGTGGGGATGAGCTGCCCCTTGTCAGGCAGCCGGTGCGCGATGTCGCCAGAAAGGTATCCGGCGCTGCGCAGCCTTGCGATGTGCTCCTCCGTAACGGAGGAGGCCAGCCATTTGCCTCCCGCTCCAGACATGGTCGGAGAAGGTCGAGACAAGATGCGCGGACTTGGGCGCTGGAGCTCGGGTGCGCGGAGATGGATAAGCAAAGGAGGAAGAAGGTGTAGGTGAAAAGGTGGATCCTTATCCCCTTATATATGGGCGGACGAAAACTATGCGTCCCCGTCGGCCTAGTAAAACTCGCTTATCTCCCAAGCGCCACCATCAATGGCGCGGTTGGGTTACCCACGTCCATATTGATGAGAATCCCGGAATAAGGGGAACACGATCTCTGCTTCGACAAGATGTGCCAAGGAAACCGCTTCGCTAAACGCGCTGAGGTGGTATAGTAAAAAACGATTCAAGTAAAGGCTTGGTAGTGGTGTGACGTCATGCCACAAAATACGTCAGCAGATTGAACTTGTGTACATAATATTCTCTCTACGGGGAAATGTGGAAATTATTTTGCAGAGCCGGACACTATCCTGGTGTTCACAATCTTCTATGAATTATTCGGAGGAGGAACCCGCCTTGCAATGCCGAACAATATGCGCGCCGGACTCATCATCATTGAAGCCTGGTTCAGGGGCTACTGAGGGAGTCCTGGACTAGGGGGTGTCCGGATAGCCGGACTATCATCGTCAGCCGGACTCCAAGACTATGAAGATACAAGATTGAAGACTTCGTCCCGTGTCCGGATGGGACTTTCCTTGGCGTGGAAGGCAAGCTTGGCGATACGGATATGTAGATCTCCTACCATTGTAACCGACTACTGTAACCCTAGCCCTCCCGGTGTCTATATAAACCGGAGGGTTTTAGTCCGTAGGACAACAACCATTACAACAATCATATCATAGGCTAGCTTCTAGGGTTTAGCCTCCTTGATCTCGTGGTAGATCCACTCTTGTACTACCCATATCATCAATATCAATCAAGCAGGAGTAGGGTTTTACCTCCATCGAGAGGGCCCGAACCTGGGTAAAAACATTGTGTCCCTTGTCTCCTGTTACCATCCGCCTAGACGCACAGTTCGGGACCCCCTACCCGAGATCCGCCGGTTTTGACACCGACAGACACCCTCCGTTCTCCGGGCTGATCGCCTATTTGAAGGGACGGGGATTCTCAGATCCAAACCCCACTCTCCTCCCTTGAGCTAGCATCCAGTAGAGCGCTCCGCGAAAAACCATTCCAACATGGCCAGCCGTCGCAGCTCTTCTGCTTGCCCTCCTCGCTCTAAGTCAAGGGATCGGGGAGAGTGTTCAGTTCCTCATAGTCGTTTGATAAAGTTACAAACCCAAGGTTTTCTCCCGTCGGCGTTCATGGTCTCTGTTCGAGCCAGAATAGCCACTTATGACGGAGGGGAACAAGCGGAGGGATCTCCAAGCCCATCTATAGAGGAGCGCGTATGCCTCATCCCGCATCTGCTAAGGGGCGTCGGGTTTCCCATCCACCCGTTTCTTCGCGGGCTCCTGGAGTTCTACGGCCTCCAGCTGCACAATCTTACCCCTGCCTCTGTTCTGCACATAGCGGGGTATGTCGCACTTTGCGAGCTGTTTTTAGGCTGTGAACCTCACTTCGGATTATGGAGGAAGCTCTTCTGCCTTGTTCCCCGCACCCAGGGAGAGTCCCTATATCAAGTGGGTGGAGCCGAAGTATGGCGCATTGCCGACACCGGATACCTATCCGGCACTCCCAAGAAGGCACCAGAAAACTGGCCTTCAGAGTGGTTTTATATTGACGACGTTCCCCTTCCGGATCCAGTCCGGACAGGTCTTCCCAAGTTCAGCAACGCCCCGCCGAGGACATGCCTAAGCTGGCGCTCCCGCGGCCCTCAAGAAGAGGATACGAGGGAAATACACTCCCTGATGAGCAGGATAAAGTCACTGGCAGAATCCGGACTAACGATAGTCGAGGTCATGGCGATATGCATAAGGCGGGGAGTGCAACCGCTTCAATATAGGGGGAAGCCCATGTGGCATTTCAACGGGGAAGACGACGCCACCCGCTGCGGTCGTAAGGGTCCGAACTCCGCCACTGCTTTGGCAAGGATATTGTCCAATTTATACAAAGGGGAAGAGGAGGAATTCCTTCGCATTAAAACGCGGGACGGATTCTCCATGTACAACCCCCCAGAGTGGGTAAGTTGCCATTATTTTCCCCGCTTCGCTTACTTTAGCGTCCTTCTGCTAAGATTACTTGCATCAATGCTTCTGAGCAGGAACTGAGGAGGGCCGTAGAAGGAATCTTCAGCCCCTCCCCGCAACCAGAGGACCCCAAAAGGTCCCTTGATCCGGGACTCAAAGAAGATCCGGATATCACTGTGAAGCTTGTCAACGGGGTATTCTATCAAGCGAGCTGGGATGGCGCCATAGTGGCCGTTATGGCCGACTATCCCGGACTGCTCCCTGTGTCGCGTGTAAGCCGAACTAAAAAGCCTATCCTCCGAAGAGGATTCCCCTCAGGATTATGACTTACCCTTGAGGCGTCGTGCTATTTGCAGAGACGACGATCGGAGTGTGGGGCCGAGCCCCTAGGGACTCGTCAACCACGGGCGTCCGGATCGGGCAGGCTCAAGAGGAAGGCGGTGAGGGTCGACACACCGCTGCAGAGGTAAACTAATAACCTTTCTTGTGGTTATAGTATTTGAAATATGACAGCGCCCTTTGTGTCTAGCAGGAAGAGGAGCAGCCGGACTATATCCGGGGATCCCACCAATCACGCCTCCACTTTTTTGACTATAAACAGTAGGGTAAAACCCCACTGCAATTTTTATATTATTGATCAAAGAAACAAGTAGTCTTGCAGGCTTGAGGTAAGCCCACAGAAAGAAAGAAAGAAATAAAAAACTAGCCAGGTTTCGAAACCGGCTTCGAGGGCAGAGGCGGGCACGGGGCCAGAGCCGCGCAGTTCTCCGACAGAGGACGCGGATATGTGTTTGGCCATGAACTACGAGGTGGAGAGCGCCATGAATCACCGGCGCCGGAGGGCCGTGCTTCGGAACAACATCTTTTCCGAAGAGGCTTTTAATGCCTTCAATTCGGCAGATGCATACGTCCGAGCTGCTCGAGGCGGGCTGGCCCAGGCGACTAACCAGTACACCAAAGATATAAAGAAACTTTGACAAGTATGTATAGCAGTAGCCCTTGAGACTTGAAATAGTTGGGACAACTGTTTGAAGGATCAATTTATGTACAGGTCCTCGTGGACAAAAATGAACAATTGGCTCGGGAGCTGGAGGCATGTAAGGCCCAGCTGATGGATGATGTTGCCAAGTTAGGGGAATCCCAGAAGGCCCCCTCTGGTAATATTTGTCTCAATTACACACAGATATGCCAGTCAGTAAATGGCTGGTGTGGTTGGTCTAACAGAAAATTCTGCAAACAATCCCGGGGTGAATCTGGATGGCGTAACAGATGATGACTCGCATCTCAACAGACAGCTAAAGGCTGGTGAGCGCATCCTTACGCAAGTAACGCAAGAGAAGAACAAACTACAAGATGCCAATATTCGGCTAGACGTGGAATTAAAGGATGTCCGTGCTCAACTGTTGGACTCCGTGAAGGAGAACAAAAGGCTTCGGCGCGGCATTTATGGTAAGTGCTCAAACGAACTGTATGATAGTTCGGCGAGGAAGTATGTTGAAAGAATTTTGCTTGCAGGAATGTTAACGGGTCGCCCTAAAGAGGAGATGCCCTTATCTGCAAGTTATTTGCTGCAAGAACTTTCGCAGTTGCACGAGCGTGCTCGGCGGGTGATGCACGGCGTTGCTCAGGCCTTGTGGCCGTCAAGCCTCCTGCCGAATGGCATGGGAGAACTTGCGGACCTGCTTCAAAGAGCCCGGCGGCGCTTCCATCTGTGGAAGATATCAGCCTGCTGGCAAGGTGCAAGAGAAGCCTGGGCGATGGTGAAGACGCGCTACACCAAGCTGGACCCGAACCATATGGCCGAAGTAGGACCGGCGGGGCCCGATGGGCAAGAAATTCCCGTAAGTCTGGTATATGACCAGGTAGCGTTAGCCGCTAAGTATTCTCAACAGGATTGTAAGCTAGATAGCCTGTTAGATGGTATAGAGGAGGAATATAGTCAGTCCAAGTGACTGTGTAATTTAATGGGCATAAGTAGCCCCTGGCCGGATTAAAATCATTTGTCATGGCGGACCTTTTCGCTTCAACCCCCGGATCCTATAGTCCGGGGTGTGTCCGAATACCCGCTCGGTTATACAAAACCGGGGTATGCATGGAGACCAGGCGTAGGGGTCATAAGTGCTTGAACAGACAAGTACCCAACTAGTTCTGTTATATTACATGGATAGTAAGAAACATATTCCAGGGAGAATAGTTCCGTTAGGGGTTCCTTTCCCTGGGTATGCATGCGTCAATGCACATGTCCGAACTGCGAACGATGGTGCAGGATACAAGACTTCTAGGATTTTTTTTGTAACCAACGAATACATCCTTTGTTCACCGATCAAATATTCTCTTAAGGAAACTAGCTTTCGGCTTCATCCAGTCTGAGGTACACATCCAGCTGAACCGGCAGTACCGATTGCAGAGGTGCTCCCCTTATGCCCTAGCCAAATTAACGGGAATGTAGGGCATAAATACAAGAGCCAGGCAACCAAGCTTGGCCACATCTTAAGTCATATCGATGCATATAATGGTGAAGAAAATGCACATATGGAAAAAGAACGCATATGTGACGGACAAAAGGCCATTTAAAGTAATTATGTTTAGCTTCCGAATAGGAAGCCCCCAGATATCGCTTACACACCTAGCACAGCCGGAGTAATCCGGGAGTCCGCACTGTATGAAGTACTTTGTGTGAGAGAAGAAAAAAAGAGAGATCGAGAAAGGAAACGTGGGGTGGAGCATAAGTAAAAGGGGGAGTAAGGAGACGCACACTGAGTTCGGCGTTTAGGCGTAGAATCTCCGGAGTCTCGCTGCGTTCCATGGGTTCGGCTCAAGTCTGTTATCGTTTTCATTACGTAAGCGGTACGCTCCTTCGGTGAGAACTTTGTCAATGACGAAGGGACCTTCCCACTTGGGTTAGAGTTTGTCCTTCTTCCTCTCCGGCAGGCGTAGAACGAGCTCGCCAATATTGTAGGTTTTGGCCCGCACTTCTCTGCTTTGATATCGTCGAGCCTGCTGCTGGTAGAATGCCGAACGGGCTTTTGCGACATCGTGCTCCTCCTCCAGGGCATCCAAGTTGTCCTACCGATCTAACTCGGCTTCCTTCTCTTCGTACATGCGTACGCGTGGCGAATCATGTATTATGTCGCAGGGTAGTACTGCTTCCGCTCCGTACACCATAAAAATGGTGTATATCCGGTGGTGCGATTCGGTGTGGTCCGCAGCCCCCAGAGTACGGAGTCGAGCTCCTCCACCCAGTGCATATCCGATTCTGTTAAAGATCGCACTAGTCTGGGTTTGATGCCGCTCATGATGAGACCGTTTGCCCGTTCGACCTGACCATTTGTTTGGGGGTGGTAGACGGAAGCGTAGTCGAGCTTAATGCCCATTTTGCCGCACCAAGTTTTCACTTCATCAGCTGTGAAATTTGAGCCATTATCAGTGATGATGCTATGGGGGACACTGTACCGGTGTACGACCCCGGATATGAAGTCTATTACTGGTCCGGATTCGACCATTTTAACTAGTTTGGCTTCTATCCATTTGGTGAACTTGTCCACCATGACCAATAAGTATTTTTTTCTTATGGTTCCCCTTTTAAGGGGTCCGACCATATCCAGCCCCCAGACCGCGAAGGGCCAAGTTATGGGGATTGTTTGGAGAGCGGTAGGGGACATATGACTCAGATTGGCGAAGAGCTGGCAGCCGACGCAATGTTGGACAAGGTCCTGTGCGTCTGCTCGGGTCGTCGGCCAATAGAAGCCTGTGCGGAAGGCTTTGCTGACTAGCGCTTGAGCTGCGGCGTGGTGTCCGCCCAGTCCGGCATGGATTTCAGCTAAGAGTTGTCGCCCTTCCTCTTTGGAGATGCACCTTTGGAGCACTCCGGTCGCGCTTTTCTTGTAGAGTTCCCCTTCATAGACTTTGTAAGCTTCAGAATGCCGGACTATGCAGCGTGCTTCATTTTGGTCTTCGGGGAGCTCCTGCCTATTTAGGTAGGCCAAGAAAGGCTCAGTCCACGGGGCGATTACGGCCATGATTTCGTGGGCCGAAAATGTTATTTCGGTGGCAGAGCCTCCGATTGTGTCTGATGGTTCGGAATTTGGGGGTGTGTTCGGATCCATGCTGGTATTGCCGGACTCCCCTTCCCATACTACCGATGGCTTGAACAACCTTTCCAGGAATATGTTAGGTGGGATAGGGTCGCGTTTGGCGCCGATGCGGGCGAGGACATCCGCCGCTTGATTGTTTTCTCGAGCCACATGGTGGAATTCGAGCCCCTCGAACCGAGCTGACATTTTAAGGGCGGCATTATGGTAGGCCGCCATTTTTGGATCCTTGGTGCCAAAGTCTCCATTTATTTGTGATATTGCGAGGTTTGAATCCCTGCGCACTTCTAGGCGTTGGATGCCCATAGAAACTGCCATCCGAAGACCGTGCAACAGCGCCTCGTATTCGGCTGCATTGTTGGAGTTTGTGTATAATATTTGAAGGACATACTGGACCGTGTCTCTGGTGGGAGATGTCAGGACTACCCCTGCTCCCAATCCGGTCAGCATTTTGGAGCCGTCGAAGTGCATGATCCAGTTGGAGTATGCGTCGTGCTCTTTAGGGAGTTCGGCTTCTGTCCATTCGGCGACAAAGTCAGCCAGTACTTGCGACTTAATAGCTCACCGTGGTTTGTATATTATGTCGAACGGATGGAGCTCGATAGCACATTTAGCAATTCGGCCCATAGCGTCGCGGTTATTAATTATGTCATTGAGTGGTACTTCGGAGGCCACCATGATCGAACACTCTTGAAAGTAGTGTCGTAGCATCCGGGATGCCATGAAGACCGCGTAAGCTATTTTCTGATAGTGTGGGTATCGGGATTTGCATGGAGTGAGGACCGTGGATACATAATAAACCGGCTTTTGAAGCGGGAATTTGTATCCGTCCACCTCTTGTTCGACGAGCAGCACTGCACTTACCACTTGATGTGTTGCAGCTATGTATAACAGCATAGGTTCGCCGGTATTTCACGCTGTTAGGACTGGATTACTGGACAATAAGGTTTTTATTTCATCTAGTCCGGCCGTGGCTGCATCCGTCCACACGAAGTGTTCGGTGCACCGAAGGAGGCGGTAAAGAGGCAATGCCTTTTCTCCTAACCTGGATATAAAGCGGCTCAGAGCGGCCACGCATCCAGCTAGTTTCTGGATGAGCTTGAGGTCTGTTGGTATAGCCAACTGCGACAAAGCTCAGATTTTTGCCGGATTCGCTTCAATTCCTCTATTGGAAACAATGAAGCCCAGCAGCTTCCCCGAGGGGACGCCGAAAACGCATTTTTCCGGATTCAACTTGATGTCGTATGTCCGGAGGTTATCGAATGTAAGCCTCAAGTCATCTATTAGGGTTTCGACGTGTCTTGTTTTTATGACCACGTCGTCCACATATGCCTCTACTGTTTTGCCGATTTGTTTTTCCAGGCATGTTTGGATCATGCGTTGATAGGTTGCGCCAGCATTCTTAAGCCCGAAAGGCATAGTGTTGAAGCAAAAAGGGCCATATGGCATTATGAAGGCTGTTGCAGCTTGGTCGGACTCTTCCATCTTTATTTGATGGTATCCAGAGTATGCGTCGAGAAAACACAACGAGTCGTGTCCAGCTGTGGCGTCGATGATTTGATCGATGCGAGGGAGGGGAAAGGGATCCTTGGGGCAAGCCTTGTTGAGGTCTTTGAAGTCGACGCATAGGCGCCAGGATTTGTCCTTCTTTGGCACCATCACCAAATTTGCCAGCCAATTCGGATGTTTAATATCTCTGATGAATCCGGCCTCGAGTAGCTTGGCTAGCTCTTCCCCCATTGCTTGTCGGTTGGGCTCTGAGAATCGCCTTAGGGTCTGTTTGACAGGTTTGTATCCCTTTAGTATGTTAAGGCTATGCTCGGCCAATCCACGTGGGATGCCCGGCATGTCAGATGGGTGCCAGGCGAGAATATCCCAATTCTCGCGTAAAAAGTCTCGTAGTGCAGCGTCTATTGCGGGGCTCAACTGTGTCCCGATGGAAGCTGTCTTCATGGGGTCCGTTGGATGGACTTGGAATTTGACTATTTCGTCTACGGGTTTAAATGAGGTGGACTTGGGTCGCTTGTCGAGTATCACGTTGTCCCTATCCACGGGGGCCCGCAGTGTTGTTAACTCTTCGGCTGCTAGGGCTTCAGACAATGCTTCCAGGGCTAGTGCTGCGGTTTTGTTTTCGGCGCAAAGTGCGACGTCCGGATCAATGGCTAAGGTGATGATTCCGTTGGGTCCGGGCATTTTAAGCTTCATGTACCCGTAATGGGGTACAACTTGAAAGCTTGTAAACGCGTCCCGCCCTAGAAGGGCGTGGTATCCGCTGCTAAAGGGAGCCACTTGGAACGTGATTTCTTCGGACCTATAATTCTCCGGGGTGCCGAATACCACATCGAGTGTGATTTTCCCCGCACACCGCGCTTCCCGAGTTGGTATAATTCCCCTGAAGGTGGTGCCGCTTTGCTCAATGCGGCCTTTATCAATTTCCATCTTGTTGAGCGTTTCCTCATAGATCAAGTTTAATCCGCTTCCGCTGTCCATAAGTACTTTAGTGAGCCGAAAGCCGTCCACGATTGGGCTAAGGACCAGAGCGGCCGGTGCCCGGACAGTCTCGAATCGAGGTTCATCACTGGCATTGAAAGTTATAGCAGTGTCGTTCCAGGGGTTTATCTTTGCCACATGGCAAATTTCCGCGGAGCTTCGATGAGCTCGTTTGCGCCTGTTGTTTGAGGCGAAAGCCTCGAAGACAGTCAGTACCGCATTGTGTTTGTTGGCGGAATGTTGATCTGCCTTATGGCCTGCAAGAAGATCCTCGCCACTTTTCGCAACTTGCTGGAGTATCCAACATGCTCTAAGGCTATGAGTTGGTGTCGCGCCCGGAGTGTTGTGGAGTTTACATGGTCCATTGAGCCATTCTTCCAATACGGTTCCCCGCCCTGGGGTGTGCTTTGGTTCCTTGGGGACAGGATCGGCCGGCTTGCGGGAGTTCGCCCGTTTAGTTCGGACAAAGGTCTTGGTGAGAGCCGTACTGTCCCAAAATTCTATTTGGGTTTTCCAGGCGCTTTCCACCACACAGTATTTCTGTACTATGATTGCCAAATCCGCGAAGCATACTATGTTGCGGCGGCTTATAGCATTAAAGAGTCCCTTGTCCGCGCAATTCTTGCAGAAGAGTAAGACTATACTCTCCTCGCGGCAGTCCTTAACCTTGTTAAGTGCAAGGAGGAATCTGGCCCAGTAGCGATGTACAGTTTCTTGGGGCTCTTGCCGGATGCGGGGAGGCGGTTTAAGCCCTGATAGGTGCTGTTAGCTGAATCCGGATTCCGATCCGATCTAACACCCAGGGGCGTGGGGAGCTCCGAGCCTGACAGCTCGGGATCTGGGGTGTCGCCAAATTTCTTCGGCCTAGTGCCCGATTCTAAGCCCGGGACCTGGGTCATGTCCTCCTCTGAGAAGGTCTTCGGCTCAAGGAGTTCGGCAATCCGGACATAATTCATCCTCAAAGTCGAGGGACGGTCCGTGTGAGGTTCCTCCACTATCGCTATCTCATGGGTGGCCGGCGGGGATTTAATGTCCCTTTGGTCGGGTTTAAGCCCGATCCAGTTGTAGTCTGTAGCGACTCCTAGAGCGGCGATGCAATCAAAGAGCTCATTGAGGGAGGAGAGCCCCATTGGATCTATCTGTTCGGCGAGTTCCGAACTAACGCGAAGGTTATGATTGATGACCCGAGAGGCCATCATTGGCGCTATCGCCGATGGGGCGGCCATGATAAAGCCTCCAAGTCGGAGAGTTTGGCCTACAGCCAGAGCTCCCTCTGAGGTAATGTTGTCCTTAATGACGAGACGAGCCATCGAGCCTTGCGGCGATGACACAGAGGAACTCTCAATGAAAGCACCAATGTCGGTGTCAAAACCGGCGGATCTCGGGTAGGGGGTCCCGATCTGTGCATCAAGGCTGATGGTAACATGAAGCAAGGGGCACAGATGTTTACCCAGGTTCGGGCCCTCTCGATGAAGGTAAAACCCTACTTCCTGCTTGATTAATATTGAAGATATGGGTAGTACAAGAGTAGATCTACCACGAGATCGTAGAGGCTAAACCCTAAGAGCTAGCCTATGATGGTATGATTGTAATTGTGATCGGCCTTCTAAGGACCAACCTCTCCGGTTTATATAGACACCGGAGAGGGCTAGGGTTTACATGGAGTCTGTTACAAGGAAGGAAACACAATATCCGGATCGCCAAGCTTGTCTTCCACGCAAAGGAGAGTCCCATCCGGACACGGGCCGAAGTCTTGAGTCTTGTATCTTCATGCTTCAATAGTCCGGACATTGTACACAGTCCGGCTATCCGGATACCCCCTAATCTAGGACTCCCTCGCCCGCATTTTTGCAAGCAATATAGTTCTTTTTAGCTGCACACACTGTCCCAGATCCCACATGTATGTACTCCACATACAGCCATAGAAAATATTGATCTCTATCCTGCAACCACACAAAACTATTTAGATCCTTTACACTTATCCTGATTCATGAATGAAACCAAAAGGAGTATCTCTCTTAATCTCTTTCTATTCAACCAATACATGCAGAGTGAAGAAATACAGACATCACAATGTGGAGAAGGAAGTTCAGTCTAGAACACAATTTGGAACTTCACTTTTTGGATAAAGGGTGGACTTTATTAACTCAAAATGAAGCATCAGGAGGATACAAACATAATGATCACACACCCGGCCTCTGCATAGATAGGATGCGCACACCCAACACCAACACATGCACACGAAAACATACCGGTAAATAGGTAAGTCATATAAGACCAAAGGTATACATAGGCGAGAAAAAAGAAAAAAAATGCCCCAAAGCGATCAGATTAACGATCGGCAAACTATAACAATGACCATATCTGCACTGACCATCTCATGACACCACGTGGATGATGAGATTCTTCAAGAGCAACGCCTTCACAAAGGGAGCGACACTCAAATGTCACCGTTACCGGATCCGACCCAAAGCTAGAATCTAGGCTTTAACCCTGAAGAACCAATCCGAGCATTCCGAACAATGCCTTCAATAAGGTAATGTGTAAAACATCGCCATTGCTAGGTATACCAAACTTGGGGCAGACCTAGGATTTCACCCCGGAGCTCGAGACAGGGTGCTCAAGTAGCACAATCATCGAAGTCATTCAGGTGTTGTCGCCACCACTTTTCCACGATCCCGGCAGCTATCGTCGCCGCACAACCATCCCTCTGCATCAAGACTCCATCCATAGTTTGCATCTCGCCACCGAAGTCAACCACTGATCTGCAGAGATGAAACTCACACAAAGATCTTTCAATGGCGACCGCAATCAGCGAGGCAAGTAGCCAGGACCATGGGCTGCAACTAGTCGGCAGCCATCATCTGCACGCACCTGCACATCTCAAGATGTCGTCTGTGTGCGTAAGCATCCATGCATCAGGCCCACATGCTTGTCTTGATTGTACTCCAAGCCATGGAGACCAGCCAGATCAGAAGACCGGAATCACCGGCTAGCAACCAGATCAGGATGCACCAAACCATGGAAATAATCTAGATCAGAAGGCTGGCAACCACCAGCAGACTGCCACATCGGGAGGCCGGCAATCACCAGCGAACTTGCTAGATCGGCAGGGCTAGGAACACACCACGGCGACGGCGACAGCCAAATCGGGAGGCAACCACCAGGGAAGAATGGCATCCAACGGTGCAGCTTCCTGGAGAATTGGAGAAGCGCACAACTCGAGCTGCCACAAGCCAAACCAATATTGGCCATTGGTATGGCGCAGCCATCGCATCTCCTCCAGGCCGATCTTCAAATCTCGAGGAAGACCCTCACGGATCAAAGGGCGTTAAGTCCAAGCGGCTACAGCAGCACCCCACCGGAGGACCAAACACCAACCAAGGCACGACCCCATGAACTGATGACGCTGCCTGCCTCCTATTCCGCCGCCGATGTGTAGGTCATCCACGGGAGTGCCATGATACGTCTCTGTCGTATCTATAATTTTTGATTGTTCCATGCCATTATTATTCAACATTTATATATTTTTGGCAACTTTTTATACTATTTTTTTGGGACTAACATATTGATCCAGTGCCCAGTGCGGTTCACATCATTGCATGTTTTTGTTTCGCAGAAACCCAATATCAAACGGAGTCCAAACGGGGTAAAAACGGACGGAGATTTTTTTTGGAATATTTATGATTTTTGGGAAGTAAAATCAACGCGAGACGATGTCCGAGGTGGTCACGGGGTAGGGGGCGCCCTACCCCCCAGGCGCGCCCCTGACCCTCGTGGTCCACCCGTAAGGCGGTTGATGCTCTTCTTTTGGTGCAAGAAATATAATTTTATGAGAAAGATCTGGGTGAAAGATTCACCCCAATCGGAGTTACGGATCTCTAGATATAAAGGAAACGGCGAAGGGGTAGAATCTGGGAACGCAGAAACAGAGAGATAGATCCAATCTCGGAGGGGCTCTCGCCCCTCCCACGCCATGGGAGCCAAGGACCAGAGGGGAAAACCTTCTCCCATCTAGGGAGAAGGTCAAGGAAGAAGAAGAAGAAGGGGGGCTCTCTCCCCCTTGCTTCCGGTGGCGCCGGAACGCCGCCGGGGGCCATCATCATCACCACGATCTTCACCAACACCGCCGTCATCTTCACCAACATCTCCATCACCTTCCCCCATCTATATCCAGCGGTCCACTCTCCCGCAACCGCTGTACCCTCTACTTGAACATGGTGATTTATGCTTCATATTATTATCCAATGATGTGTTGCCAGCCTATGATGTCTGAGTAGATTTCCGTTGTCCTATCGGTGATTGATGAATTGCTATGATTGGTTTGAGTTGCATGTTTTATTATTGGTGTATCGGTGGTCGATAGAACTTTAGGGAATATTTGTTCTACCTTTAGCTCCTCGTTGGGTTCGACACTCTTACTTATCAAAAAATGTTGCGATCCCCTATACTTTTGGGTTATCAAGATCTTTTTCTGGCGCCGTTGCCGGGGAGTCATAGCGTGGGGTGAATATTCTCATGTGTGCTTGTTTGCTTTATCACTAAGTAATTTTTATTTGCTGTCCTTAGTTGTTTTCTATCTTTAGTCATGGGTAGGAAATGCAAAATACCAAAAAAATTAGTTGTACCTACTGCTCCAATGGTTGAAGAACCACTCAAAAGCTATCACACTACTGAAGCTTTTTACTTGGATCATCTACGATCCCTTTGTGCTCGTGCTGAAACCCCAACTAGCTTAGTTGAGGGCAAATCTTTAGATGAGCATGCTTGTTATGTGTGACATCGTATATCTGAAAAAGGGAAACTATTATGGGGTCAAATTCGACGTTTGCAATGCTATGCTTGGAATTTATGTGAAATATATGATGTTACTTGTTGTTCTGAAGACCCTAAGAAACACCTACCCTGTCAATGCTTGTTTAGTGATAATGGAATCGTATCTTCATATGCTAAGGGTGTTTACAATTACTATGATGTTCAACAAATTGAAGAATTTGTTGCTTTTAAGGGTGCTTATGAAATTGCTTCTTTGATTGAAACGTATGATGCTAATTTTCAAAAATCTGAAAATTTTGCCATACTTGAATATTGCTATGAGAATTATGCTTCTAATGCCTATGTTAAACAATTTATTGAGGAAGTCTCCGCTATCCAAGAAGAGACTAATATTTTGCAGGAAGCTATGGAAGAAGAAATTGATGAAATTGTGCGCTCATTGGATGAAAAAGATGATGAGGAGAGTGAAGAACAAAAGGAGGAAGAGCGGACTGATCACCCGTGCCCACCTTCTAATGAGAGTAACTCTTCAACTCATACATTGTTTAATTCCCCTTCGTGCTTACCAAAGGATGATTGCTATGATGACTATTATGATCCCATTAATTCTCTTGAAATATCCCTTTTTGATTATGCTTGCTATGCTTGTGGCCAAGATGCCAATATGAATTATGCTTATGGAGATGAACTTGCTATAGTTCCTTATGTTAAACATGAAATTTTTGCTATTGCACCCACGCATGATAGTCCTATTATCTTTTTGAATTCTCCAAACTATACTATATCGAAGAAGTTTGCCCTCATTAAGGATTATATTGATGGGTTGCCTTTTACCGTTGCACATGATGATTTGGATGAATATAATATGCATGTGCTTGCTGCTCCTACTTGCAATTATTATGAGAGAGGAACTATTTCTCCACCTCCCTATGTTTCCCACACGATAAAATTGCAAGAAACTGTTTATACTATGCATTGGCCTTTATTATGTGTGCATGAATTGTTCTTTTATGACATGCCGATGCATAGGAAGAGAGTTAGACTTCGTCATTACATGATTTATGTTACTTTGTGCTCACTGCTAAATTACAAATCATTGTTAATTAAAATTGGCTTTGATATACCTTGGGGTCCGGGTGGATTCACTACTCGAACACTATATGCCTAGCTTAATGGCTTTAAAGAAATTGCTGCCAGGGAGACAACCCAGAAGTTTTAGAGAGTCATTTATTTCTATTGAGTGCTTTCATATAGTTTAAAACAACAAAAATAAGGAGGGGAACCCAAAATTTTTCAAAAAAGAGAAGTGAAAGTGAGAGAGACGAGCATTGTGAAAGTGGGGGACGTCCTTGAACTTTGTTCATGCCCATGGGAACTTTGTGAATCTTAATTACAGAAACTTTTCAATAAAAATAATTATCCCCTTGTGCAATTCCATTCTATTATAAAAATAATGTGCCAAGGTTTGCCTTTAGGATGTTTACAATGCTTGTTGGTTTGTACGGTGCAGGACAGAAACTTTGGCTGTAGTGCGTGATTTTACATTTTTAACTGGAACGTCAATTGGTTCTGATTCCGTTTGCACTATCTTTCTGTACAACCTTTTTATTTTTCCTAATTTTTGCAGAATTTTTCAAGTATCAGAATTATGGTGAATGTTCAGATTGCTACAGACTGTTCTGTTTTAGACAGATTCTGTTTTTGATGCATAGTTTGCTTGTTTTGATGAAACTATCAATTTATATCAGTGGATTAAGCCATTAAAAAGTTATATAATAGTAGACACAATGCAAAAACAAAATATGAATTGGTTTGCAACAGTACTTAGAGTGGTGATTTGCTTTATTATACTAACGGATCTTACCGAGTTTTCTGTTGAAGTTTTGTGTGGATGTAGTGTCTAATCGAGGAGGTCTCGATATGAGGAAAAGGAAGAGAGGCAAGAGCTCAAGCTTGGGGATTCCCGAGGCACCCCAAGTAAATATTCAAGGAGACTCAAGCGTCTAAGCTTGGGGATGCCCCGGAAGGCATCCCCTCTTTCTTCAACAAGTATCGGTATGTTTTCGTATTCGTTTCGTTCATGCATTATGTGCAAGTCTTGGAGCGTCTTTTGCATTTAGTTTTCATTTTTCTTTTATGCACCATGCTGGTATGAGATAGTCCTTGGTTGATTTATAGAATGCTCATTGCACTTCACTTAAATCTTTTGAGTATGGCTTTATAGAATGCTTCATGTGCTTCACTTATATCATTTGAAGTTGGATTGCCTGTTTCTCATTACATAGAAAACCGCCATTTGTAGAATGCTCTTTTGCTTCACTTATAATTGTTAGAGCGTGGGCATATCTTTTGTAGAAAGAATTAAACTCTCTTGCTTCACTTATATCTATTTAGAGAGATGACAGGAATTGGTCATTCACATGGTTAGTCATAAAATCCTACATAAACTTGTAGATCGCTGAATATGATATGTTTGATTCCTTGCAATAGTTTTGCGATATAAAGGTGGTGATATTAGAGTTATGCTAGTGGGTGGTTGTGGATTGTAGATACACTTGTGTTGAGGTTTGCAAGTCCCGTAGCATGCACGTATGGTAACCGTTGTGTGACAAATTTGAAGCATGGGGTGTTTCTTTGATTGTCTTCCTTATGAGTGGCGGTCGGGGACGAGCGATGGTATTTTCCTACCAATCTATCCCCCTAGCGGCATGCGTAGTAGTACTTTGCTTCGAGGGCTAATAAAATTTTGCAATAAGTATATGAGTTCTTTATGACTAATGTGAGTCCATGGATTATACGCACTTTTACCTTTCCATCATTGCTAGCCTCTTCGGTACCGTGCATTGCCCTTTCTCACCTCGAGAGTTAGTGCAAATTTTGCCGGTGCATCCAAACCCCGTGATACGATATGCTCTATCACACATAAGCCTCATTATATCTTCCTCAAAACAGCCACCATACCTACCTATCATGGCATTTCCATAGCCATTCCGAGATATATTGCCATGCAACTTCCATCATCATCATATTCATGAGTTGAGCATTCATTGTCATATTGCTTTGCATGATCGTAAGATAGCTAGCATGATGTTTTCATGGCTTGTCCGTTTTTTGATGTCATTGCTATGCTAGATCATTGCACATCCCGGTATACCACCGGAAGCATTCATATAGAGTCATATCTTTGTTCCAGTATCGAGTTGTAATATCGAGTTGTAAGTAAATAAAAGTGTGATGATCATCATTATTAGAGCATTGTCCGCAAAAAAAAGAAAAAAAAGAAAGGCCAAAAAAAGAAGAAAGACCAAAGAAAAAAAGAAAAAAAAAGAAGAAATATAAAAAAGGGGGCAATGTTACTATCTCTTTTTCCACACTTGTGCTTCAAAGTAGCACCATGTTCTTCATGTAGTGAGTCTCATATCTTGTGCTTCAAAGTAGCACCATGTTCTTCATATAGATTGTCTCCTATGTTGTCACTTTCATATACTAGTGGGAATTTTCATTATAGAACTTGGCTTGTATATTCCAATGATGGGCTTCCTCAAATGCCCTAGGTCTTCATGAGCAAGCAAGTTGGATGCACACCCACTTAGTTTCTTTTGTTAAACTTTCATACACTTATAGCTCTTAGTGCATCCGTTGCATGGCAATCCCTACTCCTCGCATTGACATCAATTGATGGGCATCTCCATAGCCCGTTGATTAGCCGCGTCGATGTGAGACTTTCTCTTTTTTTGTCTTCTCCACATAACCTCCATCATTATTCTATTCCACCTATAGTGCTATATCCATGTCTTGCGCTCATGTATCGCGTGAGGGTTGAAAAAGCTGAAGCGCGTTAAAAAGTATGAACCAATTGCTCGGCTTGTCATCGAGGTTGTGCATGATGGGGGCATTTTGTGTGACGAAAATGAAGCATGGCCAAACTGTATGATTTTGTAGGGATAAGCTTGCTTTTGCCTTGTTGTGTTGAAAAGACATGATTGCTTTATTGGTACGCTCGAAGTATTATTGTTTTTATGTCAAATGATAGACTATTGCTTTGAATCACTCGTGTCTTAATATTCATGCCATGATTAGACATATGATCAAGATTATGCTAGGTAGCATTCCACATCAAAAATTATCTTTTTTATCATTTACCTACTCGAGGATGAGCAGGAATTAAGCTTGGGGATGCTGATACGTCTCCGTCGTATCTATAATTTTTTATTGTTCCATGCCATTATTATTCAACATTTATATACTTTTGGCAACTTTTTATACTTTTTTTGGGACTAACATATTGATCCAGTGCCCAGTGTCAGTTCTTGTCTGTTGCATGTTTTTTGTTTCACAGAAACCCAATATCAAACGGGGTCCAAACGGGATAAAAGCGGACAGAGATTTTTTTTGGAATATTTATGATTTTTGGGAAGTAAAACCAACGCGAGACGGTGTCCGAGGTGGTCATGAGGTAGGGGGCGCCTACCCCCCCAGCGCACCCTGACCTCGTGGTCCACCCGTAAGGCGGTTGATGCTCTTCTTTTGGCGCAAGAAAGATAATTTTATAAGAAAGATCTGGGCGAAAGATTCACCCCAATCGGAGTTACGGATCTCCAGATATAAAGGAAACGGCAAAGGGGTAGAATTTGGGAACGCGGAAACAGAGAGATAGATCCAATCTCGGAGGGGCTCTCGCCCCTCCCACGCCATGGGAGCCAAGGACCAGAGGGGAAACCCTTCTCCCATCTAGGGAGAAGGTCAAGGAAGAAGAAGAAGAAGAAGAAGAAGAAGGGGGGCTCTCTCCCCCTTGCTTCCGGTGGCGCTGGGACGCCGCCGGGGGCCATCATCATCACCGCGATCTTCACCAACACCGCCGTCATCTTCACCAACATCTCCATCACCTTCCCCCATCTATATCCAGCGGTCCACTCTCCCGCAACCCGTTGTACCCTCTACTTGAACATGGTGCTTTATGCTTCATATTATTATCCAATGATGTGTTGCCAGCCTATGATGTCTGAGTAGATTTCCGTTGTCCTATCGGTGACTGATGAATTGCTATGATTGGTTTGAGTTGCATGTTTTATTATTGGTGTTGTCCTATTGTGCCCTCCGTGTCGTGCAAGCGTGAGGGATTCCCGCTGTAGGGTTTGCAATATGTTTATGATTTGCTTATGGTGGGTGGCGTGAGTGACAGAAGCACAGACCCGAGTAAGTAGGTTGTTTCCGTATGGGAGAAAAGGGGACTTGATACTTTGATGCTATGTTTGGGTTTTACCTTAATGAATCTTTAGTAGTTGCGTATGCTTGCTAGAGTTCCAATCATAAGTGCATATGATCCAAGTAGAGAAAGTATGTTAGCTTATGCCTCTCCCTCAAATAGAATTGCAATAGTGATTACCGGTCTAGTAATATAGTCAGTTGCTTAGGGACAATTCCACAACTCCTACCACCACTTTTCCACACTTGCTATATTTACTTTATTGCATCTTTATCTTAACATCCCTTAGTTTATATTTACGTGTTCTTTACTTTCTTGCAAGCCTATCCAACAACACCTACAAAGTACTTCTAGTTTCATACTTGTTCTAGGTAAATTAAACATTAAGCGTGCGTAGAGTTGTATCAGTGGTCGATAGAACTTTAGGGAATATTTGTTCTACCTTTAGCTCCTCGTTGGGTTCGACACTCTTACTTATCGAAAACTGTTGCAACGGGGCCCCGAAACCCGCGTCCCCTATACTTGTGGGTTATCATGCCACCACTCAAGATGGCAACGGGGCCCCGAAACCCGCGTCCCCGCGGGTTTTTACCCTATTAGGGGACGGGGATGGGCACCTTTTCATCCCGGCAGGGCTGTTATCGGGCACATTATACAACCCAACACATTTCGTAGGTTTATACCCGTTTCGACAGTCCCGAACCCGAAACCCGGCAAAGCGCGTCTAAATACACATGCATTGATAGTTTGATGTGGCCCAGCCCAAAGCCACGCAGCTCAGGCGGTCGAACCCCCCAGCGACCAGCGTCTCGAGGCTGCTAGTACGTGATATTTTTGCAAATCCGGTCAGCACGGTTGCCTCCGAATCAGCATTCAGCAACAAGTGGTAGAGTTCTAAGTGACCACTGTAGTCGTCTTACCCCCAAAATCTTAGAGGCCTTGATGTGTTCACAAGATTGGATAAGAAACAATTATAAAGGTGTGTCTTTCTGTAGATATCATCATAAAGTTTATCATTATCTTGCTGCAATGTTTCATAAGATGTTCATTACAACTTATTTGATTCTCACAGATGCTGACAATGAACAAGGACAGAACTTTTGGAGTTGTCTTCAAGACATTCAAGAGGGAATGTAGGTGAAGTACTGTACTTGCAAATTTCATATACCAATCTGCATATTTGTTTCATGTTTAACTTTAACTTGAGCGAATTTTGATCTTCCCTAGGACTTGGCACGTTGATTTGGCATTGGAAGAAGATGGTCTTTTGGAGGCTTGGAGATGTGAAAGATGCCATGATGATTCCAACTTTAAAGTGATTTGTGAACTATAAATTCTATTTCAGAACTTATGTATTGGACCATTTCGTCTCATTTGCGCTCGTGATTTGTGAACCAAGTATTCTATTTTAAAACTTGTGTAATTGCACATCTTGTTGAACTATGTATGTCTGAAATCTGATCATCTTTGTTGCTGAAATCTGATCATCTTTGTTTCTGAAATCTGATCATCTTTGTTGCTGAAATGTGGTATCATGTTGCTGAAATACACTCTATATAGCTGTTGAACCATCTACTATTTTTTTTAAAAAAAATTGCTGAAGTTATGCTGCTGAAATGTGCTTGTTTTGCTGGTCTTTGTCGCCCCTATGTTCGTTTAAATATTTTGATTTTCTCGTGGGTTTCCCGTGGGTTCCCCGAAACCCGATGGGTTTAGGGGACAGGCGGAAAACTAGCCCCGTGCACGGTAATGGGGACGGGGACGGGTTTATGATTTTCTCATGGGGATGGGTTTGCGAAGGCAAAACCCGATGGGTTTCGTCCCCGTTGCCATCCGGAGCCACCACCACATGCCTAACGCACGCCCACCACACCCTCCGCCTTTGACGGCAGGGCAGGGCGCCGCCGCCGCCGCCGTGGAGCCGGCAACGGCGGCGGCGGCGAGAGATCAGAGA
Source organism: Aegilops speltoides (assembly GCA_021437245.1). Taxonomy (NCBI): domain Eukaryota; kingdom Viridiplantae; phylum Streptophyta; class Magnoliopsida; order Poales; family Poaceae; genus Aegilops; species Aegilops speltoides. The sequence continues at coordinate 470,076,745 of CM038143.1, read as the reverse complement.
CGAGGGGTGGTTGGCTCGGCCTCGTATCGCCTCCGGAGTCGCCCGAGCGAGCGACCCGGGAGGCAGTTCGCACGAAGCCACTTTCCTAGTATTTATTTATGAGATTCACTTACTGGCATTCTCTTATTTATGAGATTGTTTGTTGTCCAGCTTCATATAACACCATTTATTTATGAGATCGTTGTCCGGCTTCATTAAATCTTTGTCATTTTACCTTGATATGGCTCGTAGATGATGTTATTGTACGGTACTTCATGCTGAAAATATGATAGTTCAATTGCATTTCATCAGTTAATGTTTTCTTCTCACCAAATTTAAATTGCCTACAATTTGCTCCAGAGTCCTATCTAAATGATTATCAGATCGCTGGGATTTTAAATTTCACAATCACTAATTATATATTTGCTTAATTTGAAGGAACCGACGAGTCTGATGCCACGGGGGTTTATTTCATGAATCAATACAACTCGGTGGAGGATTTCCATGATCAAATGATCGCTGAGACGAACAGGTGAACTTGTTCTTCACCCATGTTATCGATCGTTGTTGCGGTACATGTTGCCTTATTCTAGAAACATCAACTTGTTGCATTATAAGAGTCTTTCTTGTTTCAGAACCTAATGAATGTGATCTTGTTTCAATTGATTCAGGTGGTGTCCCGAATTGCATGACATGGGTATGTAGGAGATCTAATCTCTAGCTGTTTTATTCCAATGTCTTGGTGTTTATTAATTTATTGGATTCGGCTAAAGGAAGTTCATAACAAAAATGATTGTTATCCAAATCATGGAGCATTATTTCTATGTGTAGAGAAGGAGCTTGAAGAAGACGAAGATGATTCTGAGATGAGCGAGGATCTTGAAGGGGATGGAGATGACTCCGGGGTGAGCGAGGATCTTGAAGAAGACGGAAATGACTCCGAGACGAGTGAGGAGGATCTCAAAGAGGACGAAGATGACTAGAACTGAGATGACTTAGACGTGGAGGTGATCTAGAAGTGTGCTAATCTGTTAGGCACGGCTGCTTTGCGTGGCAGCCCAGTCACCCGGGAGCATGTTGCACATTTACTAGAGATACATTGGCAACTTGAAGATCGAAGTGCATGTAACTCAATGATCTCCAGGAACACTTTTGGATACATCATGGAAACCTTTAGATTTATGATGCCGTTTGAATTTTATGTCTGATGTACTTTGAATAATATTTATGCTTAATAATATATTTTAAAATTAAAGTATTTTTATGTACAATCTACATCGTTAGTATGCAACGAGTTCGGTAAAAGAATGAATACTGCAAAAAAAAGGGGCCTGACATATGGGGACGGGATAAATGAAGGGACCGTTGGAGAAGAGGCCAAATGGGGCTTGACCCCGTGTTGTCCACAGACATGTCCGAACATGTCCATAGACATACGGGGGCTAAATAAGACACTTGTCCTCGAAGATGCTGTTATGCAAGGCCACACAAGATCAATTGCCACTTAATTACCAGTCAAGCGCAGAAAAGCCACAAACACAGCTGCACTGTCTGTCACTCTGCTAGCACTAGGCTGATGTACCTGTTCTTCACAAGTTTTAGATTTCTTTCTCAGTAAAACACTCAAACTTATGAATTTCTTGTCGTTGGACGTGCTCAAACGAAATATTGATCAGTTTTAGTGCTGAATGCTTTAGTGCCAGTAACTGAAGACAAACGAAATGGAGTAATAATTCAGACATCATCAATCTCTGTCTCTAAATTAATCTAGTGACCAACTAATGTATTACAGTACTTACCATTATACTACTTACTTACAAGGGGGAATCACACCCGCACTAACAATGAAACTGCCAGACTAACTGAACCTGCATACACCTACACTACACATACATATGGCACTTGTATGCTCAGGCTAAATAATCAAGCCTGAATTCTTCACTTGTTGGACGGATCGATCCTGCTCTGTTCATCGCTCTGCTCCGAGATGGATGGATCCCTGGGTTCACTTGAGCACGTCCTGGGGGTCGATGAAAGGGTCGTTGAACTCCACCGTCCGAACCATCTGCTCCAGCTCCCGTCGGGCCTCGGCCCTCCGCCGCTCGATCTTGCGCCGGTGGATGGCCTCAGGCTGAGCCTCAGCATCGGCAGCAGTAGGACTAACCTTGGGGAGACCGGTCTTCTCGAGGAGCTCGCCCACGCTGCAGGCCGGGGGCTTCGGCGGCGAGGCGCTGCCCGGGTTCTTGGCAAGCCGGGCCTTCCGGAGGAGCTCGCTCATGCTGCAGGCCGGAGGCTTCGGTGGCGCCGTGAGCTCGGGAGGACGAGTCGGCGAGGCGCTGCTCTGATTCTTGGTCACGCGGGAGGCTTGGACGCCGTGGGGCAGCGAGCTCCGCCGATCCTTGTCGCTGACGGGGCAGGGACGCGGGATCTTCTTGGTCCTGGCATCGGGCTCGACCTCGCCGGAAACACCGGGCACGCGCTTCGCCGGCGGATCCCCGTAGTCGAACGACCCTGGCCGCTTCGGTTTCTTGGCGGCGGTGGCGGTGGGGTTGGCGACGCAGGCGGGGTTGATGCGGATGGTGGAGGACGCGCAGGCTCGGGGGAGGGCTGCGGCGGGTCCGCGCGAGGCCAGGGAGTGGCGAAAGACGGTGGCGCCCATGGCCTGAGCAGATCGGGGCGCGCGAGACGAGACCACGGAAACCGATCGGGAGCAAGAAGGAAGCGCGGGCGGGGAAAGAGGGGAGAGTCGCGGGGGGCGGCAAGAAGACGCGCGAGCGGATTCAATCAACTCCGAAATCTAAATGACCGCGCGAGGGATTTTTTCTTTTTTTGGAGGGAGAGAAGAGATTGGGGGTATTTGGGTTTGCAAACTGCAAGTAGTACTAGAGGTTTTTTTTTTTTGGAGGGAGAGAAGAGATTGGTAAGTGGTACTAGAGGTGGGGCTCAGCTGTCGGTGAGACGGGGCCTGGGCTTGGTAAGGCCTGCGATACATTTGTACAACGTGTGTAAATTCCCCGTCTATGGATGAAGTGCAATATCCATCTACGCAATTTTTTGTGGAGACCGGCAAAGCATTCTATTCCGACCGAAGACGTCCGGCATCATCGACATATGCCATGATCTGATAATTGTCAGTTGTGTGGAGTGACAGATTCATGGCGTCATTCCCCACTCGAGTGCACGACGTCAAGTTGTGTCTGGGCTTTGGTTGATAGCGACCTATCTGAGCACTCAATTGCTACAACGGACCCAAGCGCAAAACATTGGCTATTTGGGATGATGGATACTTTATCACATGACAAGTTTGTCACCCTCACAGTGACTCTGTGGGCTATGTGGACAACAAGGCGGAAGGTCATCCTTGAGTCTATTTTCTAAAGTCCTCTTGCCACACATATGTTCATTCAACGCTTCATTGCTGGATTGGAGAGCATCAAGATTGCCCCTAGACCGATGAGACCTACTCCCATTGCAAATGTTCGGCTGCAACAGGTTTGGACGCCTCTTCCAGCAGGGATGTTTAAGATCAATGTGGACGGAGGGCTCTCCCGAGATGGCTCCATGGGCGCATCCTCTGCTGTATGCCGTGATGACAAGGGCCTTCACTTAGGGTCCTCGACGATGGTCTTTCCAGGCATTAATGACCCAACCTGTCTTGAAACACTATTGCGCCGTTCTTTCCTCGTGAGCCATGCTTTATATCATTGATAACACTCTTACTATCACACTAGTTCGGGTGCAGAAACTTCATGTCCCTTGGTATTCGTGTTTGTGGAACTTATGGTTGTCTAAATTTTCGTGGCGGGGCAATTATAGAGTGATGGCGATAATGAAATAATCCCCTGGTTTTCCCGCAAAGAAGAAGAAGAAATAATCCTCCACTTGGACTATCTCTTTCTTTTTGACCCACTTGGACTATCTCTTTCTTTTTGACCCACTTGGACCATCTAGTGAGTCCCCACATTGGCACGCTCCATGAAGCTTTACATATGGATATGGAGGCTGCCATGCTAAAAGACAACTTCATTTATTTTTCTTACATGCGGGATCCGACTATCATTGGCTACAAGGTTATTTCCAAATAATCTCAAAATCGCAACACATGTTCAATTTGACTTGATCTCTAATCGAGCAAAAAAATTTGCATTGTGACTTACATTGATGGAACATAGCACACTTAGTTAAACTATTAGGCTAATTAATTAGCTAATATGCGGCACCAATAGAAGGATTTGCTGGTGGGGCCTAGTTTTGACTTCCGACCATGGCCATGACCACCATGCCCACCATGACCACGATGACGAGGGTGAGGTCAAGTGGGAATGCGGGCCTCGATGCCCGCAAAAACCGCCTCGACAACCACGCTCCAGGGCGATCATGCTTCCACCTAGAAGATAGCATCGGTGCAGTCGCCTCTTCCCTCATGAGCTCGACAAGGCCCTCTTTCAGCTGCTCCCAGAAGGAGTCCATGGGACCAAAGACATTTTTTCGAAACATGTTAGCAAGAGGTGGAATGAACACGGGCCAGAGAAATTTGGGAGGTGCTGGAGAGGGCAATGGGAGAGAGGTGAGATAGTGGTGGCCTTTTATAGGCTGCTATTAAGAAGGCAGTTGAGGAGGCCCCAGGCAGCCATCATGGGGCATACTTCCCGATGAGAAACCAATAAGGTCTTCGTTTTGCTAAGAGTCATGCACACAACAACAAAATACATGTGTCTCATCAAGGATAAGGTATGATTTTTTTCCCCTCGTGTGAGTAATGCGTAGGTGTGGATATCAAGCACTACGAAATGAATCATTAAAAGAAAACAATGATGAGTTAGGCACCGCCGCACCTTTCCCATCGGCGTAAATGATATGTATCGCTTATAGCGATACATATCCATCTGATCGCACGTTGAGCAAGTGAATTCGGTTGGCCCATTAAGAGGCACACGGGAGAGATTTCGTGGAAGGGATTAGGGTTGGCTCAGAAAAATAAAAAATGGAAGAGATTAGGGAACCTTCTAGAAGTTCTTTTGCCTTTTTTGATTTCTTTAGTGGTTTCTGGTTTCCTTTTTGTCTTTTATTTTCCGTTTTTTCTTTCATTTCATTTTCTTTTTTGTCCAAATGTTCAAAAAATAATTATTATTTAAAACCTTCAAAAATTGGTTGCGATTTCAAAAAATATTAAAGATTCAAAAAAATGTTCAATTTTCCAGAAAATGTTTGTGATTTCAAAAAATATTAAGTATTTCTGAAAATATGCATATTCTTAAATAATATTCGTGTTTTTGAAGTTGTTTTTATAAAAATTAGATCACAGTTTGGAAAAATGTTTGGTAATCCAAAAATTGTTCACGTTTATAAAGCAATGTACACAATGCAAAAAAGAAAGTGCTTTCCAATTTTTTGGAGTAAATTTTGTTTGCAATTTAAAAAATGTTTACTTTTTACAAAAATTGTTGGCGGACATTTCCTATAAACCTAGAACATTTTTATGTTCTCAGACAATTTTTGGATTCACAAACATTTTTTAAGTTTGGGATTTTGAAATTAATGATCATTTTTTAAAATCCAAAAAAATTGAACTCACGAAATAAAAATCAAATTGGGTAAATATATTGAATTCATCAACTTTAATTATTCATGGTTTTAAAATAAAATTGAACTTGCCGGAATAATAAAAAAACATCCGCTAGCTGTGCCCGCATTGGTTGGGCCATGCCATGTAGAGTCGGCGCTTGAGCGACGGAGCAGATTGCTCACTATAAGCGACCCATAGTAGCGCCTGCCCATTGCAGGCGTTACTTTTTTTTAAGGCAAACGTGCATCCTTTATTTAACTAAAAACATTCATAAGGATTCTGATTATGTCGGGCAAGATAGAAAGCCACACATGGCGCCCTAACGGAAGAGAAGAGTCTGCCTTAGCTAGGGAATGAGCCTCCCTATTAATTCTCACTTCTCGTGAATGAATTTTATCTCTTAAAAAACAAGACTATGATTGATTTCTCGAAGAATAGTGGGATATCGGCATGGTGTCTCGGAATTGGTATTGGCTATAACTTCAGCACAATCCGCGGTGATGCAGACTGAGCCAGTATGAAGATCAAAAGCTAGTGCCACTGCTTCCTTGCATGCTTGAGCTTCTAGTATCGCCGGATCGACAAGGCCCTCAACAACCAGCGTTGATGCCCCAAGAAAATGTCCATGCTTGTCCCTTTGTAGGCGTTAATTAGGCCATTGATTCCTGAGGCAAACCGTATATGAAGTCTGCGAGCGTCAAACATGCGACCTTTCTCTGAATCGCTAGGCAAGTTGGACCGGCCCATTTGAGGCGTGCCCGCATTTTTTTTCTTTTTTATTCTATGTTGCGGTTTCCGGTATTGTTTTTTCTGTTTCATTTTTCTTCAGTTCCCGTTGTTCCTTTTCTAGACTATGTATCTTTTTATTTTTTCTCCGTGTTTTCACATTTCCTTTCTTTTTATAGTTTTCATAATATACGGTGAACATTCCTTGAATGTTCATTGTATATTACAAAAAAGTTCACCATGATTATAAAAATGTTTACACATATATTAGAATTTGTTCAATGTGTTTGCAAATTTTTGAATGTTTATCCAAAATTTCTTCAATGTATATGTCAAAATGCTTAATGTGTATCTGAAATTTGTTCAATGTATATTACAAAAATCTTCAATGTGTTTCCGAAATTTGTTCAATGTATATTGCAAAAACATATCCAGCAAGTTCCAAGAAAACGCAGCTAAGACCTAGCTAAAGAGAGCTTCTGCGAATGGGCCGGCCCATTAGTACCTTCCTTCCGGGGACAACATAGCTGTTTGACGCCAATGAGCGTTAAATAGGAGCTCTGGATTCCTGGTGGGTTCCTCTTGGGGTGAGGTGAAGGCCGCTAGTCCATTGGGACATGTTCACGAAGACTTCTAGGTATACCTGGCCATGGGCAGCCCGCCCCGGACGGTCCCACTCGACCCAGCCCGAAAAAGCCCAACCTAACCCGGACTGACGTTGTTCACGGGCCGGGCCCGAGCCTAGATTTTGAGCTCGAAGACCGGGTCGGGCCCACCATATTTATGATTTGACAAAGGGCCTGACGGGCTTTAATTTACACTGATGGGTCGGGCTTGGGCCTGATTTCTAGGCCCAATGCCCGGGTCGGGCCGAGGCCGGGCCTAGAATTCTTTTTCGCTGGGCTTGGTTAGGCCCGGCCCGGCCCGAGGGATGGCCAGGTATACTTTCAGGCTATCATCGACAAGGTCAGGCCAACTTCAATATGGGAGCGGTGACAACGGCTCGTTCTGGCGACGACAATGGGCATTCGGTGGCTCATTGACCTCTATGTAATTTTTATTACGTTTGAGGTGCTTTGTATTTCTGATGAATCTTTATAATAAGATCTAATCATTAGAAAATACACAAGACAAATGTATGTCTTTTTTAAGAAAAAGACAAACGTCTACTAAGCAGCATTTCTGAATGCTTTACTGGCCGTCTTTTTACCGCATACTCCACGAGTGTGTTTTTCTCTTCGCTAGCAACATGCTCGCACAAGCTCAACGCTCAGGAGGCGCTCCACGCGCACCCAGCTGGTAGTACTCTAATACCCGATGCACGCGAGATGTCTTATATTATGGGACGAAGGGAATAGCTTTTTTTAGAAACTTATGACCTATTCATCTCTAATCATGACAATACAACAAACAACATAAATAATAAAAATTACATTCAAATTCATCGACCATGTAGCGACGACTATAAGAATTGAAGAAAACCGAAGGCACGCGTCCATCGTCGCCCCTAAACAGTCTAAAAATTGTCGGCCTCATAGGACCAGCTCACCAGAACAACAATCGTACCCAATAAAGAGTAACGTAGATATGGAAAATCAAATCTAAAAACACACGAACATAGACGAACAATGAACATATCTGAGCATATCCTAGTCAGCATTCCATGCATGCATGCCACGCACACGCAAAAATAAACCGGTCACAAGTCTCAAAACTACATCTGGCATTATAGTACGCGCTCTCAGAAAAAGAAAAGAGAAGATCTCCGATCGTATCGTACGTACGTCGACGCAAAGCACAACGTGCTTAGAATTCGGATCGATCACATGCCATGCATGCGATCGCGAGCCAACCCACGCGGCCGATGGACACGTATACGTTATCACAAGCATATGCGTACAGTCCCAATTACTCAATGCCTCGCGCTCCATATGTGCATGCCTCATGCTAGCCTAAACAATTTATCAGCGGTACAGATCGTACGTACGGCCACATCTATCAAGAACGGAATATTTTGGAGTCATAGCAAAATCATGTGCGCGCGCAAGCATCCATGCATGCATTAACAATCTTATATTTATTTTTCAGGTTAACATACGCAAGGCAAGTTTTTAGAACGAAAATAATTAAAGGAATCGGTAAAAAGGGAAAGGATTCAACAATTTTTCGCTATAAATTTCGAATGAAAATATTAGTCCCATGTGGTTTTTAAATTCCTAACTCGGAATGAAGAGAGAAATTTAGGATGGAAACAATTCAAGAATTAGGAAGATACATGTGACATAAGGAAGAACTCGTTGGTACAATACACTTTTCGCTAGAATGGGCAAGCACACGCCATGGATTCATGGCAAGGAATCTCCAACAAGTATGGCCCTGACATGGACATCAAAACTGGCCCAACAAATCGTGGAGTGGATTGCCGCGTGGGTTGGCTTGCTCAAAAGGGATTGCTTACTCTCAGCCACGTTTTCACTTATACTTAGTCAAGTAAGGATTCCATTCGAAGTAAAGTAACAGGAGCACCATCTTCAAAACTTCTCAGGATTCGGAGTTTTTTTATCCCAATTCTTTTTGTATGGCTCAGTTGCATCTGATTGATCGATCACTAGTCACTGGTTACATGCATGAGTTCTTTGATTCACTACTAACTTCTTCTGCGGAGCCGAGTTCGCTGACTGAGACTATTTGAAAAGATTTTTTGACAAACCGATCTCACGACGACGGGTCACCCACATAACAAAAAATGCCCCACACATGACCAGTACCTTCAACTGCTGCACAAAACATTCCCGAAGGTCAGTATCGCGCCGTCCCTCCAGTGGCGGAGGCAGGGACTTACAAGAGCTATGGCCGCGCCCATCACCCACATTTGCGTATATATCTGCTTATTTTGTCAACTTAACCTCTAAGTTCAGGGGCGGAGCGACGATTGGGGCCAAACTAGGCCTTGACCCGCCCTGCCCAGTAGAAAATAGGGAAGAGTGATAGGAAATCTGGACCTGAAAAACGGGTGCTTTCTGTTATTTATTTGCCTGGCCCGCCCAGCTATTAGCCTGAAGCTCCACCACTCTCTAAGATCATAGGGAAAATGCATGTATTAGTATAATTTGGCTCTTGTTATCAAAAGTTTGACTCATTGCCCCCTTCACCGAGATTAGGGCCAGTTTTTCTGGGCGGCTTAAAAAATAAGCTGCCTCTTCCCAGCAAAAAAATTTTAGACTTCTAAATTAGTCATCCCATAACTAGTTCAGAAGCTTCAATAAATGTAAGAATGAACTTATGAGAAAAGTTGGGGAGAGACGGCTTATTTTTTAACCCGCGCAAAAGAACTGGCCCTTAGATTCCTGGCTCCACCATTGTAGGCAGCGAGTAGTGGCGGAGCTAGAGGGTTGCGGCTTACCCTGATTTTTTCCGATAGTCTTTATTTCATATAAAAAGTTTTAAAAGTTATGAACATTTTCATTGTTGGCCCACCCTCACCCATTGTGGTGAATCCCCCCATTAGCGGCAAGGGACAACAATGAGAATACGAAGTGCTGAGAGCTCGGACCGGGACGCTTCCCGTGTGTCCTATCCAAACTGGTAACACTGAGTTTTGTTTAGCTGGTGATAAAACCCATAAGGAATGGCTAAAGTTGAGGGGTTGTGTTACGGAAAAAACACACGAATCTTAAAGTCACATGGAGAGCTAAAATAGCTCGGGGGACGCAGGTTTGGACTTGCATTTTTTGCGGTAATGTTAACTAGTTGATGTTCGCTGGGATGAGATCCAAATCCCAAAGGATGACAGTTATTGACGAAAATTGCACAAAAATAAAAAACTGCCATACTTTTCTGTTCTGAAAACTGCCATCACCCCTAATATTATTATAAATACCATACTAGGCAGCGAACGTTCGTTTTTTTTTTTTTTTTTTTTTTTTGCAAGAGGTGCTACCAGAACGCCTATATAAAGGGAGGAGAGTACCACCAGTTTACTCACACACACACACAAACACACACACAACCAGTACCCGATCCACAAGCCAGCTGAAAGAACGAAGATGACGAGCACCAAGGCCCTCACACTCGGCGCGGCCGTTGTCCTCGCCATCGCCGTGGCGGGCGCGCACGCCGCCGAGCAGTGCGGCCACGCGGCCGACGGCATGGAGTGCCCCAACAACCTCTGCTGCAGCGCGTGGGGGTACTGCGGCATGGACGCCAACTACTGCGGCGATGGCTGCCAGAGCGGCGCCTGCTACGAGCCCAAACGCTGCGGCGCCCAGGCCGGGGGGAACGCGGTGACGTGCCCCAACAACCACTGCTGCAGCGGCGACGGGTTCTGCGGCTACGGCCAGGAGTACTGCGGCGCCGGCTGCCAGAACGGGCCCTGCCGCGCCAACATCAAGTGCAGCGCCGACAAGCCGTGCCTGAGCAACTTCTGCTGCAGCCAGTACGGTTACTGCGGGCTCGGCGTCGAGTTCTGCGGCCAGGGCTGCCAGAGCGGCGCCTGCCATGACGCCGTTGGTGCCGCCGCCCTGCCGCTCAGCTCCATAGTGCAGGGGTGATCTTGAACTGCACATGGCTACTAGTACTGCGACGGGATCAGGTGAGGAGATGAGTTGTGGCAATGTCGATCGTTGCCACGTCTTCTTCACCGGCTAGTTTGCGTTTTCTTCGTCTTTACAATCGTTCCCATCATGCATGCACGCATGTATGATTAGCGTTTGGGAACCAAAAATAATGCGCGTGTGGCATCATGCATGCGCCGTCCTTGTAATCTTTGTAATCCAATAAATCTGAATCTCGTTGCAATTGACGGAGTGCGTACTATAGTGTTATCTTTAGGCTAATCTCTGTTCGAGAATGTAGAAGTGCATGCTCTAGCCAATGCAACCAAAAGACCGATCTGATGGATGAACTGGTTATGTGCATAAAATTACAACCAAGAGGTTCAGGGTTTAAAATCCAGTAAACGCAATAAATAATTGCGGCCTGCCCCCGCTTCGGCTGCCCACGTCATGTAGCTCCAAAGGAGCATAGACGTGAGGGGGAGTGTTGGTTGCATTGGCTAGAGCATGCACAAGCCGAGATTAACCAAAGCACCTCACAACCTCAAAGTCCCGGCCATTTATTTAGTCTCAGCCAACAAAGCATGACCTCCGTCACTAAGTGGTTTTCCTTGAGGTGTCTCGGAGCACAAATCCACACTTTTTACGGTCCTTGATAGGGGCAAGGGTGTCTCAATCTTTTAATGAGAAAGATTTTATCGATTTGGATGGAGAACGACTTTGATGATCTGATGACAATGTGCGACGATGTTGCACTAATGCAATTGCTAAACGAATATCATGAATGTTACTGTCAATGTCAGATGCATGGTTAGCCTGACCAAGAAGGTCTACCTGCAAGCAATAAAAAACGATCAAGAATATGGTGAGAACAATCTGGATATTGCGAGTATAGATGAAATGTTGATTATCTCAAACGGACTACACAACGTTGCAACAACGACTAACTATTTGGATAAATAAAAACCAAAGAAAACACTATGAGGTTGATATATCTATATAGGAGTAAGGGGTGGCAGCCAATAGGGTTGACGCACATCCAATGACAGCAAACAATCCAAAGTCATACAAGGCCCATAGGGTTTGATTATTACTATACTGTGGCACGCGCTTTGCCGTGTCGTTCTTTGGTCGTGAGTTAAGTCTCGTCTATTTTTTTGTACGTGGTTTTATTACTCACTTATTGTCTGTAATTGTTAGTTAATTATCTTACATAGTATTGCTCATCATAGGTTAAATTGTTAGTTCAGTGGGTGATTCGTGCATGTTACCACATAATGAAATACGTTGACAAATCTAGTTGGATGAGCTATCTGTCATCGGCCTTTTGCATGCATTGTAAAAGATAAAGCCATATTTTGGTATATATTCAGATGCTCCCTCTGTTCCATTTTTTTCCAAAAGTCAAAGTTTGCAAACTTTGACCAAGTTTATAGAGAAAACTATTTATATATGTAACACCAAATATCTAAAATATGAAAAATGCTTCTCATAATGAACCTAATGACATATTTATATATGTTGATCCACGTTGATTTTGTTTTGCATATCCTAAAGAAATCTGTTGGATTTTCAGTGCCACGTAGGCATAGCATGTTGTGTGTGCGTTAGAGCGCTCGCCCACACGACCCGTAGCGTGCGGTTGCCGGATGCATCGTGTGGGCGAATCAGTTCCCGCCCCCCGCCCCCGTATATAAAGGAGCCAGGGGGGAGGAGGCGGCCGGCCAAGGAGGGCGCGCCAAGGGGGGAGTCCTACTCCCACCGGGAGTAGGACTCCCTTCTTTCCAAGTAGGAGTAGGAGAAGGGGGGAAAGAGGAGGAAGAGGGGAAGGAAAGGGGGGGCGCCACCCCCCTTCCCTTGTCCTATTCGGACTAGGAGGGGGAGGGGCGCGCGGCCCCTCCTGGCTCCTTCCCTCTTCTCCCTCGTGGCCCATGTAGGCCCAATAACCCCCCGGGGGGTTCCGGTAACCTCCCGGTACTCCGGTAAAATGCCGATTTCACCCGGAACGATTCCGATGTCCAAATATAGGCTTCCAATATATCGATCTTTATGTCTCGACCATTTCGAGACTCCTCTTTATGTCTGTGATCACATACGGGACTCCGAACAAACTTCGGTACATCAAAACTTCTAAACTCATAATAAAACTGTCATCGTAACGTTAAGCGTGCGGACCCTACGGGTTCGAGAACTATGTAGACATGACCTAGAACTATTCTCGGTCAATAACCAATAGCGGAACCTGGATGCCCATATTGGTTCCTACATATTCTACGAAGATCTTTATCGGTCAAACCGCATAACAACATACGTTGTTCCCTTTGTCATCGGTATGTTACTTGCCCAAGATTTGATCGTCGGTATCCAATACCTAGTTCAATCTCGTTACCGGCAAGTCTCTTTACTCGTTCTATAATACATCATCTTATAACTAACTCATTAGTTACAATGCTTGCAAGGCTTAGGTGATGAGTATTACCGAGAGGGCCCAGAGATACCTCTCCGACAATCGGAGTGACAAAACCTAATCTCGAATTATGCCAACCCAACATGTACCTTCGGAGACACCTGTAGAGCACCTTTATAATCACCCAGTTACGTTGTGACGTTTGGTAGCACACAAAGTGTTCCTCCGGTAAACGGGAGTTGCATAATCTCATAGTTGCAGGAACTTTGTATAAGTCATGAAGAAAGCAATAGCAGTATACTAAACGATCAAGTGCTAGGCTAACGGAATGGGTCATGTCAATCACATCATTCTCCTAATGATGTGATCCCATTAATCAAATGACAACACATGTCTATGGTTAGGAAACATAACCATCTTTGATTAATGAGCTAGTCAAGTAGAGGCATACTAGTGACTATATGTTTGTCTATGTATTCACACATGTATCATGTTTCCGGTTAATACAATTCTAGCATGAATAATAAACATTTATCATGATATGAGGAAATAAATAATAACTTTATTATTGCCTCTATGGCATATTTCCTTCAATTTGGTAGTGCATTATGAGAACTGTATAGTTCGCCTCCATGAGAATGAGGCGTACGATGACTGCGAGGCACACCAGAAAGAACCACCGTCGGTTACTGAATAGAAGGCCATCGAGGAGCATGCTGCCAAAGTATTCGCACCTGCTAATTTCTACATCCTGCAAGATGATTTGCATAAGATGGATCAGTTGGAGATATTTGAGATGCTCGTTGGAATTGAGTGTCAGACATTTATTGTGACATGGAAGGATAACCATAACTTCAGGTACAATGTTGTTTATGAACCAGGTAACTCAGAAGAAACTATAACATGCAGTTGCCTTAGGATGGTTCGGAAAGGGTTGCCATGCAAACACATTCTCTTTATTCTCCATCATCTAAGCATAACTGAAATAACAAAGTGTTGTATCCTTCATTGGTTGTCCGAAAATGCAAGAGATGGGTTGCCTGTGCAGCGGAAGAGTTTGGATGGGGTTGGTCAGGGCAATTAGAGAGAGAACGATATAGTCAAATAACCATAAAAATTGCAGAAGCTCCTCATGTTGCAGCAAATGATCCCCTCTTGTTCGACGATTTGATGAAGTGTCTGAACAACATAATAGCGCAGAAAAAGAGTTCAGAGGAGGAACTTATAGGAAGTAGAAGGTATGTTATGCTTATGAAGGAGGCAAGTCAGGCGCAACAAGTTGAACCTGGTATTGGTGATCCTGAGAAAGTTTCAATGAAGGGTGCACCTAAGAAGGGGCGGTCAAAGGGGGACCCGACATTATGAAGAATGGTAGGCCAAAAGATTTTAGAGAGAAGCAAAGTGGTCCTTTGTGCAGTCTGTGTAGTCTCCTAGGTCATAACAAGGCTACATGTCGACTGAACTAGAAGTAAGCTGGTATCTTATTATTTTTTGCTATGTTGCTAATTTGATTTCATCGATTATATTTTCTCACTCATTTCTTTATATTTTGTTCAGGAATCGGGCGTAGAGAAGCAACTTGGTTTGTTGGAAGAAGAAAAGTGGCCGCACGAGTCATGTCTGAATAACCTAAATTATTTTTTATTGGTACGTGTGTGCTAGAAAACTTAATAAGTGATTTGTTTATGTTTGATCAAAATATTTATGTGAACATATATGATATGACAGTTCATAGCTGTTGAATGAATCGCCATGTTTTTTGTACCGCTGTGCGAAAGAGTCCACATTTTTTATGGTTCATTTTGCCTGACTGGCGTTAATGGTCATTGTTGTACATGTGTTTTCCCATCTGACGGGCGTTGTGGGGAAAAACGCCCGACCGGCAGCTGCTGGACCTGACTTTGGATATTTTCCATCCCAAATCAAGCCTATGCAGACGACTCGGGAGGTCCATAGGGCCCAACAAAGGCCCAACAGCTGGGTCCAATGGGGCAGCAAGGTCAGGGAGTGGTAGTAGAGGAGTTCAACCTCCCTATCACGCCGGGCTATTTAAGCCGGTCGTCGCCCCTGCCCGCTTCCGAGGTGGGACTAAAGGGATGCGCCGGTGCGCCGCACGCTCCAGGGGAGGGTGAGTGGGCCAGAGGGGGGGGGCGAGTCGGGGGCTTTCCTGTTGGGCCTAACTGGGCCGGGCGGCCACACTGGATAAGTCGAGCGTCCTAAGGGTTGCGTCGACCACATGGAGTGGCGGCGATTATTTAGTCCCACCTCGCCAACGGAAGGGCACGCCGACCTGCTTAAATAGCCGTGTCGGCGTACGCTCTCGAGCTCCTCTCTTACCACCGCCTTGTCAGCCCCGTTGGGCCTCGCTTGTTGGCCCACTAGCGGGCCGAATCGACTGCCCAAGTCGCCTTCGGGCTTGACTTGGGTTGGTTGTACATTCCTCTATGGGGCCATGAGCGTAGGTCGAGTATTTTGTTTCAACTCAAATATTTTACCTCATTCAAGCGGGCAGCCGCCTCCATTTACATGCGCGTCTAGGAGCCAACAGACGGCGGAGTCATCATCACATAATCATACAACATATATAATCTCAATAAATCAAGTTGAAAATTCATCACAGAATCATCATTCATAGTGATGCAAATGTTGTAGCTAGTACTGACGACGACACATTTATTTAGTTGCGAAACATGCAAAATCATGCCGCATTACAATAAAGAAATGTATTAATATCAAAATTGTACCAGGTGCCCACAACGGCACGTTTATTTAGTTGCGATAGTATGCAAAATAACGTCCTAATATCCAGCACTCAATCCTCCGACTCATTTCTTATCCATGATCTTGAGAAATCTTCTCTTTCACAACTTCCATCGTGTTGCATTCTGAAAAATATATTTAAGCTAGAATGTGTCCGCTTGAAGAATTAACCTCAGCCTGGTCAAAATCAAATCCCATCATCTCCGTCCCAGTTTTCAACGCATTTCATCACGAGAAGACCACAAGAGACTCTACAAGAAACAGTGAGTCAACTATTGATGGATCAGAGAAGTACATAGAAATTCAACATTTGAACATACCCGTCTTCTTGTAACGGCATATCGTACTCCCTTATTTGCCAGGAAGATACGTAGGGATGTTTCGATTGTACAATGGAGTTTACCTCCTTCGTATCTTTAGCTATTTCTCCCCTCTGAAATATGAATGTGTAATCCATATTTAGTATATGTCAAATTACTATATCTTGTTTTATGAAAGTTGTAAGCTTACCAGCGTAGTAATCTTTGAAAGAATTCTCTTGCTGCTTTTACCAGTAGAGTTTAAAACTTGAAACTCTTTTTTCTTATTGTGCATGACAAATGTCATCCAATGGTTTTCTTCCACATGAAAATGAAAGTATGCCTACAACAAAGGTTATTCATGATGGTGTACACACAGATAGTTATGTACTATGAAGGATCATACTAAAATGAAATACCTTATCTTTGACATAGTACTCTTCAATAACTCTAGACACCATCTTAGTTTGGTTTGTGAAATGCTCCAGAAAATGTTTCTTAGAGTTCTTAACCTTTCCTTCACCACGAAGAACAAGCCAGTGGGACACCCAAGATGATAAAATGTGACGATCACCATGAGGTTTATGGGTCTGCATATGATTGCAATAACAATTGATAACTTAAAAATATCATAAGACCAATACGGCTATTAGAAAATTAATAAAAATAACATATACAACTTAATAAATTAATGCTAACACTTACCGCGCCATGCAACCACTTTTTTGAAGTGATAGCTTGAAGCATATCAGGTGTACATGTTTTCCCACCGATTCCCGTCATGTGGACGATAGTTTTCCTACAAAGCTTCTCCAAGTCTGCTAGTGTCTGCATATAAACCTTCGCGGCCTCTATGTGTTCCTCATTAATGTAATCGGTACTAACTAGAGTGGCCCTTGTACCAAACGGACCTACAATAGTAACAAACAATGAATTATTAAAGTGTGCATGCAGGACAGAAATATCTTGAAAGAAGAAATTACCTAGCACTTACTTTTTTTAGACGTTTACGTCCACCGTTATGCTGGTATGGTGAATGATACTCCCTCTGTTCCAAAATATAAGAATGTTTTTAACACTACACTAGTGTCAAAAACGTTCTTATATTACAGGACGGAGGGAGTAGTATTTCGATTGTTTCCGCTTGCGTTTCCCATCATGCTCCTTAGTACCACTTTCTTTCGCATTTTTAATATGGGTTTTCAGACTATCCATACTAATTTCCTCAGATTTATCGGTTCTAGACCCATCTGGCATTGTATTTAAATTCTTGGGGGTTGCATAACAGATTCGTGTCTATTGTTGCTACGGTTGAGTCGGGTGAATTACCATTATCCTCAATAACGAAGGGGTCAGCTTCATTACCTGTACCGGGTGTATTGTGATGCACACCTTTCTCACCTGTGAAGGATGCCTCCATCATGTCCTCCATATCTTCTTTTGCAGGAGTTGGTTTCACTCCTGTCCAATCTTTTGGACCATACTCCCTCATCCACTCTTCACTTTGCTCCATAAACTCAACATCATCACAAAACCCCCTCTTTGACTTGAAGACAAGACCTTTCTTCTCCATCTGCCCCACTACTATCTGCAATAACACATCAAAATCATAAATTACATGCAAACAATATGAATAATCCCATGTAAATTGAAGTACACATCACTCATTACCTCAGCACATTTAGCGGGGAGAAGACGAGATTCCTTTTGCATTTCTTTGATGCATTTCATCATTTGATCTAACGTCGTGTCCCTTCTCGATGAAGCCTCGTCTCTATTATGTTTCCTTTTTCGGGCACGACCTGTTCGATCTTCTAGCTCAAATTCTGCCTCTGCATTTTTTCCTTCTTGAGCAATTAATGTATGTATGTGCTTCTCACTTATTAAGTCATCAGTCTGTGACACGTTCAATGAATTTAAATTACTCAACATTCAATTAGTACCATAAGCTGTAGTACAAACTATAAATACTTACCATCCCATTACCGCGGCCGTATGATGTGTCGTAGGCGTCACGTATCTTGGCCTCAACTTCTGTCCAATTTACCATCAACGGATATTCATGAGCCAGTGGATCGAATGTCTCTGCATCTAGTGGTTGAACTTTCTCCCAAAACAAGTACTGCATGAACATGAAATATATTAGCAATCTTTATTTTACAAACTATGGTTGGAAATAAAAAATATAATGTACAATTTACCTGGATGAGGGTAAGGTTTCCCACTGGCCATGTAAATTTTGTAACATCTAATACCGTCTTTGTGATGCCATCAACGCAAACACGTAAGGTAAATGTGTTTTAGTTAAATGTTTTGATGGCCTCCACATCCTCCACTAACTTATAAAAATAATTATGAACTTCTTTCGTGGGGTGCGGTGCAAGAACCGTGCCAAGGAGAACCAGCACAATTCTACGCACGAAATCATCATCATACGTCCCATTCATAGTGATGTTCTCAGTCAGCTGGTCTATCATTATTTCACCCGTAGTGAAATCTACAAAACGACTCGGCACCTTCACCTTTGCCTTTAACCCCCCTTTACCTATCACTTTCATGGCATCTTTGCCCTTGTTCTCTAGCCCAAAAATGTCAAACACATCTTTAGTGCGCAATGATACCGCACCGTTTTTTGATGGCATAATGAACCTTTTTCTGTCCAAGGCATATGATTTAATTATGAATTTCAGCAAACACTTTCACATGAGCACACTAGGAATCATCAACATTTTTTTTCCAATCTAGTGCTTGCAAAACGCTTTTTCTGCCTAGAGTTTAGTTTACTGACCAATATACACCACTTCTCAACAGAAAAATATCTCTCTCCGTACTCGTCCATCACTACGAATAGAAGAAAATAAAATATTAGCTACTCTACATGTCTACACGCTATACATGATGAATGAGCCGTGCATTCGAAAAACAAAATAGTTACCTTGTACCATGTGGCCCTAGGAGGCTAGCGTGATGTACTTCTGCAGCTCTGGTAACGAGGTGCGATGGGGATCGGGGGACGGCCGTAGGGGACGACGGCATGCTGGGGAACGACGGACAGACATCCGTAGAGACGGCAGACGGCTTCATGATGACGGTGGCATAATGGGGCAAACGGGGCGGTATGTGTGATGGGGGAGGGGGCGTCGGCGTGATGGCGGCTTCATGGTCAGGTGGCGGCGTGGGCAGGCGGCGTCGTGTGGGAAGATCGCTAGGGTTGGGAGAGTGGCGTGCGTGACGTGGGGTTATGACGGCGTGCGTTATGGGACAGGGAGGCGACTGGATCAGAATTCAATGATTGGCGTCGGTCTCCCAATCCTGATAGATCCTGTTGGCCCCGCGTCGCGTCGGTCTCCTCGGCAGAGGGACGGGCGGACGGTCAGCACTCGTTTAGTCCCACCTCACCTGCCGAAGGACGACACGATCTGCTTAAATAGCCGCGTCGGTTAACCCAGACCGATAACATATTTCTATTAAATAATGTGATTTGACTTTACACTGTCCAGCCAGACTTCCCGGACAGTGTAAAGTCAAATCACATTACTTACTAGCTATGTTATTTTTCGTATCATTTTTACACTGTTTCGGTGCGTAGAGGGCTACTCTTAATTCTTAAAGATGTTTTTTCCACCTCTACCGAATGAACCCTAACTTTTTCCACGTACTCCACGCACCACGGGAAGCATGCACGACAATTTTTGGTATTTTTTGACGTCCGAAGCATTTTCTAGGGTTTTCTAGGCAAAAAAGATAAAACATTGTCCGTACGTGACGCAACGTGCGTTCGGTGTCCGATTTCGTTCATATCTTGCGTGGGGGACTACGTTGGGCATGCACACACCATCCAATAAATTGGTCTCGTTTCATGCATGCGATCACGTACCCCTAGTGCTACCATCACCGTTTTGGTGTGCAGGTAGGGCTACTCTCAAAGACGTTTTTTTCACCTCCGCCGAATGACCCCCAACTTTTTCCACGTACTCCAGGCACACCATGGGTAGCACGCACGATAATTTTTGGTATTTTTTTGACGTCCGATGCATTTTCTAGGGCTTTCCCGGCAAAAATACCCTAAAGCACTGCCCGGACGTAACACGACGTGCGTTTGGTGTCAGATTTCATTCATATCTTGTGTGGGGGCCTACGTTGTGCATGTACACACCCTTGAAAAAATTGGTCTCATTTCATGCATGCGGTCACCTACCCTTAGTGCAACCAGCACCGTTCTGGTGTGCCGGTAGGGCTACTCTCAAAGACTTTTCTTTTCACCTCTGCCGAATGACCCCTAACTTTTTCCACATACTCCAGGCACCATGGGTAGAACACACTACAATTTTCGGTATTTTTTGACGTCCGATGCATTTTCTAGGGTTTTCCCGGTGAAAATACCTGAAAGGGCTGGCCGGACATGACGCGACGTGCGTTCAGTGTCCGATTTCATTCATATCTCGCGTGGGGCCCTACGTTGGGCATGCACACACCCTCGAAAAAAGTGGTCTCGTTTCATGCATGCGATCACATACCCCTAGTGTAACCAGCACCGTTCCGGTGCGCCGGTAGGGCTACTCTCAAAGATGTGTTTTTCTCACCTCCGCCGAATGGCCCATAACTTTTTCCACGTACTCCATGAAGGAAATATGCCCTAGAGGCAATAATAAAGTTGTTATTTATATTTCCTTATATCATGATAAATGTTTACTATTCATGCTAGAATTGTATTAACCGGAAACTTAGTACATGTGTGAATACATAGACAAACAGAGTGTCACTAGTATGCCTCTACTTGACTAGCTCGTTGAATCAAAGATGGTTAAGTTTCCTAGCCATAGACATGAGTTGTCATTTGATTAACGGCATCACATCATTAGAGAATGATGTGATTGACTTGACCCATTCTGTTAGCTTAGCACTTGATCGTTTAGTATGTTGCTATTGCTTTCTTCATGACTTATACATGTTCCTATGACTATGAGATTATGCAACTCCCAAATACTAGAGGAACACTTTGTGTGCTACCAAACGTCACAACATAACTGAGTGATTATAAAGGTGCTCTACAGGTGTCTCCGATGGTATTTGTTGAGTTGGCATAAATCAAGATTAGGATTTGTCACTCCGATTGTCAGAGAGGTATATTTGAGCCCTCTCAGTAATGCACATCACTATAAGCCTTGCATGCAATGTGACTAATGAGTTAGTTACGGGATGATGCATTACGGAATGAGTAAAGAGACTTGCCGGTAATGAGATTGAACTAGGTATTGAGATACCGACGATCGAATCTCGGGCAAGTAACATACTGATGACAAAGGGAACAACGTATGTGGTTATGCGGTTTGACCGATAAAGATCTTCGTAGAATATGTGGGAGCCAATATGAGCATCCAGGTTCCGCTATTGGTTATTGGCCGGAGACGTGTCTCGGTCATGTCTACATACATCTCGAACCCGTAGGGTCTGCATGCTTAAAGTTCGGTGATGATCGGTAATATGAGTTTATGTGTTTTTATGTACCGAAGGTTGTTCGGAGTTTCGGATGAGATCAGGGACGTGACGAGGAGTCTCAAAATTTTCGATAGGTAAAGATTGATATATTAAAAGGCTATATTCGGACATCGGAAAGGTTCTCAGTTGTTCGGGTATTTATCGGAGTACCGCAGAGTTACGGGAATTTGCTGGGGAGTATATGGGCCTTATTGGGCTTTAATGGAGAGAGAGAGAGGGGCTTCCTAGGGTAGGCCGCACGCCCCCCAAGGCCTATTGTGAATTGGACTAGGGGGAGGGCGGCGCCCCCTCCTTCCTTCTCTTCTCTTTTCCCCTTCCTTCTCTCCTACTCCTACTACATGGAAGGGGGGGGGGAATCCTACTCCTGGTGGGAGTAGCACTCCCCAGGGCGCGCCATAGTAGAGGGATGGCCCTTCCCCTCCTCCACTCCTTTATATACGGGGGAGGGGGGCACCCCATGGACACACAAGTTGATCATTGATCTCTTTGCCGTGTGCGGTGCCCCCTCCATCATAATCCACCTCGGTCATATTGTTGCGGTGCTTAGGCAATTAGCCCTGCGTCGGTAGCTTCATCATCATCGTCATCACGCTATCGTGCTGACGAAACTCTCCCTCGACACTCTGCTAGATTGTGAGTTCGTGGGACGTCACCGAGCCGAACGCGTGCAAATCACGGAGGTGCCGTGCTTTCAATACTAAGATTGGTCGGATCGTGAAGACGTACGACTACATCAACCACGTTGTCACAACGCTTCCGCTTACGGTCTACGAGGGTACGTGGACAACACTCTCCTCTATCGTTGCTATGCATCACCATCATCTTGCGTGTGCGTAGGAAATTTTGAAATTACTACGTTCCCCAACAGTGGCATTCGAGCCAGGTTTATGCGTAGATGTTATGTGCACGAGTAGAACACACGTGAGTTGTGGGCGATAATAGTCATACTGCTTACCAGCATGCCATACTTTGATTCAGCGGTATTGTTGGATGAAGCGGCCCGGACCGACATTACGCGTACGCTTACGCAAGACTGGTTCTACCGACGTGCTTCGCACACAGGTGGCTGGCGGGTGTTAGTTTCTCCAACTTTAGTTGAATCGAGTGTGGCTACGCCCGGTCCTTGTTGAAGGTTAAAACATCACATACTTGATGAAAAATCATTGTGGTTTTAATGTGTAGGTAAGAACGGTTCTTGCTCAGCCCGTAGCAGCCATGTAAAACTTGAAACAAGAAAGTAGAGGACATCTAACTTGTTTTTGCAGGGCATGTTGTGATGTGATATGGTAAAGACATGATGCTAAATTTTATTGTATGAGATGATCATGTTTTGTAAGAGAGTTATCGGCAACTGGCAGGTGCCATATGGTTGTCGCTTTATTGTATGCAATGCAATCGCCCTGTAATTGTTTTTTACTTTATCACTAAGCGGTAGCAATAGCCGTAGAAATAATAGTTGGCGAGACGACAACAATGCTACGATGGATTCAAGGTTGAAGGAAATATGCCCTAGAGGCAATAATAAAGTTATTATATATTTCCTTATATCATAATAAATGTTTATTATTCATGCTAGAATTGTATTAACCAGAAACTTAGTACATGTGTGAATACATAGACAAACAAAGTGTCATTAGTATGCCTCTACTTGACTAGCTCGTTGAATCAAAGATGGTTAAGTTTCCTAGCCATAGACATGAGTTGTCATTTGATTAATGGGATCACATCATTAGAGAATGATGTGATTGACTTGACCCATTCTGTTAGCTTAGCACTTGACCATTTAGTATGTTGCTATTGATTTCTTCATGACTTATACATGTTCCTATGACTATGAGATTATGCAACTCCCGTTTACTGGAGGAACGCTTTGTGTGCTACCAAATGTCACAACGTAACTGGGTGATTATAGAGGTGCTCTACAGGTGTCTCCGAAGGCACTTGTTGAGTTGGCGTATTTCGAGATTAGGATTTGTCACTCCGATTGTCGGAGAGGTATCTCTGGGCCCTCTCGGTAATGCACATCACTACAAGACTTGCAAGCATTGTGACTAATGAGTTAGTTGCGGGATGATGCATTACGGAACGAGTAAATAGACTTGCCGGTAACAAGATTAAACTAGGTATTGAGGTACCGACGATCAAATCTCGGGCAAGTAACATACCGATGACAAAGGGAACAACATACGTTGTTATGCAGTTTGACCGATAAAGATCTTCGTAGAATATGTAGGAGCCAATATGAGCATCCAGGTTCCGCTATTGATTATTGACTGGAGATGTGTCTCCTTCATGTCTACATAGTTCTCGAACCCGTAGGGTCCGCACACTTAAAGTTCAGTGACGATTTATATTATGAGTTATGTGTATTGATGTACCGAAGGTAGTACGGAGTCCCGGATGAGATCGGGGACATGACGAGGAGTCTCGAAATGGTCGAGACGTAAATATCTTTATATTGTACGACTATATTCGGACATCGAAAAGGTTCCGAGTGATTCGGGTCTTTATCAGAGTACCGCAGAGTTACAGGAATTCACCTGGGAGTATATGGGCCTTATTGGGCTTTAAGGGAGAGAGAGAGAGGCAGTCCGCGCCCCCCAAGGCGTAGTCTGAATTGGACTAGGGGGAGGGCGGCGCCCCCTCCTTCCTTCTCTTATCTCTTCCCTTTCCTTGACTCTTACTCCTACTACATGGAAGGGGGGGGGGGAATCCTACTCCCGGTGGGAGTAGGACTCCCCAGGGGGTGCCATAGAGAGGGCCGGCCCCTCCCCTCCTCTCCTCCTTTATATACTGAGGCAAGGGGCACTCCATAGACACACAAGTTGATCTTCGTGATTGTTTCTTAGCCGTGTGCGGTGCCCCCCTCCACCATATTCCACCTCGGTCATATCATTGCGGTGCTTAGGCGAAGCCCTGCGTTGGTAGAACATCATCATCGTCACCATGCCGTCGTGCTAACGGAACTCATCCCCGACACCCTGCTGGATCGGAGTCTGGGGATCATCATCAAGCTGAACGTGTGCTGACCTCGGAGGTGCCGTACGTTCGGTACTTGGATCGGTCGGATCGTGAAGACGTACGACCACATCAACCGCGTTGTTCTAACGCTTCCTCTTTCGGTCTACGAGGGTACGTGGACTACACTCTCCCCTCTCGTTGCTATGCATCACCATGATCCTTGCATGTGCGTAGGAATTTTTTTGAAATTACTACGTTCCCCAACAGTGGCATCAGAGCCTGGTTTTATGCGTAGATGTTATATGCACGAGTAGAACACAAGTGAGTTGTGGGCGATACAAGTCATACTGCTTACCAGCATGTCATACTTTGGTTCAGCGTTATTGTTGGATGAAGCGGCCCGGACCAACATTACGCGTACGCTTACGCGAGACTGGTTTTACCGCCGTGCTTTGCACATAGGTGACTACCGGGTGTCAGTTTCTCCAACTTTAGTTGAACCGAGTGTGTCTATGCCCGGTCCTTGAGAAGGTTAAAACATCACTAACTTGACGAAATATCATTGTGGTTTTGATGTGTAGGTAAGAACGGTTATTGCTCAGCCCGTAGCAGCCACGTAAAACTTGCAACAACAAAGTAGAGGACGTCTAACTTGTTTTTGCAGGGCTTGTTGTGATGTGATATGGTCAAGATGTGATGAGATAAAAATTGTTGTATGATATGATCATGTTTTGTTGAAGTTATCGGCAACTGGCAGAAGCCTTATGGTTGTCTCTTTATTGCATAAGATGCAAGTGCCAAATAATTGCTTTACTTTATCGCTATGCGATAGCAATAGTTGCAAGAGCAATAGTTGATGAGACGACCATGTGACGACACATTGATATAGATCAAGATGATGGAGATCATGGTGTCATGCCGGTAACGATATAGATCATGACAATACTTTGGAGATGGAGATCAAAGGCACAAGATGATCATGGCCATATCATGTCACATATTTTGATCGCATATGATGTTTATCTTTTATACATCTTATTTTGCTTAGTTTATCGGTAGCATTTTAAGATGATCTCTCACTAATTATCAAGAAGTGTTCTCCCTGAGTATGCACCGTTGCGAAAGTTCTTCGTGCTAAGACACCACGTGATGATCGGGTGTGATAGGCTCTACGTTCAAATACAACAGGTGCAAAACAGTTGCACACATGGAATACTCAGGTTAAACTTGACGAGCCTAGCATATACAGATATGGCCTCGGAACACAGAGACCGAAAGGTCGAACGTGAATCATATAGTAGATATGATCAACATAGTGATGTTCACCATTGAAAACTACTCCATCTCACATGATGATCGGACATGGTTTAGTTGATTTGGATCACGTGATCACTTAGATGACTAGAGAGATGTCTGTCTTAGTGGGAGTTCTTAAGTAATATGATTAATTGAACTTAAATTTATCATGAACTTAGTCCTGGTAGCATTTTGCAAATTATGTTGTAGATCAATAGCTCGCGTTGTTGCTTTCATATGTTTATTTTGATATGTTCCTAGAGAAAATTGTGTTGAAAAATGTTAGTAGCAATGATGCGGGTTGGATCCGTGATCTGAGGTTTATCCTCATTGCTGCACAGAAGAATTATGTCCTTAATGCACCGCGAGGTGACAGACCTATTGCAGGAGCAGATGCAGACGATATGAACGTTTGGCTAGCTCAATATGATGACTACTTGATAGTTTAGTGCACCATGCTTAACGGCTTAGAATCGGGACTTCAAAGACGTTTTGAATGTCATGGACCATTTGAGATGTTCCAGGAATTGAAGTTAATATTTCAAGCAAATACCCGAGTTGAGAGATATGTCGTCTCCAACAAGTTATATAGCTAAAAGATGGAGGAGAATCGCTCAAACTAGTGAGCATGTGCTCAGATTGTCTGGGTACTACAATCGCTTGAATCAAGTGGGAGTTAATCTTCCAGATAAGATAGTGATTGACAGAGTTCTCTAGTCACCATCACCAAGTTACTAGAACTTCGTGATGAACTATAGTATGCAAGGGATGACGAAAACGATTCCCGAGCTCTTCGTGATGTTGAAATTGACAAAGGTAGAAATCAAGAAAGAGCATCAAGTGTTGATGATTGACAAGACCACTAGTTTCAAGAGAAGGGCAAAGGGAAAGAAAGGGAACTTCAAGTAGAATGACAAGCAAGTTGTCACTCCTGTGAAGAAGCCCAAAGCTGGACCAAAGCCTGAAACTGAGTGCTTACACTGCAAAGGAAATGGTCACTGGAAGCAGAAATGCCCTGAATATTTGGTGGATAAGAAGGATGGCAAATTGAACAAGGGTATATTTGATATACAGGTTATTGATGTGTGCCTTACTAGTGTTTATAGTAGCCCCTGAGTATTTGATACTTGTTCGGTTGCTAAGATTAGTAACTCGAAACAGGATTTACAGAATAAACAGAGACTAGTTGAAGGGGAAGGGACGATGAGTATTGGAAGTAGTTCCAAGATTGTTATGATCATCATCACACACTCCCTATATTTTCGAGATTAGTATTAAACCTAAATAAATGTTATTTGGTGTTTGCATTGAGCATACATATGATAAGATCATGTTTAATGCGATACGATTATTCATCTAAGATAGAGAATAAATTGTTATTCTGTTTACATGAATAAAACCTTCTATGGTCATACACCCAATGGTGATGGTTTATTGAATCTTGATCATAGTGATACACATCTACCATTCTTAAGAAGTTGCTCCCCACTATAGCAATTCTCTCTACATGCGCACTGTCCACATCAGCATGATGCCATGTCAATCCTCTCTTAACATGCAACCTCCACGTCACCGGTCCACTCAGATCAGTAATTCAGCACATGCATAATGCATGCCACGTCCTCACCTCGGTGCGTTCCATTACCAGCGACAATGACATATACCGAACAAAAGGATTCAACCGCAGAGCAGCGTTCCTGTCTTCACATATGTAATTGTTCTTTTTTTCCTCGAGGATTCTCCATATAAACGAAACTTGATTTTCCTCTCCCTCTTCGCCTTCTTTACTCGCCATTAAATCCCACTACTGTCTCTTCTCCTTCTTCGTGCATGGTAACAGACGCAGGCCTCCCCAACGAAGCCCCTCGCTTCATCTCCCTTAGCTTCATCCCTATAAATCCTTCCACAGCCTACCTCCAGCGGCAACAGCGACTTTCATAACCTCCCTGCTCCACTGCGGTGCCCTTTCTTCCTCCCTCAAAGTCATCGTCAGTGTCTCTCTGAGCCATCGAGGACACTGGCACCACGAGCAGCAATACCTCCAGTTCCATCTCGTGGGCGAGCAACACGACATCCTCATCAACCTGCTCACCGGCACCACGGACTGAGCCCTCCTCACCGTCACCTCCACCGCAAGCTTCTCGCACTAGGATAACCTACTACGGCCACGAACTGATGCATGCCGCTCCCAGCAGGCTGCAGACAACGTCGGCGGGGATCAACTCCTACGACTCAGCGGCCGACGAACCATCAGCCGGCTTTATCATAATAGAGAGGCAGCACATGTGGCCGCCCTCCGACGGCCTCACCAGCACCATTGACAATGACAACCAAGATCACATACAGCCGGACCAGGAGCTGAAAAGGGTGGATGACGAGTTCCTGGCCATGCTCGACCTGATAAATGAAGAAACTATTGGGGTAAGAGGCTACAGATTTGCTTTGTCGTACAATATGAATCAATACCAGAAATTCCATTTTTCTAGAACTGTGTTGTATGGAGAGGTGAGTGCACCCCTAATGCTGGTGACAATTGTAAGCAATTTTTGGATTCAGTAAAATATATTTCCACCACAAGAGATGGATATATAAGTAGATATATACACACACGTAGTTAAATTTGTTTCAGGACAGGGAGCACTACTTTTAATGATGGTCTTTCTCATCTCCATCTTGAAGCTGTTTTTAGTTCTTCTTATCACATATACATTCTTGCAGGCAGGCTCTTTGACTACTAATCTGATGCTTTAACTAAGTGTGTTTGTGTGTACATTCATTTTCAGTGTTTTTGGACTGTATATACTTGCAATGCTAATATAATTATTTTTGTCTCATATATATACTTGCAGGTAGGTTCTTTCACTATTAAGCTGATTGTTTATCTCTTCGGCGCAACCAACAAATATTTGCATACATCGGCGGCTACTTCAGAAACTGTTCAACTATGCAACTTTTCTTTACTTCTTTCCATTGAATATATTGTACTTTCACCCCTGTTGTATGTGTGTACATTAATTTTCGGTGTGAAACTATCAGATTGCTTTAACCTTTTTTGTTGCATATTTTGTAAGAAATTATTAGAGCCAAAATTTCTGTAACTGTATTTTGCGAGCCCCCAATTTTCTATGTGTAAAATTTAGTTATACCATTTAAATGCTAAAAGTTTAAGTTCATCATAGAACTTTATTCGAGCAACGCCTTGCCTGGTTTCATGCCTTTTTTTTCAAGTTCCATCATTGCCATCTTTCATTGTTTTGCCATCTTTCATTGTTATATACATGCCTCCAAAAGACAGAGCGAATATCCCGCAGCAACGCGCGGGGTATCATCTAGTATTCATAATGTTGATGCCAAAAGATGCAAAGTTAATAATGATAGTGCAACTTATTTGTGGCACTGCGCATGAAGAAACTCCATAAAGATGGATTTTCGGAATCACTTGGTTATGAATCATTTGATGCTTGCAAACCGTGCCTTTTGGGCAAGATGACTAAAATTCCGTTCTCCGGAACAATGGAACGAGCTACTAACTTGTTGGAAATAATACATACCTATGTATGCGGTCCAATGAGTGTTGATGCTCGTGGCAGTTATCGTTATTTTTCTGACCTTCACAGATGATTTGAGCAGATATGCGTATATCTACTTAATGAAGCACAAGTCTGAAACATTTGAAAAGTTCAAAGAATTTCAGAGTGAAGTGGAGAATCATCGTAACAAGAAAATAAAGTTTCTACAATCTGATCGTAGAGAAGAATATTTGAGTTACGAGTTTGGCCTTCATTTTAAACAATGTGGAATAGTTTCATAGCTCACACCACATGGAACACCACAGCGTAATGGTGTGTCCGAACATCGTAACCGCACTTTATTGGATATGGTGCAATCTATGATGTACGATTTACCACTATCGTTTTGGGGTTATGCATTAGAGATAGCTGCATTCACTTTAAATAGGGCACCATCTAAATCCGTTGAGACGACACCATATGAACTATGGTTTAGCAGTAAACCTAAGCTGTTGTTTCTTAAAGTTTGGAGTTATGATGCTTGTGTGAAAAAGGTTTCAACCAGATAAGCTCGAACCCAAATCGGAGAAATCTGTCTTCATAGGATACCCAAAAGAGACTATTGGGTACACCTTCTATCATAGATCTGAGGGCAAGACTTTTGTTGCTAAGATGGATCCTTTCCAGAGAAGGAGTTTCTCTAGAAAGAAGTGAGTGGGAGGAAAGTAGAGCTTGATAAGGTAATTGTACCTTCTCCCAAATTGGGAAGTAGTTCATCACAGAAATCAGTTCCAGTGATTCCTTCACCAATTAGTGAGGAAGCTAATGATGATGATCATGAAACTTCAGATTAAGTTACTACAGAACCTCGTAGGTCTTCCAAAGTACAGTCCGCACCAGAGTGGTACGGTAATTAATCTTGTTCTGGAAGTCATGTTACTAGACCATGATGAACCTACGAACTATGAGGAAGCGATGATGAGCCCAGATTCCGCGAAATGGATTGAAGGCCATGAAATTTGAGATGGGATCCATGCATGAGAACAAAGTGTGGACTTTGGTGGACTTGCCCGATGATCAACAAGACATAGAAAATAAATGGATCTTCAAGAGGAAGACAAACGCTGATAGTAGTGTTACTATCTACAAAGCTCGACTTGTCGCAAAAAGTTTTTCGACAAGTTCAAGGTGTTGAATACGATGAGATTTTCTCACTCATATCGATGCTTAAGTCTGCCCGAATCATGTTAGTAATTGCCACATTTTATGAAATCTGGCAAATGGATGTCAAAACTGCACTCCTTAATGGATTTGTTAAAGAAGAGTTGTATATGATGCAACTAGAAGGTTTTGTCAATCCTAAAGGTGCTAACAAAGTGTGCAAGCTCCAGTGATCCATCTATGGACTGGTGCAAGCATCTCGGAGTTGGAATATACGCTTTGATGAGTTGATCAAAGCATATAGTTTTATACAGACTTGCGGTGAAGCCTGTATTTACAGGAAAGTGAGTGGGAGCACTACAGCCTTTCTGATAAGTATATGTGAATGACATATTGTTGATCAGAAATAATGTAGAATTTTCTGGAAAGCATAAAGGAGTGTTTGAAAGGAGTTTTTCAAAGAAAGACCTCGGTGAAGGTGCTTACACATTAAGCATCAAGATCTATAGAGATAGATCAAGACGCTTGATAAGATTTTTCAATGAGTACATACCTTGATAAGATTTTGAAGTAGTTCAAAATGGAACAGTCGAATAAGGAGTTCTTGCCTGTGTTGCAAGCTGTGAAGTTGAGTAAGACTCAAAACCCGACCATGGCAGAAAATAGAAAGAGAATGAAAAGTCATTCCCTATGCCACAGTCATAGGTTCTATAAAGTATGTTGTGCTGTGTACCAGACCTATTGTATACCGAGCTCTGAGTTTGACAAGGGAGTACAATTTCGATCTAGGAGTAGATCACCGGACAGTGGTCAAGAATATCCTTAGTGAGGACTAAGGAAATATTTCTCAATTATGAAGGTGATAAAAGAGCCCGATGTAAAGAGTTACATTGGTGCAAGCTTTTACACCGATCCAGATGAATCTAATTCTCAATCTAGATTCATATTGAAAGTAGGAGCAATTAGCTATAGTAGCTCCGTGTAGAGCATTGTAGACATAGAGTATTTGCAAAATACATACGGCTCTGAATGTGACAGACCCATTGACTAAACTTCTCTCACAAGCAAAACATGATCACACCTTAGTACTCTTTGGTTGTTAATCACATAGCGATGTGAACTAGATTATTGATTTTAGTAAACCCTTTGGGTGTTGGTCACATGACGATGTGAACTATGGGTGTTAAACTGTTAATCACATGCAGATGTGGATATTAGTGTTAAATAACATGGTGATGGGAACTAGATTAAATAACATGCAAGTGCGAGACTGAAGGAAATATGCCCTAGAGGCAATAATAAAGTTAATATTTATTTCCTTATTTCATGATAAATGTTTATTATTCATGCTAGAATTGTATTAACCGGAAACTTAGTACATGTGTGAATACATAGACAAACAAAGTGTCACTAGTATGCCTCTACTTGACTAGCTCATTGAATCAAAGATGGTTAAGTTTCCTAGCCATAGACATGAGTTGTCATTTGATTAACAGGATCACATCATTAGAGAATGATGTGATTGACTTGACCCATTCCGTTAGCTTAGCACTTGATCGTTTAGTATGTTGCTATTGCTTTCTTCATGACTTATACATGTTCCTATGACTATGAGATTATGCAACTCCCGTTTACCGGAGGAACACTTTGTGTGCTACCAAACGTCACAACGTAACTGGGTGATTATAAAGGTGCTCTACAGGTGTCTCCGAAGGTACTTGTTGAGTTGGCGTATTTCGAGATTAGGATTTGTCACTCCGATTGTTGGAGAGGTATCTCTAGGCCCTCTCGGTAATGCACATCACTATAAGACTTGCATGCATTGTGACTAATGAGTTAGTTGCGGGATGATGCATTACAGAACGAGTAAATAGACTTGCCGGTAACGAGATTGAACTAGGTATTGAGATACCGACGATCAAATCTCGGGCAAGTAACATACCGATGACAAAGGGAACAACGTATGTTGTTATGCGGTTTGACCAATAAAGATCTTCGTAGAATATGTAGGAGCCAATATGAGCATCCAGGTTCCGCTATTGATTATTGACCGGAGATGTGTCTCGGTCATCTCTACATAGTTCTCGAACTCGTAGGGTCCGCACGCTTAAAGTTCAGTGATGATTTATATTATGAGTTATGTGTTTTGATGTACCGAAGGTAGTCCAGAGTCCCGGATGAGATCGGGGACATGACGAGGAGTCTCGAAATGGTCGAGACGTAAAGATCGATATATTGTACGACTAAATTCCGACATCAAAAAGGTTCCGAGTGATTCAGGTATTTATCGGAGTACCGGAGAGTTACGGGAATTCGCCGGGGAGTATATGGGCCTTATTGGGCTTTAAGGGAGAGAGAGAGAGAGAGAGAGCGAGAGGCTGGCCGCGCCCCCCCAAGGCCTAGTCCAAATTGGACTAGGGGGAGGGGCGGCGCCCCCTCCTTCCTTCTCTTCTCTCTTCCCTTTCCTTGACTCTTACTCCTACTACATGGAAGGGGGGGAATCCTACTCCCGGTGGGAGTAGGACTCCCCAGGGCGTGCCATAGAGAGGGCCGACCCCTCCCCTCCTCTCCTCCTTTATATACTCAAGCAAGGGGCACCCCATAGACACACAAGTTGATCTTCGTGATCGTTTCTTAGCCGTGTGCGGTGCCCCCCTCCACCATATTCCACCTTGGTCATATCGTTGCGGTGCTTAGGCAAAGCCCTGCGTCGGTAGAACATCATCATCGTCACCATGCCGTCGTGCTGACGGAACTCATCCCCGACACCCAGCTGGATTGGAGTCCGGGGATCATCATCGAGCTGAACGTGTGCTGAACTCGGAGGTGCCGTACGTTCGGTACTTGGATCGGTCGGATCGTGAAGACGTACGACCACATCAATCGCATTGTTCTAACACTTCCGCTTTCGGTCTACGTGGGTACGTGGATTACACTCTCCCCTCTCGTTGCTATGTATCACCATGATCCTTGCATGTGCGTAGGAATTTTTTTGAAATTACTACGTTCCCCAACAAAGGTGTCGCGCCAATGACGATGGTGATCATGATAGTGCTTTGGAGATGGAGATCAAAGGCACAAGATGATGATGGCCATATCATATCACTTATATTGATTGGATGTGATGTTTATCTTTTATGCATCTTATTTTGCTTAGTTCGACGGTAGCATTATAAGATGATCTCTCACTAAATTTCAATGTACAAGTGTTCTCCCTGAGTATGCACCGTTGTGAAAGTTCGCCGTGCCGACACACCACGTGATGATCGGGTGTGATAAGCTCTACGTTCACATACAACGGGTGCAAGCCAGTTTTGCACAAGCAAAATACTCGGGTTAAACTTGACGAGCCTAGCATACGCAGATATGGCCTCGGAACACTAGAGACCGAAAGGTCGAGCATGAATCATATAGTAGATATGATCAACATAGTGATGTTCACCATTGAAAACTACTCCATCTCACATGATGATCGAACATGTTGATTTGGATCACGTGATCATTTAGATGACTAGAGGGATGTCTATCTAAGTGGGAGTTCTTAAGTAATATGATTAATTGAACTTTAATTTATCATGAACTTAGTCGTGATAGTATTTTGTGAATAATGTTGTTGATCAATAGCTCGCGTTGTTGTTTCCCTACGTTTTTATATGTGTTCCTAGAGAAAAGTAAGTTGAAAGATGATAGTAGCAATGATGCAGACTAGGTCCGGGATCTGAGGTTTATCCTCATTGCTGCACAAAAGAATTATGTCCTTAATGCACTGCTAGGTGACAGACCTATTGCAGGAGTAGATGCAGACGTTATGAACGTTTGGATAAGCTCGATATGATAACTACTTGATAGTTTAGTGCACCATGCTTTACGTCTTATTACCGGGACTTCAAAAAGGTTCTTGAAACATCACGGAGCATTTGAGATGTTCCAAGAGCTGAAATTGGTATTTCAGACTCATGTCCGTGTCAAGAGGTATGAGACTTTGAAAGAACATGCGGTGCCCCCATGTTTGGTTTTGGTAATTGATGACAATCTCTATGGACTAATGGTTGCCTTGAGTTTCATTTGAAGGGTTTGTCCATAGGCTTTTCTTGGAGTCCATTTGTTGGTTTCAAGGAGAGTTTGTGATGACCACCGTGCTATTAAGGAATTACCCCAAGATTGGTCATGTGAGTGTTGAGCTTATTGCAAGCATGTCTTGAAGAAAAATATTGTGTGATCATTCATGTCTACCTTCAAGACATCATCCAAACTAAGAGAGTTGGAAAGATTCAAGGTTGATCAAGACTAAGTCAAGAGTGAATCAAGTTGATCAACTCTCAAAGCGTAAAAGATGTACCGAGGGGGATCAAGTGATCCCATGGTACGGTAAGCATTGTCCATTGCACTTTGTGTACTAACCCATGGTCTATGTGAGAGTTCTATGTGGGGTTAGGTACATGTCCATGGGCTTGCGCCAAGAGGAAGATATCATACAACCCATGGAAAGGCATCAAGTGGTGATCATCATCAAAATTGCCGTGTGCAAGTTCAAGTGGAGCATCACGAAGAGATCAAGTGCTTGGATCTTGCCATCCATTGTGGTGTCAATGGACTTGTGAAGATGTGCCGAAGAGTGGCTCACCTATAGTGGACTATGGGGGAGCAATCATCTAGTCTTCATCGAGCCAACGCAATCAAGAAAGGTGGTCCAACTTGAGGGAGTCAAGATCGTCATCATCTAGCTCAAGTGGATCATGTTCAAGGCAAAGGTTTGCCCTTGATAGGTTTTCTATTTTACCGGTCTCATGGTGGTAGTTGGGAGACCGGGTTATAGGATCGATAGCCGTACTATCAAGGGGGGCTCTCAAGTGAGTAGCTTGATCGTATCGTTCTTCGAGAGCTCAAACCATTGCATCCTTGCATCATGTTTCTTGGTTCTTGTTTGGTTCTCTTTGTGAGTCTTAGAGCTTATGGTCATCTTGATGACAAGCTTGAGTTCATCGAAAACGGAGTTTGCATGCGTCTTCTATGATGTTTTCGGTGTTGGAGGTTTTACCGGTCTTTTCCGAGGAAGGGTTCTCACCATTTTCTTTTGGGCCTTTTATCATTTGCTTATTATTGGTATTTCTATCAAGATTGTGTTAGCCCTTGTCGCTAGCTTTCCAACAAACTTGGTTTCATCGAATTCGGAGTCCGAATGAAGAAGTTGTGGTAGTTTTGGTGTTCTGAAAAGGCTGCAGCGGTACTACCGCGGGTAGGAGCGGAAGTAATTTTTTACTACCGCCCTTGGGAGCGGTACTACCGCCCTTGGGAGCGGTACTACCGCTTGGAGCAGTACTACCGCGGCTACTTCCGTGGCTACTTCCGCTCGGGACCAAAATCTCGTCACAAGTCCAGCGGTGGTAGGCACGGATGTAATTTTTTAGTACCGCTCGCAAGCAGTAGTACCGCTACCCCTAGCAGTAGTACCGCTACCCCTAGCGGTAGTACCGTGATGTCAAGCGGTACTACCGCTCGATGCGGCTGTGAGCATAACGGTTGGTTTTTCCCCACCTATAAAAGGGTCTTCTTCCCATTGAACCTAATCCTTTGAGCTCGTTCTTGCCCCCATTGTTGACCTTCTCCGAGCTTGCTAACTCTCAATCCCTCCATGGATTCTTGCTAGTTTTGAGGAAAAGAGAGAGAGATCTAGATCCACGCTTCCACCAATCACTTTCTCCTCTTAGTGAGGGAACCCCTGGATCTAGATCTTGGAGTTCTTCGTTTTCTTCTTTCGTTCTTCCTCTCATTTTCCTCCCTAGCATTAGTTGCTTTGGTGGGATTTGGGAGAGAAGGACTTGGGCACTCCGTGTGCCCTTGCCATTGCATTTGGTGCATCGGTTTGAGTTCTCCACACGACGTGGAAGTTACAAGTTGAGAAGCTTATTACTCTTGGGTGCTTGGTGCCCTTGAGCTTGTTTATCTTGGGTGCTTGGGCCCCTAGTCGGTTGGTGGTGTTCGAGCTCAATCATTGTGGTGTAAAGCTCCGCCAAGCGTCGGGTCTCCAATTAGGTTGTGGAGATCGCCTTGAGCATTTTGACGGTACCGTGACCGCCCCAAGGGTTGCCAAAGTGTACTGGTTCGGTGACCGCCCCAAGGGTCGCCATTTGTACGGGTTCGGTGACCGCCTCAAGGGTCCCTTAGTGGAATCACGGCATCTTGCATTGTGCGAGGGCGTGAGGAGATTACGGTGGCCCTAGTGGCTTCTTGGGGAGCATTGTGCCTCCACACCGCTCCAAACGGAGATTAGCATCCGCAAGGGTGTGAACTTCGGGATACATCGTCGTCTCCGCGTGCCTCGGTTATCTCTTACCTGAGCCCTTTACTTATGCACTTTACTTTGTGATAGCCATATTGTTCTTTGTCATATATCTTGCTATCTCATAGTTGTTTATCTTGCTTAGCATAAGTTGTTGGTGCACATAGGTGAGCCTAGTTGCTTTAGGTTTTGTGCTTGACAAATTAACCGTTAGGTTTATTCCGCATTTGTTCAAGCCTAAACCGTAATTATTTTAAAACGCCTATTCACCCCCCCCCTCTAGGCGACATCCACGATCTTTCAATTGGTATCAGAGCCTCGTCTCTCTTTGTTGGGCTTAACCGCCTAGAGAGTAAAGATGTCGACTAGAGGATTAGGATTCTCTGACACTCTTAGTTTCGATGGCACAAATTTTGATGTTTGGGTAATTCGCATGCTTAATCTCTTTAGGGTCATGGACCCGAATTTAGAGCGAATTGTAGATATGGGTTTTTCTCCTCCAAAGGATCCCCAAAGATTATCTTTAGAGGATGAGAAAAACTCTTATCTCAATGCTCAAGCTTCTAATGTGCTTTTCGATGCTTTGAGCGATGTAGTTATATTTGAACTCATGCCGTTCCGGGATGCTCATGAGTTATGGACAAAGCTTCAAGATAAATATGGTGTGTCCAAGTTTTGTGGGGATGGTTGTTCTCCCTCCACCTCCGGTCATATAGTCTTCTCAACTTCTTCTACTTCACCTACATGTGGTTTGCCACAAGGTAATGATATGGTGAGTAGTGTAGGCCATTGCAATGATGATAGTATGCTTATTGTAGATGATCCTTCATCACTATATTATTGCAATGCTCCCTCTTTGGGCTTTAACACTTCGAGCACTCCAAATGTTTCACATGCTTGTGTTGATAGTCCTTGCATATCATGTAGGAATTGCGTGACTAGATCTCATGATGATATGCTTGCTATGTCTTGTTGCCATGATAAAATTGCATCTATTTCCTCGAATTGTTGTGCTAACAATGTAGAGGAAACCGAACACTCCATGGAACAAGATGTGGTGTTTAATGGTGCCTCAAGGGATCGTACATCATCATCTATTGCTTTTTGCCTTATGGCTAAGGCGTCAAAGGTATCTCCTACTTTGTACCCCAATATGTCTCTTGATGATGATGTTGATGCTAATGATGATGAGGATAATGATGAAGAGAATGATAATGTTTCCTCCTTAAAAATTAAGGGGGAAACAGTTTTTAAAGCTCTTCATAAAAATAAAATTGCTCGTTCCAACTTCATGGAAATTATGTCCATTGCCATTGAGGGCAAGAAATATATTGAGGAGTTGGAATCTCATCTAGAGGAGCATGAGGTCACGATTGAGAAAATGGAAGCTCATGGGCGTGATTACGCTAATGAGATTGCGGACCTCTCTCAAGCTCTTGAACTTGAACAAACCACCAAGGAATCTCTTGAGGAGACTTTTGCTCTAGAATTGTCTAGAGTGAAGGAATCTATTGATAGAGCCCTTGAGGTGGCCAATGTTTTTAAAACTAAAATGCTAAGCTTGAAGTTGCTCATGCTAGACTCCTTGAGGATTTTGAGCACCTCGAAAATGGCTCAAGGGTCATCAAGGGTGAGCTCATCAAACTCACCGAGTCTCATGCCCAACTTGAAGCTTCTTATCTTAAAGAGCTTGCCAAGTTGCCTTCTCCTCTTGTTGTTAATGATGATGCTTGTGCTACTAATTCTATTACTTGTGAAGCATCCACTTTGAAGGAGAATGTTGAGCTACGGGCTCAACTTGAGGTGCTATCTAGCAATTATGGGAAATTGGAAGAAAGTCATGAAAAGCTCTCAAGCTCTCATGATGGTCTTCTAGTATCCCATAGTGTGCTAAAGATAGCTCATGAGGCCATGATTGCTAAGGTAACATCTAGTGAGCCTCATGTGGATACTAGCACTACTTCTAGTCAAAATAGTATATTGCCATGTGCTAGTCCTTGTAATTCATCTACTCACAATGTTGGTACATCTTGTGATGAATTGCTTTCCTTGCCTTGTTGCTCTAACAATGAAGCTTATACTTCCTCTAGTACTTGTGTTGAGACTAACCATGTAGAGGAAATCAAAGAGCTCAAGGCCCAAGTCACTTCTTTGAAGAAAGACTTGGAAAAGTGTCATGAAGGGAAATCCACACTCAACAATATCTTGAGTGTGCAAAAATCCCCCAATGAAAAAGGTGGACTTGGATTCAACTCCAATAAGAATAAGAAGAAGTCCAAGATGAATAAAAGAAGGGCCAAGAACAAGTCAAGAATTCGCCAAGATTGTTTGCTTCAAGTGCAAAGTAGAAGGGCATCATGTTAGATCTTGCCCATTGAAGAAGAAGGCCATTAGTGTCAAGCAACAAGGGAAGAGGGCACAAGTTCAATCACATGCTCAACCTCAAGTTGAAGAAAGGCCTCTTCCCAAGAAGACTCAAGTTAATGCTTCTCAAGTTGAGATATCAAGTGAGAAGAAAGTGAAGAGTAGACGTTGCTACCTATGCCGTGAGAAAGGTCACCTCGCTTCTTCATGCACTAGTGGTAACTTATCCAACCCAATTATTATTGATGATATCTATTCTCTTGGGAAGGATAAGGTTGGCAATGTGTGTGCCAAGTTTGTTGGTACTCAAAGTGGTGTCAAGAAAAGAACCATTTGGGTAGCCAAGCCTATTGTGACTAACCTCTTAGGACCCAACTTGGTTGGGGACCAACAATCTCAAACTTGATCAATAGGTGTTGTTGGAGGGCATTGGAGACTTGGCTAAATTATGAAGAATTAAGGGGACTTCATCATTCTCTTTGTCTCAAGCCAAGTCAATTGGATTATCAAGTTTCTATCTTATATCCAATGTGCCTCCTTGCGGTAACTTGTACTTAAATTGTTTACCTTGAAAGTTACTTGCCCCCTTGCATGTGTTTGGTTTTGTTCCTTGCATATGTTTGTATATGTTGTGCTTCCAACTTGCTTATCTTGAGCAATCAAGTATGTGTGTGTTGGTTTGCACATCATGTACATGTGTGTTGTACGTTGAGCCTTTTTGCTTCTTGTTTGTATCCTAGTTGGCTCATGTGAGAGATTAATGGAACATCCCATTTTGGGGGAGTGATGTGCTTTGTGCACCTCACAACCCTATAAATGTGTGTACATGAGGAATACCATCTAGTATTGACATTACAAGATTATCGAGTCGCTTGGTGGTATATCTCTCATGAGAAATTCAAATTCTAAATAGTCCATTAATTATCTCTTGTGTGTTCCTCTTATTGCCTCTTGTTTAAGTTCTTATTGGTATCACATTATGGGGGAGTAATATGCTAAGTGCATATTACAAGCCTAGAAAATGTGTACATTTGAGATATTGTCACCTAGAATTGATATTGTAGATTATCTTGTTCCTAGGTGGCATGTTAGCTCTACAAGTTGCAATTTGCTTGTGGTTGGTGTGAAGATGATGTCGGATATCCTTGCTATCTACCACCGGGAATTATTTCCAAATACTTCTTGTCTTTGACAATTGGTAGTCTTATGTGTGGTAGAATTTATTGATCATCTTTGCATTGGATTTTATTTTACTTGCCTTTTCTCTTGCCAAGGATTGTGTCAACTCCCGTTGTCTTCCATACCACTTGTGGATCTTGTTTATTTCTTGTTCTTGTCTAGTGTTTTCTAGCTATAGTGAAAGCGGTGATCCCACCTTGTGCATTTTGTATTCAAATACAAATCCTATATAATGCACAACTCGTGGGGGAGCTATTCTATTTTATTTAGAACACTCTTCTTGTGATCCTTATCAAGTGTGTTTTGGTGGAGGGCAAGCCATTTCTTTTTGGTACTTTGTGCCATCATGAAACTTTGTTGAGGGCTTGGTTTGTTTGGAACCATCCTCTCTTTGGGAGTTTGACATCTTTAGTTTAGTATGTATCAATGGATATCTCATTCCTTGATGTATATTTAATGATATCTTTCAAGTGATGATTTCTCCATTTAGTATCCTTTTCACTTGGCATCTCTTTGTCTGTTGGTTTCGGGTTTTGAAAGTCTTGAGCATGCATGTTTACTTCATGTATTTCATTTGGCATGCTTTCTTTCTTTGACTCAATATATATCGGAAACTCCACCTAGTCTCAATTTGGATGAGATGTGCATGAAATTCATTATCATATCTATATGCACATATTTATGTGGAGTTTGTCCTATGTATTGGTGTTTCTAACTATTTGGTCCCGATGAGTTTGGGTACCGTTTAGTTGTGTTGTTCTTCTAGGAACTTTTGGAGATGCATTGGATGCTCGGCTCACTCTCAAGGAAGGTGTTGTCACCATGTGCATATTGGAGTCAAGCTAGGATGAACAATGAACTACTATCTACCTTCAATTGGTATCTACTACTTCCTTCCAATGATATCTCGGTAACAAGTATCTCTTCATGCTTTCCCTTCTTGCATTCAACCTTGTGTAGGTTGTATCTTGGCTTGATATTCATTTCATATCTTGTGATACTTGTTTCCTTTCTCAAAGCATCCCAACAATGATCTCTTGTTGCTAGTTGTGATGTCTTTGATGTTCGTATGTAGGAATTCATTTATATACAATAAGACCATATCTAGCCATGTGCTATGCTTCCAGGCAAATATCTTATTGGTATATGTATGACTTCCTTTTGGATATCTTGTTCCTTCGTGCTGTAACTATTTCGGGTGTACATCCTTCTTTGTAGATATATATCATCATGATTTCATCTACCTAGAACCCTATACACTTGAGAGAATTTACATCTCTAGTTGATATCCTTTCTTTCACGCCCACCTTGTCTTTCTTATGTTATTTCTTTGGTGGCTCCGTGAAAGCTTTTGCCTTGAGTGCGTGTCCTCTATTGTAGCATCTTGATGCACTCTTGTGTGGTGAAGATTATTTTCCTCATGCTTGTCTTTATGAGGCTTTTATTGGTATCCCTCGTCTTGATGAGGCTTTCATCTTCTATCTTCACCACGGGTTGTCACAAGTATTGGTTCTCTTTTGCTTTTTAGTAAGCTTGTGAACCCATTTGCTTGTTGTGTGTGGGAATGATAGGCCTTGCACCATGTGCCTCATTCTTTCAAGACTATGTTGATGCTTAATGCTCATCCTAATTTTAGTCCTCTCAAGTGCTTCGCCATGACTCACACACATCATTTTGGTTGAGCCTATTCTTATGTTGCCTCTTTTACATGTTGCTCAACCATGTGCTTGTTGCAAGCGCTAGGCTTTGTTTCCTATATGCTCACTTGCACTGGATGTGAGTTTCTATTGATTTTGGGGGAGCTATGATCCTATTTTGTGCACTTTGTATTCAAATACAAAAATTCTTATGTGTGCACAAATCATGGGGAGCTTTCTAGTTTCTTTAGAACACTCCTTTGCGTTTATCATAATATCTTTATTCTTGTGGCATGTAGGATCACCGGTCTAGTAGGTTCAATTGATATCCGTTGATTGCTTGCTTCAATTGGTATCTTCTGATTGCTTGTGTCTCTCTGTTATGTCTTTGTGTCATATCATTCTTTAGCAATCTTTGTGCCTCAATATAGTTTGTCTTCCTCCAAGTATTTACCATTGGATTTGTGTATGGCATTTCACTCTCTTTTGAGAGATACACAATTTATGGAGGAACACTCCTTATATTGGCATTCTAAGCTTTTCACCCTTTTGGCAATCGATGCCAATGGGGAGGAGTTTCAGAGAGTTTTGTGGAGAAGTTTAGAGAGTTATCTCCTCTTGCTTTAGTTTTGCTCCATAGTATTTGCATCGCATTCTCATGCATCATTGGTTGTTGCATTGCATGGTGATGCATAATTCCTTGTATAAACTCTCTTGAAAGTGATTGTCATCAATTACCAAAATGGGGAGATTGAAAGAACATGCGGTGCCCCATGTTTGGTTTTGGTAATTGATGACAATCTCTATGGACTAATGGTTGCCTTGAGTTTCATTTGAAGGGTTTGTCCATAGGCTTTTCTTGGAGTCCATTTGTTGGTTTCAAGGAGAGTTTGTGATGACCACCGTGCTATTAAGGAATTACCCCAAGATTGGTCATGTGAGTGTTGAGCTTATTGCAAGCATGTCTTGAAGAAAAATATTGTGTGATCATTCATGTCTACCTTCAAGACATCATCCAAACTAAGAGAGTTGGAAAGATTCAAGGTTGATCAAGACTAAGTCAAGAGTGAATCAAGTTGATCAACTCTCAAAGCGTAAAAGATGTACCGAGGGGGATCAAGTGATCCCATGGTACGGTAAGCATTGTCCATTGCACTTTGTGTACTAACCCATGGTCTATGTGAGAGTTCTATGTGGGGTTAGGTACATGTCCATGGGCTTGCGTCAAGAGGAAGATATCATACAACCCATGGAAAGGCATCAAGTGGTGATCATCATCAAAATTGCCGTGTGCAAGTTCAAGTGGAGCATCACGAAGAGATCAAGTGCTTGGATCTTGCCATCCATTGTGGTGTCAATGGACTTGTGAAGATGTGTCAAGAGTGGCTCACCTATAGTGGACTATGGGGAGCAATCATCTAGTCTTCATCGAGCCAACGCAATCAAGAAAGGTGGTCCAACTTGAGGAGTCAAGATCGTCATCATCTAGCTCAAGTGGATCATGTTCAAGGCAAAGGTTTGCCCTTGATAGGTTTTCTATTTTACCGGTCTCATGGTGGTAGTTGGGAGACGGGTTATAGGATCGATAGCCGTACTATCAAGGGGGCTCTCAAGTGAGTAGCTTGATCGTATCGTTCTTCGAGAGCTCAAACCATTGCATCCTTGCATCATGTTTCTTGGTTCTTGTTTGGTTCTCTTTGTGAGTCTTAGAGCTTATGGTCATCTTGATGACAAGCTTGAGTTCATCGAAACGGAGTTTGCATGCGTCTTCTATGATGTTTTCGGTGTTGGAGGTTTTA
Organism: Aegilops speltoides; assembly: GCA_021437245.1. NCBI lineage: Eukaryota > Viridiplantae > Streptophyta > Magnoliopsida > Poales > Poaceae > Aegilops > Aegilops speltoides. Next base: position 470,032,770 of record CM038143.1, on the reverse strand, counting down.
CGGTCTTTTCCGAGGAAGGGTTCTCACCATTTTCTTTTGGGCCTTTTATCATTTGCTTATTATTGGTATTTCTATCAAGATTGTGTTAGCCCTTGTCGCTAGCTTTCCAACAAACTTGGTTTCATCGAATTCGGAGTCCGAATGAAGAAGTTGTGGTAGTTTTGGTGTTCTGAAAAGGCTGCAGCGGTACTACCGCGGGTAGGAGCGGAAGTAATTTTTTACTACCGCCCTTGGGAGCGGTACTACCGCCCTTGGGAGCGGTACTACCGCTTGGAGCAGTACTACCGCGGCTACTTCCGTGGCTACTTCCGCTCGGGACCAAAATCTCGTCACAAGTCCAGCGGTGGTAGGCACGGATGTAATTTTTTAGTACCGCTCGCAAGCAGTAGTACCGCTACCCCTAGCAGTAGTACCGCTACCCCTAGCGGTAGTACCGTGATGTCAAGCGGTACTACCGCTCGATGCGGGCTGTGAGCATAACGGTTGGTTTTTTCCCCACCTATAAAAGGGGGTCTTCTTCCCCATTGAACCTAATCCCTTTGAGCTCGTTCTTGCCCCCATTGTTGACCTTCTCCGAGCTTGCTAACTCTCAATCCCTCCATGGATTCTTGCTAGTTTTGAGGGAAAGAGAGGAGATCTAGATCCACGCTTCCACCAATCACTTTCTCCTCTTAGTGAGGGAACCCTTGGATCTAGATCTTGAGTTCTTCGTTTTCTTCTTTCGTTCTTCCTCTCATTTTCCTCCCTAGCATTAGTTGCTTTGGTGGGATTTGGGAGAGAAGGACTTGGGCACTCCGTGTGCCCTTGCCATTGCATTTGGTGCATCGGTTTGAGTTCTCCACACGATACGTGGAAGTTACAAGTTGAGAAGCTTATTACTCTTGGGTGCTTGGTGCCCTTGAGCTTGTTTATCTTGGGTGCTTGGGCCCCCTAGTCGGTTGGTGGTGTTCGAGCTCAATCATTGTGGTGTAAAGCTCCGCCAAGCGTCGGGTCTCCAATTAGGTTGTGGAGATCGCCCGAGCATTTTGACGGTACCGTGACCGCCCCAAGGGTTGCCAAAGTGTACGGGTTGGTGACCGCCCCAAGGGTCGCCATTTGTACGGGTTCGGTGACCGCCTCAAGGGTCCCTTAGTGGAATCACGGCATCTTGCATTGTGCGAGGCGTGAGGAGATTCTGGTGGCCCTAGTGGCTTCTTGGGAGCATTGTGCCTCCACACCGCTCCAAACGGAGATTAGCATCCGCAAGGGTGTGAACTTCGGGATACATCGTCGTCTCCGCGTGCCTCGGTTATCTCTTACCTGAGCCCTTTACTTATGCACTTTACTTTGTGATAGCCATATTGTTCTTTGTCATATATCTTGCTATCTCATAGTTGTTTATCTTGCTTAGCATAAGTTGTTGGTGCACATAGGTGAGCCTAGTTGCTTTAGGTTTTGTGCTTGACAAATTAACCGTTAGGTTTATTCCGCATTTGTTCAAGCCTAAACCGTAATTATTTTAAAACGCCTATTCACCCCCCCCTCTAGGCGACATCCACGATCTTTCAGACTTCTGACAAGTACTTTGCCTAAAAGATGGAGGAGAATTGCTCAACTAGTGAGCATGTGCTCAGATTGTGTGGGTACTACAATCACTTGAATCAAGTGGGACTTAATCTTCCAGATAAAATAGTGATTGACAGAGTTCTCTAGTCACCATCACCAAGTTACCGGAACTTCGTGATGATCTATAGTATGCAAGGGATGACGAAAACGATTCCCGAACTCTTCGTGATGCTGAAATCGACAAAGATAGAAATCAAGAAAGAACATCAAGTGTTGATGATTGACAAAACCACTAGTTTCAAGAAAAGGGCAAAGGGAAAGAAAGGGAACTTCAAGTAGAATGGCAAGCAAGTTGTCACTCCCGTGAAGAAGCCCAAAGCTGGACCAAAGCCTGAAACTGAGTGCTTCTACTGCAAAGGAAATGGTCACTGGAAGCGGAAATGCCCTGAATATTTGGTGGATAAGAAGGATGGCAAAGTGAACAAGGGTATATTTGATATACAAGTTATTGATGTGTACCTTACTAGTGTTTATAGTAGCCCCTGGGTATTTGATACTTGTTCAGTTGCTAAGATTAGTAACTCGAAACAGAAGTTACAGAATAAACAGAAACTAGTTGAGGGTGAAGTGACGATGTGTGTTGGAAGTGGTTCCAAGATTGATATGATCATCATCGCGTACTCCCTATACTTTCGAGATTAGTGTTGAACCTAAATAAATGTTATTTGGTGTTTGCGCTGAGAGTGAATAATGATTTGATCATGTTTTTGGCAATACATTTATTCATTTGAAGTCAGAGAATAATTGTTGTTCTGTTTACATGAATAAAACCTTCGATGGTCATACACCCAATGAAAATAGTTTGTTGGATCTCGATCGTAGTGATACACATATTCATAATATTGAAGCCAAAAGATGCAAAGTTAATATTGATATTGCAACTTATTTGTGGCACTGCCGTTTAGGTCATATTGGTGTAAAGCGCATGAAGAAACTCTATGCTGATGGGCTTTTGGAATCACTTGATTATGAATCATTTGATGCTTGCGCACCATGCCTCATGGGCAAGATGATTAAAAACTCCGTTCTCCGGAACAACGGAGCGAGCTACTGACTAATTGGAAATAATACATACCGATGTATGTGGTCCAATGAGTGTTAAGGCTCGCGGCGGGTATTATTATTTTCTGACCTTCACAGATGATTTGAGCAGATATGGGTATATCTACTTAATGAAACACAAATCTGAAACAGTTGAAAAGTTCAAAGAATTTCAGAGTGAAGTGGAGAATCATTGTAACAAGAAAATAAAGTTTCTACAATCTGATCGTAGAGGAGAATATTTGAGTTACGAGTTTGGCCTTCACTTAAAACAATGTGGAATAGTTTCACAGCTCACCCCACATGGAACACCACAGCGTAATGGTGTGTCCGAACGTCGTAACCGCACTTTATTGGATATGGTGCGATCTATGGTGTATCTTACCGATTTACCACTATCATTTTGGGGTTATGCATTAGAGACAACTGCATTCACTTTAAATAGGGCACCATCAAAATCCGTTGAGACGACGCCTTATGAACTATGGTTTGGCAAGAAACCAAAGTTGTCGTATTTTAAAGTTTGGGGCTGCGATGCTTATGTGAAAAAGCTTCAACCTGATAAGCTCGAACCCAAATCAGAGAAGTGCGTCTTCATAGAATACCCAAAGGAAACTGTTGGGTACACCTTCTATCACAAGATCCGAGGGCAAGATATTCGTTGCTAAGAATGGATCCTTTCTAGAGAAGGAGTTTCTCTCGAAAGAAGTGAGTGGGAGGAAAGTAGAACTTGATGAGGTAATTGTACCTTCTCCCGAATTGGAAAGTAGTTTATCACAGAAATCAGTTCCAGTGATTCCTACACCAATTAGTGAGGAAGCTAATGATGATGATCATGAAACTTCAAATCAAGTTACTACAGAATCTCGTAGGTCTTCCAGAGTACGATCCGCACCAGAGTAGTATGGTAATCCTGTTATGGAAGTCATGTTACTAGACCATGACGAACTTACGAACTATGAGGAAGCGATGATGAGCCCAGATTCCGCGAAATGGCTTGAAGCCATGAAATCTGAGATGGGATCCATATATGAGAATAAAGTGTGGACTTTGGTGAACTTGCCCGATGATCGGCCATAGAATATAAATGGATCTTAAAGAGGAAGACGGATGCTGATAGTAGAGTTACTATCTACAAAGCTCAACTTGTCATAAAAGGTTTTTCGACAAGTTCAAGGTGTTGACTACAATGAGATTTTCTCAACTGTAGCGATGCTTAAATCCGTCCGAATCATGTTAGCAATTGCCATATTTTATGAAATCTGAAAAATGGATATAAAAACTTTCCTTAAATGGATATTTCTTAAAGAAGAGTTGTATATGATGCAACCAGAAGGTTTTATCGATCCAAAGGGTGCTAACAAAGTGTGCAAGCTCTAGCAATCCATCTATGGACTGGTGCAAGCATCTTGGAGATGGAATATACGCCTTGATGAGTTGATAAAAGCATATAGTTTTTTACAGACTTGCAGTGAAGCCTGTATTTACAAGAAAGTGAGTGGGAGCTCTGTAGCATTTCTAATATTATATGTGGATGACATATTGTTGATTGGAAATAATATAGAATTTCTGGATAGCATAAAGGGATACTTGAATAAAAGTTTTTCAATGAAAGACCTCGGTGAAGCTGCTTACATATTGGGCATCAAGATCTATCAAGACGCTTAATTGGACTTTCACAAGGCATTGTGACTAATGAGTTAGTTGCGGGATGATGCATTATGGAACGAGTAAATAGACTTGCCGGTAACAAGATTAAACTAGGTATTGAGGTACCGACGATCAAATCTCGGGCAAGTAACATACCGATGACAAAGGGAACAACGTACGTTGTTATGCGATTTGACCGATAAAGATCTTTGTAGAATATGTAGGAGCCAATATAAGCATCCAGGTTCCGCTATTGATTATTGACCGGAGATGTGTCTCGTTCATGTCTACATAGTTCTCGAACCCGTAGGGTCCACACGCTTAAAGTTCAGTGACGATTTATATTATGAGTTATGTGTATTGATGTACCGAAGGTAGTACGGAGTCCTGGATGAGATCGGGGACATGACGAGGAGTCTCGAAATTGTCGAGACGTAAATATCTATATATTGTACGACTATATTCGGACATCGAAAAGGTTCCGAGTGATTCGGGTATTTATCGGAGTACCGAAGAGATACATGAATTCGCCGGGGAGTATATGGGCCTTATTGGGCTTTAAGGGAGAGAGAGAGAGGAAGTCCGCGCCCCCCAAGGCGTAGTCTGAATTGGACTAGGGGGAGGGCGGCGCCCCCTCCTTCCTTCTCTTCTCTCGTCCCTTTCCTTGACTCTTACTCCAACTACACAGAAGGGGGGGGGGAATCCTACTCCCGGTGGGAGTAGGACTCCCCAGGGGGTGCCATAGAGAGGGCCGGCCCCTCCCCTCCTCTCCTCCTTTATATACTGAGGCAAGGGGCACTCCATAGACACACAAGTTGATCTTCGTGATTGTTTCTTAGCCGTGTGCGGTGCCCCCCTCCACCATATTCCACCTCGGTCATATCGTTGCGGTGCTTAGGCGAAGCCTTGCGCTGGTAGAACATCATCATTGTCACCATGCCGTCGTGCTGACGGAACTCATCCCCGACACCCTGCTGGATCGTAGTCCGGGGATCATCATCGAGCTGAACGTGTGCTGAACTCGGAGGTGCCGTACGTTCGGTACTTGGATCGGTCGGATCGTGAAGACGTACGACCACATCAACCGCGTTGTTCTAACGCTTCCTCTTTCGGTCTACGAGGGTACGTGGGCTACACTCTCCCCTCTCGTTGCTATGCATCACCATGATCCTTGCGTGTGCGTAGGAATTTTTTTGAAATTACTACGTTCTCCAACAGTGGCATCAGAGCCTGGTTTTATTGGTAGATGTTATATGCACGAGTAGAACACAAGTGAGTTGTGGGCGATACAAGTCATACTGCTTACCAGCATGTCATACTTTGGTTCGGCGGTATTGTTGGATGAAGCGGCCCGAACCGACATTACGCGTACGCTTACGCGAGACTGGTTTTACCGCCGTGCTTTGCACATAGGTGACTACCGGGTGTCAGTTTCTCCAACTTTAGTTGAACCGAGTGTGTCTATGCCCGGTCCTTGAGAAGGTTAAAACATCACTAACTTGACGAAATATCATTGTGGTTTTGATGCGTAGGTAAGAACGGTTATTGCTCAGCCCGTAGCAGCCACGTAAAACTTGCAACAACAAAGTAGAGGATGTCTAACTTGTTTTTGTAGGGCTTGTTGTGATGTGATATGGTCAAGATGTGATGAGATAAAAATTGTTGTATGAGATGATCATGTTTTGTTGAAGTTATCGGCAACTGGCAGAAGCCTTATGGTTGTCTCTTTATTGCATAAGATGCAAGCGCCAAATAATTGCTTTACTTTATCGCTATGCGATAGCAATAGTTGCAAGAGCAATAGTTGACGAGACGACCATGTGACGACACATTGATATAGATCAAGACGATGGAGATCATGGTGTCATGTCGGTAACGATAGAGATCATGACAGTACTTTGGAGATGGAGATCAAAGGCACAAGATGATCATGGCCATATCATGTCACATATTTTGATCGCATATGATGTTTATCTTTTATACATCTTATTTTTCTTAGTTTATCGGTAGCATTTTAAGATGATCTCTCACTAATTATCAAGAAGTGTTCTCCCTGAGTATGCACCGTTGCGAAAGTTCTTCGTGCTAAGACACCACGTGATGATCGGGTGTGATAGGCTCTACGTTCAAATACAACAGGTGCAAAACAGTTGCACACACGGAATACTCAGGTTAAACTTGACGAGCCTAGCATATACAGATATGTCCTCGGAACACAGAGACCAAAAGGTCGAACGTGAATCATATAGTAGATATGATCAACATAGTGATGTTCACCATTGAAAACTACTCCATCTCACATGATGATCGGACATGGTTTAGTTGATTTGGATCACGTGATCACTTAGATGACTAGAGAGATGTCTATCTAAGTGGGAGTTCTTAAGTAATATGATTAATTGAACTTAAATTTATCATGAACTTAGTCCTGGTAGCATTTTGCAAATTATGTTGTAGATCAATAGCTCGCGTTGTTGCTTTCATATGTTTATTTTGATATGTTCCTAGAGAAAATTGTGTTGAAAAATGTTAGTAGCAATGATGCGGATTGGATCCTGATCTGAGGTTTATCCTCATTGCTGCACAGAAGAATTATGTCCTTAATGCACCGCGAGGTGACAGACCTATTGCAGGAGCAGATTCAGACGTTATGAACGTTTGGCTAGCTCAATATGATTACTACTTGATAGTTTAGTGCACCATGCTTAAGGGCTTAGAATCGGGACTTCAAAGACGTTTTGAATGTCATGGACCATTTGAGATGTTCCAGGAATTGAAGTTAATATTTCAAGCAAATACCCGAGTTGAGAGATATGCCGTCTCCAACAAGTTATATAGCTAAAAGATGGAGGAGAATCGCTCAAACTAGTGAGCATGTGCTCAGATTATCTGGGTACTACAATCGCTTGAATTAAGTGGGAGTTAATCTTGCAGATAAGATAGTGATTGACAGAGTTCTCTAGTCACCATCACCAAGTTACTAGAACTTCGTGATGAACTATAGTATGCAAGGGATGACGAAAACGATTCCCGAGCTCTTCGTGATGTTGAAATCGACGAAGGTAGAAATCAAGATAGAGCATCAAGTGTTGATGATTGACAAGACCACTAGTTTCAAGAGAAGGGCAAAGGGAAAGAAAGGGAACTTCAAGTAGAATGACAAGCAAGTTGTCACTCCTGTGAAGAAGCCCAAAGCTGGACCAAAGTCTGAAACTGAGTGCTTACACTACAAAGGAAATGGTCACTGGAAGCAGAAATGCCCTGAATATTTGGTGGATAAGAAGGATGGCAAATTTAACAAGGGTATATTTGATATACAAGTTATTGATGTGTGCCTTACTAGTGTTTATAGTAGCCCCTGAGTATTTGATACTTGTTCGGTTGCTAAGATTAGTAACTCGAAACAGGATTTACAGAATAAACAGAGACTAGTTGAAGGGGAAGTGACGATGAGTATTGGAAGTAGTTCCAAGATTGTTATGATCATCATCACACACTCCCTATATTTTTGAGATTAGTATTAAACCTAAATAAATGTTATTTGGTGTTTGCATTGAGCATACATATGATAAGATCATGTTTATTGCGATACGATTATTCATCTTAGATAGAGAATAAATTGTTATTCTGTTTACATGAATAAAACCTTCTTTGGTCATACACCCAATGGTGATGGTTTATTGAATCTTGATCATAGTGATACACATATTCATAATGTTGATGCCAAAAGATGCAAAGTTAATAATGATAGTGCAACTTATTTGTGGCACTGCCGTTTGGGTCATATCGGTGTAAAGCGCATGAAGAAACTCCATAAAGATGGATTTTCGGAATCACTTGGTTATGAATCATTTGATGCTTGCGAACCGTGCCTTTTGGGCAAGATGACTAAAATTCCGTTCTCCGGAACAATGGAACGAGCTACTAACTTGTTGGAAATAATACATACCTATGTATGCGGTCCAATGAGTGTTGATGCTCGTGGCAGTTATCGTTATTTTTCTGACCTTCACAGATGATTTCAGCAGATATGCGTATATCTACTTAATGAAGCACAAGTCTGAAACATTTGAAAAGTTCAAAGAATTTCAGAGTGAAGTGGAGAATCATCGTAACAAGAAAATAAAGTTTCTACAATCTGATCGTAGAGAAGAATATTTGAGTTACGAGTTTGGCCTTCATTTTAAACAATGTGGAATAGTTTCACAGCTCACACCACATGGAACACCACAGCGTAATGGTGTGTCCGAACATCGTAACCGCACTTTATTGGATATGGTGCGATCTATGATGTATCTTACTGATTTACCACTATCGTTTTGGGGTTATGCATTAGAGATAGCTGCATTCACTTTAAATAGGGCACCATCTAAATCCGTTGAGATGACACCATATGAACTATGGTTTAGCAGTAAACCTAAGCTGTTGTTTCTTAAAGTTTGGAGTTACGATGCTTGTGTGAAAAAGGTTTCAACCAGATAAGCTCGAACCCAAATCGGAGAAATCTGTCTTCATAGGATACCCAAAAGAGACTATTGGGTACACCTTCTATCACAGATCTGAGGGCAAGACTTTTGTTGCTAAAATGGATCCTTTCCAGAGAAGGAGTTTCTCTCGAAAGAAGTGAGTGGGAGGAAAGTAGAGCTTGATAAGGTAATTGTACCTTCTCCCAAATTGGGAAGTAGTTCATCACAGAAATCAGTTCCAGTGATTCCTACACCAATTAGTGAGGAAGCTAATGATGATGATCATGAAACTTCAGATTAAGTTACTACAGAACCTCGTAGGTCTTCCAAAGTATAGTCCGCACCAGAGTGGTACGGTAATCTTGTTCTGGAAGTCATGTTACTAGACCATGATGAACCTACGAACTATGAGGAAGCGATGATGAGCCCAGATTCCGCGAAATGGCTTGAAGGCCATGAAATCTGAGATGGGATCCATGTATGAGAACAAAGTGTGGACTTTGGTGCACTTGCCTGATGATTAGCAAGACACAGAAAATAAATGGATCTTCAAGAGGAAGACAAACGCTGATAGTAGTGTTACTATCTACAAAGCTTGACTTGTCGCAAAAAGTTTTTCGACAAGTTCAAGGTGTTGAATACGATGAGATTTTCTCACTCATATCGATGCTTAAGTCTGCCCGAATCATGTTAGTAATTGCCACATTTTATGAAATCTGGCAAATGGATGTCAAAACTGCATTCCTTAATGGATTTGTTAAAGAAGAGTTGTATATGATGCAACTAGAAGGTTTTGTCAATCCTAAAGTTGCTAACAAAGTATGCAAGCTCCAGTGATCCATCTATGGACTGGTGCAAGCATCTCGGCGTTGAAATATACGCTTTGATGAGTTGATCAAAGCATATAGTTTTATACAGTCTTGCGGTGAAGCCTGTATTTACAGGAAAGTGAGTGGGAGCACTACAGCCTTTCTGATAAGTATATGTGAATGACATATTGTTGATCAGAAATAATGTAGAATTTTCTGAAAAGCATAAAGGAGTGTTTGAAAGGAGTTTTTCAAAGAAAGACCTCGGTGAAGCTGCTTACACATTGAGCATAAAGATCTATAGAGATAGATCAAGACGCTTGATAAGATTTTTCAATGAGTACATACCTTGATAAGATTTTGAAGTAGTTCAAAATGGAACAGTCGAATAAGGAGTTCTTGCCTGTGTTGCAAGCTGTGAAGTTGAGTAAGACTCAAAACCCGACCATGGCAGAAAATAGAAAGAGAATGAAAAGTCATTCCCTATGCCACAGTCATAGGTTCTATAAAGTATGTTGTGCTGTGTACCAGACCTATTGTATACCGAGCTCTGAGTTTGACAAGGGAGTACAATTTCGATCTAGGAGTAGATCACCGGACAGCGGTCAAGAATATCCTTAGTGAGGACTAAGGAAATATTTCTCAATTATGAAGGTGATAAAAGAGCCCGACGTAAAGAGTTACATTGGTGCAAGCTTTTACACCGATCCAGATGAATCTAAGTCTCAATCTAGATACATATTGAAAGTAGGAGCAATTAGCTAAAGTAGCTCCGTGCAGAGCATTGTAGACATAGAGTATTTGCAAAATACATACGGCTCTGAATGTGACAGACCCATTGACTAAACTTCTCTCACAAGCAAAACATGATCATACCTTAGTACTCTTTGGTTGTTAATCACATAGCGATGTGAACTAGATTATTGATTTTAGTAAACCCTTTGGGTGTTGGTCACATGACGATGTGAACTATGGGTGTTAATCACATGCAGATGTGGATATTAGTGTTAAATAACATGGTGATGTGAACTAGATTAAATAACATGCAAGTGGGAGACTGAAGGAAATATGCCCTAGAGGCAATAATAAAGTTATTATTTATTTCCTTATTTCATGATAAATGTTTATTATTCATGCTAGAATTGTATTAACCGGAAACTTAGTACATGTGTGAATACATAGACAAACAAAGTGTCACTAGTATGCCTCTACTTGACTAGCTCATTGAATCAAAGATGGTTAAGTTTCCTAGCCATAGACATGAGTTGTCATTTGATTAACGGGATCACATCATTAGAGAATGATGTGATTGACTTGACCCATTACGTTAGCTTAGCACTTGATCGTTTAGTATGTTGCTATTGCTTTCTTCATGACTTATACATGTTCCTATGACTATGAGATTATGCAACTCCCGTTTACCGGAGGAAGACTTTGTGTGCAACCAAACGTCACAACGTAACTGGGTGATTATAAAGGTGCTCTACAGGTGTCTCCGAAGGTACTTGTTGAGTTGGCGTATTTCGAGATTAGGATTTGTCACTCCGATTGTCGAAGAGGTATCTCTGGGCCCTCTCGGTAATGCACATCACTATAAGACTTGCAAGCATTGTGACTAATGAGTTAGTTGCGGGATGATGCATTACAGAACGAGTAAATAGACTTGCCGGTAACGAGATTGAACTAGGTATTGAGATACCGACGATCAGATCTCGGGCTAGTAACATACCGATGACAAAGGGAACAACATATGTTGTTATGCGGTTTGACCAATAAAGATCTTCGTAGAATATGTAGGAGCCAATATGAGCATCCAGGTTCCGCTATTGATTATTGACCGGAGATGTGTCTCGGTCATCTCTACATAGTTCTCGAACCCGTAGGGTCCGCACGCTTAAAGTTCAGTGACGATTTATATTATGAGTTATGTGTTTTGATGTACCGAAGGTAGTCCGGAGTCCCGGATGAGATCGGGGACATGACGAGGAGTCTCTAAATGGTCGAGACGTAAAGATCGATATATTGTACGACTATATTCGGACATCGAAAAGGTTCCGAGTGATTCAAGTATTTATTGGAGTACCGAAGAGTTACGGGAATTCGCCGGGGAGTATATGGGCCTTATTGGGCTTTAAGGGAGAGAGAGAGAGAGAGAGGCTGGCCGCGACCCCCCAAGGCCTAGTCCAAATTGGTCTAGGGGGAGGGGCGGCGCCCCCTCCTTCCTTCTCTTCTCTCTTCCCTTTCCTTGACTCTTAGTCCTACCACATGGAAGGGGGGGAATCCTACTCCCGGTGGGAGTAGGACTCCCCAGGGCGCGCCATAGAGAGGGCCGGCCCCTCCCCTCCTCTCCTCCTTTATATACTCAAGCAAGGGGCACCCCATAGACACACAAGTTGATCTTCGTGATCGTTTCTTAGCCGTGTGCAGTGCCCCCCTCCACCATATTCCACCTTGGTCATATCGTTGCAGTGCTTAGGCGAAGCCCTGCGTCGGTAGAACATCATCATCGTCACCACGCCGTCGTGCTGACAGAACTCATCCCCGACACCCTGCTAGATTGGAGTCCGGGGATCATCATCGAGCTGAACGTGTGCTGAACTCGGAGGTGCCGTACGTTCGGTACTTGGATCGGTCGGATCGTGAAGACGTACGACCACATCAACCGCGTTGTTCTAACACTTCCGCTTTCGGTCTACGCGGGTACGTGGATTACACTCTCCCATATCGTTGCTATGCATCACCATGATCCTTGCGTGTGCGTAGGAATTGTTTTGAAATTACTACGTTCCCCAACAAAGGTGTCGCACCAATGACGATGGTGATCATGACAGTGCTTTGGAGATGGAGATCAAAGGCACAAGATGATGATGGCCATATCATATCACTTATATTGATTGGATGTGATGTTTATCTTTTATGCATCTTATTTTGCTTAGTTCGACGGTAGCATTATAAGATGATCTCTCACTAAATTTCAAGGTACAAGTGTTCTCCCTGAGTATGCACCGTTGTAAAAGTTCGCCGTGCCGAGACACCTCATGATGATCGGGCGTGATAAGCTCTACATTCACATACAACGGGTGCAAGCCAGTTTTGCACAAGCAGAATACTCGGGTTAAACTTGACGAGCCTAGCATATGCAGATATGGCCTCGGAACACTAGAGACCGAAAGTTCGAGCGTGAATCATATAGTAGATATGATCAACATAGTGATGTTCACCATTGAAAACTACTCCATCTCAAGTGATGATCGAACATGTTGATTTGGATCACGTGATCATTTAGATGACTAGAGGGATGTCTATCTAAGTGGGAGTTCTTAAGTAATATGATTAATTGAACTTTAATTTATCATGAACTTAGTCCTGATAGTATTTTGTGAATAATGTTGTTGATCAATAGCTCGCGTTGTTGCTTCCCTATGTTTTTATATGTGTTCCTAGAGAAAAGTAAGTTGAAAGATGATAGTAGCAATGATGCGGACTAGGTACGGGATCTGAGGTTTATCCTCATTGCTGCACAGAAGAATTATATCCTTAATGCACTGCTAGGTGACAGGCCTGTTGCAGGAGCAGATGCAGACGTTATGAATGTTTGGATAAGCTCGATATGATAACTACTTGATAGTTTAGTGCACCATGCTTTACGTCTTAGAACCGGGACTTCAAAAAGGTTCTTGAAACATCACGGAGCATATGAGATGTTCCAAGAGCTGAAATTGGTATTTCAGACTCATGTCCGTGTCAAGAGGTATCAGACTTCTGACAAGTACTTTGCCTAAAAGATGGAGGAGAATTGCTCAACTAGTGAGCATGTGCTCAGATTGTGTGGGTACTACAATTGCTTGAATCAAGTGGGAGTTAATCTTCCAGATAAAATAGTGACTGACAGAGTTCTCTAGTCACCATCACCAAGTTACTGGAACTTCGTGATGATCTATAGTATGCAAGGGATGACGAAAACGATTCCCGAACTCTTCGTGATGCTGAAATCGACAAAGATAGAAATCAAGAAAGAACATCAAGTGTTGATGATTGACAAAACCACTAGTTTCAAGAAAAGGGCAAAGGGAAAGAAAGGGAACTTCAAGTAGAATTGCAAGCAAGTTGTCACTCCCGTGAAGAAGCCCAACGCTGGACCAAAGCCTGAAACTGAGTGCTTCTACTGCAAAGGAGATGGTCACTGGAAGCGAAAATGCCCTGAATATTTGGTTGATAAGAAGGATGGCAAATTGAACAAGGGTATATTTTGATATACAAGTTATTGATGTGTACCTTACTAGTGTTTATAGTAGCCCCTGGGTATTTGATACTTGTTCAGTTGCTAAGATTAGTAACTCGAAACAGAAGTTACAGAATAAACAGAAACTAGTTGAGGGTGAAGTGATGATGTGTGTTGGAAGTGGTTCCAAGATTGATATGATCATCATCGCGCACTCCCTATACTTTTGAGATTAGTGTTGAACCTAAATAAATGTTATTTGGTGTTTGCGTTGAGAGTGAATAATGATTTGATCATGTTTATTGCAATACATTTATTCATTTGAAGTCAGAGAATAATTGTTGTTCTGTTTACATGAATAAAACCTTCGATGGTCATACACCCAATGAAAATAGTTTGTTGGATCTCGATCGTATTGATACACATATTCATAATATTGAAGCCAAAAGATGCAAAGTTAATAATGATATTGCAACTTATTTGTGGCACTGCCGTTTAGGTCATATTGGTGTAAAGCGCATGAAGAAACTCCATGCTGATGGGCTTTTGGAATCACTTGATTATGAATCATTTGATGCTTGCGAACCATGCCTCATGGGCAAGATGATTAAAAACTCCGTTCTCCGGAACAACGGAGCGAGCTACTGACTAATTGGAAATAATACATACCGATGTATGTGGTCCAATGAGTGTTAAGGCTCGCGGCGGGTATTATTATTTTTTGACCTTCACAGATGATTTGAGCAGATATGGGTATATCTACCTAATGAAACACAAATCTGAAACAGTTGAAAAGTTCAAAGAATTTCAGAGTGAAGTGGAGAATCATTGTAACAAGAAAATAAAGTTTCTACAATCTGATCGTAGAGGAGAATATTTGAGTTACGAGTTTGGCCTTCACTTAAAACAATGTGGAATAGTTTCACAGCTCACGCCACATGGAACACCACAACGTAATGGTGTGTCCGAACGTCAGAATCAAGACTTTATTGGATATGGTGCGATCTATGGTGTATCTTACCGATTTACCACTATCATTTTGGGGTTATGCATTAGAGACAACTGCATTCACTTTAAATAGGGCACCATCAAAATCCGTTGAGACGACGCCTTATGAACTATGGTTTGGCAAGAAACCAAAGTTGTCGTGTTTTAAAGTTTGGGGCTGCGATGCTTATGTGAAAAAGCTTCAACCTGATAAGCTCGAACCCAAATCGGAGAAGTGCGTCTTCATAGAATACCCAAAGGAAACTATTGGGTACACCTTCTATCACAAGATCCGAGGGCAAGATATTCGTTGCTAAGAATGGATCCTTTCTAGAGAAGGAGTTTCTCTCGGAAGAAGTGAGTGGGAGGAAAGTAGAACTTGATGAGGTAATTGTACCTTCTCCCGAATTGGAAAGTAGTTTATCACAGAAATCAGTTCCAGTGATTCCTACACCAATCAGTGAGGAAGCTAATGATGATGATCATGAAACTTCAAATCAAGTTACTACAGAATCTCGTAGGTCTTCCAGAGTACGATCCGCACCAGAGTAGTATGGTAATCCTGTTATGGAAGTCATGTTACTAGACCATGACAAACTTACGAACTATGAGGAAGCGATGATGAGCCCAGATTCCGCGAAATGGCTTGAAGCCATGAAATCTGAGATGGGATCCATATATGAGAATAAAGTGTGGACTTTGGTGAACTTGCCCGATGATCGGCCATAGAATATAAATGGATCTTCAAGAGGAAGATGGACGCTGATAGTAGAGTTACTATCTACAAAGCTCAACTTGTCATAAAAGGTTTTTCGACAAGTTCAAGGTGTTGACTACAATGAGATTTTCTCAACTGTAGCGATGCTTAAATCCGTCCGAATCATGTTAGCAATTGCCATATTTTATGAAATCTGGAAAATGGATATAAAAACTTTCCTTAAATGGATATTTCTTAAAGAAGAGTTGTATATGATGCAACCAGAAGGTTTTATGGATCCAAAGGGTGCTAACAAAGTGTGCAAGCTCCAGCAATCCATCTATGGACTGGTGCAAGCATCTTGGAGATGGAATATACGCCTTGATGAGTTGATAAAAGCATATAGTTTTTTACAGACCTGCAGTGAAGCCTGTATTTAAAAGAAAGTGAGTGGGAGCTCTGTAGCATTTCTAATATTATATGTGGATGACATATTGTTGATTGGAAATAATATAGAATTTCTGGATAGCATAAAGGGATACTTGAATAAGAGTTTTTCAATGAAAGACCTCGGTGAAGCTGCTTACATATTGGGCATCAAGATCTATCAAGACGCTTAATTGGACTTTCACAAAGCACATACCTTGGTAAAGTTTTTTGAAGAAGTTCAAAATGGATCAGTCAAAGAAAGGGTTCTTGCTTGTATTACAAGGTGTAAAGTTGAGTAAGACTCAAAGCCCGACCATGGCAGAAAATAGAAAGAGAATGAAAGTCATTCCCTATGCCACAGTCATAGGTTCTATAAAGTATGATGTGCTGTGTACCAGACCTATTGTGTACCCTGCCCTGAGTTTGGCAAGGGAGTACAATTTTGATCTAGGAGTAGATCACTGGACAGCGGTCAAGATTATCCTTAGTGAGGACTAAGGAAATATTTCTTGATTATGGAGGTGATAAAAGAGCTCATCGTAAAGAGTTACATCGATGCAAGCTTTTACACCGATCCAGATGACTCTAAGTTTCAATCTGGTTACATATTGAAAGTGGGAGCAATTAGCTAGAGTAGCTCCGTGCAGAACATTGTAGACATAAAATATTTGCAAAATACATACGACTTTGAATGTGACAGACTCGTTGACTAAACTTCTCTCACAAGCATAACATGATCACACCTTAGTACTCTTTGGGTGTTAATCACATAGCGATGTGAACTAGATTATTGACTCCAAGAAACCCTTCGGGTGTTGATCACATGACGATGTGAACTATGGGTGTTAATCACATACAGATGTGAATATTGGTGTTAAATCACATGGTGATGTGAACTAGATTATTGACTCTAGTACAAGTGGGAGACTGAAGGAAATATGCCCTAGAGGCAATAGTAAAGTTGTTCTTTATATTTTATTATATAATGATAAATGTTTATTATTCATGCTAGAATTGTATTAACCGGAAAATTAGTACATGTGTGAATACATAGACAAACAGAGTGTCACTAGTATGCCTCTACTTGACTAGCTCGTTGAATCAAAGATGGTTAAGTTTCCTAGCCATAGACATGAGTTGTCATTTGATTAACGGGATCACATCATTAGAGAATGATGTGATTGACTTGACCCATTCCATTAGCTTAGCACTTGATCGTTTAGTATGTTGCTATTGCTTTCTTCATGACTTATACATGTTCCTATGACTATGAGATTATGCAACTCCCGAATACCGGAGGAACACTTTGTGTGCTACCAAACGTCACAATGTAACTGGGTGATTATAAGGGTGCTCTAGTGTGTCTCCGATGGTATTTGTTGAGTTGGCATAGACCAAGATTAGGATTTGTCACCCCGATTGTCGGAGAGGTATCTCTGGGCCCTCTCGGTAATGCACATCACTATAAGCCTTAGAAGCAATGTGACTAATGAGTTAGTTACCGGATGATGCATTACGGAACGAGTAAAGAGACTTGCCGGTAACGATATTGAACTAGGTATTGAGATACCGACGATCGAATCTCGGGCAAGTAACATACCGATGACAAAGGGAACAACGTATGTTGTTATGCGGTTTGACCGATAAAGATTTTCGTAGAATATGTGGGAGCCAATATGAGCATCCAGGTTCCGCTATTGGTTATTGGCCGGAGACGAGCCTCGGTCATGTCCACATAGTTCTCGAACCCGTAGGGTCCGCACGCTTAAAGTTCGGTGACGATCGGTATTATGAGTTTATGTGTTTTGATGTACCTAAGGTTGTTCGGAGTCCCGAATGAGATCAGGGACATGATGGGGAGTCTCGAAATGTTCGAGGCGTAAATATTGATATATTGGAAGGCTATATTCGGACATCGAAAAGGTTCTGAGTGGTTCGGGTATTTATCGGAGAACCGGAGAGTTACAAGAATTCGCTGGGGAGTATATGGGCCTTATTGTGCTTTAAGGGGGAGAGAGAGAGGGGCTTCCTAGGGCAGGCCGCGCGCCCCCCAAGGCCTAGTCTGAAGTGGACTAGGGGGAGGGGAGGCGCCCCCTCCTTCCTTCTCTTCTCTCTTCCCCTTCCTTCTCTCCTACTCCTACTACATGGAAGGGCGGGAATCCTACTCCCAGTGGGAGTAGGACTCCCCAGGGCGCACCATAGTAGAGGGTCGGCCCTTCCCCTCTCCACTCCTTTATATACGGGGGAGGGAGGCACCACATGGACACACAACTTGATCATTGATCTCTTAGCCGTGTGCGGTGCCCCCCTCCACCATAATCCACCTCAGTCATATCATTGCGGTGCTTAGGCAAAGCCCTGCGTCGGTAGCTTCATCATCATCGTCCGCCGTCGTGCTGACGAAACTCTCCCTCGACACTCTGCTGGATCGTGAGTTCGTGGGACGTCACCGACCCGAACGTGTGCAGATCGCGGAGGTGCCGTGCTTTCGGTACTAAGATCGGTCAGATCATGAAGATGTACGACTACATCAACCGCGTTATCATAACGCTTCCGCTTACGGTCTACGAGGGTACGTGGACAACACTCTCCTCTCTCGTTGCAATGCATCACCATGATCTTGCGTGTGCGTAGGAAATTTGAAATTACTATGTTCCCCAACAGTGGCATCAGAGCCAGGTTTATGCGTAGATGTTATATGCATGAATAGAACACAAGTGAGTTGTGGGCGATAATAGTCATACTGCTTACCAGCATGTCATACTTGGATTCAGTGGTATTGTTGGATGAATCGGCCCAGACCGACATTACGTGTACGCTTACGCGAGACTGGTTCTACCGACGTGCTTCGCACACAGGTGGTTGGCGGGTGTCAGTTTCTCCAACTTTAGTTGAATCGAGTGTGCCGGTAGGGCTACACTCAAATACGTTTTTTTCACCTCCGCCGAATGACCCCTAACTTTTTCCATGTACCACAGGCACCATGGGTAGCATGCACGACAATATTCGGTTTTTTTGACGGCCGATGCATTTTCTAGGGTTTTCCCGACGAAAATACCCTGAAACACATCCCGGACGTGACGCGATGTGCGTTTGGTGTTTGATTTCATTCATATCTTGCATGGGGGCCTACGTTGGGCATGCACACACCCTTGAAAAAATTGGTATCGTTTCATGCATGCGATCACATACCCCTAGTGCAACCAGTACCGTTCTGGTTTGCCGGTAGGGCTACTCTCAAAGACATTTTTTTCACCTCCGCCGAATGATCCCTAACTTTATACACGTACTCCAGACACCATGGGTAGCACGCACGACAATTTTTGGTATTTTCTGACGTCTGAGACATTTTCTAGGGTTTTTTCGGTGAAAATACCTTAAAACACTGTCAGGAATTGACGCGACGTGCGTTCGGTGTCCGATTTTGTTTATATCTTGCCTGCGGGGGCTATGTTGGGCATGCACACGCCCTCGAAAAAATTGGTCTCATTTCATGCATGTGATCACGTATCCCTAGTGCAACCAGCACCGTTCCGGAGTGCCGGTAGGGCTACTCTCAAAGATGTTTTTTTTTACCTCCGCCGAACGACCCCTAACTGTTCCCACGTACTCCAGGCACCATGGGTACCACACACGACAATTTTCGGTATTTTTTGACGTCTGATGCATTTTCTAGGGTTTTCGCGGCAAAAATACCCTAAAACACTGCCCGGACGTGACGCGACATGCGTTCGGTGTCTGATTTCGTTCATATCTTGCATTGGGGCCTACGTTGGGCATGCACACACCCTCGAAAAATTTGGTCTCGTTTCATGCATGCGATCACGTACCCCTAGTGCAACCAGCACCGTTTCGGTCTGCCGGTATTTCATGTGTTTGTTCCATGTTTTCTTGAAACCGTATTTTCTGTACGACTTATTTCTTATGTTTTATTACTATTTTTCAATATTTTGAGTCTTGGCATATATTCATGCACAAATGCATCATCGAATCAACAATCTCGAATGAAATGGACGGAAAAAAAATCACTCAAATTCCGTTCAACAGATAAATATTTTACATAGTTGAGCGAACTTTAAAAGATAATGATAAGTTCATACATAAAGACTACTACTTAGGCTTAGAAAGACATAATGAAATTAAACCAAAAAAGACATTAAAAAAACTAATCCTCGTCGCTATCGAGGAGGTCGACCACGACCGGGCCGTCGCCGCCGTCGTCATCGCTGTTGTCCGCGACGATGTCATCCTAGTCGATGTCGCCGTCGTCGGGTGCCTCCTCCCCTTCCGCCATCACCGCCCACACCTGCTCCCACTCGGCCGGCGCCTACTCCCACTCGGCCGGTGCCTACTCCCACTCCGCCGCCGCCTGCTCTTCCGCCATCGCCGCGGCCGCTTCGATTGCGGCCGCTACCTCGGCGGCCTCCCTCGCAACCGACGCCTCCGACGCCCATAGGGCCACGTGCTACCCCGAGGTGTCATCTGGATCGTCGTCCTCGCGGAGGATGACCTGATCCGGCAGCAACTCATACTCCGGTGGCGAGGAGGGTGGGCAGCGCGGGCGCCGATGCCGGGTGGGCCCGGTGGCCACAGGCACCTCCATGGTGATGCTGCGGCGGTGGCGGGGAGCGAAGATGGCCGCTGCGGCCCATCAGATTGGGGTCACGTCGGACGCCACAAGGCGAAAGGCGCCATGACCTCCCAGTAGTCCTCCCCGTGCCAGAAATCGTGGCGGCCGCGGATGTTGTGCCGGTCGTCACGGTGGCTCTGGAGCTCCTCCTGCGTCGTGCCGGGCCCCGACATCGCGTAGCCGTCCTTGTCGATCTTCCAAGTACGTGGAAGACGACAGCCCGGCGGCACGGGGAGGCAGTAGCGGTGGAGCTCCTCCGTCTCCGGCACGCCGATGCTGGTCGGCCATGCGCCGGGGACGTCGTTGTCGCCACCACTGGCGCTGCTGCTGCCATGGTGGAACGACATCGCCAGGTCATTGGGGGCGGGGGGGGGGGGGTGTGAAGAGCGTCGGTGGGACGGGGTGTGAGGGGCGTCGGTGCATCGTGTGTGAATGAGTGTTGGTGCGCGGGGGTTTATATAGCGGCGGGGGAGAAGGTGAGACGCCGTGGTCATTAATGCCGTCACGTTAATGACCACGCGGCAGGAGGGACGTCAAACAACGGGCGGCAGCGATTTGACGAGGCGGCGGGGGAAGGGGTGCACGTGCGCATCCGTGCCGATTTGATCACTCGAGCGCCGAGATTAACGGGGCTGGGGGGAGGCCAGGCGGCGGGGCTGTCGGCTGGCAGGCGATGTGGCGGCAGCGGTGGCGTGCGGCGGGCGATGTGGCGACAGCGGTGGCGTGCGGCAGGCGAGGTGCCGGCAGCGGTGGCATGGCAGGCGAGGAGGCGGCAACAATGGCGTCCGACAGGCAAGCAGGCGGCAGGCGGCAGGCACATGCAACCGCCTGCGTGCATGCAGGCAGGCATGTTCGCTCCTCGGGTGGCATGATTGGCGGGGGATGTGGGGGATGGTAGCGCAATGGGTGCGGGCGGGCGGGCGGGCGGGTGGGACGGCCGGTAAAAAACCATGCGTATTCAAATACGTATACACTTCGGCGGGCGGGCGGCCCCTTTTTCCAAATTATGCCCATTGTGCCCCTCGTTATGAAGGGGTATCGAGCAATCCTGGCAGTCCTTGTGTTGGAAGGGGCCTACCGAAGCGAACCTTGTATGAATCTTCATAGTGGTCCTAGGCTGGTGCGTAGGATGATTTTTTGTGTGTTACCCTACACCTCAAACCGGCCTGAAACGCTCGGGCCAACTGGCACCCCTCATATCTAGCAAAAATCTGGGGCGGATATGAGAGGCTTGCGCGCACCCGGGCGCGTCCGTTACGTCGGACCAGACGAGCCCACCACATATTGCACCAATCCTCCCCGACCTAGCCGATTCCATTTGCTCCTCTCCTCTCTTCTTCCTCCTCCATGCCGGCGTTCTGCTACCTCCTTCACCCCTGCTTCGCTCCTTTCCGAGCCCCCAGTTCCAGTAGCACCGCCACAACGGTCCTCCAATTCGTCTCTCCACTACAGACATCGTTGTCGGCCTGGACGTCAACACAATACACCCGACAACCCTCGGACTGCACCTTGCCCGCTATGTGTTTGCCACATTGTCCTGACCAGTTTTTTTATTCGTAGAAAAAATGATGGATTCAGATGGCTTGTCGCACGAAGAGTATGGACCGACAAAGCTTGATGAAATGATTCAAAATGGGTCTTCTTCAATTTGTCGAATTCGGACAAAGAAGTCGAGATGATGATGCTCATGAGCATCAGGAAGTGGGCCGGGAAATGGAGCGCATTCTCAATTTAAGGGCTCGATCAAAGGGAGAAGATTCTGAATCGGGATAGGGTATTTGGAGCACGACTGCTCTACAATGGCTACTTTGCTCCTGACCCAACTTCCTATGGTGAGCGGTTTCGTCACCGTTTCCGGATGCACGAATACCATTGTTCTTGTGCATTGTGGAGGGGGTCGAGGCACAAGATGATTACTTCAAGCTCACCAGGGATTGTTGTGGTCGACTATCATTCTCTACTAAGCAAAAATACATGGCTGCTATGAGGATGCTTGCACTTGGTATTGCCGCCGACGTTAGTAGTGAGGTTCGAATGGTGGAGAGCACATGTCTAAAGACCATTGTGAAGTTTGCCTGTGCCGTGGTGCAGGTGTTTGGAGTAGAGTATCCGAGAGAGCGAAATGTGCAGGATACAGAAAAGTTGCTGGCTATTGGAGGGGCAAGAAGTTTTCCAGGTATGCTCGATTCAATTGATTGTATGCATTGACAATGGAAGAACTGCCCCAAAGGTTTGAGCGAAATTTACCAAGGTAACACCGAAGAGGCCACACTCATACTTGAAGCAGTTGCCTCACATGACTTATGGATTTGACATGTCTTCGAAATGTCTGGTTCTCAGAACAACATTAATATGCTTAAGTGATCTCCCGTGTTCAGAAGTCTTTGCAATGGGGAATCACCGTCGTGCAACTACACTATCAACGACCATGACTACAACATGTGATACTATCTTGCGGATGATATCTATCATCTGTGGCCGTGATACATGATGCACGCGAGATGCCCCCAGACCCAGTGATTACTCCTCCCAAGTAGCTTAGCTAGCTAGCTAGCTAGCGTTGCATGCATGCCACGCACACGCAAAAACGAACCGGTCACAAGTCTCACAACTACATCTCGCATAATAGTACGCGCTCTCAGAAAAACAAAAGAGAAGATCTCCCGATCGTATCGTACCTACATTGACGCAAAGCACAACGTGCTCAGAATTCGGATCGATCACATGCCATGCATGCGACTGCGCGCCGGCGACGATCCACCGACGCGGTCGATGTACACGTATGCGTTATCACAAGCATATGCGTACAGTCCCAACTACTCTAATGCCTCGCACTCCATATGTGCATGGCTCATGCTAGGCTAAACAATTTATCAGCGGTACAAATCGTACGTACTGCCACATCTATCAAGAACGGAATTTTTTGGAGTCATAGCAAAATCATGTGCGCGCGCAAGCATCCATGCATGCATTAACAATCTTATTTTTTTTCAGGTTACCATGGCAAGATTTTTAGAA
Organism: Aegilops speltoides; assembly: GCA_021437245.1. Taxonomy (NCBI): domain Eukaryota; kingdom Viridiplantae; phylum Streptophyta; class Magnoliopsida; order Poales; family Poaceae; genus Aegilops; species Aegilops speltoides. The sequence continues at coordinate 470,009,216 of CM038143.1, read as the reverse complement.
TGAAAATAATAAAAGGAAGCGATAAAGGGAGAAAGGATTCAACAATTTTTCCCTGTCAATTTCGAATGAAAATATTAGTCCCATGTGGTTTTTAAAATTCCTAACTCAGAAAGAAGAGAGAAATTTAGGATGGAAACAATTCAAGAATTAGGAAGATATACGTGACATGAGGAAGAACTCGTTGATACAATACGCTCTTTGCTAGAATGGGCAAGCACACGCCATGGATTCATAGCAAGGAATCTCCAACAAGTATGGCCCTGACATGGACATCAAAACGGCCCAACAGATTGCCGTGTGGGTTGGCTTGCTGGAAGGGGATTGCTTACTCAGCCACATTTTCACTTATGCTTAGTCAAGAGAGGATTCCATTCGAAGTAACGTAACAGGAGCGCCATCTTCAAAACTTCTCAGGATCCAGAGTTTTTTTATTCCAATTATTTTTGTATGGCTCGGTTGCATCTGATTGAATGATCCCTAGTCACTGATTACATGCATGAGTTCTTTGATTCACTACTGACTTCTTCTGTGGAGCCGAGTTCCCCGACTGTGACTGCTTGAAAAGAATTGTCGACAAACCGATCTCATGACGACGAGTCACCCACATACTTAACAAAAACTGCCCCACACCAGACCAATACCTTCAACTGTTGCACAAAGCATTGCCGAAGGCCAGCATCGCGCCATCCCTCCGGTGGCGGAGGCAGGGACTTACAAGAGCCATGGCCGCGCCCATCATCCACATTTGCGCATATATCTGCTTATTTTGTCAACTTAACCTCTAAGTTCAGTGGCGGAGCCACGATTGGGGTTCAAACTGGGCCTTGACCCACCCACCCAGTAGAAAATAGGGAAGAGTGATAGGAAATTTGGGCTTGAGCCACCTGGGTATTCGGGTTCGCTCGCACTGCTCCCGCGAGTGGCCGGGTGAAACCCCAGCCCGTCGCCACCGCCTCCCACACCTTCACCTCCCCCTCCCTCGCCACCGCCAGGGGACAGCGCCGGGCAAAGCCCGTGCGTGCGTCGGAGGCGGTGGGGTCCTCCCCTCCCCACGAGGCGCGGGCGGCGCGGGACGTCCGGCTCCCGTGGTGGCGCGCATGGCCAGGTACGGCGTGCAGGCGGGTGGATCTGGCGTGGGGTGGCAGTGAGGGCGGATCGCACCGGCGCGGCGTGGCGCTGCCTGCCGCGGAGGCGCCAGCGCGCGGATCTGGCGCCACGACGGCGCGCGCCCCCGGCGGCGGGCGTGGTGCAGCCTGGCCCGGTGGTGGCGGCGAGCGGCGCGGCTTGGCGCGGCCGGGTGGCGCGTCTGGCGCGATGGCGGCGTGCAAGGGCGCGTGGAGGTGCCTCGGTTTTCGGCGTGGGCTGGCGGGGCGGCGCCCCTCCGGCGTGTGGCGGCCGGATCTGGTCGAACTTGCCAGATCCGTGGTGTGTTTGACGCGCGCCGGCCCTGCGCGCTGGTCCTATGATGCTGGAGCAGGCGGCTCCGGCCGTGATAGATGCGGGATACATGGACTGATCTGGTCACTGTAGGCTCGCCGTGGGCGGGGTGGACCACGACTCCATGGTTTCTACGACTAGGTTCTGCGGCGGTGGCGGTGCGAGACTGCATGGACGAGCTTCTGTGGGCACGAGTGAAGGTGTGCGGCGATACGGACGAAAGTCCTGCACGACCAGAGGCCGATGGCGATGGCGCCTGTGGGTGTCATTTTCCTCCTTGGAGGCGTCACCTGAGGTGTGTCGGCATCTTCCTCGTGCTTGGATGGTGGTTTGTCTCCGGGCGAAATCCTAGATCCGGTGTTGGATCGGCGTGATGTCGGCGTGTTTGACGTCGTTCCTCTGTTGGAAGGATCACGTTTGGAGACACTTCCTGGAAGCTCTTTGCGGCGCTCCTCCGGTGCTCGCCGCTGTTCAAGGTGAAGCTCCAGGCGCAATGTACGACATCATCAATGAGTCCAAGACGAAGCTCTTTCTGGAATCGACCAAGTCCCGCCATCTACCCCCTGCTTCCTGGGTGGATGGTGCGTTGGCGAGGGAAGTTGTAGTGGGAGCTGCTGCTATCTTCGGAGGTGATCGGCGTTGTTCAAGACGCGGTGGTGATGCTTAGCTTAGGACAGGTGCTTCGGTTGTGTAGTCGTGTTGTTTGTGGTGGGTGTAGCTCTGTGCAGCTATCAGGCCGCAGTTTTCTCTTTCTCTTTTTGATCTTCGGATCTTCACCATGTTGTTCTTCCGCTGCTTTCTGCTAAATCTGAATCAAGCCAGCAATTTGCTGGATCTTTTAAAAAAAGGGGCTTGAAAATGCTCTCTGTAATTTCTTTGCCTGGCCCGCCCAACTATTATCCTCAAGCTCCGCCACTCTCTAAGATCATAGGGAAAATGCATCTATTAGTATAATTTGGCTCTTGTTACCAAAAGTTTGACTCATTGTCCCCTCCACCAATCTTAGATTCTTGGCTCCACCACTGTAGGCAGCGAGTAGTGGCGGAGCTAGAGGGCGGCAGCTTACCCTGTTTTTTTTCCGATAGTCTTTATTTCATATAAAAAGTTTTAAAAGTCATAAATAATTAAAATTTATATGGATATTTTGTTGTTGGCCCACCCTCACCCATTGTGGTGAATCCTCCCATTAGCAGCGACGGACAACAATGAGACTACGAAGTCCCCTCAAAAAAGAAAAAGAGACTACGAAGTGTTGAGAGCTTGGACCGGGACGCTTCCCGTGTGTCCTATTCAAGAAATTCAAACCGGAAACACTGAGTTTTGTTTAGTTGGTGATAAAACCCATCATAAGGAATGGCTAAAGTTGAGGGGTTGTATTACGAAAAAACAGACGAATCTTAAAGCCACATGGAGAGCTAAAATAGCTCGGGAACGTAGGTTTGGACTTGCTTTTTTTTTGCGGTAATGTTAACTGGTTGATGTTCACTCGGATTAGATATAAATCCAAAGGATGACAGGTATTGATGAAAATTGCACAAAAATAAAGAACTGCCATGCTTTTTTCTGAAAACTGCAATCGCCCCTAAGGGCATAAGATAGTCTTATCTTTAAGTCTTTTATGTAATTTAGATATGACAAAAAAAATATGTCTACAATGAGTTAACTTCAATAACTAGTTACTCCTTAAAATATTGCAAGATAAATTGTGCCAAGAGATCATCTCCTGTCTTATCTTAAAGAAGAGAAGATATGCCTTTTATTATGAGTTCTCTCTCCTTCACCTCATCATTTATTCTATACGCCACTCCTAAGATAGCACCATTGTACATGCCCAATATTATAAAATACCATCCGTGTTCGCAAATGCCATGCTAGGCAGTGAACGTTCGCTCGGGATTTTTTTTTTTTGCAAGAGGTGCTAATTTTTTTTTCCGATAAACTGCACTGAAGCAGAACGCCTATATAAAGAGAGGAGAGCACCACCTGTTTACTCACACACACGACCAGTACTAGATCCACAAGCCAGCTGAAAGGAAGAAGATGATGAGCACCAAGGCCCTCACACTCGGCGCGGTCGTCGTCCTCGCTTTCGCCATGGCGGGCGCGCACGCCGAGTAGTGCGGCCACGCGGCCGACGGCATGGAGTGCCCCAACAACCTCTGCTGCAGCGCGTGGGGGTATTGCGGCATGGACGCCAACTACTGCGGCGACGGCTGCCAGAGCGGCGCCTGCTACGAGCCCAAACGCTGCGGCGCCCAGGCCGTGGGGAACGCGGTGATGTGCCCCAACAACCACTGCTGCAGCGGCGACGGGTTCTGCGGCTACGGCCAGGAGTACTGCGGCGACGGTTGCCAGAACGGGCCCTGCCGCGCCAACATTATTTTTAAAACATAGACGTCAGGGACGACCGGCTTTAAATTAATAAAGCCCACAACATAGGCAGCGTGCATAAGCGAACAACCACACATACGAAAGTCACCAAGTACTAAGGCAAGCCACACAGGGCACGACAGCGGGATAAAGTGCATTACAAGGCCTGTACAGCCAAACTAACGAGCACGCAGGCTCGGGGGGATCCAAACTCCAAAAGAAACTGCCCATCCCTATGAGGCAGCAGACGAAGGAGACGGGGCTGGTGACGCTGAGTAGACGGCGCGAAGTCGAGCGATAGCTTGTCGGTGAAGATCAACGTCCTGTTGCCTTCCCAGCGGTGCCCACTGCTGCAAGAATAATATGCATTTGAAAATAACATCAGCGGGGTGAGAGGGAAACACTCCTTCAATAGTAAGCTTGTTACGAATGTTCCATAAGGCCCATAACATGGCCGAGGCACACGTCCACATGATCCGGCGCAGAGAGCCCAGGATCGAGGACAAGAGAGACACGAGCTCAGAGCTCGAGCGTGGATCCCAATCCACCCCAGCGGCCTCACGGACCGCACTCCAAGCAAAGCGCGCCAAAGGACACCGGAAGAACGCGTGGTCAGCGTCTTCCGCAACAGCACACAGAGCGCACGGGCCGGAAGAGGGGCCGTTGCGCTTAGCGATATTGATAGAGGTAGGAAGGCGATCTTGGCATAGTCGTTGCCAGAGGAAGACCTTAATCTTTAGCGGGATTCTCGCCTTCCAAAGCCCCGTGGCTGCCATAGGGGCATGACCACGACATAACTCGCGATACAGGGACTTGACAGTGAACTTGCCAGAGCCCGTCTCCAGGAGACCACGTCTGCGGAGTCCGACAGACGCACGTTGGCTATCAGAGCCCGCAGACGATCCCAATCATCCAGCTCCGGCCCCACAAGCTCTCTTCTGAAGTGAATAGGGGGCGGAGTGGCACTAAGTGCCGAAGCAACCAATTGGTTGGGCTCAAACGCGATGGAGTAAAGGTGGGTGAACTCCGACCAAAGAGGCTGCTGGCCTATCCAAACGTCGTGCCAAAAACGTGTGGAGCGGCCATTATTGACCATGAACCTCGCACCCCTGGCGAAGTATGGTTTGAGGGCTTGAATGGAGGTCCAGAAAGGGGACCCCTGAGGTGTTGCCTCAAAGAAATTCCCATGTGGGAAATACTTGGCACGTAGGAGGTCAATCCAGAGGCCGATCCCTCCCTGGGATAGCTTCCATATCCACTTGCACATAAGCGCTATGTTCATCAGCTTCGAGTTGATGATCCCGAGGCCCCCCTGGGCTTTGGGTCTGCAAACGGCTTGCCACTTGACCATGTGGTACTTCCGTTTAGGACCCGCTCCTTCCCAAAAGAAACGTGCCCGTGGTGTGCCCATTTTCGTGTGGACCCCATCCGCCAGCAAGAACATACCCATGGCAAACATTGGTAGGGATGAGAGGCTGGAGTTGGTAAGGATTAGTCTTGCCCCTGAAGACATAAATCGGCCTCTCCACGGACATACCCGGTCCGCCACCTTAGTGGTGAGAGGTTCCCAATCGGCAATCGTGCATTTCTTCTTTGCGATTGGGAGGCCGAGGTAGTAAACGGAAACTTCCCAAGCTTGCAATTAAGCAAGTTGGCAGCCCGTTCACTTTCGGCCGCGTCCATCCCTATGGACACCACTTCACACTTGTGGAAGTTAATTTTTAGCCCGGACATGAGTTCAAAGCACAACAAGATGGCCTTAACCGTAGCGATACTGTGAGCGTCCGGTTCAAAAAGGAGGAGAGTGTCATCCGCATACTGCAAGTGTGACACGCCTCCTGGGACCAGGTTGCCGACCACTCCCCTGATGTGGCCAGCGGCGCGAGCTTTGTCTAGCATTGCGCCCAGGGTGTCCGCCACAAAGTTGAAAAGCAACGGTGAGGCTGGGTCCCCTTGACGTAGCCCACGTTTGTTGCGGAAGAAGTTCCCTACTTCTCCATTCACCACTATCGCCGTTTGGCCTCCCGAGACCAATTGCAACATACGGTGAACCCAAACCGACGAAAATCCTCGATCCAAAAGGATTTGCCGGAGGAACTCCCAGTTCACTCGATCGTAAGCCTTCTCAAAATCTAGTTTTAAAAGAATCGCCGGCTAGCAAGAGCGTTTGAGCGAGTGAACGATTTCTTGGAGGGCCAGCGGACCCTCCAAGATGTTGCGACCACGGATGAAAGCCGACTGATTCCTACTAATAATACGATGAGCTACCGGAGAAAAGCGCGTAGAACAAGCTTTAGAGCAAATCTTAAATGGGACATTGATAAGCGCTATTGGTCGAAAGAGTCTAATGTTGTCCGCACCTTGGACTTTGGGGATAAGAGAGAGAATCCCAAAGTTAAGGCGGGAAATATCTACTGTACCACGCATAAACCCGTTACAAACTTCGAAAATAGGCCCTTTCAGCACCTGCCAAAACCTTTTGAACATCGCCACCGGCCACCCATCTGGTCCCGGGGCGGTGTCAGATTTCATCCCAAGGACGGCCTGGTCAATCTCCTGGGGAAGGAAGGCTAGGCCCAAGCCTTCATTCTCCGCGTCCGTGACCCACAGCGCGGGGTCCCAAACATCCGACCGCAGCCTAGCCCTGGCCTCCTCCCTGGAGCCCATCAACTGGATGTAAAAGTCGTAGATATGCCGAACTATATCATGTTGACGCAAAAGGAGCCCCTGCTCAGATTGCAGTCGAAGGATGGCGCATTTGCGGCGCCGACCATTAGCATAGGCATGGAAGTATTTTGTATTCGCATCCCCCTTGAGCGTCCACTTGATTCCACCGCGCCTACGCCAGTACTCCTCCTCAGCACGAAGGAGAGCCTCAACTTGGGCCTCAACAGCGTAGCGCTGGGCCCAGTCTTGCTCCGAGAAGACCTGAGAATCCGCAGCTGCATCCATACGGGCGAGGTCAACGACCAAACGCGCACGGAGCAGCTTGTCCTCACGGCCCTGGTTGGCCCCCCAGCCTTTTAGGGCCGCACGCATCCCCGCCCCAGCGGCAATTCAGAAATCCATGGGCCCTCGCGTGTGCCCGATCCGAGCAACACAAGTCTCCCATTTGGAGAGGAAGATTTGCTCGAATTCCGGGTGCTCAAACCACGCAGTCTCAAAGAAAAACCGGGGGCTACGTTTTAGCCTTTCCTCCCCCGAGGAAAGGATTAGAGGAACGTGATCCGACCCAATCCTCGTTTCAGCGTGTAGGGAGCACATGGGAAACAACATTTCCCACTCCGCGGACATAAACACGCGGTCAAGCACAGACCAAACTGGTGTAAGCTGCTTGTTTGTCCATGTGTAACGTGCTCCTATGCGGGCCACTTCCCTAAGGGCCATTGATGCTATCGCATTATTAAACATGGACACCCTTGTCCAGTTAATGATCCCGTTGTTCTTGTCTGCCCCCGAACGGATTAAGTTGAAATCCCCAGCAACAATCAGCGGCAAGTTGCGCACACCTAAGGCCACAACCTTCTCCTGTAGTTTCCCCAAGAACTCTTGAGAGTGTGCGTGATCAGCCGGGCCATACACCACTATAACCTCCAACTCACGGAGGGTTGCTCGATGGCGCACGTGTGCCGACACGAAGAAACGGCCGGCATCGCACGCCACCACCTCGCAACAAACCAGACTGACCCCAAGAAGTAGGCCCCCCGAGTGGCCCACCGCAGGCACCCAGTGCCAAGCAAAGCATTCGAGGGGGTCGATGGCTAGCATGTCTCGGTGAGAGAATTCCGTTTTAATGGGTTCCTGCAAGCCAACGACGTCGATATCCTCAACGCGAATGAAATCCTTAAGCTGGGTCCGCCTCCCAGCGTGGCCGAAGCCTCGGATGTTCCAGAAGATGAAACGCGTTAGATTATGCGGTTGCGGAGGCGGATACCGCGAGCGGCAACCGCTTTGGCCACTCGCCGTGTCTTGACAGGACCACGGGCTGAGGGGGACGGCGCAGCCCCTGCTGCCATGTCCACCTGATTGGGCCGCGCAACAGGCACCAGAGAATCCCCGCTTCTTACGCTATCGGCGAACGCTGGCCGCGCTGCTGAGCCAGTAGCGCTCGCGCGATTTTTTAGCCGAATGAGAGATAGGAGCTCTCGCGCCTCCCCCTCAACAGACAAATCTACCCCACTATCCGCTAAAATACCCCCAAGACGCTCATCTGAATAATCATCAAAAATCGTAAATCGGGGAAGGGGGTTACCTTCGGTCTCCATGTTCTTCTGAGCCAGCAGAAGTTGAGCGCGTTGAAGAGCAGGAAGGTTGCCCTTGGCGCCCTTCGGACGAGAGCTCGCCCGCTCCTGCGCCACCGTGGTCGCCACCACCGCCTTGGAGCATTTGGCCGTGGCGATGGGCACCGCCTTGGTCACCTCCACTCGAAGTGCGTCCGTAGGAGGAGGAGGAGTCGCCGCCGAAGGCCCACCGACTGGACCCCTAGGGGAGGCCAGCGCCATCACCACCGGCCGGTGCGAGACAGGCGTGTCCGCACGGACCGATGGTGGGCTCACAGGCGTCCCCTGAGGAGCCTTGCGGCCCGTATCCTTCTTCTGGAGACGCACCCCGCCGCTTCCAGGGCCGCGCACAGACATGGGGGAGCGCGACGCAACGCGCAGCCCACCCACCTCCGCAGCCGCCGGGGAGACGAGCATGGAGCGGCCCTCCGAATCGCACGATGCCGAAATGCCCTTGTCGAGGTCGAGGCCGAGGGACATGTTGGAGCCATATTGATTGAAGCCCGTCTCATTGCTGCCCACGACCACTTGGCGCTCCTCCAGATCCTTAGCGGCCCCCGAAGCCGGGGCCACGGCGTCGGAAGCCTTTTCCTTGATGCCCAGCTTATCCCAGGTCGCGGTGTCGATGGAGTCATCACCCATACTTGCGTCCTTGTCCTTGTCCTTGTCCTTGTCCATGTCGTCCGGTCCCTTGTGCATGGTAGCAGGGGGGAGGGGAGGGGATGCATCCCCTTGATTGCCACCCGCCTCGGCCTCCAGCCGGATGGTGTAGCCCTCGCTATTGAACCAAATTTGGGCGTAGCCTTTGAGCTTGGCCGGGGAGCGGCACGCAAAGCGCATGCGCACTGGACCCAGCCCCACCAGCGACGTCTTGTCCACCTCCATCGGGCGCCCTATCATCACAGTCGCTACCATGAGACGGTCCACGCAGCGATGCTTGGGTGGCACTCCCCAGAGCTTTACCCACACATCCGGCATGAGATCGGCCTTGGGCGCTTCCAGTGTCGCTTCTTTGATGTCCGCCATGATGTCGTTGAGGGAAAGATAAAGCTTGCCGCTTCGCGTCGCCATCCGCAGCATGGCCTTGTTGGGGAAGACGACGGAGAACGTGTCATCTCTGACGGCCGACACCTGCCAGTCCCATTCCCCTTCGAAGAGGTGAGGGAGCTCGGCCTCCAAGATGGGGATAGACAGCGTGCTCGGTGCCGCCGAGATGAACGCCGCGTCCGCCACCACCGGGGCGCAGATCTCCTCGCCCTCCGTCTCGACGTAGGGGAGGCAGAAGAAGCCCTCGCCGGGGATGGCGTTGCCCATGATCTGCAGCAGCAATGGCCGCCCGCGAGTGGGGCAGTGCGCCGACGCGTGCCCCTCCTCATGGCAGACGACGCACAGGGGTTTGAACTGACACGTGTTCTGGTAGTGGTCCACCCGACCACACTTGAAGCATTCTGACCCGTCGGACTCCTCCACTGGGATCGGGGCATCGGCCGACCCCTTCGACACCGACGGCCCGGCCACCAGCGGCAGCAGCGCCGAGCCAGCCCCCTTCTGCTTCTGCTTCTTGGCAAGAGGGTCCCCAGCCCGCTCGCCGCTCGGAGGAAGGAGGGATTCCTTCCTCTTGAGCACCTTCTTCTGCTCCAGCCCGCGGCGCCGATATTCCTCCTTCTTCTTCTTTTTGCGTTCTCGCTCCTCCATCTTCTTCCACTCTTGCTCCGCGAGCCACCAAGGAGGCGGCGGCCCCCAGCCCCCCTCCTCCGCCGGAGGCGCCGCCACCTTGGAGAGCGCCTTCACCCTCAGATCTAGCTCGCGTTGACGCTTAGCCGCCGGGATCGGGGGCGACATCGGTGGCTTCTCCACGCGACGGGATCCCATCCGCACCGCGGAAGCGAACGAGCGAGTGAGAGGGGAGGGAAGAGGAGAGCGACGCAGGCGGCGCGCGAGGTGCCCGAATCGCCGCACCTGCGAGTGGGATGCAGAAACCCTAGCGAAAGATCTAGGGCACCCTTCGGCAACCACAGCCACTTATATATAGGCGGAGACGGCCGCACCACCCCCTTTGTGGTGGGCTCGGGCCTAGTCACGTGCGGCGCAAAGTAACCGGGCCAGGCTGACCAGGCCCAAGCACAGAGGCGCGCCCCTGCGTCCCCTTTGGCCCTTGCGAGGTTGGGTCGGCCAATGGGCCCCCTAGCCCACGCATTGGCAGACTGGGCCAGTACGAAAGGCCCAGCAAGGAAGTCGGCCTAGGCGGCAGCGGCTCCGAAACCCTAGCCATGGACCGCGTCCTCGCTGGATCCGCCCCGCCGCCGTCGTTGACCCCTGTTAACTCCGACGAGCTCACCGAGCCCGAGGGCGGCGCAGCAGCGCCAAAGACTGGCGCCCTCCTCGGCAAAACGCGAGCGGCCCTCGGGCCCCGCATCCACACCCCGCGGCGGTCGCCAGATCCGCGTCGCAAGGCCGCGCCCGCCACGCCCGCCAGGGGCGAACGCACGCCGGCGACCGGCCACGAAGGAGCCCCCCAGCTCCTCCGCACGGGCGACAAAGTCACCCACCGAGCACGTCGACGACGGCCTCGGCTCCTCACCATCACTCACCTGACCACTTACCTGCACGGGCTCCGTCTCCTCGTCGGAGTCGGAGTCGCCCCAGCGCCCAGAAGCGGCTGCCAGAGGGGACCGGGCCAGGGGGCCGCCCGCCAGGCGAGGCGCAGCGCCGGGCGCGCCCCTCCTCCAGGCGAATCGCCGTCCAACCTTCCTCCGACACCACGGGGGCCCCTCCGCCGGCGCCCGCGGAATCGCCTCCCTGGTCGCCTAGTCGCACGAGCCGTTGGACCGCGCCAACATCAAGTGCAGCGCCGACAAGCCGTACCTGAGCAACTTCTGCTGCAGCCAGTACGGATACTGCGGGCTCGGCGTCGAGTTCTGCGGCCAGGGTTGCCAGAGCGGCGCCTGCCATGACGCCGTGGGCGCCGCCGCCCTGCGGCTCAGCTCCATAGTGCAGGGGTGATCTTGAACTGCACATGGCTACTAGTATTGCGACGGGATCGGGTGAGGAGATGAGGTGTGGCAATGTCCATCGTTGCCACGTCTTCTTCACCGGCTAGTTTGCGTTTTCTTCGTCTTCACAATCGTTCCCATCATGCACCAAAAATAATGCGCGTGTGGCATCATGCATGCGCCGTCATTGTAATCTTTGTAATCCAATAAATCTGAATCTCGTTGCAATTGACGAAGTGCGTACTATAGTGTTATCTTTAGGCTAATCTCTGTTTGAGAAGCCGAGGTTAACCAAAAGCACCTCACAACCTTAAAGTCCCGGCCATGTTTTCAGTCTCAGCCAACAAATCAGGACCTCCATCACTAAGTGGTTTTCCTTGAGGTGTCTCGGAGCACAAATCCACACTTTTTAAGGTCCTTGATAGGGGCAAGGGTGTCTCAATCTTGAGAACGATTTTGTCAATTTGGATGGAGAACGACTTTGATGATCCGACGACAATGTGCGACGATGTTGCACTAATGCAATTGCTAAACCAATCTCATGAATGTTACTGTCAATGTCGGATGCATGGTTAGCCTGACCAAGAAGGTCTACCTGCAAGCAATAAAAAACGATCAAGAATATGGTAAGAACAATCTGGATATTGTGAGTATAGATGAAATGTTGATTATCTCAAACGGACTACGCAACGTTGCAACAATGACTAACTTTTTGGATAAGTAAAAACCATAAAAACACTATGAGGTTGATATATCTATATAGGAGTAAGGGGTGGCAGCCAATGGGGCTGACGCACATCCAATGACAGCAAACAGCCCAAAGTCACACAAGACCCAAAGGGTTTGATTGTTATTTGTGTGCATATTAAGTTCCCTCTTAGAGCATCTCCAACAGGCGCTCAAAAAATGCCTCACACACTAAAAACAGTTGTTTTCGCGCGTCCGAGACAGAAAACATCGCTCCAGCAGACGCTGTAAAATAAAGCGCGCATAAAAATCTTGGACGCTGATAACGCCCACACGTGTGGTGGGAGCAACACCCGCCCACACACCGTGTGTGGTATAAGCAGGAGACAGTCCACATGGGCCATGTGTGGACGAACATTAAAACTGTCCACACATGTGGGCGCACCTACTTCGTGCCACACGCCCAATAAAAACTACCCATCCCCATCCTTGCGTGTGTGGCAGGAAGCAAAAATGCCCACACGTCTTGGCACAACTACGTTAGTTACCCGCGGGATGGCACTTTAGTTACCCTGTGGATGGCAACTTTAGTTATTCGGGATGGCAACTTTAGTTATTCGGGATGGCAAATGAAGTTGTCTCTGTTTTGGTTAACTATAGTTGTCATGTCTAATTTATGCTAGTTGACACGTGTAATCAAATCATAGTTGACGTGTGTGATTAATTATTTGCCACAAGTGGTCAACCAATAGTTGTCTTGCGTGTTTACCTAGTTGCCACGTGTGGTCCAATCATAATTGCCATGTATGATTAATCATAGGTGCCATGTGTGTTTACCTGGTTGCCACGTACGCTCAACTGCAGTTGCCATCTGCCAACGAATCATAGTTGCCATGTGTGTTTACCTAATTACCACATATGCGCAACTGCAGTTACCATCTATCACCGTATGAGTCGTCGTGTGGGCGAAGAGCAGTTCACCCACACGCGGGTGGCCTAAGTGGTCACTGTGTGGGCGGGAACTGATTCGCCAACACGACATAGCCGGCAACCGCATGATGCGGGTCGTGTGGACGAGCGCTCTAACACAGACACAACATTCTATGCCTACGTGGCACTGAAAATCCAACAGATTCCTCTAGGATTCGTGCAAACCAGAATCAACGTGGATCAGCGTGTGTGGGTGAAGTGCAAACATGCCACACGTGTGAGCGTTATCATTTGGAAAAGGCTTTAGCGCATGGGTGTGCGCGGGGGCTGCTGCGCTGCAAATTTGGGGTGCCGGATTGTGCGCGCAGGCTGCTGCAGGTGGGGCCGCCGGCTTGAACGCCATGTTTTTGTGCATCTGAAAAACCTCTTCATTGCTCTGCGAGCAAAATATTTTGACGCGGTAAAAGAATTATAGCACGCCGAGGCGAAGCGCCTATTGGAGATGCTTGTAAGTAATGAAATTCGGGCACTTCTGCCGTATTAAAAAGGGAGAATAATTGTTGTCTCGAGCAAATGCACCATACTTAGGCGTTTCTATATGCTAGGCAACTAGTATTAGCTAGATTGTTGTTTAAGAAGAATTGCAGTTCACTCATAAAATCAGCAAAACCGATCATGCTGAAAATTTACCTGGGCTCCAGAATAAAATTCACTCTGTTCAGTAAGAAAACACGCTACGCCATCGTGTCCTTCACTTGACTATTGTTGACTGTTGTAGCCGCGGAAACGTGGACTGAAGACACCCCGTAAGAACTAAAAGGAAATCATCGATCAAATGTATCTGTAAATTAGTCAAAGGCTCTTGTGATATCGTACATCTAATGATGTTTACCAGTAATCAAGTGATTAATAACTGCTGTATTAACACGCTGCGCCATCGTGTCCTTCACTTGACTATTGTTGACTGTTGTAGCCGTGGAAACGTGGACTGAAGACACCCCGTAAGAACTAAAAGGAAATCATCGATCAAATGTATCTGTAAATTAGTCAAAGGCTCTTGTGATATCGTACATCTAATGATGTTTACCAGTAATCAAGTGATTAATAACTGCTGTATTAAATCACCTTGCATAATCAGAAGGGGGAATCGCACTCGCATTAACAAAAAAACTGCCAGCGGTTCTGTAGATTAGGGAACCGAGCCTGTAATCACACACACCTGTATGGTCAGACTAATTAATCAAGTCTAAATTCACTTGTTGGACCTGATTGATCCTCTGCTCCGAGATGGATCCATGGCTTCACTTGAACACGTCCCGGAAATCAATGAAAGGGTCGTTGAACTCCACCGTGTGAACCATCTGCTCCCGCTCCCGGCGGGCCTCAGCCCTCCGCCGCTCGATCTCGCGCCGGTGGATGGCCTCGGCATCCGCAGGGGCAATACACTCCTTGGTGAGACGGGCTTTCTCGAGGAGCTCGCGCATGCTGCACGAGGCTAGGGGCGTCAGCGACGAGGCGCTGGTCTGGTTCTTGGCAAGGGAGCCTTCTTGTTGAGTATACTAGATCATGGAAGGCGCGCGTTGCGGCGTCTGTTCTTTTTTTAAATAGAATGGTAGGTACTTCTATAAGATATGTTATTCATTTTGAACGTGCCTGCCCATTTTAAAATAAGAATTGTAGATAATTTTATGAGAATACTAAGATATGACATGAAATCATTTTCAAAGAAAGATAAAGCTACATGATAAAATTTGTAGCAAGATTATTAGAGTAAAACTTGAGTATGTAAGGTAGTGTTGCTCAACCCTAGTATGAAAATGGTGGGCGTGATGGTCGGTTGTATTCGGCGGAACAAATTGGATTTTAGAAAACTACAAATCTGAAGGAAACCATTCACGAAACACACCATCATTGCTTGATACAAGCTTTAGTGAGACAAAAACACCAAACATAAAGAAACTTGACATCAATTTTGTAGTTCTCCATGGCAGAATAACAAAGCTCTAATAACCACCTCCAAGCAGCTCTGCGTCATTCTTCACTATAACCATCATCACCACCTCAATCATGCATCAGCGACAATTCTATCAAAAACGACACTCGATCTATCTTGTTTGCTAGAAAGTACTCCCTCCGTCCCATAATATAAGATCGTTTCACAAACTGTTTTAGCTTGCAAAACAATCTTATATTATGGGACGGAGGGAGTAGATTGCATACAAGTTGATACCTAATATATTATTCAAGGTAAAGAGAACTCTTGTTTCTTTTGTTACAACATTCAGATTAGAATTTGCAGCATGAAGTCCGAGAAAATTCATTTCCATTCGAATTCAAAGACAGTATTGAGATATAATGTGTGAACATGGCCATGCTAAAAACATAGTAATGGAAATGAAATCATCTGATGGAAATGTACTGCAACAGTACATCACAAGACTATAACATGCGAAGTAAGACCAGATTCCAACTTGATCAGTTCAGATAGTGAAGTTTCCGTGATGTTACGTAAAATAGAAAGAATAATTGGAAAAATAATGTAAGCATATAAATTAAATGAAGTGGCATCTCTTTAATCTGTGGAAAACTGTCATACATGAACTGCAAAAAGGGAAGAACGTCCCAAAAATTTCCTTAAAAAGAATATCGATGTTTGAAATAAAGACAGGATGGTTGCTTTATGATATCTACTAATAAGAGGCTTAGGGGCTGTGTGGTGTTTCTTGGGTTAGTGCATAACTGCATGAAATTACCTACCATCCATACACACATCTAGTTTATACCTCTGGAACCCATACACATTAAAGCAATTGTAATACTTATTTTGAAATGAACAAAGAAGCTTATGTACACCTATTAATTGCATACTCTCTGTAGAGTTCAATGTCTATGCTCCTGAAACAGAACATAAAAGGAAAAAGGAAAACAGTACACGAAGTCATTCTTTGAGTTGGATATTGATATAAAACTGAACCAAAATTTAGTAACATACCTTGATTGATGTATGTTGCCAAGCTAATTGTGAATCAAAGCATGAGAAATACACAAAACAATTTCATGCGAAAGTTCACACATATTCCCAATTTGGTGGAACACCGTAGCAGCACGCAGGCTCATCAGTTATTGAAGCTTCATCTATCTATTCATGGGAGAAAAGATGGAAGTAATACCCATATTCAACATCCCTAAAATAAGCCAATGGGGAAGAGATGGAAGTCAAATGGCAAATTTATTAATCAGTTCAATAATAATTTTGAGTAAACTTTTATTTTCTGATAGACTAAAGATGACACTCATCAGACCAGAGAAGAATTGTCAAAGTCAACAAAGTCAAAATATGTTACCGATGTTCCCGTGTTATGCAAATGATGAGTTCCGTACATACAATATATGGGTGAGTGCCAGCCAGATTATATAAGTTGTGCTCATTTCTGGATGATCGTTGTGCATCAAGTATGAAACTAATTTTGATAAAGTGAAACTGCATGTATCTGCAAGCATGTAACAATCCCGCTAGCATCAAAAATTCAAAATACATCTATCTTTTTTGAAGCTATATTAAATGATGAAATACACATATCAATAATCTGAACACAATTAATTCCACCTTTCCTAACAGCAATGCTTCAACCATACTTCAGAAGTGAGCCCCACAAAATAAAATAAAAAGTAACAAAAAAGTTAGATAATCGCATAAAAAACTACCTTAATGTAGGATTGCATACTTGTAAACTTAATGATACATGGCTAGAATAAGGAATTTAAGAATGCTTGGCAATCTGCATTTAGCTAGGTCACTTTATTTTTGGTTGATTCAAACCAACAAAAGTGTATGATCAAAGTTGAATTCTTATCATGATTCATCAAAAAGAAATACTACTTCCAACTTTATTTTTTACCAAGTCCTAAGATCAAATGAAACGTGGTTAGCTGACAATAAATAAATGTATTGAAAATGGATACTAAATAATTAAATCACTTTCATACAAATCAACTTAATATATTCCATATGGCACAAGTAAACAAAGCTTGTGGATTGCTCTCTTACCTGTAGAATCAACTTGAAAACAAGGTGGCACTTCCTGTGACCCGGTTACAGTTTTCACCCCATGTCCAGAAGGAAATACTCTTGGGGTATTATCAGTGGATGACGGTGCCCAATTATACTAACAACCAGCTGACCAAGCAATCCAAAACCCGAAGATGACTCAGAGAAAGACCAGAGAAAGTAATGATCTAACATCGCACTTGAATTGGGGCTATTATGGAAATCCCTATATGTTCCTTGATCTTGTGTTTCCTGTTCACACAAGACCATAAAAAAGGTCATACCATAAATTGGTCAAATGTGTTTTGCCCATGAAGTTCACAGGACATAACATGAGCAATTACACTGCAGAGAGAAGGAAAAAACTCTTACCTAGCATAATTTAAAAGAGTGAACATATTCGAGTAACATGGATGACAGAGCTGATCAATACTCCAATAACAGGAACATACATTAGATTAACTTGAAAATGCTAAGGCGAAACTCTGTTAAGAGAAACTAAAACATCCAACACCCAGTTCTGTTAAGAGAAACTAAAAACATTCAACACCCAGTTCTACTGTGATGATTCACTCAATGCACCATTCAGTTCGCCATCATACTTGAAATTTTAAAAATAGAAATATAGTACTCACATTAGAATGCATCACCCAAAAAACATACGCAAAATTTCCATATGCACAGGACCAGCTAGCGTAACATTTTCATCAACCATCAGTATGTGCCTCTGTTACAAAATCACTGGTTTCTTATTAATTATTATCGTCATTTCCAGAAGCCAACAAAGACATGTGACAAAAAAACATATATGATTAAATAGCATGAAGTACACAATGGAAAATATCAACATGCTCGCACAAAATATATCATTAAATAACCATCTAGAAAATATGTATAACCCAGCGATCAAATTTTATTTGAAGAATGTGCAGAAGGAATTAGCAAATAGCTTAGCAGGAAAGGTAGCAGTATAAGGCAGATAAGCTATCAATTGCATGTTTCAGGTTTTGTAAAAAGAAAGAAGAAATTACACGAGGGTGTTGTACCACAGGACGCAGACAGGGGTGAATGGCAGGTGACATTGCTATGGTCTAATTGCCCAGACGCGATGGTCATCGGCTGCCAGGAGAGACGCACCTTCCACCTAGAGGGAGGATGCCTGAGTTGCAACCAGGTGAATCAAATCAAAATAGTAACACACATGCACATGGGAGGACGAAGGGACGATGCGGGAGCTCCTCGCACGGGTAACTTACCAAATAGAAAAGGCTGTACAAATGCTCCCGGCCTCCGGCCGAAGGCGAAGGAACTACTATTCCTTTCAATCCTTTTTCATGCAGGCCATAAGTTCAGATCATAAATCTTGACAATGCCTATCTGAATTATTTGGTCACTCGGTAGATTATTTGATCCGCATTCGATCCGATTCGTTTCCAACGCGAGCGCACCTCTGGGAAGGGGAGGAGCAAGAGGGAGTTCGCCGACCTCCAGTGAAGCATCTTGGGGAGGGCCAGGTTGCCGCCGAGGATGTGGTGTGGTCACCACGCCGAATCCCGCTGTCGTGGTTGGATCTGTGTGGAGCATAGGAACCCGCGGTCTAGTCGGGGCCATGTGGGATTGTGGGTGCAGCAGCAGGGTTAACCGCGGCGGCGTGTTGGGGCAGTGAGCGTTTTTTAGCCTATTTTTATATATTGGGCCACATATAGATGTATAAAAAAAATTAAAAAAAATGTAATCGGGTCGTGCCGGCCCGGCCCGCGTGCCGAGCCTCCAGGCCCAGGCACGGCCCAGGGCGTGCCGCATGCCGGGCCCGGCCCGTTTAGACCGTGCCGTGCCTGGCCCAAGGCGGGCCGTGCCGCGCGTGCTCACGGGCCGGCCCGAAAAAAATGGCCCATTTGGCCAGCTATAGTGAGTAGCGGCTTGGGTGCGGCAAGGGAAGGGAAGTGCGTGAGGCTGAATGGGCTGGAAAACAGGCCCAATTTACCACAAGGCTTCGTTTCGGCCTCCAGAGTAGCAGCCCATTAGGACAGCTGGGCCACTGCTTAATAGATGCGGGATAGATGGCTTTAGACACCAGATCGAACGGCCAAGAACGTCCAGATCACAAAAACGGACGGCCAAAAACGCAAATCGCTGCGAGGGCAGGGATTAGGTGCGGTTATACTGTTCTTAATATGTGTTGTCCATATATGTGTATTGGGTCCACCTTCTAGTTTCTTGTATAGTTAAGTCTATATGGTCCATCTCTTGTACATCATATATACGTGCGTTTGCACCTGAGGAATACATCATGCAATTCACACAACATACATGGTATCAGTTTCCAACCCTGGTCTTCCGCCGCCGCCGCCGTCACCCAGCCGCCGCCGTCCACGTGCCTACCGCGCCGGCCGCCGCTCCTCTCTCTCCCTGCCGCACCGCCCACATCGCTTGATCGCCACCCCACCGTGCCGCCCGATCGCCTGATCGCTCCCACCAAGCGCCAAGATCACGAAGCGCTACACGCCCGCCCCGCTAGCTCGCCGCCGCTAATCGCCGATGCTTCGCTCGCCGCCTCGCTAGTCTTGCCAGCACGCCGCTCCAGCTCCGCATCGCCCACTCGCTCGCTTCGCCTCGCTAGTCTCGCCCGCTCGTCTCGCCAGCACGCCGCGCCAACTCCGTATCGCCCACTGGCCTCGCAAGCCGTTGTTGTCGTCAAGCCGCCGAGCCGCCTCACCCTCGCCATGTCGTCTGTCACCTCCTCCGCGTTCACCAACTCCAACCCGTTCGCCGACGCCAACCCTCCCGACGTGAACGACATCCGTAACCTCAACATCTTCGAGCGGGTACCGGTTCGTCTCTCCCAGACGGACTCCTCCTACTACACATGGGAGACGTATTTTTTCCTTCGTATTTCGGGAGTATCATCCCATCGACCACGTGGATGGTACCGTCGACTCCAGCCTCGTCCCTGAGTTCCATGACTGGTCCACCATCGACACCACGATCATCCGCTGGTTCTTCCTCACCATCTCACCGGACCTCTTCCAGACGGTCGTGTAGGACGGTGATGATGCCTGCGCCGTGTGGACCAAGCTGAACGGCTCTTCACCGACAACCAGCTCGAGCGTCGTGTTTTTTTGCAGCAAGAGTTCTTTGGATGTCACCCGGACAACACCTTCGTCGACGACTATTGTTGCCGCCTGAAGATTCTCGCTGACGAGCTCCGCGATATTGGCGCAAGGATCGATGATGACCTCCTACTCAGCACGCTCACCACTGGGCTCAACGAGGACTTCGGCAACACCGCTGAAAGGATCGATATAGTTGACTAGAGGGGGGTGAATAGGCAACTAACAATTTTTAGCTTTTCTTTACCAAATTAAACTTTGCATCAAAGTAGGCTGTCTAGATATGCAACTAGGTGAGCAACCTATATGATGCAACAACAACAAGTACACAAGCAAGCAAGGGATGCAACACAAATAAGCTTGCACAAGTAAAGGCACGAGATAACCAAGAGTGGAGCCGGTGAAGACGAGGATGTGTTACCAAAGTTCCTTCCTTTTGAGGGGAAGTACGTCTCCGTTAGAGCGGTGTGGAGGCACAATGCTCCCCAAGAAGCCACTAGGGCCACCGTATTCTCCTCACGCCCTCACACTATGCGAGAAGCCGTGATTCCACAATTGGTGCCCTTGAAGGCGGCGACCGAACCTTTACAAACAAGGTTGGGGCAATCTCCACAATTTAATTGGAGGCTCTCAACGACACCACGAAGCTTCACCACAATGGACTATGGCTCCGCGGTGACCTCAACCGTCTAGGGTGCTCAAACACCCAAGAGTAACAAGATCTGCTAGGGATTAGTGGGGGGAATCAAATTTCGCTTGGTGGAAGTGTAGATCAGGGCCTTCTCAACCAATCCCGAGCAAATCAACAAGTTTGATAGGCTAGGGAGAGAGATCGGGCAAAAATGGAGCTTGGAGCAACAATGGAGCTTGGGGATGGAAGAGGTGGTCAACTAGAGGAAGAAGACACCCCTTATATAGAAGAGAGACAAATCCAACCGTTATCCACTTAACCAGCCCGCGACCTGCGGTACTACCGCCCCAGACAAGCGGTACTATGATACGTCTCCAACGTATCTACTTTTCCAAACACTTTTGCCCTTGTTTCGGACTCTAACTTCCATGATTTGAATGAAACTAACCCGGACTGACGCTGTTTTCAGCAGAACTACCATGGTGTTGTTTATTGTGCAGAAAACAAAAGTTCTCAGAATGACCTGAAAATCCACGGAGATAACTTTTGGAAAATATAAAAAATACTGGCGAAAGAATCGAGGCTAGGGGCCCACACCCTGTCCACAAGGGTGGGGGGCGCGCCCCCTCCCCTTGGGCGCGCCCCCTGTCTCATGGGCCCCCTGATGCTCCACCGACCTCAACCCCAACTCTATATATTCCGTTTCACGGAGAAAAAAATCAGAGAGAAAGTTTCATCGCGTTTTACGATACGGAGCCGCCGCCAAGCCCTAATCTCTCGGGAGGGCTGATCCGAGTCCGCTCGGGGCTCGGAGAGGGGATTCGTCGCCGTCGTCATCATCAACCATCCTCCATCACCAATTTCATGATGCTCACCGCCGTGCGTGAGTAATTCCATCATAGGCTTGATGGACGGTGATGGGTTGGATGAGATTTATCGTGTAATCAAGTTAGTTTTGTTAGGGCTTGATCCCTAGTATCCACTATGTTCTGAGATTGATGTTGCTATGACTTTGCTATGCTTAATGCTTGTCACTAGGGCCCGAGTGCCATGATTTCTGATTTGAACCTATTATGTTTTCATGAATATATGTGAGTTCTTGATCCTATCTTGCAAGTCTATAGTCACCTATTATGTGTTATGATCCGACAACCCCGAAGTGACAATAATCGGGATACTTCTCGGTGATGACCGTAGTTTGAGGAGTTCATGTATTCACTATGTGCTAATGCTTTGTTCTGGTTCTCTATTAAAAGGAGGCCTTAATATCCCTTAGTTTCCATTAGGACCCCGCTGCCACGGGAGGGTAGGACAAAAGATTTCATGCAAGTTCTTTTCCATAAGCACGTATGACTATATTCGGAATACATGCCTACATTACATTGATGAACTGGAGCTAGTTCTGTGTCACCCTATGTTATCACTATTACATGAGGAATCACATCCAACATAATTATCCATCACTGATCCAATGCCTATGAGCTTTTCACATATTGTGCTTCGCTGATTTACTTTTCCGTTGCTACTGTTACAACTACTACAAAACTGCTATCTTTACTTTTGCCACTGTTACCATTACTATCATACTACTTTGCTACTAAATACTTTGCTGCAGATAGTAAGTTATCCAGGTGTGGTTGAATTGACAACTAAACTGCTAATACTTGAGAATATTCTTTGGCTCCCCTTGTGTCGAATCAATAAATTTGGGTTGAATACTCTACCCTCGAAAACTGTTGCGATCCCCTATACTTGTGGGTTATCATACTACCGCAAGGGCTCACGGTACTACCGCGGCGTACCGCGGTACTACCGCTGCTATGGCAGGAGCTAGTCCAGGCCTGAACTGAGGGCGGCACTGCTGCTGATGTGGTACTACCGCTCACCCTTGCGGTACTACCGCAAGGCAGGATTGGACTAGCCTGGGAAGAGCGCGGATGAATAAAAATACATCCGTGCCAACTTCCGCTGAAAATCAAACAGTGCAAAAATCCAACACGGTACTACCACACCTGGCGGGCGGTACTACCGCGTAGGAAGCGGATGTAAAAAATTACATCCGCCCCTACTTCCGCTCATGTTGCTGTGCCAGACCAGGACTCACGGTACTACCGCGCACATGGGGCGGTACTACCGTGTAGGGCGTGGATGTAAATAATTACATCCGCCCCTACAGCTGCATGAGCGGCTGAGTGCGGTCTGAGGCCAGGGTACTACAACTCCTTAGGAGCGGTACTACCATGGGCACCTACGATACTACCGCAAGGGCGTGCGGTACTACCGCGGGGGCCTGCGGTACTACCGCTCCTAAGAGCAGTACTACCGCATGCCTCAGAACGGCAACACTAGGAATCCTTCTCTTTTCATATATATGAAGAAAATAAAGGATGCTCCAAAGTGCAAGGGAAAGGCGATGCAGAGGGAGTAAACGTTTATGTCATGATTCCACCCGAACCTTTCCAACGCGGACCCCCTCTTAATAGTACGGCTTTCCTACGATTCAATTCCACCGAAAAGAAACGTAGAAAAACGACGTCTTCAATAGTCTTCGAGGGGCACCAAACCGTCTTGTGCCTAGTGACGAAACGTCTGAAATACTCAAGGCACATGATTAGTCCGCAAACGCATTGTCATCAATCATCACAACACCATAGGGATAAATATGCCCTTACAATCTCCCCCTTTTTGGTGGATTGATGACAATACGGGATTTGCACAAGGGAAAATAATATAGAACAAAAGCAAACCCCACATCTCTAAAATGTAGACGAGCTCCCCCTAGATGCGTGCTATCAAGATAAGTGCTTTGGACTGCACATCACTACTAGGATCAACACTCCCCCTATATTTTATAGACAATGCATATCTGGCAACAATAAGGCTAACACTAAACAAGATAGTAAATATGAGCATAACATATATAGCACAATATATCATGAGCTCAATAAGGTACGATAGAGTGCATATGTTGTACACCATATGATAGACCAAGTCTCACGAGCAAACTAAATCAAAGCAAGAAAGGTTCAACGGAACAAATGCGAGCAAAGCAAACACAAGCACGACACAAGAAGCATGATGCAAGACTTCCAAATCCCTACACTCTGTACCCCTTTGGCATCGAGACGCCAAAAAGGCAGAAAGGATACCTACAACACAAGTGGTGGCTCAAGCGGAGTAATCAGTCGCACGCTCCTTGTCAAACTCGGCAGCGGGCACGGTCTCCTCATTGTCCTCCTCAGAATCAGTCCACTTGAAGCCTTGTTTTGCCATCCACTTAGCCTCTGGAGTGATGCGCTCATCAGAATCGTCAGAAACATCCTCTCCAGACAGGCTCATAATCTTCTTGTCGCGGCAGCGACTCTCCTTGGAGGCAACGTGAGTCATGTACTCCCCCTTAGCCTGCATGCAGAACAAGGCCTTCATCTTATTCTTTAGCCTCTTAGCCCAAGATGGCTCAGAGGTGGGAGGGATGAAACCCTCAGAGCTGTCCTCGTCCGCTGTCTCCTCCTCATCCTCATCCGCATCCACATCCATGGCAGCCGCGGCCTCAGCACGAGAAGTGGTGTTAGCCCACCGAGTCTTGACACGGAGCTGGACAGACTCATGTCGAATCCAATTAGGGGCCTCAAAGTCATCCTGAGGGTAGAGCTTCTCCCAAGTTGCCGAGATCAAATGAAACAGATAAGGTCCATAGATGGGGACCTTGCAGTTGTAGACCGCAAACCGAAGCTCACACTACATGATATGTGAGACATCAAGTGGTAGCGTCTGAGAGTTGCGCGCTTCCTCATACAGGAGCAGCATGTCCACAAGATAAGCATGCACCTTGTCCTTGTCACCAATGCATGGAAAGAGAGAGTTGTGGAAGATCCGGTACATGATGTCAAGGAAGGAGTTGAGCACCCAAGATGACTTGCCACTGGAGAGCTTCTTCTCAACAAGGAAGGGCTGACTCGGGATTGGCATGAGGATGAACACCTTGGGGTGTGTCGAGCCCCTCATCCTGAACACCAAGCAAAGTCATGAACTCCTTCGACGTAGCAGTCAGCTGCCGACCATTGGTCATCCAAGTCATAGTCTGTTCCTCATTAGGATGGAAGTACACCGAGGCAAAGAACTGAGCCACAATCTCAGGATCAAAGTCTTTGTGAAAAGAGATGATGGGCTCAATGCCAAATTGCTCCACAAGATCCAAAGCCTCACCAAAGTAGTCCCGGTGCTTCTCTTCCCTCATATGATGCATGTCGATCTAGTGCACATCCACATAGATGTTTCACTTGGCCTTGATCACATCCATATAAATGAGATTCAACTGCTTGGTCCAGAACAGGTCATTCCCTCGAAAGTTGGCACGAGGATGCACATAGGGATTGATCTTCCGTCGAGAGATGAACTTAGCAAGTGGCATCTCATCCATGCCCATGATGGGTTCCTTGTCCTTGGTGGCGGTGGTCTTGGTCCTGCGTTAGGGGGCGCTGGAGCCCTCTGGAGCTTCATCTTGATTTTGCAGATGCTTGGAGCCCGTGTCACGGCTGGGATTGGAACGGCGAGCAGGGGCACCGGAGCCACCACCTAAGACACAAAACACAAAAACACAGACAAAAAGCGAGAAGAATCAATGCAAAGAACACAGCAAAGCAGGTGAAACAAGTAGAAGTGGCACGTGAGAATTGCCATATGAGGGATTTGAGACAACGATAGTATCGCAGTGTTGTGCGGTACTAAAATTTTAGTGCTGCTCCTAGCCACGGTAGTACCGCGCTAGGGAGGCACGGTAGTACCGTGTCTAGGTGCGGTAGTAAAATTTTAGTGTCGTGCCTCGCGCGGTAGTACCGCTCCTGACGAGCGGTAGTACCGCACGGTTGCAGATCCGAAACCACAAATGGATCTGTGCACAGCCGTGACAACAACGCGGCACTACGGTTCATCAAATCCATCACAGGGCAACATAGCAAGTACCATCTCTACGCATTACTACTCTCCTACATCCTACTCTTGCATAGATTTAGCCTAAAATCTCAAGAACCACATGCATATCCCCAAAAACCTAGAAGCAAAAGAGAAAACCAAAAAGAGAGGGATTTGGGGAGAAACCTTGGTCCATGGCAAGAGGAAGAGGTGGGGAAGGATCCCACCGATCGGAATCCGAGGAGAGCAGCCGGAGACGGATATCCAGAGAGGGCCTCTCGCGCCGTTCTTAGGCAGGAGAGAGAGAGGCGGAGTGGGGAGAAAGAGTGAATGGGTATGGGGGAGTTGGAACCCCACCTGCCCGCTCTTAACCCCCACGCGCTCGCTACTCCATGGTAGTACCTGTTGGGAAACGTAGTGATTTCAAAAAATTTCCTACGCACACGCAAGATCATGGTGATGGTATAGCAACGAGAGGGGAGAGTGTATGTCCACGTACCCTTGTAGACCGTAAGCGGAAGCGTTAGCACAACATGGTTGATGTAGTCGTACGTCTTCACGATCCGACCGATCCAAGCACCGAACGACGGGCCTCCGAGTTCAGCACACGCTCAGCTCGATGGCGATCTCCGCCTCCGATCCAGCAAAGCTCGGAGATGAGTTCCATCAAGACGACGGCATGGTGACGATGATGATGTTCTATCGACGCAGGCTTCGCCTAAACTCCGCGACGATATGACCGAGGTGGAATATGGTGGAGGGGGGCACCGCACACGGCTAAGGAACGATCCGTAGATCAACTTGTGTGTCTATGGGGTGCCCCCCGGCCCCGTATATAAAGGAGCCAGGGGAGGAGGCGGCCGCCAAGGAGGGCGCGCCAGGGGGAGTCCTACTCCCACCGAGTAGGACTCCTTCTTTCCAAGAAGGAGTAGGAGAAGGGGGGAAAGAGGAGGAAGAGGGGAAGGAAAGGGGGGGCGCCGCCCCCCTTCCCTTGTCCTATTCGGACTAGGAGGGGGAGGGGCGCGCGGCCCCCTCCTGGCTCCTTCCCTCTTCTCCCTCGTGGCCCATGTAGGCCCAATAACCCCCCGGGGGTTCCTGTAACCTCCCGGTGCTCTGGTAAAATGCCGATTTCACCCGGAACGATTCCGATGTCCAAATATAGGCTTCCAATATATCGATCTTTATGTCTCGACCATTTCGAGACACCTCGTCATGTCCGTGATCACATCCGGGACTCCGAACAAACTTCGGTACATCAAAACTTATAAACTCATAATAAAACTGTCATCGTAACGTTAAGCGTGCGGACCCTACGGGTTCGAGAACTATGTAGACATGACCTAGAACCATTCTTGGTCAATAACCAATAGCGGGACCTGGATGTCCATATTGGTTCCTACATATTCTACGAAGATCTTTATCGGTCAAACCGCATAACAACATACGTTGTTCCCTTTGTCATCGGTATGTTACTTGCCCGAGATTCGATCGTCGGTATCCAATACCTTGTTCAATCTCGTTACCGGCAAGTCTCTTTACTCGTTACGTAATGCATCATTCCATAACCAACTCATTGGTTACATTGCTTGCAAGGCTTACAGTGATGTGCATTACCGAGAGGGCCCAGAGATACCTCTCCGACGATCGGAGTGATAAAACCTAATCTCGAAATACGCCACCTCAACATGTACCTTCGGAGACACCTGTAGTACTCCTTTATAATCACCCAGTTACGTTATGACGTTTGGTAGTACCCAAAGTGTTCCTCCGGTAAACGGGAGTTACATAATTCTCATAGTTACAGGAACATGTATAAGTCATGAAGAAAGCAATACCAGTATACTAAACGATCAAGTGCTAGGCTAACGGAATGGGTCATGTCAATCACATCATTCTTCTAATGATGTGATCCCACTAATCAAATGACAACACATGTCTATGGTTAGGAAACATAACCATCTTTGATTAATGAGCTAGTCAAGTAGAGGCATACTAGTGACTATAGTTTTGTCTATGTATTCACACATGTATCATGTTTCCGGTTAATACAATTCTAGCATGAATAATAAACATTTATCATGATATGAGGAAATAAATAATAACTTTATTATTGCCTCGAGGGCATATTTCCTTCAGTACTGCCAAGTCGGAAGTACTGCGCTGTGGGCGGTAGTACTGCTCCACCAGCGGCAGTAAAAAATTACTGCCGTGCTGGTTGCGGTAGTACTGTGTCCTTGCGGTAGTACCGTGGCAGGCCACAGTAGTACCGTGAACCCAAGAAAATGCAGTTTCAAACAAAGGAAGAAACAACTTTGCACGGAACCTTCAAGCGAACGAACACACCTACGAGCTAACAAACGAGACATCACAAGCACAAGCTTGGCACGAAGAGAGAAAAGCAAGAGACAACAAGTACCAAAAATGAGACACAACCTCTCCAAGGAGAGGGCGGTGGCCGGAGGCACCTATGTTTGAGTCGATTGGTATGGCACTGCAAAGAATTATCCTTGGGCCCATGACCAAAACTCATCTTTGAAGCACAAGTACCATCAAAAATGGCGAATGTGAAAGAGTTGATAAATTTATGCATAATGGGGGAAGGGAGAGTTCATTAAGAGAACAACACTCCCCCTATGTCCATGCCTACACCTAAACTAGACAACAAGTTGAGTGTCGTGGGGTGTGCAAGGGTTCAAGTCACATTGCTCGAATCAATGATATTTAGCTCATGCCTTAACTCGTGAAATCTTGCTTCATCCAAGGGCTTCGTGAAAATATCTGCAAGGTTATCATGAGTGTTGACATACTTGAGCTTGATCTCCCTTCGCCTAATGTGATCCCGGATGAAGTGATACCGAATCTCAATATGCTTCGTCTTGAAGTGTTGCACCGGGTTGAGAGAGATCTTGATGGCACTTTCATTGTCACACCAAAGAGGCACTTCGTCACAAGTGACACCGTAATCCTTTAAAGTTTGCCTCATCCATAGGAGTTGAGCACAACAACTACCGACAGCCACATACTCTGCTTCGGTGGACGAGAGAGATACACAACTTTCCTTCATAGAAGACCAACTCACTAAAGAGGAACCAAGTAGTTGGCACCCTCTGGAGGTGGACTTCCTATCCACTTTGTCTCCCGTCCAATCTGACTCTGTGTAGCCCAAAAGATCAAAGTTGGCTCCTCTTGGGTACCATAAGCCAAAGTTTGGGGTATGAGCTAAATATCGAAAGATTCGCTTGACCGCCACAAAGTGTCTTTCCTTAGGTGCGGCTTGAAACCGTGCACAAATTCCCACACTCAACATGATATCTGGTCTAGATGCACAAAGTGTTGGGGATATTGCTACTGGGCGTGAACCGGCCTACCTAGGCCGGGTTAACTTCATTAGTAGTATAAAGGTGATTAAGCCAAGCTGGCAGATGAAGGCCCAAGGCCTGTAGTCGGTTTAGAACCTGTAGCCGTAAACTGGCTTGATATGTAAACTTGTATTGTAAGTTAGGAATAGAGAGAGACCAACCCGGATACGAGTATGAACCGGTGTTGGGACTCTATGGACCGATGGGCGTCACCCGTGTATATAAGGGGCGACCCGACGGCGTGTTCAGTGACGATAACAACAACTCGAGGCCTAGGCGGCTTATTTGCTCCTAGTCATCGAGACCACATCAATTCCATCACAACTAGACGTAGGCTTTTACCTTCATCGAAGGGGCCGAACTAGTATAAACCCTCGCGTCTTTGCGTCCGCTTTAACCCCTTCAAGTTAACCCGTAGCAATGGCTCCACGACTAAGTCCTTTCACAAGGACATCTGCCGTGACAAAACCACGACAGTTGGCGCCCACCGTGGGGCTATCGCACGATGGTTTGATGATCTTGGAGGGCAAGTTCGAAGGACTCGAAGGCTATGTTGTGGGCCGGATGACCAGGAGTCGTCGTGGCAAGCTCTACATCGACGATGCAGGATGGGGTCCCGAAGCCGGCTCGATCGAGTACGGGTATCGGGTCCCCTTTGGTGGCATACACGTTTTTATCGGCAAGATTGGTGAGCCTGGGCCTGAGCCGGACATCTGCACCGACCTCGTCGAGACGGCTCAGCGTGCGAGATCTACCCAGGTTAAACCGGCCGTGAAGCGTGCCTTCGTGGGAGTCATCCACGGAGGAGAGCATGAGGACGAGTCAGAATACGGTAGCGAGACCGTCGTCTATTCTGGCGACGAGTCCTCGACCGGGGAGACCGAATCATTGTGCCAGTTGCAAGACGACCAGGTTAGGGGTTGTTCCGATGGCGACAGTATTCCGGACCCCCCTGATCAGATCAACCGGGTTGGAATATTCATGGACGGCACGCAGGCGGCGAATCACTCCTCGACCGCAGCAGCAGTGTACTCCGGATCAGCAGCGGCAGCGGCAGCAGGGGCAGGAGGCCTTGTGTGCCCTCCGGTTCAAGCTCTGTCTGACCTGTTTGATGCACTAGCTGTACTTATGGCAGAGGCCAATCCGGCGGATCAGGAGGCCCATGATGCAGAGGTTGCAAAGGTGAGAGAGCAGATCGTATAGGCCAAAGCCGACCTGGCAGCAGAGAAGGACAGGATGGCTGCAGAGCGGGCCGCTTTGGACGCCCAGGCCTATAAGCTCGTGCTCGACCAGAACGCATCACATGAGGTCTTGAAGCGAAAGCACAGATCGCGCCTGCCGTTAGGGTTCGACCCTAGAAATATCTTTCACACTCCGGAAGCTGGAACCAACAATCCGCCGAGGCACCGGGAGGTAAACCGGGTTGAGGCACCAGGGCCAGGAGCGATGGTCCAACCCCGCCTGATGGAACCTCCTCGGCAGAACGTTGTGATTCCTCCGCCGGTCCAGACACCTCCTGGTCATTATTCTAATCCTATGGACAATCTTGTCGCAGCGGCAGCACGATTAGAAGCTATCCCAATTGAAGGAGACTCTCCGCAAGCAATAGAGACGCGCCGGGTTAAGGAACTTCTCCGGACCGCTTTGATTCAGCAGGAGGCTTATTCATACAGCCGCGATCGGATTCATTCCACACCTCGTCCAAGCCGGAGCTATAGTAGGCGCATGGATGAACCGCCAGATCAAGCAATGCACGGAGCCGTGAAGCGCCCGTGGCAATAACCCGGCAGGTGGTGTTCGCGACGCCGGGATGTAGTGGATGGGCCCGCACGCGCGAGGCCGAGTTAGCAGCCTGTAACGAGGCGGGTCAGCTTACACCGGTTCGTCCTACCACCTCTGCCGGGCCAGGGGTCGCCTCTAGCTTGGGAGTGCCCTGTTTAGTCCCTGCTTTACGCAATGTACGCCTGCCCAAAGACTTCAAGGATCTGCACAAGGTGACGAATTACACCGCTGATTTATCTCCAGAAGCGTGGGTAGAGAGTTATGAGATGGCCATGGAGATGCTGGATGTGGATGAGACCGCGTGTGCAAACTACTTCACCATGATTCTTGAAGGCACGGCCCATACTTGGTTGAAGAGCCTGCCACCTAATTCTATCAGTTCATGGGCCCAGTTGCGGACCCGGTTTATCCAGAATTTCAAAGATACGTGTAAGCAGCCTAAGTCCATAGTAGACTTAGCGGCTTGTGTTCAGGAGGACGGGGAGTCAACAACCCATTGGGTACGCCGCGTTTCGGAAGTCTTGCACTCGTCTGATAGGATCAACATCGACTCTGCGATCTTAACCCTGGAGGGCAACTGCCGGTTTAAGCCTCTCAAGTTGAAATTGGGGCGTATGAAGCGGTTCTGTAATGACATGGGAACTCTCATGGCCGCTTTAGTGAAGTATGATGATTCTGATAGTACTAAGGATCCTGAGACTGATGATGACGAGGCAGGGAAGGGAAAGAAGAACAGCAACTCCAAGGGGCATCAACATAAACCGATGGGCCATGGGAACGGAGGCAAGCGTAAAGCGGATGGCAGCATGGACTTTGTGGCTAACACCAATGCACAGGACAAGGGTCAGCGGCGCAGAGGTAAAGCGGCAAATCATAGTGGGGCTCCGAATCCTAACCCGGATCGCTTAAACTATTTGTTGAATCAGCCTTGTCCAAAACACAGGACGAAGGAAGCGCCGGCTAACCACCTTTGGAAGGACTATTACATTATGCAGGAATTTAAAAACTCTAATGCCTTCCGGTATGACCATGGGTCAGGTGGTGGCTCAGGATCCGGTTTCCATGGGCCGAGTCATGATGGAGCTTCCGGTTCAGGTTTCAATCAGGGCGGTCATAATAACCAGAATAATCAGAGCAGTCAAGGAGGTTACAACCAGCAGCAGTAGCAGCAGCAGTCGGGTTATCAGAGCCATCCAAAACAATTGAACAATGGGCAGTATCACGTTTTCACAACCAGTTTGGATAAGCGCGACCGGAAACTTCACAAGCGAGCGGTGAACTCTGTTGAACCGGCTGTACCATGTTACTTATGTTGGTCGGAACAGCCTATCGTGTGGAGCAGGGAGGATCACCCACCTCGGGTTGACAATCCGGGCCAGTTGGCGTTAGTGGTAGACCCTCAGGTGGGAGGTTATAAATTCACCAAGGTGCTCATGGATGGAGGGAGCAGTATTAACATCCTGTACTATGAGACATTCCGTCGCATGGGGCTCACAGACAAACGTCTCAGACCGTCTAATACGGTGTTCCATGGTGTGGTACCTGGCAAATCAGCATATCCTGTTGGTAAGATATCCTTGGAGGTGGCTTTTGGGGACGAGCATGATTCCTGATCCGAAACACTAACCTTTGAGGTGGTGAAAATCCGGAGCCCGTATCACGCCTTATTTGGGCGGCCGGCTTATGCCAAATTCATGGCACGGCCTTGTTATATCTATTTGCAGCACAAAATGCCGGGTCACAAAGGGACAATAACGGTCATGGGAGCCGCAAGATTGCTTTGGAATGTGAGGAAGGTGATGCGGCCTATGCAGAGTCGGTTTGTGCCACGGAGGAGTTGAAATATTATAGGGACAATGTTGATCCGGCGGACATGACCACTTTGAAGAAGCCGACTACAGAGCATGATTCAGATCTAAAATTCAAATCAGCGGCTGAGACCAAGCTTGTTGACTTCGTGTCCGGTGATTCGTCCAAGCAGTTCACTGTCAGTGCCAACTTGGACCCTAAATAGGAAAGCGCGCTCATCGAGTTCATCCGTGAGAATCGGGACATTTTTGCATGGAAGCCTTCTGACATGCCAGGTGTACCGAGGGAACTCGCTGAGCACACTCTTAAGGATGATCCCAAGTATAAACCGGTAAAGCAGTTTCTCCGCCGGTTTAACGAAGAAAGGCGCAGTTATTGAGAGGAGGTGGCTGTGCTCTTAGCAGCTGGTTTTATCATTGAAGTGTTCCATCCAGAGTGGCTTTGCTAATCCGGTGCTGGTTCTTAAGAAAAATGGCACTTGGCGTATGTGTGTGGATTACACGGATCTTAACAAGGCTTGTCCAGCGGATCCTTTTGCCCTCCCCCGCATTGACCAGATTATTGATGCCACGGTGGGTTGTGAGCGTTTGAGTTTTTTGGATGCGTATTCTGGGTATCATCAGATCAAAATGGCGGTTAAGGACCAGGAGAAGATGGCGTTTATTACTCCCTTTGGAGCCTTCTGCTATGTATCTATGCCTTTTGGGCTCAAGAGCGCCCAAGCCACTTATCAACGGTGTGTACGTAACTGCTGATAAACAGATCGGCCGTAATGTGCACGCCTATGTGGATGATATTGTAGTCAAGTCAAGGCAGAAGGAGACGTTGGTTGATGATTTGAAGGAAACCTTTGACAACTTGCGGGTTTACAAGATGATGCTTAACCCGGCCAAATGTGTCTTTGGTGTTCCGGCAGGCAAGTTACTGGGTTTTCTTGTGTCCAACAGAGGAATTGAGGCTAATCCGGAGAAGATTACGACCATCACCTCCCTGGCTAAACCGAAGTGTATCAATGATGTTCAGCGTTTGGCGGGTCGGATCGCCACGCTGAGCCGGTTTATCTGCCGCCTCGGAGAGAAGGCCATCCCTTTATACCAGTTGCTGAGAAAGACAGATCAATTCATCTGGAGTCCGGCTGCTGATGAAGCGTTGGAGGACTTGAAGCGGCAATTAGCCAATCCGCCCGTTCTTGCAGCTCCGGTCGACAAGGAGCCGTTATTGCTATACGTAGCGGCCAATGCTCGCGTGGTAGAACACAAGGAGGCGGGCAAGGAGTATCCGGTTCAGCGGCCGGTTTACAATATCAGCGAGGTGCTTATTGAATCCAAGGAAAGGTATCCGCATTGGCAGAAGCTGGTATATGGAGTTTTTATGGCAAGCCGGAAGTTGAAGCAGTATTTCCAAGGGCACCCCATCACAGTGGTCAGTTCAGCTCCCTTGGGCGATATCATACAGAACCGGGAAGCGACTGGCCGGATTGCCAAGTGGGCTATAGAACTTGGGCTGCACGGACTGAAATACGTACCTCAGACGGCGGTGAAGTCTCAAGCACTGGTTGATTTCATCAATGATTGGACTGAGTTGCAAGCACCAGAGCAGAAACCGGATCACACATACTGGACTATCCATTTTGATGGATCCAGGCAATTGGAGGGCTCGGGGGCTGGAGTCGTATTAACTTCCCCACGAGGTGATAAGTTTTGTTATGTTCTCCGCTTAATGTTCCCTTGTACTAATAATGCAGCTGAGTATGAAGCTTTGCTCCATGGTCTCCGGATGGCTAAAGAGATGAATCTAAGTCGGGTTAAGTGCTTCGGTGACTCGGACCTCGTGGCTCAACAGGTGTCTGGCACTTGGGATTCTAAAGACCCACTTATGGCTGCATATCGTCGTGAGGTGGATAATATAGCGGGGCACTTCAAGGGTTATCAGGTGGATCACGTGGACCGTCGAAAAAATGAAGCGGCGGATGCTTTAAGCCGGTTGGGCTCTCAGCGTAAACCGGTCCCGCCTAATGTCTTTCTTGATGTGTTGCACAACCCGTCAGTCAAGCTCCTGGGTGAAGCGGATTTGGCTATTCCTGATCCGGAGGCTCAATTGGTGGCAGCCCTGCATATTATACCGGATTGGACAGTTCCTTATCTTGCATACATGAACCAGGGAGAGTTACCAGAGGATGAGACTCTAGCCAGGCAGATAGTCCGGCGATCCAAGTCTATGACTATTGTCAATGGCGAATTGCATCATTGCAGTGTATCAGGGGCGTTTCAACGCTGCGTCTCTCCTGAGGAAGGCTGTGAAATTTTACGCGAAATCCATGAAGGGGATTGTGGCCACCACGCCGGTTCAAAGTCTCTGGTGGCTAAGGCGTTTCGTCACGGGTTCTACTGGTTGACAGCTCATGCTGATGCGGAGGACTTGGTTAAACGGTGTGATGGCTGTCAGAAATTTTCACGGCGTGCTCATGTGCCGGCTCAAGAGTTGAGGATGATTCCAATTACTTGGCCGTTTGCAACATGGGGGCTGGATATGGTCGGCCCCTTTAAAAGGTCCAAGGATAAGAAAACCCACCTTTTAGTGGCAGTTGACAAATTTACCAAGTGGGTTGAAGCGGAGCCTGTTAGCAAGTGTGATGCAGCTACAGCGGTGCAGTTCATTAAAAAGGTGATTTTCCGGTTTGGCTTTCCACACAGTATCATTACTGACAATGGTACCAATTTTTCCAAGGGCGCTATGAAGGAATTCTGTGAGCGTGAGCACATCCGACTTGATGTATCGTCAGTAGCTCACCCCCAGTCCAATGGGCAGGCAGAACGAGCTAATCAAGAGATCTTGCGAGGCATCAAACCCCGACTTATGGTTCCATTGCAAAGAACACCAGGTTGTTGGGTTGAAGAGCTACCGTCGGTGCTATGGAGTATCAATACTACACCCAACCGATCTACAGGATACACGCCGTTTTTCATGGTCTATGGAGCAGAGGCAGTTCTCCCTAGTGATATCCGACATGATTCGCCTCGTGTAGCGGCTTATGTTGAAGCGGACAATGAGACAGCACGACAAGATGCTTTGGACCTATTGGATGAGGAGCGTGACATAGCAGCTGTCCGCTCGGCGATTTATCAACAGGATCTTCGTCGCTATCACAGTCGCCAGGTCAGAACCAGAGCTTTTCAAGAAGGAGATTTGGTGCTTCGACTCATCCAAGACCAGACGGATATGCACAAGTTATCCCCACCTTGGGAAGGACCTTTCGTGGTCAGCAAGAATCTGCACAATGGGTCGTACTATCTGATTGATATTCGAGAGCATAAAGACTCACACACATCAGAGGAGGAGACCAACAGGCCATGGAACATAGCTCATCTTCGGCCTTACTACACTTGAGCCATTGGCTCTATCTATGTACATATTATGACAGTGTATATATTATCATTGATATAATAAAACTGGAGCCTCAGCTAAAGCGGGGTCTCTGTCCTTTCATATCATGCGTGGTTACATGTAGTTGTTCTAAAGCGGCCTCCAGTTTACCCCTTGAAATTTGCTTTTCAAAAAAGCTTTGTGATATCACTTGGGGGCTTGGTCGTGTTCGAACCAATGCAACACCTCTTGATAGGCGAAAGCCACCAGATCACTTGGGGATATGGTCAAGTCTGAACCAGTCATGCCTCTTGATCGGCCTAAGGCCGCAGAATCACTTGGGGGCTTGGTCGAACCCGAACCATTGCCATGCCTTTTGATCGGCATAAATGCCACGGTTTCATTTGGGGACCTGGCTGACTTGAACCATCGCCACACCTATTGGGGGTTTGGTCCTGTCCGACCATGGTAACACCATCTGATCAGCTCAGTAAAGCATGTTTTTGGCAAACGGTTTTATCATTGCCTTTGCTTCCATATTTCTTTTATGACTATTCTACGATTTTTGTTGTGTTTTCTTTAAACCGACATCACTTTTTAACCGGTTCAGCTGACGGAATCTGGTTCATTTTTAATCCGGAGAAATATGCCCAGTTTAACTTTCCTATTAACATCATGGAGTAGCAGGGGGGCTTACAATGACCCAGCACGGTTTACATGGTAAGCCATTATTTTAACACATGGGAGTTGTTTTTTCCCCTTTGACGGTAATGGTTATAAAACCTCCGTTTCAAGCCTGGCTAAGCCAAACTTCATGCCCAGCGATGGCAGGTATTTTGTATCGCCTATTTAATTATATGTATTACATACATTGACGATATATATATATAAAGTTCATAAACCGGTTGGCGGTATAACCACCATCGCAGTTCAAAGATTTTATGATTGCAGGAAATATGAATTGAGGATTTCAAGCAAAAGCATCAGTACTTATGCACGAAGGCATATTTAAAGCAAAAGTATTGGATATTCTATTACAAGGTAACGCGGTGCCCAAATAAGATCATTGTTCTTCTGGCGAATCATAATAAAGCAGCTGCTTAAACCGGCTTCCGGTTCATGCCTGCTCATCTCCCCGGTCTGATGGTTGTGGGTCGTCCCGCGCCGCTTCAGTTTCCTCATCTCTATCCATTGGCTGGAAATCAACAGTGGTCCAGTCGATTCCCGTTAAAGCTTGAAAGACAGCTTTGAGGGAGTCCTGGACTAGGGGGTGTCCGGACAGCCGGACTATCAATATCCGCCGGACTCCAAGACTACGAAGATACAAGATTGAGGACTCCGGCTCGTGTCCGGATGGTACTTTCCTTGGCGTGGAAGGCAAGCTTGGCAGTACGGATATGTAGATCTCCTACCATTGTAACCGACTCTGTGTAACTCTAGCCCTCTCCGGTGTCTATATAAACCGGAGGGCTTTAGTCCGTAGGACAACATACATCTCAACAATCATACCATAGGCTAGCTTCTAGGATTTAGCCTCCTTGATCTCATGGTAGATCTACTCTTGTACTACCCACATCATTAATATTAATCAAGCAGGACGTAGGGTTTTACCTCCATCGAGAGGGCCCGAACCTAGGTCAAACATTGTGTCCCTTGTCTCCTGTTACCATCCGCCTAGACGCACAGTTCGGGACCCCCTACCCGAGATCCGCTGGTTTTGACACCGACATTGGTGCTTTCATTGAGAGTTCCTCTGTGTCGTCACCGATAGGCTCGATGGCATCTTCAACCAGCAACGCTGTCCGTGGTGAGACTTTTCTCCCGGACAGATCTTCGATTCGGCGGCTTCGCTGCGGGCCAATTCGCTTGGCCATCCGGAGCAGATCGAAGCTACGCCCGCCGTCAGTCGATTTGAAGCTTAGACTTCACGGCCGATGTCCGCGGAGACTTGATCTTCGACGGACTCGAGCCACACCGAAAAGCGCCAGACTTGTGGACGACGGGCATGATCTAGCTCGCTGCGAACAAAGGCCTTTGGTGGCCGTGCACGGATCTGCTTCGGCCATTAGCCCGGAGCCGATCGCCCAGATCGAGGGCCGGTGGATAGACGCCGCCCTGGGGGCTTCAACATCCACGGCGATAGAGCCGAACACCAATCTTGTCCCCCGCGAAACTCGTGATTCCGAGGCGCCGGACTCCTTGCCGGACTTCGAACCTCCCGCGCCCCTACCAATCAATCCGGATTGGGCGCCGGTTATGGAATTCGCCGCCGCGGACATCTTCCAATGCTCGCCTTTCGGCGATATCTTGAATTCACTAAAGCATCTCTCGTTATTAGGAGAGTCCTGGCCGGATTATGGCCAGGATGGTTGGGATACGAACGGCGAAGAAATTCAGAGCCCACCCACCACCCACTTTGTAGCCACTGTCGACGATCTAACCGACATGCTAGACTACGACTCCGAAGACATCAACGTTATGGACGACGATGCCGGAGGCGAGCAGAACCAGCGCCACAGGCATCGGAAGACCACCTCGCCATACAACATATACATGGTGGACACCCCAAAAGACGGGATGGCGAAGAAACAGCGGAGGCGACTCCTTAAAGAAACAGCCCAAGCGCCAAGCGTCGGCGGTGCCGCCTAAATCCCGCCACAAAGAAGAATAGAGATTCCGCACAGGAGATAACAATACCCAGAGAGTGCCGAAGACAATCCCTCCAAAGAAGACTCAGCGCAGAGGATGTGTAGCAAGCCCTCACGAGAGGGCGGCATTTAAGAGGTTGAGGATCATAACTATATACCTCCCTCCAAGACGAAGCAATCCTCAATGACGACGAACTCGCGTGCCCGAGGGCCCCGCCGAACAAGAGCTTTTTAAGCGCAGGCTCATCGCCCAAAGAAGAAGCTCAAGAAGGAAAAGCGGAAGCTCAAAACAGCGGAAGACACGCTGTAATGAGATGGAGCAAAGTGCTCAAAACCGCAGATAAATACGACAATGGCCACCAATCGAAGAGCTACCCAAGCGTAAGTTGCTACTGAATCGACGAGGAGGCCATAGAGCCTCCACCGTCAAATGGCCCAGCCAGGTCCATCTACGGACCCAAAAAGAAGGCCCCAGGAAGCAAAGTAACACGTCAAGTGTCCGATGATAGTGGCACATACAAGTACAGGGGCGCCGCACACCCACTATGTTCCACCGATGAGCTGCTGGACCATGAATTCCCAGCAGGGTTTAAACCCATAAACATTGAGGCCTACGATGGAACAACAGACCCTGGAGTCTGGATAGAAGATTATATACTGCATATACACATGGCCAGAGGAGACGATCTCCACGCCATAAAATATCTACCCCTCAAGCTCAAAGGGCCAGCCCGTCATTGGCTCAAAAGCCTCCCAGAAAACACTGTTGGATGTTGGGAAGAGCTCGAGGACGCGTTTAGAGCGAATTTTCAAGGGACTTATGTCCGTCCTCCGGATGCAGATGATTTAAGTCATATAACTCAACAGCCCGGAGAGTCAGCGCGGAAATTCTGGAACAGGTTTCTTACCAAAAAGAACCAAATAGTCGACTGTCCGGACGCCGAAGCCTTAGCAGCTTTCAAGCACAATGTCCGAGACGAATGGCTCGCCAGGCACCTCGGTCAAGAGAAACCAAGGACAATGTCTGCACTAACAAGCCTCATGACCTGCTTCTGTGCGGGAGAGGATAGCTAGCTAGCAAGAAGCAGCACCAGCGACCCAAGTACATCCGAGATAAGAGATGGAAACGGAAAATCACGGCGCAGAAAAGAGCACCGCCGGAATAAAGAGAAAAGCCCAAAGAGCACGGCAGTCAACGCCGGATTCAAAAGCTCATGCCCAATAACAAAACACAGCCTCTCAAGGATAAAGGATTAATCGTCCAACTTAAACAAAATTTTGGGTCGGATATGTCAAATCCACAAGACCCTAAGGCTCGCAAATCACACCCACAGGATTGTTGGGTTTTAAACAGTCCGGCCGACTAAATGTCGAACACAAGGGGCTCGACGATCAAGCTTAAGAAGATAAACCCCACCAACAGGCACCGAAAACAAAAGACTTTCCCACAAGGGGTCAAAGCGATAAACTCACTTCATGTGATAACACGGAAAAATAGTGTGGCACTTTCTAAAAGAGCTTCGCACGGTCCAACCCAGCAGATCGTAGAGATTGGATATCAAAACCAATCACTTTCACCACCGAATATTCCGTAAGCGTCAAATGCGGACGGACTTCGATATTGAATCCCATAATAGATGGATTACAATTTACTAACGTCTTAATGGACGGAGGCAGTGACTTAAACCTGCTATATTCAAACACAATCCGTAGGATGGGGATAGACCCAACCAGAATCCAACACAGCCGCACTTCCTTCAAAGGAGTGACGCCAGCCCTTACGCCAAGTGCATGTGCTCTATATTACTAGAAGTCGTGTTCGGATCGCCGAACAATTTTCGACGAAAAATTAATTTTTCATATCGTCCCATTTGAAAGTGAATATCAAGCACTCTTGGGACGAAAGGCTTTTGTCCGCTTCAACGCCATACCGCATTACGCGTCTCTTACACTCAAGATGCCCGGTCCATGGCGCCATTTCAGTGCGAGGGTCACTTTAAAGACCCCGGACTCGGATAGACGAATCCGGCTTCAGCAGGCTAGGGGCTCCCTAGCCGCATACCCCTTCACAGGGGCTGCTCAAGATAAACAATCGCGGGTTCATACAAACCCCGCCTAATTATTTATATTTTTATTTTACACATATTTTTGCACGATTTATTTTCAAACTAAACGTTCCTCTCTTTTTATAGATGAACAACGTGCATACCCGCCCAGATAACGACGAACGGAGACACAGTGCAGACGCGCAGAGGGACCCGTTAGAGGATTCTTTTCAGATTAAGACCCGCGTAAACCTTTTTACCGTCTCTTGTTGTTATACTCCCTTGGTTTCTTCCTATAGCCAAAGTGGAGCCTGACGTTTT
Organism: Aegilops speltoides; assembly: GCA_021437245.1. Classification (NCBI taxonomy): domain Eukaryota; kingdom Viridiplantae; phylum Streptophyta; class Magnoliopsida; order Poales; family Poaceae; genus Aegilops; species Aegilops speltoides. The sequence goes on along the minus strand of CM038143.1, from coordinate 469,968,492 downwards.
GGCATCGGCCGCGTCAGAAGACCATGCCCGTACCTGGACACCAGGTGCTTAGGGCATCTCTGCCCATTATTATAAAGACCAACACCTTAGGGAGTGTTCGGCGCCTCGAAGTTAGGCATTATATGCATCAGCTCCGAATCATGTCTTTGGTCAAATGTTGGGTTTGCCCGGCTCGTGTTTTGCTGCCTTACGCTCAGATCATCGGCTAACGCTGCACTGTGGAGAACTATCTGCGATTGTGCCCCAGCCGGGCCGGGCGAGCACCTCAAGAGAGAAAGCGTAAAACCGATCGTCATGATACAGCGAGAGTCTGGTCAACCACTCGATCGACTATCGGAATGTTTAGAATTCCCCGCTTTGACGAAGGGCCATTTCCCGGTCAGGCACACGCGCTCGACTTCGGAGAAGGGCGATGCCACCAGGGGCTATATCGTAGCCCCACCCTCGAGCTCCACTGGCTAAGTGAAAGTGATAAAGCATTATAGTCCGGATTGCCTCATTCTCTACGCTACCACCTCCTTATAACAGGACCGAGACGTCGGATTAAGTGTGAAAACGCGCTATTTTTGCGAACACCCCAGCACCTTGTGCGTGGGGGCTGAAGCCGAAGACTGCCATCTTTCAAGTTATACACAAGTATACGTAAACGGCCGCACAGGAGAAGTTTTACTACTTGGACGCACAATATAAAAAGCAGTTATAACATAATCATCGATTTACAAGCTAATACGTTCATTGAACGTTACATTCTTCGAGCACTGCGACTCTATTACACGAGCGCCACGCATAACTTCCCCGAAATAGTGCTTGGCAGGGAGCCGGTCTTCGTCCAACCTCGGGCAGCAACAGCGTGGCGCCCATCTCCGGACAACGCGCCTTCACACGGCAAGAGCCATCCGCGCCTCTATGCAGGCCGACCGCTTCATCTTCTTTATATGCGGCATCGCTCCAAGGAATTGCTGCAGATAAGCCAAAGTAGCTCGTCGCTTTGACCTCTCGCCGCACATGGGCCACGGCGTCACCATGGCAAGTCCGGACAATCTATTTAGCTCGCCCATTCGCCAACCGTCCGCCAACGGAAGTGAGCGATTCGGACTGTGGAATTGAGACCAATATAGCTCTTCCGCCTCGTGATCCTCCCGGCTCCGGAAGTGCTTAATGGCATCGGCCGACCGCAGCCAAGTCCATATACGGATCCTCCGGACTCCACAACCGCCAAATTGAGCATACCTTGCATCCATAAACCGCGACGAAGAGAAAAGGCTTGCCACCCGATCTCCCGGCCCGGCGCAGCTTCCTCCTTCATAGCCCGCATTGCAGAGCGGGCATCCTTGGCTTCGGCGGTGGCCTTCTTCAGTCTTCCCGCCCGATAAGCGCCTTTTCAAGAGCCTCATAGCGGTCGGCAGCATCCTTACCTTCGTGGCCAATTGCCACCTCCGCCTGCTTAGGCAAGGCGCAGCCATTTCGCTTTCAACTCCTCGCGCCCTCGAGGCAGCCGCTTCACTCCTTCGGGCTTGCTCCTTAGCTCGAGCAAGTTCAGCCCGAAGGCCCTCCACAGCAGCAGCACCGTCTGTACAAACCGCATATAATTTATCAGAGGAGGGCTTCGACCCCCTTAATAAAGCGACTGCGGAGAACTCTTTTACCTTGCGACTCGTCAAGTCGCCTGTTGACAAGTGTGATGTCCGTGATTCGCCATGTCAAGTTACCGATTTAACTCGGCAAACTCACTAGTCCGCTAGCCCCGGACTATCCGCCACCGCATAGGAACGACGTAAATTCATTCCTTTAGATTTCGATCCTCAGACGCTGTCGCTTCGACAACCCATCGAGTCTCGTGGGCTACTATCTATACAGGCGATTTTATGTGCAAAACTGTTAAAAGACAAAAGGATGCGTTATTTTGGCATACCTCAAATCCCGCCAAAGAAACTCATGGCGGCATTACATAATCCGCCTCGGCGGATGAAATCCTTCCAATCACCATACGCATTAACGCACGGTGATCTTTTGAAATGGGCGCTCTCAAGCAGATTCTTGATTCTCCCGCCGACACTAGTAGGTGCCGAACTCTCTGGCCCCTTCGGACTCGGGGATACCCTCCGTGATGACACTTTGGGTTCGCCTGCCTCATCTAGCGGCGCTGCGGATGGAGGCGTATCGCTCTCATCTGAGAAGGCTGCAGATCCGAACTGCAATATAAATATTTTGGTTACCTACAGAAGCACAAATGATGGTATTTCTCTAATTAACTCCCTCTTTCATACTCACGGCTCGCTGGAGGGCCGATCCTTTGGTGATGATTGTGCGTCCGGATTCTTTCCGGGCGCCGGACCCCCCCGGGGAAGATCTCTTCCCACGCTTAGGGGCTTTGGCCTCAGATATTCGGAGGCGGTCCTCTTCTCCCCCTGAAGGGAGGGGCTCTTGGTTCCCCCCTCTTCAGTCGCCCCTTTGGGCGAAATATTAGCTCCTCTATTTTCCCCATCGCCCACTTCTGTGGGCGCAACCTCCAACATTCTGACCAGCACGGGCTCCAGTCAGCGGTCTCGGGGGGGGCCGACACCTTATCAGCCTTGATCGCACCACCCATTCCCGCAAAGAACAAAGGGTCGAGGCTAACTCTAGAAAGGCACATGAACAGTAATGTCCGGACTCTAAGCTACTTACCCGAGTATCCGGCGATCGCGCTTAGGCCTGCATCTCGGCTAAACCGACACGCCACCCGGGTCCGAAGAACAACTTGTACATCTCCACGGGTGTCGCACTCCATGAAGTGTTGGAGAATCCGAGGTCCCTCCGAGTTGAACTCCCATAGACGGAGAGGACGGCGTTTGCAGGCGGAGATGCCCGATTAGCATAACTCGCATCACCTTGATCAGGTCGATCTCCCTTGCTTGGAGATCTTGAACCGCCCCGCAGTGAGGGCACGCCTTCGGATGGCCCCCGCTGAGCCCTTGGTTGACCCACGACATCGGTTGGCATGGAAGGTCCCGGCGGAATGAGGGCGGCGGCTTTTGCCGCTGCCCCTTGAGCGGTGATATAGAACCACTCCCGCCACAGCCCAAGTTCCTCTTGAAGGAACCTCGTGCCACGGGCATCGACCTTCTTACTTATGGTCGCCTCGCCAAGACTCCGCTGACGCCCCGATCATCTTCGCCCACCTTGAAGGTCCTCACCATAGGCCAAGTGGGGATGACGCGGAGGAAGGCTTCACAGACGATAATGAATGCAGAGATATGGAGGATAGACTCCAGAGCCAAGTCGTGAAAGTCCAGCCCGTAGTAGAACAGGAGCCCCCTCACAAAGGGATCCCTCGGGAAGCCTAAACCCCGACGGAGGTGGGATACGAAAATGACGTATTCACCGGGCTCGGGGGCTGGCACAGCCTGCCCTTGGGCAGGCAACCTGTGCGAAACCTCGTAGGCCAGGTACTTGGCCTCATGCAACTTCAATATGTCCTCCTCCGTGACGGAGGAGGGCATCCACCGGCCCTGGAGGTCGGAGCCAGACATGGTTGAGGATCCGAAGCGCTCGAATCTGAGGCTCTAGGTGTTGGAACTGGGAGCAGGGAAAAGATTCGATGCGAGATTGAAGAACAAGGGCGATCCTTGGTCCTCTTATAAAGGGGAAGAAATACCAAGGGCCGTCTCCGTGACCGTTTGGGATTCCCCTTCGATAGAGGAGGCGTGGAGACGGGAACGGTTGGGTTACCCACGCACGTATTGATGAGGATCCCGAATAAGGGGAACACGATCTCGCTTCGACAAGACGTGTTAAGGAAACCGCCGCTAAATGTGCTGAGGTGGTATAGTAAAAAACGATTCAAACAAAGGCTTGGTAGCGGTGTGATGTCACGTCGCGTAATATGTCAGCAGATTGAACTAAGTGTACATTTTATTCTCTCTACGGTGGAATGTGGAAATTATTTTTGCAGAGCCGGACACTATCCTAGTGTTCATGATCTTCTCTGGATTATTCAAGGGAGGAACCCGCCTTGCAATGCCGAACATTATGCGCGCCGGACTTATCGTCATTGAATACTGGTTCAGGGGCTACTGAGGGAGTCCTGGACTAGGGGGTGTCCGGACAGCCGGACTATCAATATCCGCCGGACTCCAAGACTACGAAGATACAAGATTGAAGACTCTGGCTCGTGTCCGGATGGTACTTTCCTTGGCGTGGAAGGCAAGCTTGGCAGTAAGGATATGTAGATCTCCTACCATTGTAACCGACTCTGTGTAACCCTAGCACTCTCCGGTATCTATATAAACCGGAGGGCTTTAGTCCGTAGGACAACATACATCTCAACAATCATACCATAGGCTAGCTTCTAGGGTTTAGCCTCCTTGATCTCGTGGTAGATCTACTCTTGTACTACCCATATCATCAATATTAATCAAGCAGGACGTAGGGTTTTACCTCCATCGAGAGGGCCCGAACCTGGGTAAAACATTCTGTCCCTTGTCTCCTGTTACCATCCGACTAGACGCACAGTTCGGGACCCCCTACCCGAGATCCGCCGGTTTTGACACCGACAAGCTTCTTCATGGATCAGAGAAGACGGTTCAATATCAGGAGCATAAGTATGCTTATGGATTGGAGGAATCAAATTCTGCGCTTTAGGAATTGGTGCCTCCACTCGCTTGTTCTGATCATTGTACTGAGCCTGGTAATGCGACAAGTCTGGTTCTTCAGCCAATTGACAAGCCAGAGGGCACACTATACGGTTTATCGCCCTCAGATCATCTTCATTGAACTCTGAGCCATCTTCCTTCAAACTGGGATAGCCTTGAGCTGCCTTAACAGGATCGAAATCCGGCACCCATGCTTTTGCCTGGATCAAGGCATTAATGGCTCCGGTTCGAGCAGCATATTTTTTCAGCTCTTCAATCCAAGCAGGAAGCATTGACAACCTCTTCAAAGTATCCTGAATTAAAGTAGGAGCCGGATTGTTATGAGATGCACCGGTGATGATCTGCTGTGCTCCGGTATACAGCTGTTCAATTAAGGTGTACGCGGCCTTCAACTTCTTCCGAACATCTGACCCTAAGTGACCAATGCGTGTCCCTGCAACATTACTGGAGAGATCACAAACCGGATCTATTATAAGAAGGCCAAAGTTATCAAAGAACCCAAAAGGAACTTACCAAAGATAGCAGCAGTCATGGCATGCACTTGCCGCTTTACGGCGGTCAGCTCATCTACCACCAGTTTAAGGGCAGCTTTAGCATTTTCAGCTCTTTTTATTAAAGCGGCCTTCTCAGTGGCCCAATCAGCCCGCTCTTTCTTGAAGCCCTCTTTTAGCTGTTCCATGATGCTCAAAGCACTGGTCAATTCTTCCTTTGCTTTGTCGGTTTCGGCTTGTTGGGTTTTCAAGCTTTCTTGCAGATCAGTAATCCGGTCCTCTTTGATCCTCACTTCAGCCTGAATAAAGACAGTGCTTTGCTTTAAACAAACGGTACAAGAATTTGAAGTACCAACCACACAACAAGTTATGCGCTTGATACTTGGGGGCTAATGCATGTTTAATCTTCATCTGTTATTACAATCGCAAAGTCCCAAGCTCAATACAGGTATTCAACTTGGCACTTGGGGGCTAATGGCTATTTGCTCAATTATGTTCTGATATTACAATCTCTATTGGAGTCCCGGTTTAATTATACTAAGTTGAACCGGCCCTTGAGGGCTACATGGATGGGTTTCAAAGTATGGAGGATTATTTTAAAGTCCCGGCTTGAAGAAGATTACAAACTGGCCCTTGGGGGCTAGGAGAATTAATAGAGTGGCAGTAATTCATGAAAGAAGAAACACAAGGAGGTTACCTCAAAAATTTCCCTCATCAGCTTTACTAGACCAGCTTCATAATCACGACTAGTATATAGCCGGTTCAAGTAACCAGAATGAAGGTCTTGGGCATTCAGAGCGGCATACGTCGTCAGATCAACATCCCATTTGCCTTTGTTCATGGCAGAAAAATCTTCTTTGACAGTATGCTTAGCTAAAGTGACAGGATTCCCTGGGTCAAAGCGACCTACACCGGTAATTACAACGTCATCATCCTTGGACTCGCCGGTTTGCATTGGTGTTATTGGTTTGTCGGCAGGTTTGGAAGGACTGCGGGATCTTTCAATCCAGATGGAGCTGGCAGGCTGATCAACAGGGACTGAAGTATTAATAGGCCTCTTCTCAGTGACAGCATCATCTTGCAAGGGCAGGTCATTGGGAACATCTTCATGAACGAACGCTTCAAGATCTGGCGCTTTATCCTGTTCAGGGGCAGCATCTTCCTCGGCCGCTTTATCCAGGCGGGCTTTCTTGCTTGGTTTAGGTTTAGCCCTGAAAAAGAAACAAAGAGTCAAGGAACAGCATAAGTTATAACGCAGTATATCAGAGGCATGTGTTCAGCCTAGCTTACCCAAGAACCGTTTTCAGTGGTGGCAGCTGAGTGGCTGATGATTCACCAGAGGATGAATGAGAAGTAACCTGATAATCAGAGTCGGACGGATTAAGAGGTTGACGGATGAAACCCGCTTTAGGATAGAAATTAATAAGAAGGTTGGAGACCTCTGAGCGGGCGTTTCGAACCGGACTGTTCGGTAAACCGGCGGAGGTAACTACCTGGCCGCTGTGCCGGGTTGTGCGGCGAGCTTCATGTTGCTGAGTCTTCATAAGAAATTTGGGATCCAAGTAAGCAAGAGGATGAGAAAATTTAACTTTCCGGTTTGCCTGGCGAAGTTTTGGCAAAGGCAAAGGATCTGAATCGGAAGAGAGAATAGTTACCTCAGCGACATCAGCATTACTGGCTTCAGCGTCGTCCTGACAAGTATCATCATCAATAAGGCGTGTAAAAAGTAAGCCTAGTGAATCGAGTTCTACCTCAAGGTCCGAGTTACCCACATAATCATCAGCAGCCGGATCAGATGAAGCGGTGGTTTTCCTCTTTTGAGCAGGCCTCTTGACAACCTTAGTCTTTGGCCGGGTTGATCTCTCCGTTTTCTCTGGTTTTTCTTGTGGAAGCTTCTTGCTCCAAAACGAATTATCACCCTGATTAAGCAGCAGTTGATGTTAGACAGAAATAGCAATAACAGGTTCAGTAAAAAATGTAATCAAAATCTTACAGCTGGCGGTTTGTTGGTAGCATAGAAAGGGAGCAGGCCGGTTTGAGCGCAGAGGTGTTCCGGTTCGTTCAACATTTTCTTCATAGCCTCTGTGACTTCATCATCTGAGAGCTGGATGTTGGTGTGTCGGAGTGGGTCATCGACGCTACCAGTATACTTGCACATTAAACCGGAGCGCCGGCTGAGAGGCAGTATGCTCCATGATATCCAACAGCGTGCGAGGTCTATTCCTGTTAAACCATTGGCCATGAAGGCCCGGAGCTTGGATAGTTGCGGAGCGTATTTACTTCTCTCCTTGGCACTTAACCTTTGTGGGAAGGGGTGTGTATTGCTGAGCCGCTCCGGACGAAAGCCAGGCAAATGATTTTCATCATCGGGGGAGGTATCTTTGCAGTAGAACCATGTTGCATTCCACTCCTTGGGGTGACTGTGCAGTCTGGCATGGGGATAAGTGACCTCTTTCCTTTTTTGAATTGCCATACCGCCCAATTCGGTATTGGGACCACCAGTGAATTCTGTGCGACAGTTTAAGTGGAAACAGTCTCTAAACAATTCAACTGTGGGTTCCTCTTGAAGGTATACCTCACACAACACTTGGAAGTGACATAAGTTGGTAACAGAGTTGGGGCCAGTGTCTTGCGGGCGGAGCTGAAAATTGGCTAACACATCCCGGTAAAATTTAGAACCGGGTGGCTTGAAGCCCCGGGCTAAATGGTCTGCAAAGATCACAACCTCTCCCTCTTGAGGTGTGGGAGGACATTCATCACCAGGGACCCTCCAGTTGATAGTATCTTTGCTGTCTAAAGCACCGATCAAGACTAAATTATCCAACTGAGTTTCTGTAACGCGAGAAGGAACCCAGTTACACTCATATACTTGTTTGGCCATGGTGAGATCTACAAGAAATAGGTGATTCCAGTTCAAGAATGTGTTGGATAAAAAAAGGCGCTGGTATGAACAATGTTAAACCGGAGGCAGTACAATTAAACCAGATTTCTATGAGGAGGCATAATATGGCTAAAGAATTCTGGCGGTTCAACAAGGGTACTAATGGTATATACCGGTTTACTAACTTTTTCTATATTAAGTTAAACCGCCTGATCTAAACATTGAAGGCAATTGAGGTTGTGTAAGTGCACAAAAACAGGTTTCGCATAATCCCTCTGTAAAAATGGATCTACAGCCAGTTTAGAAAAAGAAGGAAAAAATGTTTACAAGCTGGAAGCAGAACAACACGGGTTCAAGAAGCAGGAAGATTGATGAGATCTATGGATTTGAGTATGAATCTATAGACTGATGTTAAAAGGCCGCCGGTAATCACAGTAGGGTTTCAAAAACTTATCCAGAGCCTCGACGTGAGCAGGAACAGTATGCAAGAACAGCGGCAGGAACATGAAACCCTAGAACAGATCTAGATCCATAAAAGCAGAGAACTTACTGGAGCTCAGGGAGATGCGGAAGGGCGCCACGGTTCTATGGTACAGTCAGGGTGATGCAGCGGACCAAGATGGTGCAGAGGTCGATGACGGCGGCGGAGCTTCAAGGTCGGCGACGCAAGGAAGACGAAGAGAAAGAGACGAAGGGGAGAAAAGGAAATGACCCTTCGGTCCTATTTATAAAGCAAAAGACGTGTGTTAGCCGCGCGAATCCAGGAGCCACAAATTTCGGAAGTGGAGCGGTTTGCTTTGGCTATCGCAGATCTATTTATAAAAGAAGGTGTCATAAATGTTAACCTCAGGATGACGTCATGCCGGTTTACAGCAACCAGAGACGATGACGACACAGCGGTTCACCAATTACCAGAAGATGTTGAAGAGAAAGATTTTTGTGAAGGATTGACAAGAACCAGTTCAAATCAATCTGGGGCCTAATGTTGGGGATATTGCTACTAGGCGTGAACCGGCCTACCTGGGCCGTGTTAACTTCATTAGTAGTATAAAGGTGATTAAGCCAAGCTGGCAGATGAAGGCCCAAGGCCTGTAGTCGGTTTAGAACCTGTAGCCGTAAACCGGCTTGATATGTAAACTTGTATTGTAAGTTAGGAATAGAGAGAGACCAACCCGGATACGAGTATGAACCGGTGTTGGGACTCTATGGACCGACGGGCATCACCCGTGTATATAAGGAGATGACCCGGCGGCGGTTCAGGGACAGACAACAACAACTCGAGGCCTAGGCGAAGCTTATTTGCTCCCTAGTCATCAAGACCACATCAATTCCATCACAACTAGACGTAGGCTTTTACCTTCATCGAAGGGGCCGAACTAGTATAAACCCTCATGTCTTTGCGTCCGCTTTAACCCCTTCAAGTTAACCCGTAGCGATGGCTCCACGACTAAGTCCTTTCACAAGGACATCTGCCGTGACAAAACCACGACACAAAGGTAAAGCAAGGATCCAATCATAGAGAGATATACCTTTTGATCCACCGCTTTACCATTGGGATCAATGTCAAGTTGGCACTTGGTGGGCATTGGGGTGGAAGCCGGCTTGACATCACTTAGCTTGAATCTCTTTAGCATGTCTTGAGTGTATTTGGTTTGGTTGATGAAGGTTCCTTCTCTTCTTTGTTTGACTTCGAAACCGGGGAAGAACTTCAACTCTCCCATCGACGACATCTTGAACTTAGAGGTGATGAGCGGCAAATTCCTCATTGAAAGCTTTGTTAGGGGAACCAAATATAATATCATCAACATATAGTTGGCACACAAACAACTCCCCTTTGACCTTCTTAGTAAAAAGAGGGGGATCGATTTGCCCAACTTCAAATCCACGATCTTGCAACAACTCGGTAAGGTGGTCATACCATGCACGTGGGGATTGCTTAAGGCCATAGAGTGCCTTATCGTGTTGATACACATGATCGGGGAAGTAGGGATCCTCGAACCCGGGGGGTTGCTTGACATAAACCAACTCATTAATAGGACCTTTATGAAAAGCACTCTTCACATCCATTTGTTGTAACTTAAAGTTGTGATGGGAAGCATAAGCAATCAACAAATGAATGGATTCAAGGTGAGCAACGGGAGCAAAGGTTCCACCGTAGTCGATACCCTCGACTTGGGAGTAGCCTTGTGCTACCAATCTTGCCTTGTTGCAAATGATGGTCCCATGAGAATCTTGCTTGTTCTTGAATATCCACTTGGTTCCAATGACATTGTGGTTCCCCGTTGGCCTTGGCACCAATCTCCACACCTTGTTGTACTCGAAGTTGTTGAGTTCTTCCTTCATGGCATTGAGCCAATCCAGATCTTCGAGCGCCTCATAGACCTTTTGAGGCACAAGAGACAAACGCATGATGTTCACAATAGTTTGCTAATTGTCTACGAGTGCTTACCCCCTTTCTTAGGCTTCCAACCACATTTTCCATGAGATGATCTTTGGTAGTGAGCTTGGAAGCTATCTTCGCGGCACGACGCTCTAATTCCTCCTCGGATGTGAAAGGAGGAGGGGTAACTTGATCATCTTGAGCGCCGTCTTGAGCTTGTTCTTGATCTTGAGCTTGCTCTTGATCTTGAACTCGCTCAAAGGGGAGAACTTGACCTTGGGCATCATTTTGTGGTTCACCACCATCTTGAGGTTGATCTTGCCCTTGGTCTTGTTTATGAGGTTGAGGTCCTTCACTTTGTTCTTCGGAAGTGTGTGGGTCTTGGGTTGGTGATGGCTCCACTTGAGTGGAGCATTGTCCTTCTCCTTCGGCCACAAGGGGTTCCTCAATGGGTAGGATATGACCCACACCCATTCTTCTTATGGCTTGGGGAGGAATTTCATCACCTACATCACAAATACCACTTTGGTCCACTTGGGAGCCGTTATTTTCGTCAAACTCCATGTCACACGTCTCCTCAATGAGTCCGATGGACTTGTTGAGGACACAGTAAGCATGAGAGTTTGTAGCATAACCAGCAAATATGCCCTCATAAGCTCTAGCCTCAAATTTAGACAAACGAACACCTTTCTTGAGAATGAAACACTTACACCTGAACACCCGGAAGTACTTGAGGTTGGGCTTGTTACCGGTAAGTATTTCATAAGGAGTCTTGTTCAAGCCTTTGCGGAGATAGAGCCGATTGGATGCATGACATGTTGTGTTGATGGCTGAGGGAGTCCTGAATTAGGGGGTATCCGGACAACCGGACTATATACTTTGGCTGGTATTTGGACCGTGAATATACAAGACTCGAGACTTCATCCCGTGTCCGGACGGGACTCTCCTGTCACGCCCAATATGCGACCCTATCCAAGAGGAACTCGAAGGTCCCACCAAGGATAGACCCGCATATTGAAACGCTTTTGCAAGGTGGATATCATTACATCAACATTACATAAATAGATGGCGTTACATACAAAAGGCATACAATACCACACGAATACAACATCATCTTACAGAAGATCAACATCCGACTACGGATGAAGCACAAACAGAAACTCAAACGACATCCATCCTGCTAGCCCAGGCTGCCGACCTGGAACCTATCTCCTGATCGAAGAAGAAGCAGAAGAAGAACTCCAAACAAGCAAACATCGCTCTCGTGTCATGATCATCGCATAACCTGTACCTGCAACTGTTGTTGTAGTAATCTGTGAGCCACGAGGACTCAGCAATCCCATTACCATGGGTATCAAGACTAGCAAAGCTTAATGGGAAAGGAAGGGGTAAAGTGGTGAGGTTGCAGCAGCGGCTAAGCAAGTATGGTGGCTAACATACGCAAATAAGAGCGAGAAGAGAGCAAGCGGAACGGTCGTGAAGCTAGCAATGATCAAGAGGTGATCCTGAACTCCTACTTACGTCAAACATAACCCAGAAACCGTGTTCACTTCCTGGACTCCGCCGAGAAGAGACCATCACGGCTACACACGCGGTTGATGCGTTTTAATTCGGATCTGGTGTCAAGTTATCTACAACCGGACATTAACAAATTCCCATCTGCCACATAACCGCGGGCACGGCTCTCGAAAGTTTATACCCTGCAGGGGTGTCCCAACTTAGCCCATGATAAGCTCTTGCAATCAACAAAGGATATACCTTCTCCCAGGAAGACCCGATCAGTCCCGGAATCCCGGTTTACAAGACATTTCGACAATGGTAAAACAAGACCAGCAAGACCGCCCGATGCAACGACAATCCCTATAGGAGCTGCACATATCTCGTTCTCAGGGCAACACCGGATGAACACTACGTACAACTAAAACCAGACCTCGAGTTTCCCCGAGGTGGCGCTGCAAGTGGCTCTGGTTCGGACCAACACTTAGACAAGCATTGGCCCGGGGGGGGCTATAATAAAGATGACCCTTGGGTTAATTACTCCCAAGGGAAAAGTAGGTGGTGGTGAGGCAAATGGTAAAACCAAGGTTGGGCCTTGCTGGAGGAGTTTTATTCAAAGCGAACTGTCGAGGGGGTCCCATAAATCACCCGACCGCGTAAGGAACGCAAAATCCGGGAACATAATACCGGTATGAAGGAAACTAGGGCAGCAAGAGTGGAACAAAACACCAGGCATAAGGCCGAGCCTTCCACCCTTTACCAAATATATAGATGCATTAATAATATAAGAGATATTGTGATATCCCAACATAATCCTGTCCACCATGGAGCAATCTTCAACTTCACCTGCAACTAGCAATGCTATCAGAGGGGCTGAGCAAAGCAGTAACATAGCCAAACAACGGTTTGCTAGGAAGGGTGTCAAAAGTTAGAGGTTCATGGCAATTGGGAGGCTTGAAGAGCAAATGATAGGTAGTGCAGCAAAGCGATAGAACGAAGCAACTAGCATAGCAATGATAGTAGTGAGATCCAGGGTAGCGGTCATCTTGCCTGAAATCCCGCAAGGAAGAAGAACGAGTCCATGAAGAAGATGAAGCCACGAAGACAAACCAAGCGTAGACGAACGCATCCTCACGATCGAAACGAAATGGGAACTGTCGGTGTCAAAATCGGCGGATCTCGGGTAGGGGGTCCCGAACTGTGCGTCTAGGTGGATGGTAACAGGAGACAAGGGACACGATGTTTTACCCAGGTTCGGGCCCTCTTGATGGAGGTAAAACCCTACGTCCTGCTTGATTAATATTGATGATATGGGTAGTACAAGAGTGGATCTACCACGAGATCAAGGAGGCTAAACCCTAGAAGCTAGCCTATGGTATGATTGTTGTAATGGATGTTATGTCCTACGGACTAAAGCCCTCCGGTTTATATAGATACCGAAGAGGTCTAGGGTTACATAGAGTCGGTTACAATGGTAGGAGATCTACATATCCGTATTGCCAAGCTTGCCTTCCACGCCAAGGAAAGTCCCATCCGGACACGGGACGGAGTCTTCAATCTTGTATCTTCATAGTCTTCGAGTCCGCGGACGACGATAGTCCGCTGTCCGGACACCCCTAGTCCAGACTCCATCAAGAGTCCCTGAACTGGCTTCAATGACGATGAGTCCGGCGCGCATAATGTTCGGCATTGCAAGGCGGGTTCCTCCTCCAAATAATCCATAGAAGATTGTGAACACCAGGATAGTGTCCGGCTCTGCAAAATAATTTCCACATTCCACCGTAGAGAGAAGAAAATGTACACAAGTTCAATCTGCTGACGTATTTTGCAATATGACGTCACACCGCTACCAAGCCTTTACGTTTTTTATTATACCACCTCAGCGCGTTTAGCGAAGCGGTTTCCTTGGCACGTCTTGTCGAAGCAGAGATCGTGTTCCCCTTATTCCAGGATTCTCATTAATATGGACGTGGGTAACCCAACCGCGCCATTGATGGTGGCGCTTGGGAGATAAGCGAGTTTTACTAGGCCAGTGGGGACGCATAGTCTTCGTCCGCCTATATATAAGGGATACGGATTCACCTTTTCACCTACGCCTTCTTCCTCCTTTGCTTATCCATATCCGCGCACTCGAGCTCCAGCGCCCAAGTTCGCGCATCTCGTCTCAACCTTCTCCGACCATGTCCGGAGCGGGAGGCAAGTGGTTGGCCTCCACCATCAAGGAGGAGCACATCACAAAGCTGCGCAGCGCCAGATACCTTTTTGGCGACATCGCGCATCGGCTGGCCGACGAGGGGCAGCTCATCCCCACCCCCAGGCCCCATGAGAGGGTCGTTTTCCTTCCCCACTTCCTCCGCGGACTGGGCTTTCCACTTCACCCCTTTGTCCGGGGGCTCATGTTCTACTACGGCCTGGATTTCCATGATCTGGCGCCGAACTTCATCCTCAACATCTCGGTGTTTATCATCGTGTGCGAGGCCTTCCTCTGCATCCAGCCCCACTTCGGCTTGTGGCTCAAGACCTTCAATGTCAAGCCGAAGGTAGTGAAGGGCACTCAAGCGAAGTGCGGAGGCGCCATGTAGGGCAAGATGCCCAACGTCCTTTGGTTCGAAGGGGCCTTCATGGAATCCGTCAAGGGGTGGCAGTCGGGGTGGTTCTATATCACCGAGCCGCGCGACCTTACGTGGGCGGCGGCCCCCGAGTTCAGATCTGGTATCCCTACGCAGCTCACCACCTGGAAAGAGAAGGGCTTGCTATGGGGTAATTCGAAGGAGCTGACGGGACTCCAAGCCTGTATCCAGAAGCTGGTGAACAAGAAGCTCAGGCTTGTTAACGTGGTCCAAGTCATGCTCGTTCGCCGGATTCTCCCATGCCAAGAACAGGCATTCAATATGTGGGAGTTCGATCCGGAACAGCACCAGGCGTTGAGCGGGCTCTTCGACACGACGTACGAAGGCGCCTGGAGGGTGTTGTTTAAGAGCGCCAAAGCCCCCGCATCCGCGACGGAAGATCGCGGATTTCACTCGCAGCGTCCAGCTGACGAGGTAAGTGATTCTACCCCTTTACGGGACACATGTTGTTAATAGTTTGATTCTAAGAGGGTTTCAATCTCCCCTTCCCTTTGACAGGACTGGATGAAGAAGGTGGAGCAGCTCATCTGCCCGGCTCCCATGCCAGAAAACCCAGTAGACGCCCGTCTAGCGGGGCTGCTGGTTCCAGCACCGCATGTGGTGCCGGAGAAGAAGGCCAAGAAAGTGGCCACGGGTACTCGAAAGAGTTCCCATTTTCAGGTCTCCGACGACTCCGAGGCGGACTCCTCCCCCGAAGATGAGGAGGAGGAAGAAGACTCTCTCCCAGAGGAGGGAGAGAGGAAGAGGAAGGCTTCCCCAACAGGGGAGGCCGAAGGGTCCAAGAGGGGAAGAACTATTCCCCCGGACAGCTCCGCCAACACCAACGTTGGCGGCGAAGAGTGGCCTTCAAGGGCCAGGCCTCCGGCAAGATCATAAGTATCCAGATTCCTGAATGATTTATAATTTCTCTTTTGCGTCACATAGTGTCCTTCTAATGCCGCATACTGCCTGCAGTCCGGCCGATGATGATCTCCCCGCTTCATCGAGCGGGTCGTTGGCTGCGTCGGATGTGGATTCCATCCTGACTGCCTCCACCCCTCGCGCCGCTGAGGACGCCGAGGTGGGATCCCAGGAAGGGACCCATCAGGAGGAGGCTCGGGGCGCCGCAAGGCAGCCTCCGGACTTTTGCGATACTCCACACCGAACCCGCAGTGGTTCCGGAGTCCGCAAGCGCCCTTCGCAAGAAGGGCAAGACCGTGACGCCGGCGGCCTCCGTCCAACCGGAGGCGCCGGACAACTTGCTGGAGGCGCTCCGAGGCGCTTCCATTGAGGAAGAACACCGCACTGTTATGAGTGCGGTGATTCAGAAGGTTCAGCTCGCCAAGGGCGGGCTGACCGAAGCTTGCAGTAGCCTTCTAACAGGCTTTGAGGTAAGAAGTTAAAATTATGTAATGTAATACCGCATAGACAGTAGCCCTTGATGCTCGGTTCAGTGTTCGGAAAGAAAAGCCGGACTGAGGATCTAAAAAGATATATGCAAGGTTGCTAAAAAAATATGTCAATATGGGTTTGCAGGCTGCGCTGCTGACCTCTGCCGACCGATCTGGAGGTCGGTGCATTGAAGCAGATCTCGGCGGTCCGAGCAAGAGCTCGGCCGTGCCAAGAAGCAGCTCGAGGATAAAGAAGGTGAGTAACACCACTTTGAATAGTTACCTTACAGAAAAGGATTTAGGTTGCAATAAGGAAATGACAAGGATAACATGGGTACTGCAGGGGCCACGAACGAGGTGGCAACCCTGAAGGAGGCTGTGTCCGCGGCCGAACGCAATGCGGCCGCGGAACGGGCAGAGCGAGAGAAGTAGGAGGCGCGGGTGGCGGAGGTGCGGCAAGAGCTCCAGGCTCTCATGGACAAGCATGAGAGTTTGGAGCGCGACTCAAAGACTCGAGAGTCCGAGCTCGCCTCGGCTCTCGAAAGTGCCAAGTCCGCCAAGGCCGAGGCCCGTAAGGCCCTTCAGGAGGTTGAAGATGTGAAGAAAATAGCGGCGGGTAAGGCATTTTTCATGCAAAGCAAGCATGTTAATGTAAACTACCTGACACTTACCCGAATTCGGAGCTCTCCAGGGGCGTTTGCAGATCTGCCTCGCAGTGTATCCGATGCCGCCGCATTCTACCGTGGCGAGGAGGGGAGCTCAACGGAGAAGGTCTTCTGGTCTCAGTATGCTGAGGCCGGCCATCCGGTGCCCCCTAGCGACCAGCTGAAGCAGCTGGTCGAGCTCCACAAGGCGGCTGAGGAGGCCATGAAGGGCCTCATAGTCCGGCTGTGGCCTGGACAGGCCATGCCTGGGAGCTACTTCGGCCTCGTGCGGCGGCTAGTGGATGCGTGCCCCTGGGTGGAGGTCAACAAGCACTCCGCCTGTATTGAAGGTGCTCGTCGGGCCCTTGCCCGCGGAAAGGTGCACTGGGGCAAGCTGGATGTGGAAAGGCTCATCACTGACGCGCCACCAGCGGGCAAGGAGTATCGTACGCCCGAGATGTACTATAAGACTATCCTGAAGGGTGCCCGCAAGATTGCGGATGAGTGCCCCAAAGATGTAATTATTGAGTAAACTCGCTATGTATTATCCTGTGCGCTGAAAACTTTGTTCATATGCGCTAAGCAACGCTTGTTTAATTTAAAATATTACCTTCTGTGCGGCCGTTTATAAAATCTGAGAGATGGCAAGTCGTCGGCTTCAGCCCCCATGCCACTAGTGCTGGGGTGTTCGGGATAAACTTGAGCACTCTTGTTCCCATTTTTGGGTCCATCTAGGGAGGTGCTCAACACAACGAACAAGGCAACCGGACTTATAATGCTTGAACACTCTCACTTAGCCATAGAATTCTATAATTTTAAATTTCGGCGAAGCCCCTGGTATTCGGAAGACCGAATTCGGGGCGCTATCCACGCCTTCGTCGGACATTATCCGGTACTTCGCTCGAAGCGGCATAAGTCTTTAGGGATCCGAAAACACCTCTCGAACAGCGACCAGTCTCTCGCCTTATCATGCCAGTCAGTTTTAGCTTTCTCCACTGAGGCGCTCGCCCAGCTCAACTGGGGCGCAATTGCAGTGGTTCTCCCAGTGCCACCTTAGCCGACAGAATGGAATGTAAGGCACCAAAACGTGGGAGCCGGGTAAACCCAAATATTGACCCAAGACATGATTCGGAGCCGATTCATATAATGCTATAAGTTCGGGGTGCCGCACTTGTGAAAGTGTTTGGACTTATCACACCATAATGCGGGGAACATAAGCCCCTGGTGTATTCGGCCGTACCAAAATATACGGGTGCAAGATGTCATTAGAGAACATATATGTAAAGTAATGCAATTACAGGCAAAAAGTGCTGCATTATTTATTCAAGGAATTCTGCTATGAGTGCGGAAGGATACAAATAGTGCGGTAAGCAAGGGATTGGACTAAATAAACATGTCCCCCTCCAGGGGTGGGCTGCGGACTGGTGTATATAATCGAATTTAATGCTCGTAATGGAGACCACCTAAGTGTTCGTCGCAGCCTTTTTCCCTCCCTGGCTGTTGCATCGTGAGTTCAGCGGGTTCACCGCCGAACAGGGCCTCTGGTGAACGGAGTCCTGTGTATACAAAGAAGGAAAATAGAAAAAAAAGCGACACACTTGTGAGCCCCTGGTGTGGTCGAGCCGCACTCTGGGTCTGTTGTGGTCGTGCCCCTCCCACTAGGCCCATGGTATCTACAGAGCGTGATGATGTACGCGGAGGGTTGGTCCTGCAATCATGCGAGGGCTGGGGTTGGGGCCGCATTGCTACGCGTGCTCGGAACGTGCCAGGTGGTCTTGGTTGATGTTGCTCCGGGCGCGTTTGGCCGTGTCCGGTCGTTTAACGGCCGGACTCGAAAATTGCCTTAAAAGGCTGCTCTATACTTCTGCCGCGAGAGCTGCTGTATGTTCCTCCGTTCGGAGGGAGCGTTCCGTATTTCCGTTGACCGTGATGACTCCATGAGGGCCTGGCATCTTGAGCTTGAGGTATGCGTAATGTGGCACCGCGTTGAACTTTGCGAACACAGTTCGTCCGAGCAGAGCATGATAGCCGCTGCGGAACGGGACTATGTCGAAGATTAACTCTTCGCTCCGGAAATTGTCCGGGATCCAAGACCACTTCGGTGTGGTGAGCTCGCACAATTGGCCTCAACACCTGGTATGATGCCTTTGAAGGTCCTTTTTGTAGGTTTAATCCTTGAGGGGTCTATGCCCATCTTGCGCACTATATCCTGATAAAGCAGGTTCAGGCTACTGTCGCCGTCCATCAGGAATCTCGTGAGGTGAAATCCATCGACGATTGGGTCTAAAACCAATGCGGCGAATCCGCCATGGCGGATACTGGTCGGATGGTCTCTTTGATCGAAAGTGATCGGGCAAGAGGACCATGGATTGAACTTAGGGGCGACTGGCTCCATCGCATATACGTCCCTTAGTGCACGCTTGCGCTCCCTCTTGGGTATATGGGTTGCGTATATCATGTTCACCGTCCGCACTTGTGGGGGGGAAACCCTTCTGTCCTCTACTGTTCGGCGGCCGGGTCTCTTCGTCGTCATCGCTATGCAGCCCCTTGTCATTGTTTTCGGCAATTAACTTGCCTGCATGCTTGAATACCCAACAGTCTCTGTTGGTGTGATTAGCTGGCTTTTCGGGGGTGCCATGTATCTGGCATAAGCGGTCGAGTATTCGGTCCAAATTGGACGGACCCGGAGCGATTCTTTTGAATGGCTTCTTCCGCTGACCGGGTTTAGAGCCTCGGAATTCGGCGTTGACTACCGTATCCTCATTGTTGTCGCCGTTAATGCGGCGTTTGTTTTTGCTTCGACGCGACCTGCCGTTGTGGTCATTAGTATCCGGATTGCCAGCATTTTTACTGAGGTTGTTGCTGCGAGCTAGCCAGCTATCCTCTCCCGCACAGAAGCGGGTCATTAATGATGTGAGGGCTGCCATGGATTTCGGCTTTTCCTGTCCTAGGTGCCGGGCTAGCCATTCGTCACGGATGTTATGTTTGAAGGCTGCGAGGGCCTCTGCATCCGGACATTCGACAATTTGATTTTTCTTTGTTAAGAACCATGTCCAGAACTATCTGGCCGATTCATCTGGCTGCTGAATTATGTGGCTTAGGTCATCAGCGTCTGGCGGTCGCACATATGTGCCCTGGAAGTTGTCGAGGAATGCGGCTTCCAGGTCTTCCCAACACCCAATTGACTCTGCGGGCAAGCTGTTAAGCCAATGCCGAGCTGGTCCTTTAAGCTTGAGTGGGATGTACTTGATGGCGTTGAGAACGTCGCCGCGGGCCATATGGATGTGAAGGAGATAATCTTCGATCCAAACCGCGGGATCTGTTGTGCCATCGTAGGATTCGATGTTGACAGGTTTAAACCCTTCAGGGATTTGATGATCCATTACTTCGTCAGTGAAGCATAGCGGGTGTGCGGCGCCTCTATATTGAGCAATATCACGACGTAGCTCGAGTGAGCATTGTCTGCTGTGTTCGGCCCGGCCGGAGTTGTTGTATCCAGCGCGACGGTATTCGTCGTGGGTTGTGGGGCGCCCACGTGATCCGTAGATGGATCTGGATTGCCTTGCTTTGTCCTCCAATATATCTTGCGTTCCCTCTTGGCTTCGTACTTTTGGAGCGATGCCGGGGTACGGTCTTGGTGGAGGGCCTGGATGCCTCTCTGTTGCGACCACGGGGTGGTCGGTCGGCCGTATTGTGCGCTGGTGATGAAGGTATGTATGCTTCTTCCTCTAATCAGGGGAGCAACTTGCGTTTTGGGTAACTCTTGGAGGGACGTTCGAGTTCATACTCTTCGGCCGCGAGGACCTCAGTCCATCTGTCGGCCAGCAGGTCTTGATCAGCTTGAAGCTGCTGCTGCTTTTTCTTTAGGCTATTTGCCGTGGCGATAAGCCTGCATTTAAAACGCTCTTGTTCGACGGGATCCTCTGGCACGACGAATTCGTCGTCGTTGAGGCTTGCCTCGTCTCCGGAGGGAGGTATGTAATTATCGTCCTCGACCTCTTCGCCTGCCGCTCTCTCGTGAGGGCTTGCTTCTGCATCCTCCTGCGCTGAATCTTGCTGGAGGGGCTTTTCTTCGGCACTTTCTGGGGTGTTGTTATCTCTGTGCGGAATCTCCATTCTTCTTTGTGGCGGGATTTAGAGCGACGCCGTGACGTCGGTAACAGGCTGTTTCTTTAAGGAATCTGCCTCCGCTACTTCTTCGCCGTCCCCATCTTTTGGGGTGTCCACCATGTATATGTCATATGACGAGGTGGTCTTCCAGTGCCCTGTAGGCGCTGGCTCTTGTTCGTCTCCGGCATTGTCGTCCATACCGTCGATGTCATCGGAGTCATAGTCTAGCATGTCGGTTAGATCGTCGACAGTGGCTACAAAGTGGGTGGTGGGTGGGTTTTGAATTTCTTCATCGTCCGCATCCCAACCATCCTGCTCGTAATCCAGCCAGGGCTCTCCGGATAGCGAGAGATGCTTTAGCAAATTTAGGATATCGCCAAAGGGTGAGTATTGGAAGATGTCCGCGGCGGTGAACTCCATGGCCGGCGCCCAATCGGATTTGATTGGCAGGGGCGCGGGAGGTTCGGAGTCCGGCACCTCAGAGTCACGAGCTATGCAAGGGACAAGGTTAGTGTTCGGCTCCATCGTCGTGGAAGTTGCAGCCCCCAAGGCGGTGTCTAGCCACCGGTCCTCGATCTGCGCGATCGGCTCCGGACTAAAGGCCGGAGCGGATTCTTGTGCGGCCACCAAGGCACTGTCCGGCGGCAGAGCTAAATCATGCCCATCGTGACAGCGCGACAAGCTCGGCTGTGGATCGAGTCCGTCGAAGATCAAGTCCCCGCGGATGTCGACCGTGAAGTTTAGGCTTCCGAACCAGACCTGATGGCCAGGGGCGTAGCTTTCGATCTGCTCCAGATGGCCAAGTGAATTGGCCCGCAGTGCGAAGCCGCCGAATACGAAGATCTGTCCGGGGAGAAAAGTCTCACCCTGGACGGCGTTGTTGTTGATTGGAGGAGCCATCAAGCCTATCGGTGACGACACAGAGAAACTCTCAATGAAAGCACCAATGTCGGTGTCAAAACCGGTGGATCTTGGGTAGGGGTTCCCGAACTATGCGTCTAGGTGGATGGTAACAGGAGACAAGGGACACGATGTTTTACCCAGGTTCGGGCCCTCTTGATGGAGGTAAAATCCTACGTCCTGCTTGATTAATATTGATGATATGGGTAGTACAAGAGTGGATCTACCACGAGATCAAGGAGGCTAAACCCTAGAAGCTAGCCTATGGTATGATTGTTGTAATGGATGTTATGTCCTACGGACTAAAGCCCTCCGGTTTATATAGACACCGAAGAGGGCTAGGGTTACACAGAGTCGGTTACAATGGTAGGAGATCTACATATCTGTATTGCCAAGCTTGCCTTCCACGCCAAGGAAAGTCCCATCCGGATACGGGACGGAGTCTTCAATGTTGTATCTTCGTAGTCTTGGAGTCCGGCGGACGATGATAGTCCGGCTGTCCGGACACCCCCTAGTCCAGGACTCCCTCAGGAACTATCGAGAAGAAGCACACAACATGGTAAACACACCACACATAGACAATACATGATGCACAACAAGCATGATGCATAACAAAGCTACATGAAGCTACTCATGGCAAGAGATGATGCAAAAAAGAACAACACATCAAAGCAAGTTTAAATGAGGCCGGGAACAACATATAACAATTCCGGTAAGTCCTCATATGCAAATTTAGAAATTGGTCCAGAACTGAATAAACCTTATGTTCAAGTTGTTAAACAGCAAGTTAATATGCACCAAGATGATCTACACGACATTCTAGTCAAGTTACATATAAAGTTCATTAGATTTGGAGCTACGGCCTAGAAGATATGAGCAAAACAAGTTAAGCATGGCATTGATGCAAAATGCATGCAAACATCAAGCAAACACTCCCAAACATGTATGCAACATGATAATATGAAGCTACATGCAAAATCAAGCAAGTTTCATATAGAGCACACTCAAAACGGAGCAACGGTTCAACACATACACTCTATACAAGCTCAAAGGACAAGCTGTCCAAAACAGCAACTAGGCATCTAGCAAGCATCAAAACAATATGCTACAGCATCCCAACGTAATAACAAAAGGCATGGGAATGAAGTACAGGTAAAGCATGACAAAAGATGAACACTGAGCTATCTCCAGAAACTACTAGAACATGGTCAAAAGGACATGACAAGATTGCATATATTAACAGTTTCAGACTTATCAGGAAATAACATCAGGTTGCAATGTTTAGAGCTATCAAACAACATGCTACAGGAACTTATCATAGCAAACAAAGGCATGGCATGAATCTACTAATTGCATAGAACAAAAGTCCCTTACTGACCATGAGCCAAAAGGGCACAGAAAATATGATGGCACCCATGTAAACATGGCAAGTTATATGACAGATTCATACATGGCAGAAACAACAATAAGTAGGCATGTTGGTGAGCTTGAACCACTCACTACAGAGAAATACATGGCATGGCAAGGCGACCAACATTAAGAAGACATGTTTATGAAGCTAATCATGGAAAGAACAAGTTCATAGGGTGCATGGATCACTAGCAAAGCTCATGGCAAAACTAAACTTAATGTTAACAGGCTGACAGCAACATTATTTAGCAAGTTTGGAGCAAGATAACAACAAGCTACATCAAGCTATAAATGCAGACAGGGACATGAATGGATAGAGCATGACATGAATAACAAATCATCCTTAGTGAACATCTCCAGATTATGCATAGAATGACTTGTAGCAGCAGGTTTACATAGCATCACAAAATAACAGACTCAGCCTAGCAAAACAGCAACAACAAGTACCCTACTTAACAAGCTTGATGCACTCAGTACATGACTCACAAAAATACATGGATGGCACCACAGTAAAGATGGCATATCATAGTTCAAAACTCATGTAGAGCTCACGCTCATAGGATGCATACATCAAATGCAACAAAAATGACAAATCACCAAGTTATAACAGTTTCAGCAGGTTAACATCATATAGCACGCTTGCAACAATGATTAGGGCATCAAGATGAGCTCAAATGAAAATGATGCAATGAGACGAAATGAAGTACTCGTTGAGGCGAACAATTGGACATATAACACGCACGAAACGGAGCAGTATGCAGGGAGTTATGATGCGTTGAACATGGCATGATAATGTCAAAACTCAGGGATAGGAATCTCGGGGACAACCTCAAGTTCGCACGGGGATCGAGGACGGACGGAGCTGGGTCGCCGGAGGACGGTGCGGCTCCGAAGGATGATGGTGGAGGGTCGCCGGTGGGTCGGGGCGGCGGATCAGGGCGGCGCCGGCCTGGATCTGGCCATGGCGCGGCTGGACGGGGCTAGTGGCGCGGGCCGGGAGATGCTCGGGCTCGGCGAGCTCCTGCCGGAGGCGGAGGCGGCGTGGGGCGGTGCGCTGGGGTTGGCGGGGCGGGCGGCGGAGTCGCGCGGTGGTGGCGAGAGGGCGGCGCGGCGGAGACGAGGCCCGGCGAGGCGTCGGGCGGCGGGACGACGCGGCGGGCCGGACGCCTACCAGCGCCGGTGGAAGGCGGCGGCGGGACGGACGCCGGCGGCAGGCGGCGAGGGGCGGCAGCGGGCAGCGCGCGCCGGCGGACAGCGGGTTGGCTGCGAACATGGCCGGCGGCAAGCGGGACGCGGCGGTGGGGTGGGCTCGATCCGGGTCCCGCGGGCCGCGCGGGTGGGAGGAGAGAGAGAGAGAGAGGCGCATGGACACGTGGCGGCGGTTGAGTGGGAGGGGCGCGGCGGAGGCTGACGTGGCAGCGTCCTATTAGCCGGGGTGAGGTGGCTGGCGGCGGTGGAAGCGTCCGGCAGCGGGCGGACATGTCCGTCGGCTGAGAGGGAGAGTGGCTAGGGTTTCATCTGCGATTAGGACGGGGATGGACACATATTTATAGGTAGAGGGAGCTAGGAGTGTCCAAATGAGGTGCGGTTTTCGCCCACACAATTGTGATCGAACGAACGAGAGCATGGAAGAGACTTAGATGGGTTTTGGGACACTTTGTAAGGGGTGTTGGGCTTCACACAAAAGAGGCCTTTGCGGTTACACGGTTAACCGTTGGAGTATCAAACGACCTCCAAATGGAACGAAACTTGACAGGCGGTCTACCGGTGCTATACCAAGGCCGCTTGGCAAACATCGGTCCATTCCGAGAACGTTTAACACCCTCACATGAAAAGAGGCAAAAGGGGGTGCCGGAGGACATAGGAGTGCCGGATTGCAAAATGGACAACGGGGAAAATGCTCGGATGCATGAGACGAACACGTATGCAAAATGAGATGCACATGATGGCATGACAAAATGTAACACGTAAACAAATGACATGGCAACAACGGCAAATAACTGGCGGACACCTGGCGCATCGGATCCGGGGCGTTACAACACTCCTCCACTAACAAGAGATCTCGTCCCGAGATCTTAGGACCAAGACGGAAGGGAAAAAGGGATGAGGTGAAATAAGAACTCAAGAGAAGAAATAAAGAATCGAGAGAACTCGAGAAGAAGAGAGGAACGACGAGGATGACGAGAATCGAAAGCTCACGAAATCAGATAGACTATGAAACCACTCCGGTTAGAACGAGATAAGAAACGAATAAGACTGAAAGGATTTAGGCAGCACTCCGGCTGAAACATGGAGGAATAGAACACGAGCTTGAGAGGATGGAATGATACTTGATGAAGACATGACACAAAACCTCCGGAAAGAGGTTGAAAGAGTTGAATGAAAAGAACAGAGAAGAAAATGACAACTTGTGCCACGAATGAAATTGAAAGCATCTTTAGAAGGAAGGTTTAAACGGAGTTGTTGAGAAAATCAACAACGAAAAGAATAAGCTTGTTGTGGACTATGGATAACATCTCAAAAATTATGAGGTGATAAGCGACCACAAACGGAAATGATTGGATAACTGAGAAGAACGAAGAAATGCAAAACTCCACTTCAAAAGAATACGAAGAATTAATTACACTTCGAGACGCGAGAAAAAAAGATACTTGAATTCCACCAACAAAATCTTGATGAACTCTTGAAGAATGAATTAAATCATGAAGAACCACCATGAAGAACTCCGGTACAAAAAGGATGATGAGATAGAATGAAGGATGAAAGAATAATATGAGCCTTGCGATGATTTAGATGGAGGTTTCGACGAAATGGCCGAGAAATTAGAACTCCGGAAAAGAAAAGATGAAACACTTGAAACTAGAATTATTCACCAAGAACAAACTACGAAGGAATGAATTAATCAACTTGATGAAATAAGAATAAGATTTATTGTATGCTTATCCTTCATCAAATTAAATTGATGACAAGCAACGGATTTTGCATATTACTTATTCTTCTTGAAAAGGATTGAGAAGTGACATATCACGAACTTGAGAAGGTCTTCATGAACCACCGGTAGGATTGAAAAGAACGAATGAATTAAAATGATAATCAAGGAAAAAGAATCTTGAACGAACCACCGTAAGAATTCGAAAAAGACTGACGAAAGAGAATGAATCACCGGGAATAATTAGAAGAACCAATATGCTAGAGGGGATTTAGATGCAAAAGAACAAAGAGATCATGAGCTGAATAAAGAACACTTGAGCGAAGCACCGGAAGAATATTGAGACGAACGAAGGGGCACAGATATGGAATAATTGGAGAACGAATTTGAAAAACTTAAAACAGAGAGATATTCCGAAAAGATGGCCTCCGGATAATCGAGAGAGAAAGCAACTCCTGAATGCTCCGGATGGATGAAAAGAATTTGCATGACTTGAAACAATTTGATAGGATAACATCGAGCTAGCACCGCGAATCTCCGGGAGAACGGACAAGATTTAAGAGAAATCTTCTTCTTTGGTCTTCAAATGATGACAAGAAACACCACCAAAATTACTGAGATACTCCGGGAGAATGAAAAGCGAAGGGGGTTGAGCCAACAATGAAAAGAATTTGAAAACGATCTTGGAGAAGGCATGTGACTGATGGAATCCATTCTTACGTCACACTTTGAAAAGAATTTGGGAATAGCTCCGGAATAATTAGAAGAGTCAGGTAACATCCTGGGAAAAGACCTGTGGGTTAGGGCCCACTAAAAGAAAACACCGTTGGAAAGGGATGTTGAAGAGAAAGATGATGCACCAGAACAATTGAAATATTTGAATGAGGTGACAACCTCGAATTAATTCGAACATAGACAAATCTCCTGAGATGTCTTCTGAACTCCGGAATGATTGAATGGCGAGAGGCAAACGAGCAAGAGAACACTTGATCCAAGGAAAAGAATGTGATCAACCCGAAAAACTTGAATTAAATCCACCGGAGAAGAAAAGAGATGAAGAATGCCAAACAAAAGAGAATTCACCGGTTGAAACGATTTAGGGAAGACTGAAAAGGCTCCGTACCAATGAAAATTGATGATCGAAAGAGACTCAGGCTCCGGGTAGAAAAAGGGTGGGAGGGCGGGAAAACAAAGACAACTTGGAAGGGTAACCGACGAATATCTTGAAGAGAAAACACCGGTTGAAATCATTGAAGAAAGAAAACAAAGACTTCGCACGAGTAGGATGGATACTCGATTACGGACACCGGATTCGAGAAGAAGAAGGGAGGGCGGGTGGGAAAAACAAGGACAACTTCAGACAGGGAAACAACATCGATCGAAAAGAGCTGAGGATTGATCTCCCAAAGACAAAGAGGTTCAAGTCGACTTGATGAGAGATGCACCGGACAAAAGAGGATGGACAACTCATGAAACTAACCACGTGATCCTAAAGAAAATTTTGAATAGGAAGAGGAGTAATTCAAAACACCTACGTCAAGATTCCTCACCAGAGCGACAAAGGGGCTGAGGAGTAAAAAGAATTCCTACTCTCCGATATAACTAGACTCCAAAAATAGTTTTCTTCTAGACTCAACAACGACCAAACTACACGATCAATCAAGGGGGCTCCTAGGGTCGGTCGAGGCTCTGATACCAACTTGTCACGCCCAATATGCGACCCTATCCAAGAGGAACTCAAAGGTCCCACCAAGGATAGACCCGCATATAGAAACGCTTTTGCAAGGTGGATATCATTACATCAACATTACATAAATAGATGGGGATACATACAAAAGGCATACAATACCACACGAATACAACATCATCTTACAGAAGATCAACATCCGACTACGGATGAAACACAAACAGAAACTCAAACGACATCCACCCTGCTAGCCCAGGCTGCCGACCAGGAACCTATCCCCTGATCGAAGAAGAAGTAGAAGAAGAACTCCAAACAAGCAAACATCACTCTCGCGTCATGATCATCGCATAACCTGTACCTGCAACTGTTGTTGTAGTAATCTGTGAGCCACGAGGACTGAGCAATCCCATTACCATGGGTATCAAGACTAGCAATGCTTAATGGGAAAGGAAGGGGTAAAGTGGTGGGGCTGCAGCAGCGGATAAGCAAGTATGGTGGCTAACATACGCAAATAAGAGCGAGAAGAGAGCAAGCGGAACGGCCGTGAAGCTAGCAATGATCAAGAGGTGATCCTGAACTCCTACTTACGTCAAACATAACCCAGAAACCGTGTTCACTTCCCGGACTCCGCCGAGAAGAGACCATCACGGCTACACATGCGGTTGATGCGTTTTAATTCGAATCTGGTGTCAAGTTATCTACAACCGGACATTAACAAATTCCCATCTGCCACATAACCGCGGGCACGGCTCTCGAAAGTTTATACCCTGCAGGGGTGTCCCAACTTAGCCCATGATAAGCTCTCGCGATCAACAAAGGATATACCTTCTCCCAGGAAGACTCGATAAGTCTCGGAATCCTGGTTTACAAGACATTTCGACAATGGTAAAACAAGACCAGCAAGACCGCCCGATGCGCCGACAATCCCGATAGGAGCTGCACATATCTCGTTCTCAGGGCAACATCGGATGAACACTACGTACAACTAAAACCAGACCTCGAGTTTCCCCGAGGTGGCGCTGCAAGTGGCTCTGGTTCGGACCAACACTTAGACAAGCATTGGCCCGAGGGGGCTATAATAAAGATGACCCTTGGGTTAATTACTCCCAAGGGAAAAGTAGGTGGTGGTGAGGCAAATGGTAAAACCAAGGTTGGGCCTTGCTGGAGGAGTTTTATTCAAAGCAAACTGTCGAGGGGGTCCCATAAATCACCCAACCGCGTAAGGAACGCAAAATCCGGGAACATAATACCGGTATGACGGAAACTAGGGCGGCAAGAGTGGAACAAAACACCAGGCATAAGGCCGAGCCTTCCACCCTTTACCAAATATATAGATGCATTAATAATATAAGAGATATTGTGATATCCCAACATAATCCTGTCCACCATGGAGCAATCTTCAACTTCACCTGCAACTAGCAACGCTATAAGAGGGGCTGAGCAAAGCGGTAACATAGTCAAACAATGGTTTGCTAGGAAGTGTGTCAAAAGTTAGAGGTTCATGGCAATTGGGAGGCTTGAAGAGCAAATGATAGGTAGCGCAGCAAAGCGATAGAACGAAGCAACTAGCATAGCAATGATAGTAGTGAGATCCAGGGTAGCGGTCATCTTGCCTGAAATCCCGCAAGGAAGAAGAACGAGTCCATGAAGAAGATGAAGCCACGAAGACGAACCAAGCGTAGACGAACGCATCCTCACGATCGCAACGAAACGGGAACTATCAAGAAGAAGCACACAACATGGTAAACACACCACACATAGACAAGACATGATGCACGACAAGCATGATGCATGACAAAGCTACATGAAGCTACTCATGGCAAGAGATGAGGCAAACAAGAACAACACATCAAAGCAAGTTTAAATGAGGTCAGGAACAACATATAACAATTCCGGTAAGTCCTCATATGCAAATTTAGAAATTGGTCCAGAACTGAATAAACCTTAAGTTCAAGTTGTTAAACAGCAAGGTAAGATGCACCAGGATGATCTACATGAAATTCTAGTCAAGTTACATATAAAGTTCATTAGATTTGGAGCTACCGCCTAGAAGATATGAGCAAAACAAGTTAAGCATGGCATTGATGCAAAATGCATGCAAACATCAAGCAAACACTCCGAAACATGGATGCAACATGATAATATGAAGCTACATGCCAAATCAAGCAAGTTTCATATAGAGCACACTAGAAACG
Organism: Aegilops speltoides; assembly: GCA_021437245.1. Lineage (NCBI taxonomy): Eukaryota > Viridiplantae > Streptophyta > Magnoliopsida > Poales > Poaceae > Aegilops > Aegilops speltoides. The sequence goes on along the minus strand of CM038143.1, from coordinate 469,938,734 downwards.
GAGCAACGGTTCAACACATACACTCTACAAGTTCAAAGGACGAGCTGTCCAAAACAGCAACTAGGCATCTAACAAGCATCAAAACAATATGCTACAGCATCCCAACGTAAGAACAAAAGGCATGGGCATGAAGTATAGGTAAAGCATGACAAAAGATGAACACTGAGCTATCTCCAGAAACTACTAGAACATTCACAAAAGGACATGGCAAGATTGCATATATTAACAGTTTCAGACTTATCAGGAAATAACATCAGGTTGCAATGTTTAGAGCTATCAAACAACATGCTACAAGAACTTATCATGGCAAACAAAGGCATTTCTTGAATCTAGTAATTGAATAGAACAAAAGTCCCTTACTGACCATGAGCCAAAAGGGCACAGAAAATATGATGGCACCCATGTAAACCTGGCAAGTTATATGACAGATTCATACATGGCAGAAACAACAATAAATAGGCATGTTGGTGAGCTTGAACCACTCACTACAGAGCAATACATGGCATGGCAAGGCGACAAACAGTAAGAAGACATGTTTTTGAAGCTAAGCATGGCAAGAACAAGTTCATAGGGTGCATGGATCACTAGCAAAGCTCATGGCAGAACTGAACTTAATGTTAACAGGCTGACAGCAACATTATTTAGCAAGTTTGGAGCAAGATAACAACAAGCTACAACAAGCTATAAATGCAACCAGGGGCATGAATGGATAGATCATGACATGTATAACAAATCATCCTTAGTGAACATCTCCAGATTATGCATATAATGACTTGTAGCAGCAGGTTTACATAGCATCACAAAATAACAGATTCAGCCTAGCAAAACAACAACAGCAAGTATCCTACTTAACAAGCTTGATGCACTCAGTACATGACTCACAAAAATACATGGATGGCACCACAGTAAATATGGCATATCATAGTTGAAAAATCATGTAGAGCTCACGCTCTTAGGATGCATACATCAAATGCAACAAAAATGACAAATCACCAAGTTATAACAGTTTCAGCAGGTTAACATCATATAGCACTCTTGCAACGATGATTAGGGCATCAAGATGAGCTCAAATGAAAATGATGCAATGAGATAAAATAAAGTACTCGTTGAGGCGAACAATTTGACATATTACACGCACGAAATGGAGCAGGTTGCATGGAGTTGGGATGCGTTGAACATGGCATGATAATGTCAAAACTCAAGGACTTGGGAATCTCGGGGACAACCTCAAGTTCGCACGGGGATCGAGGACGGACGGAGCTGGGTCGCCGAAGGATGGGGCGGCACACGGAGGACAATGGGGGAGGGTCGCCGGTGGGTCGGGGCGGCGGATCCGAGCGGCGCCGGCCCGGATCTGGCCATGGCGCGGCTGGATGGGGCCGGAGGCGCGGGCCGGGAGGAGCTCGGGCTCGGCGAGCTCCTGCCGGAGTGGAGGCGGCGTGGGGCGGTGGGCGAGGTTGGCGGGGCCAGCGGCGGAGTCTGTGTGGCGGCGGAGGAGGGTGGCGCTGGCGGGAGACGAGGCCAGCGAGGCGTCAGGCGGTCGGGACGAGCGCTGGCGGGCCGGACGCCACGAAGCGCCGGTGGAAGCGGCGGCGGGATGGACGCCGGCGGCAGGCGGCGAGGGCGCGCGGCGGACGGCGGGCTCTGCTGCGAACGCGGCGGGCTAAGGCGGGCGGACGGTGGCGGCGGGGCGGGCTCGATCCGAGTCCCGCGGGCCAAGCGGGTGGGAGGAGAGAGAGAGGCGCATGGACACGTGGCGGCGGTTGAGTGGGCGGGGCGCGGCGGAGGCTGACGTGGCGGCGTCCTATTGGCGGGGTGAGGTGGCTGGCAGCGCTGGACGCGTCCGGCGGCGGGCGGACATGTCCGGCGGCTGAGAGGGAGAGTGGCTAGGGTTTCATCTGTGATTTGGACGGGGAGGGACTCATATTTATAGGTAGAGGAAGCTAGGAGTGTCCAAATGTGGTGCGGTTTTCGCCCACACGATCGTGATCGAATGACCGAGAGCATGGAAGAGACTTAGATGAGTTTTGGGCCACTTTGTAAGGGGTGTTGGCTGCACACAAAAGAGGCCTTTGCGGTTACCCGGTTAACCATTGGAGTATCAAACGACCTCCAAATGGAACGAAACTTGACAGGCAGTCTACCGGTGCTATACCAAGACCGCTTGGCAAACATCGGTCCATTCCGAGAACGTTTAACACCCGCACATGAAAAGAGGCAAAAGGGGGCGCCGGAGGACATAGGAGTGCCGGATTGCAAAACGGACAACGGGGAAAATGCTCGGATGCATGAGACGAACACGTATGTAAAATGAGATGCACATGATGACATGACAAAATGCAACACGTAAACAAATGACATGGCAACAATGGAAAATAACTGGCGGACACCTGGCGCATCGGATCCGGGGCGTTACATCTCCTTTGTGTGGAAGACAAGCTTGGCGATCCGGATGTTAGATCTCCTTCTTTGTAATCGACTCTGTGTAAACCCTAGCCCCCTCCCATGTCTATATAAACCGGAGGGTTTAGTCCGTAGGTCGAGGACAATCATAATCATCATAGGCTAGCTTCTAGGGTTTAGCCTCTACGATCTCGTGGTAGATCAACTCTTGTAATACTCATATCATCAAGATCAATCAAGAAGGAAGTAGGGTTTTAGCTCCATCGAGAGGGCCCGAACCTGGGTAAAACATCGTGTCCCTTGCCTCCTGTTACCATTAGCCTTAGACGCACAGATCAGGACCCCCTACCCGAGATCTGCCGGTTTTGACACCGACATTGGTGCTTTCATTGAGAGTTCCTCTGTGTCGTCGCTGCAAGGCTGGATGGCTCGTCTCGTTGTCAAGGACAACATCACCTCTGGGGGAGCACTGGCGGTAGGCCAAACTCTCCGACTAGGCGGCTTCGTCATGACTGCCCGATCGGCTGCCGCGCCGACGATGACCTCTCGGGTCATCAAAAACAGCCTCCACGTCAATTCGGAACTCGCCGAACAGATGGATCCAATGGAGCTCTCCTCCCTTAATGAGCTATTGGATCGCATCGCCGCTCTAGGAGTCGCTACAGACTACGATCAGATTGGGCTTAAACCCGACCAAAGGGATATCAAATCCCCACCGGTCACCCATGAGATAGCGGTAGTGGAAGAGCCACACATGGATTATCCCTCTACCTTGAGGACGAACTATGTCCGGATTATCGAGCTGTCTAAGCCGGATACCCGCTCGTGGGAGGACATGACCCAGACCCCGGACTTAGAATCGGGTAACGGGCCAGAAAAATTGGGTAACATCCCAGAGTCCGAGCTGCCGAGCCCGGAAGCTCCTATGCCCCTAGATGTCAAATCGGGTCAGAATTCGGACTTAACTACCGGAGCTATCGAAGACACAGAGGAACTCCCACGGGATCATAATCATCTTCGAAAGTCTCCACGACCGATTATGCATTCTGGTATTAGAGGCCGCTTAGTATTCAATACGACGAACCATTAAGTCGCATAATCTTGGCTGACCGTTGCGAATGGATGAAGCGAACTCCCTAAAAAGTGCGGCGCACTCAATTGGATCATGCACTTCGACGGCTCTAAAATGCTGGCCGGATTGGGAGCGGGTGTAGTCCTGACATCCCCCACCGGAGACACGATCCAATACGTACTACAAATATTATAAACAGACTCCAACAACGCAGCCGAATACGAGGCCCTGTTGCATGGTCTTCGGATGGCAGTCTCTATGGGAATTCAACGGCTAGAAATGCATGGGGACTCAAACCTTGCAATATCACAAATAAACGGAGATTTTGATGCCAAGGACCCGAAAAATGCGGCCTACCGTAATGCCGTCCTCAAAATGTCAGCTCGGTTCGAGGGGCTCGAATTCCACCATGTGGCCCGAGAAAACAATCAAGCGGCGGATATCCTCGCCCGCATCGGCGCTAAACGCGACCCCGTCCCACCTAATATATTCTTGGAAAGGCTGTTCAAGCCATCCATGGTATGGGAAGGGGAGTCCGACAACACCAGACCGGCTCCGAATACATCCCCAGATGCCGAACCATCTGACGTAATCGGGGGCTCCGCCACCGAAATAACACCTTCGGCCCACGAAATCATGGCTGTAATCGCCCCATGGACCGAGCCTTTCTTGGCCTACCTAAATAGGCAGGAGCTCCCTGAGGACCATAATGAAGCACGTTGTATTGTGCGGCGTTCCAAGGCCTACAAAGTCCATGAGGGTGAACTCTATAAGAAAAGCGCCACCGGAGTGCTCCAGAGATGAATCTCCGAAGAGGAAGGGCGACAACTCTTGGCCGAAATCCATGCCGGACTTGGCGGGCACCACGCTCCGGCTCGGGCACTTGTCAGCAAAGCCTTCTGTACAGGTTTTTATTGTCCGACAGCCCATGCAGATGCACAGGACCTTGTCCAACATTGCGTCGGTTGCCAGCTCTTCGCCAATCAGATCCATATGCCCCTACCGCTCTCCAAACAATCCCCATAACTTGGCCCTTCATGGTCTGGGGGCTAGATATGGTCAGACCTCTTAAAGGGGGAAGCCATAAGAAAAAGTACTTATTGGTCATGGTGGACAAGTTCATCAAATGGATAGAAGCCAAACCTGTTAAAACGGCTGAATCTGGACCAGTGATAGAATTCATATAAGGGGTTGTACACCATTACGGCATCCCCCACAGCATCATCACTGACAATGGCTCAAACTTCACAGTCGATGAAGTGAAAACTTGTTGCGGCAACATGGGCATTAAGCTCGATTACGCCTCCGTCTACCATCCCCAAACAAACGGCCAGGTCGAACGTGCAAATGGTCTCATCATGAGCGGCATCAAACCCAGACTAGTGCGATCCTTGACAGAATCGCACACACACTGGGTCGAGGAGCTCGACTTCGTACTCTGGGGGCTGCGGACCACGCCGAATCGCACCACCGGATACACACCATTTTTTATGGTGTACGGGCAGAGGCAATACTACCCTACGACATAATCCACGACTCACCTCGCGTGCGCATGTACGAAGAGAAGGAAGCCGAGTTAGATCGGCAGGACAACTTAGATGCCCTGGAGGAGGAGCGCGACGTCGCAATAGCCCGTTCCGCATTCTATCAGCAACATCAAAGCAGAGAAGTGCGGGCCAAAACTTATAATGTTCGCGAACTCTTTCTACGCCTGCCGGAGAAGAAGAAGGACAAGCTCAAACCTAAGTGGGAGGGTCCCTTCATTATTCATAAAGTTCTCACCAGAGGAGCGTACCGCCTGTGTAATGCATCCAATAATAGACTTGAGCCGAAACCAACGCGGCCAGACTCCGGAGATTCTACGTCTAGTGCCGAACTAAGTGTTCGTCTCCCTACCCACGCTCTTTTAATTATGTTCCCCCCTTTTTTTCCTTTCTCGCCCTTTTTCCCTTCTTCACACAAAGTATTCAATACAGTGCGGATGCTCGGATCACTCCGGCCGCACTATGTGTGTTCACCATACCTGGGGGCTTCCTATACGGAAGCTAAATATAATTACTTTTATGGCTTCCTGCCTATCACATATGCGTTCTTTTTCCATATGTGCCTTTTCTTCACTATTATATGCATCGATATGACTTAAGATGTGGCCATGCTGGGTTGCCTGGCTTTTGTGTTTATGCCCTACGTTCCCGTTAATTCGGCTAGGGCATAAGCGGAGCACCTTTGCGATTGTTACTGCCGGTTCAGCCAGATGTGTACCTCAGACTGGGTGAAGCCGAAAGCTAGCGTTCTTAAGGGAATATTCGGTCGGTGAACAAAAGATGTTTCTTTCGTTTATTACAACGTGAATCCCCAGATGTTTTGTATCCTACGTTTTTGTTCGCAGTTCGAACATGTACATTGATGCATGTGTACCCAGGGAAAGGAACCCCTAACAGAACTATTCTCCCTGGAAGATGTTTCTTACTACCCATGTAATATAACATAACTAGTTGGGTAATTGTCTGTTCAAGCACTTATGACCCCTATGCCTGGTTTCCACGCATACCCCGGTTTTGCATAACTGAGCGGGTATTCGGATACACCCCAGACTGTCAGATCCGGGGGCTGAAGCAAAAAGGTCCACCATGACAAAAGATTTTTAATCCGGCTAGGGACTACATATGTGCATTGAATTACTAGTCACTTGGACTGGCTATATTCCTCCCCTATACCATCCAATAGGCTATCTAGCTTGCAACCTGTTGGAATACTTTGCGGCTAACACTACCTGGTCATACACCAGACTCATGTGAATCTCTTGCCCATCTGGCCCCGCCGGTCCAACTTCGGCCATATGGTTCGGGTTAAGCTTGGTGTAGCGCGTCTTCACCATGGCCCAGGCTTCCCTTGCACCTTGTCGGCAGGCTGATACCTTCCATAACCGGGAGCACCGCCGTGCTCCTTGGAGCATATCCACGAGCTCCCCCATGCCTCCTGGCAGGGAAGTGGATGGCCACAAGGCCTGGGAAATACCCTGCATCACCTGTCGAACTCGTTCATGCAGCTATGAGAGATCTTGTAGTAAATCGCCTGCGGACCCGGGCATCTCCTCTTTAGGACAGACCGTCAGCATACCTACAGATATAAACTCTTTTAAAATGCTTCCTCGCCGAACTGTACTGCAGTTCGTTTAGGCACTTACCATAAATGCCGCGATGAAGCCTCCTGTTCTCCTTCACGGAGTCCGCCAGCTAAGCTCGAACATCTGCTAATTCGACGCCCAGCCGGACATTGGCATCTTGGAGATTGTTTTTCTCCCGCCTAACCTGCATGAGCACACGCTCGCCAGCCTTTAGCTGTCTTTGGAGATGTGAGTCGCTATCTCTTACGATCTCCGGATTCTCCCCGGGATTGTCTACAGAATTTTCTGTTAGATTTATAAAGCAAGCGAATTGCTAACTGGTATATTCCCTTAAAATTTCTCTATTGAGACAAATGTTACCAGATGAGGCCTTCTGGGATTCCTCTAGTTTGGCAACCGCGGCCCTCAGCTGGGTCTTGCACTCCTCCAGCTCTTGAGACAAATGGGTATTCTTCTCTACAAGAAATTGTGCATAAAATGATCCTTAAATCAGTTGTTCCAACCGTTTCAAGTCTCAGGGGCTCCTGCTATACATGCTTATCAAATTTTCTTACCCATATATCTTTCGCATACTGATCCGTCGCTCGGGCGAGCCCGCCTTGGGCAGCTCGGATGTATGCGTCTCCCAAATTAAAAGAATTGAATGCCTCTTCGAAAAAGATGCCATTGAGAAGTATGGCCTGTCGGCGCCGGTGATTCATGGCACTCTCTACATCGGAATTTGTGGCGGAGAGCCTATCCGCATCCTCTATCGGAGGACAATTCGGCATCGGCCCCGCATTGACCTCCTCTCTCGAAGCCGGTTCTGGAATCCGGCTGGTAGAGGCGTGACCGATAGGATCTCCGGATATAGTCCGGCGACTACTCTTTCTGCCAGGACACGAAGGATGCTGTTACATTTCAAACATGATAATCACAGAGCAAGTTTTAACTATACTTCTGTAATGGCGTTTCGGCCCTAACCGCCTTCCTCTTAAGCCAGCCTGGCCCCGACGCCCTTTGCCGACGAGCCCCCAGGGGCTCGGCGCCGTGTTCCGATGGTCGTCTCTATAAAAATACGATATTTTATGCATAAGGCATGGTATAAGAAAGGAGTCTTTTTCATAGGGTAAGGCTTCGGCTTTGCTTACACACGACGTAGGTAGCAGTCCGGGATAGTCGGCGATATTAGCCACCGAGGCGCCATCGCAGTTGGCCTGATAAAATGTCCCGTCGACAAGCTCCATAGATATATCAAGATCTTCTTCAAGTCCTGGATCGAAGGCCCTTCTGGGGTCCTCAGGCTGTGGGAGGGGCTGTTGAAACCTTCCACGGCCCTCCTCAGTTCCTGCTCAGAAATATCAAAGTAAATGATTGTGATGAAGGCCGCCAGAATCGATAGAGTGGGGTAAATAGTGACTACTTACCCAGCTTGGGGGGTTGTACATGGAAAATCCATGACGCGGTTTAATACGAAGGAATTCTTCTTCTTCTCCTTTATACAAATCGGACAGTATTCTCGCCAGAGCAGTGGCGGAGTCCGGACCTTTACGACCACAGCGGGTGGCATCGTCTTCCCCGTTGAAGTGCCACATGGGCTTCCCCCGATATTGAAGTGGCTGCACCCCCTGCATTATGCATATTGATATAACCTCGACTATTGTTAGTCCTGATTTGGCCAGTGTCTTTATCATGTTCATCAGAAAGTGGACTTCTCTGGTATCTTCCTCCTGGGGGCTCCGAGGGCGCCAACTTTCGCGTTTCTTCAGCGGAGCATTATTAAACTCTGGGAGGCCCGCCCGGATTGGATCCGGAAGGGGAACGTCATCAACATAAAACCACTCCGAGGGCCAGTTTTCATATGCCTTCTTGGGTGTACCGGACAGGTATCCAGTCTAGGCGACGCGCCATATTTTGGCTCCGCCCACTTGATATATGGATTCCCCCTGGTTGCAAGGGACGAGGCAGAATAACTTCTTCCATAACTCGAAGTGAGCCTCGCAGCCTAGAAATAATTCACAAAGGGCAACGTATCCTGCGATGTGCAGCACGGAGGCAGGGGTGAAGTTGTGCAACTGGAGGCCATGGAACTCCAGGAGCCCGCGAAGGAATGGGTGGATTGGAAACCCGACGCCTCTTAGCAAATATGGGATGAGGCATACTCGCTCCCCCTGAGAGGGGTTAGGAGATCTCTCCGCTTGCTCCCCGCCATTATAGGTGGCTAGTGCGGCTCGTACGGGGACCATGAACGCCGGTGGAAGAAACCCTTGGGTCTGCAACTCTACTAAACGGCTATGGGGAATAGAACACTCTTCCCAATCACCTGGCTTAGAGCTAAGGAAGCTAGAGTAGGAGCTATGGCGACCGGCCATGTTGGAATGGTTTTTTCTGAATGCACTCCGTTGGATGCTTGCTCAAGGGAAGAAGGTGAGATTTGGATCTGAGGATCCCCGTCTCTTCAAATAGACGGTTTGCCTGCAGGGCTGGGGTGGCAAATGTAAAAATGCTCTGGATCCTCGTATTCGCTCGACACGTGGAGATGGCCATTATTGAAGCACAGAAGCCGAGGAGTACAACATTGATGGGAAGCCGGATACTATTCGTTACAACAGGTACTTTGGAGTATTCGGAGATGGAACCCGCCTTGCAATGCCGAAGACAAAACTGCGCACCGGACTCATCGTCATTGAAGCCTAGTTCAGGGGCTACTGAGGGAGTCCTGGATTAGGGGGTATCCGGACAACCGGACTATATACTTTGGCCGGACTGTTGGACCGTGAAGATACAAGACTCAAGACTTCGTCCCGTGTCCGGATGGGACTCTCCTTTGCGTGGAAGACAAGCTTGGCGATCCGGATGTTAGATCTCCTTCTTTGTAATCAACTCTGTGTAAACCCTAGCCCCCTTCGGTGTCTATATAAACCGGAGGGTTTAGTCCGTAGGTCGAGGACAATCATAATCATCATATGCTAGCTTCTAGGGTTTAGCCTCTATGATCTCGTGGTAGATCAACTCTTGTAATACTCATATCATCAAGATCAATCAAGGAGGAAGTAGGGTTTTAGCTCCATCGAGAGGGCCCGAACCTGGGTAAAACATCGTGTCCCTTGCCTCCTGTTACCATTAGCCTTAGAAGCACAGATCGGGACCCCCTACCCGAGATCCGCCGGTTTTGACACCGACAATGGCTTCGGCCCAAAAGTTGTATGGAGACTTGAATTCTGCCATCATGGTCCTTGCCGCATCCATCAACGTCCGGTTCTTCCTCTCCGCGACACCATTTTTTTGAGGGGTATATGGTGCAGAATATTGATGCTTGATCCCCTCATCAGTAAGAAACTCATCCAAGGTGTAGTTCTTGAACTCGGTGCCGTTGTCACTCCTAATTGTCAAGATCTTTGCATCATGTTGACGTTGAGCTTCATTTGCAAAGTCGATGACGGTTTGTTGTGTCTCACTCTTCCTCTTGAAGAAATATACCCAAGTGTATCTTGAATAATCATCCACCATCACCAAGCAATACTTTCTACCTCCAAGACTATCAAAAGAGGGAGGCCCAAAAAGATCCATGTGAAGGATCTGCAAGGGTCTCTTCGAGTAGATGATGGTCGTGGGAGGGTGATCCTTCTCATGAAGCTTTCCATGGATACAAGCACTGCAAGCACAATCTTTGGCAAAACTAACTTTTGTTAGTCCACAGACATGATCCCCTTGGGAACACTTTGCAAAGACCTCATATTGGCGTGGGCAAAATGGCGATGCCAAAGCCATCCCACATCAACTTTAGCCATTAGTCATGTCGCAGTCTTAGTGGGTCGCTCCGAAAAGTTAATAACATAAAGACCGTTCTCGACATGCCCAACAAAGGCTACTTTAAGAGTCTTGATCCACAAGAGGGCCACAGTATCAATATCAAAGAAAGTGGCAAAGCCCATGAGCGCAAGTTGACGAACGAAAAGTAGATTGTAAGCAAGGGACTCAACAAGCATGACTTTCTCGATCGTTAGATTATGAGAAATGACAACCTTGCCAAGACCCAATACCTTAGAAGATGAGGCATCACCCCACTCGACGTTGGTGGGCATAGAAGGGATCTTTTGCACGTCCAGCACCAAGTCCTTGCTTCCGGTCATATCATTTGTTTCTCCACTATCGAGCAACCATGATCCCCCACCGGAAACAAACACCTATAAGAGATCAACGCTTGGTTTTAGGTACCCATTTTGTAATGGGTCCTTTGAAGTTAGTAACAAGGGTCTTAGGAACCCAAATAGAGCATTCAATGTACTCATAAGTAGAACCAACAAATTTAGCATAAACATGCCCATCACTAGCATGGCACAACACATAAGAAGGGTTAAAGTCGCCACCTTTGTTGGAAGGGGTGGAATTGCCCTTTTTGACATCACCACCCTTCACATTGTTCTTCTTCTCCTTAGGAGCACCCTCCCCCTCCTTCACAAAAGTTTGCTTTAGAGGGGGAGGTCGTTTGGTCTTGTCATTCTTCTTCTTATTCTTGGACTTGGGTGCGAACCCAACTCCTTCCTTGGCCACAACTTCCTTTTGATTGCTCAAAAGGTCATTGAGGTTCTTCTCACCTTGTATGCACGTCACAAGGCCTTTCTAAAGTTGCTCCTTCAACTTGACATTCTCCTCCACAAGATGCACATGCTCACAACACGGGTTAGTGGCATTTGCATTATCAATTAATACCATATGAGGAAAGGTGGCTTTTTCTTTGGTTAGCTTCACTTGGAGTTGATCATGAGACTCCTTGAGGCTAGCACGAGCACCCTTCAAGACCTTGTGGGCCTTGTCGAGTATATCAAACTCCTCCTTGAGTCTATCATGGTCAACGCCAAGTTTAGCCTTCTTGGAAGTTAGCACACGAGATACAACAAGAGCATGATCAAGATCTTTCTTTAACTTAGCATGGTCATCGTTGTGTGACTCCTCAAGAGCCAAACGATGCCCACGCTCTTCCTCAAGAGCATTAGAGAGATCCGATATCTCATCGGCGTAGTCACGACTATGACCTTCCATCTTAGAGATGGTTTCTTCCTGAGCCTCGATCATGTCATTGGCTTCACCAAGTTGTTCCAAGAGAGCAACAAAGTGCTTCTTGGATTTACCCTGAGCTTACTCATAAAAGACTCAAATTCATTTACTTCCTCATCAGACCCCTCACTTTCATCAATGCCATCCGTCATGGAGGATTAGTAATGATGGTGGTTTTGATGTTGGGGGTTACCTTTTTGGTGGCTTTAGCCACGAGACACTTGGCGGTGATGTTCTCATTGGGCGAGTCGAAGCGGGACACCCGTGGAGTTGTGGCAATGGCAACAGTGGCCATGGCCATGGCTTCACTATCTTCATCATCATCGTCACCCTCATGGTATTATTATTGAACCGCCAACCCTCGAGTAGGAGTCTTTTTGGTGAAGTTGTTCTTGTTTGGGAAGGACTTGGCTTTGTCTTTTCGGATGAGCTTGCCACCATTGTCTTCCCGCTTCACGTAAGGGCAATCCACAACAAAGTGGCTCACATTGCCACAATTGTAACATGTTCTCACACGTTGCTTGCCCTTGAACCCACTTGAGTTGTTCTTGTTGAAGTTGGTCCTTGTCTTCTTCTTGCTCCAAAATTGCCTTGAAGCAAGAGCCATGTGCTCATGATAATCATATTTTGTATCTTCGGGGTTGCTCTAATCATCTTCCTCTTCTTCCTCTTCTTCCACAATAACCTTGGCCTTCAAGGCAAGGTTGGGCTTCTTTGCTCTTTGAGAACGCAACACCATGTTGTCGGCGGTCTTGTCCAAGATCCTCATTGCCACAAACTCATCCAACACTCCATTTGAGGTCAAGGAGTGGAAGTCCGGTCTTTGACGGATGACGGAGGACATGGCCTTGTGGTAAGGCATCATTGCTTTGAGGAACCTGCGCTTGATCCAATTGTCATCCGTGTCCTTGCTCCCATGATCTCAGAGTGAGACCGCGAGTTTGGTTACTCTCCGAAAGAGCTCACGAGGTTCCTCATCTTCTTTCATTGAAAACTCATCGGCTTCATCTTGCACCACTTCATAGTTGGAGCGTTGAATGCTTGCGCTTCCCTTGTAGAGGGAAATAACACAATGCCATGCATCTTTGGCCATGGCGAAGGGTCAAAGATGAGGGAGATCTTCAGGTGGAACCGCATCTTGAATGATGAAGAGAGCATTATCATTGAATGGATTATCCATGTCTTCTCTAAGGGTGAAGTTGCTTCAGTCATGTGGATGGAAACCTTCTTCAATGATTCCCCAAAGATTAGTATTCACATGATTTAAATGACGCTTGAAGTGATAAACCCAAGAATGAAAGTCCTTATTTTTCACAATCTTAGGAGGAGGCTTGCATGATTTAAATGAGTAGAGGGAATCGGTCCTCCATAAATTGGAGGTTCCACATGGGCAAAGATGCCGGTGCCATTTCTACCACTAGTAGAAGGACCCTTTTCACTTGTAGCCTCCCCCTTGTCGGAGTTAGCATCCGTCACCTTGTTAGTGGGATCACCCACTTTCATCGGCGAGGTAGATAGTTTAAGTCCTTCTAAGAATTTATTAAACATGCTTTCAACCTCGGTTGTCATGTAGATTTTCAATGTGTCCAAAGCCACATTGAATTCCTCACGAGAGACTGTGGTTCCCCCATCGGCCATAGACGAGCTCGGATTCACACCGGAGTGCTCCTCCACACTGTCTACAGTGTCAACCATACTCTTCGGACGGCAAAGTCCTTAATAAAGAGATGAGGCTCTAATACCAATTGAAAGGATTGATATAGTTGACTAGAGAGGGGGTGAATAGGCAACTAACAATTTTTAGCTTTTCTTTACCAAATTAAACTTTGCATCAAAGTAGGTTGTCTAGATATGCAACTAGGTGAGCAACCTATATGATGCAACAACAACAAGTACACAAGCAAGCAAGGGATGCAACACAAATAAGCTTGCACAAGTAAAGGCACGAGATAACCAAGAGTGGAGCCGGTGAAGACGAGGATGTGTTACTGAAGTTCCTTCCTTTTGAGGGGAAGTACGTCTCCGTTAGAGCGGTGTGGAGGCACAATGCTCCCCAAGAAGCCATTAGGGCCACCGTATTCTCCTCATGCCCTCACACAATGCGAGAAGCCGTGATTCCACTATTGGTGCCCTTGAAGGCGGCGACCGAACTTTTACAAACAAGGTTGGGGAAATCCCCACAACTTAATTGGAGGCTCCCAACGACACCACGAAGCTTCACCACAATGGACTATGGCTCCTCCGTGACCTCAACTGTCTAGGGTGCTCAAACACCCAAGAGTAACAAGATCCGCTAGGGATTAGTGGGGGAATCAAATTTCTCTTAGCGGAAGTATAGATCGGGGCCTTCTCAACCAATCCCGAGCAAATCAACAAGTTTGATTGGCTAGGGAGAGAGATCGGGCAAAAATGGAGCTTGGAGCAACAATGGAGCTTGGGGATGGAAGAGGTGGTCAACTAGAGGAAGAAGACACCCCTTATATAGAAGAGAGACAAATCCAACCGCTATCCACTTACCCAGCCCGTGACCTGCGTACTACCGCCCCAGACAAGCGGTACTACCACAAGGGCTCACGGTACTACCGCGGTGTACCGCGATTCTACCGCTGCTACGGCAGGAGCTAGTCCAGCCCTGAACTGAGGGCGGTACTGCCGCTGACACAGTACTACCGCTCACCCTTGCGGTACTACCACAAGGCAGGATTGGACTAGCCTGGGAAGGGAGCGGGTGAATAAAAATATATCCGTGCCAACTTTCGCTGAAAATTAAATAGTGCAAAAATCCGACACGGTACTACCGCACTTGGCGGGCGGTACTACCACGCATGGAGCGGATGTAAAAAATTACATCTGCCCCTACTTCCGTTCATGTTGCTGTGCCAGACCATGACTCATGGTACTACCGCGCACATCGGGCGGTACTGCCGCGTAGGGCGCGGATGTAAAAAATTACATCCGCCCCTACAGCCGCACGAGCGGCTGAGTCCGGTCTGAGGCCATGGTACTACAGCTCCTTAGGAGCGGTACTACCGTGGGCACCTACGGTACTACCGCAAGGGCGTGCCTTACTACCGCGGAGGCCTACGGTACTACCGCTCCTAAGAGCAGTACTACCGCATGCCTCAGAACGATAACACTAGAATTCCTTCTCTTTGCATATATATGAAGAAAACGGAGGATGCTCCAAAGTGCAAGGGAAAGGCGGTGCAGAGAGAGTAAACGTGTATGTGATGATTCCACCCAAACCTTTCCAACGCAGACCCCCTCTTAATAGTACGGATTTCCTACGACTAAATTCCACCGAAAAGAAACATAGAAAAACATCGTCTTCAATAGTCTTCGAGGGGCACCAAACAGTCTTGTGCCTAGAGACGAAACGTCTGAAATACTCAAGGCACACGATTAGTCCGCAAAAGCATTGTCAGCAATCACCAAAACACCTTAGGGATAAATATGCCCTTACAGTCGCGGCAAGCCTCAGCCTCATCCCCACCCGTCCTTCTCCAAGTTCGTTGCGTACCTCCGCTTGGAGGAGTGACAAATGAAGCAGGTGAAGGCGCGGGCCATCCACACCGCTCTCGCCGCCGGCACCACCCGCGGCGGGTCCTCGGCGCCGCCTACTGCCCCGGCCGCACCCCCGCTATAGCGCCACCCGACACCCATCCCGGCGCCGCCGCCATACCAGGCACCGCTGCCATACCCGGCGCCCCAGCAGTCAGGGCTGCTCCCGCTGCCTTATGGCCCACCCGCCCCTCCCGCCGGAAGGCGCCATGGGGGCCGGCTCGGTGGGAGCCGCCACGGCGGTCAGCAGCAGCAGCCGCAGGGCACACACCCGCCCCGTCAGCAGTAGTAGCAGCAACAACAGTTCCAGGTGCCCCCTCCATGGGCCTCCCGCTACAACCCGTGGACCGGCGTTGTTCATGTCTACACCATGCCGGTTCTACAGGCCCCTGCACTGACACTTCCCGTGTCGTGCCCGCTGGCGCACCAGGCGTACTACGCGGTTCCATAGCCGTATGGAGGATACCCACCACCGCAGTTGAGCTACGGTTACGATCTCCCCGCGGCCCTGCCACCTCCCTTGCCGGCCCTGCCACCGGCGCCTTGGGATACGGTGCTTCTCGCTGCGCTGTTGTAACGCCCCGGATTCGTTGCGCCAGGTGTCCGCCAGTTTTCGCCGTCGTTGCCATGTCATGTGCTTGCGTGTTGCATTTTATCATGTCATCATGTGCATCTCATTTTGCATACGTGTTCGTCTCATGCATCCGAGCTTTTTCCCTGTTGTCCGTTTTGCAATCCGGCGCTCCTATCTCACCCGGCGCCCCTATCTCACCCGGCGACCCCTTTTGTCTCTTTTCGTGTGCGGGTACTAAACTTTCTCGGAATGGACCGAGGTTTGCCAAGCGGCGATAGCACCGGTAGACCGCTTGTCAAGTTTTGTGCCATTTGGAGGTAGTTTGATACTCCAACGGTTAACCGGGTAACCGTAAAAGCCTCTTTTGTTTGCAGCCCAACACCCCTTTCAAAGTGGCCCAAAACCCATCTAACTCCCCTCCATGCTCTCGGAAGTTCGATCACGATTGCGTGGCCGAAAACCGCTCCTCATTTGGACTCTCCTAGCTCCCTCTACCTATATATATGTGTCTCTCCCGGAGTTTTCGCGCAGTCCAACCCTAGCCCCGCTCCTCTCCGCGCCGCCGAACATGTCCGCCCACCGCCGGACGCGTCCACCGCCGCCAGCCACCTCACCCCGCCCAATCCCGCGCTGCCACCTCAGCTCCGCCACCGCATGGCGCCTCCTGATTCGCCGCACAAGACACTTCCCGCCGCCGCCACCGCGTCGGCCGCGGAGCCAGCGGGCCCTGCTGCTTCTGCGCCGCCCGTCGCCGCCGGGCTCCCTCCGGCGCCCGCCGCCTCGCCGCCGTCGCCATCCGCTGCCCGCTCCGCCGCCGCCGCGCGCGCGGCGCGCGCACGCGTCGGGCTCCAGCGCCGCCGAAACCTCCCGTCGGACCCGCGGCGTCGCCAGCCTCCCCTGCGCCGCCCGCCCCCCCGCCGCCGCCCGGCGGTGCACCACCGCCCGGCTCCGGGTCGCGCCCGCGCCAAAGCCCCTCGGCGGTGGCCAGTGCCGCCGCCTCGCGCCGTCCCCTCGCCTCCAGCGCCGCCACGACCGTCCGCGTCCTCGCCCGGCCGGCCACCGCACGCCTCGCCGTTGCCTCCTCGCCGGAGTCCGCCGCCTCGCCGGAACCCGGGCGGGTGGATGAGATCCACCCGTCCCGCTGTCCAAACGCGACCCGAGCCGCCTGGATCTCGCCGTCCCAGATCCCTCCGTCCCATTGACTTTTCTGCCAGGGTATATTTTCCTCCAAGTCCCCCAGATTCCAGTATTATCATGCCATGTTCGTTGCGTCACATCTCTGCATCCGTAACTCCGTTTCGTGCGTATAATATGTCAGATTGTTCGTCTCGACGAGTGCTTCATTTCATTCCATTGCGTCATTTTCATTTGAGCTCATCTTGATACCCGAAATGCTGTTGGAAAAGTGCATGTTGATGTTAATCTGCTGAAACTGTTATAACTTGCTGTTTTATCATTTTTGCCATGATTGATGTGTGCATCCTATGAGGTTGATGTCTACATGAATGTTGATCTATGCCATGCCATCTTTCCAGGGGTGCCAACCATGTATTTTTGTGAGTTGTGTGCTGAGTGTATCAAGCTTGCTAATTAGGGTACTTAACATTCTTTGTTTTCTGATGATTCTGTTATATTTTGTTGCTATGTTAACATGCTTCTACTAATCATTCTATGCATAATCTGGAGATGTCCTATAAACATGTTTTGATCTACATGTCATGCTCTATCCATTCATGCCCTTGGTTGCAATTATAGCCTGCTGGAACATGTTGTAATCTTGCTCTAAAGTTGCTTGAAAATGTTGTTGTCAGCCTGTTAACATTAAGTTCAATGTTTCCATGATTGTTTCCTAGTGATCCATGAACCCTATGACCTTGCTATTGCCATGCTTAGCTTCATAAACATGCCTACTTACTGTTGGTTGCCTTGCCATGCCATGTATTGCTCTGTGGTGAGTGGTTCAAGCTCACCAACATGCCTACTTATTGTTGTTCCTGCCATGTTTGAATCTGTCTTATAACTTGCCATGTTTACATGGGTGCCATCATATTTTCTATGCCTTTTTGGCTCATGGTCAGTAAGGGACTTTTGATCTATGCTTTTAGTAGATTCATGCCAGGCCTTTGTTTGCCATGATAAGTTCCTGTAACATGTTGTTTGATAGCTCTAAGCATTGCAACCTGATGTTATTTCTGCTAAAGTCTGAAACTGTTATTATTTGCAATCTTCCCATGTCATTTTGATCTTGTTCTAGTCTTTTCTGGAGATAGCTCAGTGTTCACGTTTTGTTATGCTTTACCTGTACTTCATGCCCATGCCTTTTGTTATTATGTTGAGATGTTGTAGCTTGTTGTTTTGATGCTTGCAAGATGCCTAGTTGCTGTTATGGACAGATTGTTGTTATGCCTTGTATAGTGCGTATGTGTTGCACCGTTGCTCCGTTTTGAGTGTGCCCTATATGAAACTTGCGTGATTTTGCATGTAATTTCATATTATCATGTTGCATCCTTGTTTTGGTGTGTTTGCTTGATATTTGCGTGCATTTTGCATCAATGCCATGCTTAACTTGTTTTGCTCATATCTTCTAGGCCGTAGCTCCAAATCTAATGAACTTTATATGTAACTTGACTAGAATTTCGTGTAGATCATTGTGGTGCATCTTAACTTGCTGTTTAACAACTTGAACATTTATTCAGTTCTGGACCAATTTTGAAATATGCATATGAGGACTTACCGGAATTGTTATATGTTGTTCCCGGCCTCATTTAAACTTGCCTTGATGTGTTGTTCTTGTTTGCATCATCTCTTGCCATGAGTAGCTTCATGTAGCTTGGTCATGCATCATGCTTGTTGTGCATCATGCCTTGTTCATGTGTGGTGTGTTTACCATGTTGTGTGCTTCTTCTCGATAGTTCCCGTTTCGTTGCGATCGTGAGGATGCGTTCGTCTACGTGTGGTTTGTCTTCGTGGCTTCATATTCTTCATGGACTCATTCTTCTTCCTTGTGGGATTTCAGGCAAGATGACCGCTACCCTGGATCTCACTACTATCATTGCTATGCTAGTTGCTTCGTTCTATCGCTATGCTGCGCTACCTATTACCTGTTTATCAAGCCATCCCATATTGCCATGATCCTCTAACCTTTGACACCATTCCTAGCAAACCGTTGTTTGGCCTTGTTACCGCTTTTGCTCAGCCCCTCTTACAGCATTGCTAGCTGCAAGTGAAGTTGAAGACTTTCTCCATGGTGGACAGGGTTATGTTGGGATATCACAATATCTCTTATATTATTAATGCATCTATATATTTGGTAAACGGTGGAAGGCTCGGCCTTATGCCTGGTGTTTTGTTCCACTCTTGCCGCCCTAGTTTCCGTCATACCGGTGTTATGTTCCCATATTTTGCGTTCCTAACGCGGTCGGGTGATTTATGGGACCCCCTGACAATTCGCTTTGAATAAAACTTGTCCAGCAAGGCCCAACCTTGGTTCTACCATTTCCCTCACCACCACCTATACCTTTCCCTTGGGTCGGCCAACCCGAGGGTCATCTTTATTTAGCCCCGGGCGGTGCTTGTCTAAGTGCTGGTCCGAACCAGTGATGTCCGGCGCCCACAGGCAACAGGTCTATGCCAACCCGACGGCTTGCTCATCTGGTGTGCCCTGAGAACGAGATATGTGCAGCTCCTATCGGGATTTGTCGGCACATCGGGCGGCTTTGCTGGTCTTGTTTTACCATTGTCGAAATGTCTTGTAAACCGGGATTCGAGACTGATCGGGTCTTCACGGAGAAGGTCTATTCTTCGTTGATCGCGAGAGCTTGTCATGGGCTAAGTTGGGACACCCTGCAGGGTATAAACTTTCGAGAGCCGTGCCCGCGGTTATGTGGCAGATGGGAATTTGTTAATGTCCGGTTGTAGATAACTTGACACCAGATCCGAATTAAAACGCATCAACCGTGTGTGTAGCCGTGATGGTCTCTTCTCGGCGGAGTCCGGGAAGTGAACATGGTTTCTGGGTTATGTTTGACGTAAGTAGGTGTTCAGGATCACCTCTTGATCATTGCTAGTTTCACGACCGCTCCTTTGTTTCTCTTCTCGCTCTCATTTGCGTAAGTTAGCCACCATATCATGCTTAGTCGCTGCTGCAACCTCACCACTTTACCCCTTCCTTTCCCTTTAAGCTTTGCTAGTCTTGATACCCATGGTAATGGGATTGTTGAGTCCTCGTGGCTCACAGATTACTACAACAACAGTTGCAGGTACAGGTTATGCGATGATCATGACGCGAGAGCGATGCTTGCTTGCGTTGAGTTCTTCTTCTGCTTCTTCTTCGATCAGGGGATAGGTTCTAGGTCGGCAGCCTGGGCTAGCAGGGTGGATATTGTTTGAGTTTCTGTTTATGATTCATCCGTAGTCGGATGTTGTTCTTGTATGTTGTATTCATGTGACATTGTAAGTATTGGATATATCCCCACTATTATGTAATGTTGAGGTAATGATATCCACCTTCAAAAGCGTCTCCAAGATGCGCTTCTATCCTTGGAGGGACCTTCGAGTTCCTTTAGGATAGGGTCGCATCTTGGGCGTGACAAGTTGGTATCAGAGCCTCGACCGACCCTAGGAGCCCCCTTGATTGATCGTGTAGTTTGGCCATTGTTGAGTCTAGAAGAAAACTATTTTCGGAGTCTAGTTATATCGGAGAGTAGGAATTCTTTTTACTACTCAGCCCCTTCGTCGCTCTGGTGAGGAATCTTGACGTAGGTGTTTTGAACTACTCCTCTTCCCATTCAAATTTTTCTTTAGGATCTCGCAGTTGGTTTTCCGATCGTTGGTTCTCAGCTCTTTTTATCCGGTGCATTTCTCGTCAAGTTGACTCGAGTCTTTTCATCTTTGAGTTCAATCCTCAGTTGTTTTCTTTTACCACCCGCCCACCCTTCTTCCTCTCGGAACCGGAGTCCGTAATCGAGTATCCATCATACTCGTGTGAAGTCTTTGCTTCTTTTCCTCAATGATTTCTACCGGTGTTTTCTCTTCAAGTTATTCGTTGGTTCCCCCTTCCAAGTTGCCTTTGTTTTCCCGCCCTCCCACCCTTTTCTTCCGGAGCATGAGTCTCTTTCGACCGTCAATTCCATTCGTGTGGAGTCTCTTCAGTCCTTCGTCAATCATTTCAACCAGTGAATTCTCGTCTCGTTCGTCATTCTTCATCCTTTTCTTTTCCGGTGGACTCAATTCAAGTTTTTTTCGTTGTCGATCGTATTATTTCCCTCAGCTCAAATATTTCCTTTGGATCGTTCGTCTCTTGCCATTTAATCATCCCGGAGTTCGGAAGACATCTCAGGAGATCTCGTCTGTATTCCAATTAATTCGAAGTTGTCACCTCATTCAAATATTTCATTGTTTCGGTGCATCATCTATCTGTTCAACAATCCCTTTTCAACGGTGTTTTTCTTTTAGTGGGCCCTAACCCATAGGTCTTTTCCCAGGATCTTACCTGACTCTTCTAATTCCCCCGGAGCTATCTCAAATTCTTTTTAGTGTGATGTAAGAATGGATTCCATCAGCCACATGCCTTCTCCAAGTTCGCTTTCAAAATCATTTCATTGTTGGCTCAACCTCTTTGTTTTTCTTTCTTCCGGAGTATCTCAGGAATTTTGGTGGTGTTTCTTGTCATCATTTGAAGATCGAAGAAGAGCTTTTCCTCTAAATCTTGCCCGTTCTCCCGAAGATCCGTGGTTCTAGCTTCATGTTATCCTCTCAAATTATTCCATTTGTCAGATATTCTTTTTCTCACCCATCCGGAGTATTTCAGGAGTTCTTTTCTATTTATTTTCACCGGAGGCCATCGTTCCAGAAGAATTCTTCGTCCTCACATTTTAGCTACCGTTATCCCGTTGTCCCGGTGCTTCGTTCAAGTATTCTTTAATCAACTCATTATCTCTTCGTTCTTTTGCATCTAAATCTCCTCTAGCATATTTGTTCTTCTAATTCTTCCCGGTGATTAAGTCTCTTTCATCAGTCATTTTCGAATTCTCACGGTGGTTCTTTCATATTCTTTTCCTTGATTATCATTTAATTCAGTCGTTCTTTTCAATCTTACCGATGATTCATGAAGACCTTCTCAAGTTCCCGATATGTCACTTCTCAATTCTTTTTCAAGAAGAATAAGTAGTATGCAAAATCCATTGCTTGTCATCAATTTAATTTGATGAAGGATAAGCATACAATAAATCTTATTCTTATTTCATCCAAGTGATTAATCCCTTTCCTTCGGAGTTTGTTCTCGATGAATAAATTCTAGTTCCAAGTGTTTTCATCTTTTCTTTTCCAGAGTTCAAGTTTCCCGGTCATCTCGTCGGAACCTCCATCTAAATCATCGCAAGGC
The DNA here is from genome assembly GCA_021437245.1 of Aegilops speltoides. Taxonomy (NCBI): domain Eukaryota; kingdom Viridiplantae; phylum Streptophyta; class Magnoliopsida; order Poales; family Poaceae; genus Aegilops; species Aegilops speltoides. The sequence goes on along the minus strand of CM038143.1, from coordinate 469,916,578 downwards.
TCATCTTATTCTTTCATCCTTCATTCAATCTCATCATCCTTTTGTTTACCGGAGTTCTTCATGGTGGTTCTTCATGATTTATTTCATCCTTCAAGAGTTCATCAAATATCATTCCATCCTCTCAATTTCTTCGTGTTCTGTTCCTCCATGTTTCAGCCGGAGTGCTGCCTAAATCCTTTCAGTCTTATTCGTTTCTTTTCTCATTCTAACCACTCCGGTTAGAACGAGTGATTTCTTAGTCTATCTGAATTCGTGAGCTTTCGATTCGTCATCCTCGTCGTTCCTCTCTTATTCTCGAGTGCTCTCGATTCTTTGCTTCTTCTTTTGAGTTCTTCTTTCGCCTCATCCTTTTTTTCCTTCCGTCTCGGTCCTAAGATCTCGGGACGAGATCTCTTGTTAGTGGAGGAGTGTTGTAACGCCCCGGATTCATTGCGCCAGGTGTCCGCCAGTTTTCGCCGTCGTTGCCATGTCATGTGCTTACGTGTTGCATTTTATCATGTCATCATGTGCATCTCATTTTGCATACGTGTTCGTCTCATGCATCCGAGCTTTTTCCCCGTTGTCCGTTTTGCAATCCGGCGCTCCTATCTCACCCGGCGCCCCCTTTTGTCTCTTTTCGTGTGCGGGTACTAAACTTTCTCAGAATGGACCGAGGTTTGCCAAGCGGCCTTGGTATAGCACCGATAGACCGCTTGTCAAGTTTCGTGCCATTTGGAGGTCGTTTGATACTCCAACGGTTAACCGGGTAACCGTAAAAGCCTCTTTTGTTTGCAGCCCAACACCCCTTTCAAAGTGGCCCAAAACCCATCTAACTCCCCTCCATGCTCTCGGTCGTTCGATCACGATCGCGTGGCCGAAAACCGCTCCTCATTTGGACTCTCCTAGCTCCCTCTACCTATATATATATATGTCTCTCCCGAATTTTTCGCGCAGTCCAACCCTAGCCCCGCACCTCTCCGCGCCGCCGGACGCGTCCACCGCCGCTAGCCACCTCACCCCGCCCAATCCCGCGCTGCCACCTCAGCTCCGCCGCCACATGGCGCCTCCTGATTCGCCTTGTGACCCCGCCGCCACCAGCGCGTCGGCCCGCGGGACCAGGCGGGCCTGCCCGGCCAGCGCCGCCGCCGCCGCCGCCCAGCTCCTCCGGCGCCCGCCGCCGCCGCCCATGTCGCCATCCGCCACCCGCTCCGCCGCCGTCGCCCGGCGGCGCGTCGCGTCCGGGGTCAGCGCCGCCGAAGCCTCCCGTCGGACCCGCCGCCGCCGGCCTCGCTTGCGCCGCCGCCGCTCCCCGCCGCCGCCCGGCGATGCGCGCCGCCCGGCTCCGGGTCGCGCTGCGCGCTGAGCCCCCTCGTCGTGGCCAGCGCCGCCACGACCGTCCGCGTCCTCGCCCGGCCGGCCACCGCAGGCCTCGCCGTCGCCTCCTCGCTGGAGTCCGCCGCCTCGCCGGAACCCGGGCGGGTGGATGAGATCCACCCGTCCCGCGATCCAAACGCGACCCGAGCCGCCTGGATCTCGCCGTCCCGGATCCCGCCGTCCCATTGACTTTTCTGCGAGGGTATATTTTCCTCTAAGTCCCCCAGATTCCAGTATTATCATGCCATGTTCGTTGCATCACATCTTTGCATCCGTAGCTCCGTTTCGTGCGTATAATATGTAAAATTGTTCGTCTCGACGAGTACTTCATTTCATTTCATTGCATCATTTTCATTTGAGCTCATCTTGATGCCCGAAATGCTGTTGGAAGAGTGCATATTGATGTTAATCTGCTGAAACTGTTATAACTTGCTGTTTTATCATTTTTGCCATGATTGATGTGTGCATCCTATGAGGTTGATGTCTACATGAATGTTGATATATGCCATGCCATATTTCCAGGGGTGCCAACCATGTATTTTTGTGAGTTGTGTGCTGAGTGTATCAAGCTTGCTAATTAGGGTACTTCATTCTTTGTTTTCTGACAGATTCTGTTATATTTTGTTGCTATGTTAACATGCTTCTACTAATCATTCTATGCATAATCTAGAGATGTCCTATAAACATGTTTTGATCTACATGTCATGCTCTATCCATTCATGCCCTTGGTTGCAATTATAGCCTGCTGGAACATGTTGTAATCTTGCTCTAAAGTTGCTTGAAAATGTTGCTGTCAGCCTGTTAACATTAAGTTCAATGTTTCCATGAATGTTTCCTAGTGATCCATGAACCCTATGACCTTGCTATTGCCATGCTTAGCTTCATAAACATGCCTACTTACTGTTGGTTGCCTTGCCATGCCATGTATTGCTCTGTGGTGAGTGGTTCAAGCTCACCAACATGCCTACTTATTGTTGTTCCTGCCATGTTTGAATCTGTCTTATAACTTGCCATGTTTACATGGGTGCCATCATATTTTCTATGCCTTTTTGGCTCATGGTTAGTAAGGGACTTTTGATCTATGCTTTCAGTAGATTCATGCCATGCCTTTGTTTGCCATGATAAGTTCTTGTAACATGTTGTTTGATAGTTCTAAACATTGCAACCAGATATTATTTCTGCTAAAGTCTGAAACTGTTATTATTTGCAATCTTCCCATGTCATTTTGAGCATGTTCTAGTCTTTTCTGGAGATAGCTCCGTGTTCACGTTTTGTTATGCTTTACCTGTACTTCATGCCCATGCCTTTTTTTATTATGTTGAGATGTTGTAGCTTGTTGTTTTGATGCTTGCAAGATGCCTAGTTGCTGTTATGGACAGATTGTTGTTATGCCTTGTATAGTGCGTATGTGTTGCACCATTGCTCCGTTTTGAGTGTGCCCTATATGAAACTTGCATGATTTTGCATGTAATTTCATATTATCATGTTGCATCCTTGTTTTGGTGTGTTTGCTTGATGTTTGGGTGCATTTTGCATCAATGCCATGCTTAACTTGTTTTGCTCATATCTTCTAGGCTGTAGCTCCAAATCTAATGAACTTTATATGTAACTTGACTAGAATTTCGTGTAGATCATTGTGGTGCATCTTAACTTGCTGTTTAACAACTTGAACATAAGGTTTATTCAGTTCTGGACCAATTTCAAAATATGCATATGAGGACTTACCGGAATTGTTATATGTTGTTCCCGGCCTCATTTAAACTTGCCTTGATGTGTTGTTCTTGTTTGCATCATCTCTTGCCATGAGTAGCTTCATGTAGCTTGGTCATGCATCATGCTTGTTGTGCATCATGCCTTGTTCATGTGTGGTGTGTTTACCATGTTGTGTGCTTCTTCTCGATAGTTCCCGTTTCGTTGCGATCGTGAGGATCGTTAAATCTCACGATGTGGTTCGTCTTCGTGGCTTCATCTTCTTCATGGACTCGTTCTTCTTCCTTGTGGGATTTCAGGCAAGATGACCGCTACCCTGGATCTCACTACTATCATTGCTATGCTAGTTGCTTCGTTCTATCGCTATGTTGCGCTACCTATTACCTGTTTATCAAGCCATCCCATATTGCCATGAACCTCTAACCTTTGACACCATTCCTAGCAAACCGTTGTTTGGCTATGTTACCGCTTTTGCTCAGCCCCTCTTATAGCGTTGCTAGGTGCAGGTGAAGTTGAAGACTTTCTCCATGGTGGATAGGGTTATGTTGGGATATCACAATATCTCTTATATTATTAATGCATCTATATATTTGGTAAAGGGTGGAAGGCTCGGCCTTATGCCTGGTGTTTTGTTCCACTCTTGTTGCCCTAGTTTCCGTCATACCGGTGTTATGTTCCCGGATTTTGCGTTCCTAACGCGGTCGGGTGATTTATGGGACCCCCCCTGACAGTTCGCTTTGAATAAAACTTGTCCAGCAAGGCCCAACCTTGGTTTTACCATTTGCCTCACCACCACCTATACCTTTCCCTTGGGTCGGCCAACCCGAGGGTCATTTTTATTTTAGCCCCCCCTGGGGCCAGTGCTTGTCTAAGTGCTGGTCCGAACCGAGCGATGTCCAGCGCCCCCTGGGCAACCAGGGTGTATGCCAACCCGACATCTTGCTCATCCGGTGTGCCCTGAGAACGAGATATGTGCAGCTCCTATCGGGATTTGTCGGCGCATCGGGCGGCTTTGCTGGTCTTGTTTTACCATTGTCGAAATGTCTTGTAAACCGGGATTCGAGGCGATCGGGTCTTCACGGAGAAGGTTTATTCCTTCGTTGATCGCGAGAGCTTGTCATGGGCTAAGTTGGGAGACCCTGCGCAGGTATAAACTTTCGAGAGCCGTGCCCGCGGTTATGTGGCAGATGGGAATTTGTTAATGTCCGGTTGTAGATAACTTGACACCAGATCCGAATTAAAATGCATCAACCACGTGTGTAGCCGTGATGGTCTCTTCTCGGCGGAGTCCGGGAAGTGAACACGGTTTCTGGGTTATGTTTGACGTAAGTAGGTGTTCAGGATCACCTCTTGATCATTGCTAGTTTCACGACCGCTCCTTTGTTTCTCTTCTCGCTCTCATTTGCGTAAGTTAGCCACCATATCATGCTTAGTCGCTGCTGCAACCTCACCACTTTACCCCTTCCTTTCCCTTTAAGCTTTGCTAGTCTTGATACCCATGGTAATGGGATTGCTGAGTCCTCGTGGCTCACGGATTAATACAACAACAGTTGCAGGTACAGGTTATGCGATGATCATGACGCGAGAGCGATGCTTGCTTGCGTTGAGTTCTTCTTCTGCTTCTTCTTCGATCAGGGGATAGGTTCCAGGTCGGCAGCCTGGGCTAGCAGGGTGGATATTGTTTGAGTTTCTGTTTATGATTCATCCGTAGTCGGATGTTGTTCTTGTATGTTGTATTCATGTGACATTGTAAGTATTGGATGTATCCCCACTATTATGTAATGTTGAGGTAATGATATCCACCTTGCAAAAGCGTCTCCAAGATGCGCTTCTATCCTTGGTGGGACCTTCGAGTTCCTTTTGGATAGGGTCGCATCTTGGGCGTGACAGCTATGCACCGCGCCTATGTCGAACAACTACACTGGAGGCAGTGATTGGTACATGGACTCCGGGGCTACGGCTCACATGTTTGCTCATCCTGATAATCTTGCCTCCTTCACTCCTGTCACCACCGACCGCGGCATCATTGTCGGCGACGGTTCCACACTCCCTATCACACATGTCGAGCACACTTCTTTTCCTTCCAATTCATTGCCTTTAACTTTGTCTAACATACTTGTGTCACCTCATCTTATTAAGAACATTATTTCCGTTCATTGTTTAACTCGTGAAAATCCTGTTACTGTTGAATTTGACGAGCTTGGTTTTTGTGTCAAGGACGCCTGAACCAGGATGGTACTTCACCAGTGTGACAACCCCGACAAGCTCTACCCGGTGCATCCACCGTCCACCTCCACCACCGCACCAGTTGCTCTCTCCGCTGGCGTTGATCTCTGGCACGCTCGTTTGGGTCATCCCAACCCCGTCACACTTCGACATATTCTTAGGAGCTTCAGTTTCAGTTGTAATAAGATAGAGGATCACACCTGTCATGCATGTCGTGTCAGCAAACATGTTCGCCTCCCGTTTAATAACTCCACCACCATAGCTTCTTTTCCTTTTCAGTTTATTCATAGCAATGTGTGGACCTCTCCGTTCCTAGTGATTCGGGCTATTTATATTATCAAGTTATCCTTGATGATTATTCTCACTATGTGTGAACTTTTCCTTTGCGACGAAAGTTGGATGCACTCTCCACTTTGATGGTTTTTTACTCCTATGGCAGCATGCAGTTTGGGCATCCCATTCTTGCTCTTCAGACTGACAATGGAAAAGAGTTCGACAACCTTGCTTTCCAGACTTTTCTGTCGCACCACGACACGGTTTTTTGTCTCACATGCCCGTATACTTCACAGCAGAACTGTCGAGCCGAACGCGTCCTTCGCACTCTGAATGACTGCGTTCGCACGCTCCTGTTCCATGCTAATGTGCCACCTCGTTTATGGCTAGACGCACTTGCTACTGCTTCACTTCTCCTTAACCTTCGACCCTGCCGCCCATAGTGGAACTATGCACCTCACCATCTTATCTTCGGTACGCCCCCGTCTTATGATGGCTTGCGGATTTTCGGATGCCTTTGCTATCCTAGCACTGCCGACACCGCTCCCCACAAATTTGCACCCCGTTCTGTCGCTTGCATCTTCATCAGCTACCCCTCTAACTCCCAGGGGTATCGGTGCTACGATCCCGTCTCCCACCGTGTGTTCACTTCCTGGCACGTTTACTTTGATGAGCATGTGTTTCCGTTTCAGCAGGTACCCCAGGTTGTTCCTCCCACCACCGACGACTTGGGTTCCTCGACGCCCCCAGGGCTCTTGCGCGCCTCTCTTGGCCCGCCCCTGGCTTTGAGGCGCGCCCCCCGCATGTGGCGCCCCTCTAGCCGCGGCACTGCCGCCCCCGGTGCCCCCTCTTTGAAGGAAATATGCCCTAGAGGCAATAATAAAGTTGCTATTTATTTCCTTATATCATGATAAATGTTTATTATTTATGCTAGAATTGTATTAACTGAAAACATAATACATGTGTGAATACATAGACAAACATAGTGTCACTAGTATGCCTCTACTTGACTAGCTCGTTGATCAAAGATGGTTGTGTTTCCTAGCCATAGACATGAGTTGTCATTTGATTAACGGGATCACATCATTAGGAGAATGATGTGATTGACTTGACCCATTCCATTAGCTTAGCACTTGATCGTTTAGTATGTTGCTATTGCTTTCTTCATGACTTATACATGTTCCTATGACTATGAGATTATGTAACTCCCGTTTACCGTAGGAACACTTTGTTTGCTACCAAACTTCACAACGTAACTGGGTGATTATAAAGGAGCTCTACAGGTGTCTCCGAAGGTACATGTTGAGTTGGCATATTTCGAGATTAGGATTTGTCACTCCGATCATCGAAGAGGTATCTCTGGGCCCTCTCGGTAATGCACATCACTATAATCCTTGCAAGCAATGTGACTAATGAGTTAGTTGCAGGATGATGCATTACATAACGAGTAAAGAGACTTGCCGGTAACGAGATTGAACTAGGTATTGAGATACTGACGATCGAACCTCGGGCAAGTAACATACCGATGACAAAGGGAACAACGTATGTTGTTATGCGGTTCGACCGATAAAGATCTTCGTAGAATATGTAGGAGCCAATATCGGCATCCAGGTTCCGCTATTGGTTATTGACCGGAGAAATGTCTCGGTCATGTCTACATAGTTCTCGAACCCGTAGGGTCCGCACACTTAACGTTCGTTGACGATATAGTATTATATGAGTTATGTATGTTGGTGACCGAATGTTGTTCAGAGTCCCGGATGAGATCACGGACATGACGAGGAACTCCGAAATGGTCCAGAGATAAAGTTCAATATATGGGATAATGTTGTTTGGTCTCCGGAAGGGCTCCAGAATTCATCGGAAGGGGTTCCGGATGTTTCCCGAAATGTTTGGGTACGAGAACACGTTATTTGGGCCAAAGGGGAAAGCCCACAAAGTTTTTGGAAAGCGCAAAAGGAAGTTTTATGGAGTCAGGCCGACACCGGAACCACGGTGTCAGCCTGCTGATCCGAGAAGGACTCTTGCCTTTCGGGTGAAACTGACTTTGTGGAGGCTTTTACTCCAAGTTTCGACCCCAAAGCTCAACATATAAATAGAGGGGCAGGGCTAGCACCAGAGACACATCAAGAAACACCAATCCGTGTGCCGGCAACCCCGTCTCCTCTAGTTTATCCTCCGTCATAGTTTCCGTAGTGCTTAGGCGAAGCCCTGCAGAGATTGTTCTTCACCAACACCGTCACCACGCTGTCGTGCTGCCGGAACTCATCTACTACTACGCCCGTCTTGCTGGATCAAGAAGGCAAGGACGTCATCAAGCTGAACGTGTGCTGAACGCGGAGGTGTCGTAGGTTCGGTACTTGATCGGGCGGATCGTGAAGGTGTACGACTACATCAACCGCGTTGATAAACGCTTCCGCTTAGCAATCTTCAAGGGTATGAAGATACACTCTCCCCTCTCGTTGCTATGCATCACCATGATCTTGCGTGTGCGTAGGAATTTTTTTGAAATTACTATGTTTCCCAACAGTGGCATCTGAGCCAGGTTTATGCATAGATGTTATATGCATGAGTAGAACACAAGTGAGTTGTGGGCGATGCAAGTCATACTGCTTACCAGCATGTCATACTTTGGTTCGGCGGTATCGCTGGATGAAGCGGCCCGGACCGACATTATGCGTATGCTTACGCGAGACTGGTTCTATCGACGTGCTTTGCACATAGGTGGCTGGCGGGTGTCAGTTTGTCCAACTTTAGCTGAATCGAGTGTGGCTACGCCCGGTCCTTGAGAAGGTTAAAACAGCACTAACTTGACGAACTATTGCTGTGGTTATGATGCGTAGGTAAGAATGGTTCTTGCTTAGCCTGTAGCAGCCACGTAAAACTTGCAAAAACAAAGTAGAGGACGTCTAACTTGTTTTTGTAGGGCATGTTGTGATATGATATGGTCAAGACGTGATGCTATATGTTATTGTATGAGATGATCATGTTTTGTAACCGAGTTATCGGCAAATGGCAGGAGCGATATGGTTGTCGCTTTATTGTATGCAATGCAATCGCCCTGTAATTGCTTTACTTTTTCACTAAGCGGTAGCGATAGTCGTAGAAGCAATAGGTGGCGAAACGACAATGATGCTACGATGGAGATCAAGGTGTCGCGCCGATGAAAATGGTGATCACGACGGTGCTTCGAAGATGGAGATCACAAGCACAAGATGATGATGGCCATATCATATCACTTATATTGATTGCATGTGATGTTTATCATTTATGCATCTTATTTTGCTTTGATTGACGGTAGCATTATAAGATGATCTCTCACTAAATTTCAAGGTATAAGTGTTCTCCCTGAGTATGCACCGTTGCGAAAGTTCTTTGTGCTGAGACACCACGTGATGATCGGGTGTGATAGGCTCTACGTTCAAATACAACGGGTGCAAAATAGTTGCACACGCGGAATACTCAGGTTAAACTTGATGATCCTAGCATATACAGATATGGCCTCGGAACACTGAGACCGAAAGGTCGAGCATGAATCATATAGTATATATGATCAACATAGTGATGTTCACCATTGAAAACTACTCCATCTCACGTGATGATCGGACATGGTTTAGTTGATTTGGATCACGTGATCACTTAGATGATTAGAGGGATGTCTATCTAAGTGGGAGTTCTTAAGTAATATGATTAACTGAACTTTAATTTATCATGAACTTAGTCCTGATAGTATTTTACAAATTATGTTTTATATCAATAGCTCGCGTTGTTGCTTCCCTATGTTTATTTTGATATGTTCCTAGAGAAAAACTATCTTGAAAGATGTTAGTAGCAATGATGCGGATTGGATCCGTGATCTGAGGATTATCCTCATTGCTGCACAGAAGAATTATGTCCTTGATGCACCGCTAGGTGACACACCTATTGCAGGAACAGATGCAGACGTTATGAACGTTTGACAAAGCTCGGTATGTTGACTACTTGATAGTTTAGTGCACCATGCTTAACGGCTTAGAATCAGGACTTCAAAGACGTTTTGAACATCATGGACCATATGAGATGTTCCAGGAGTTGAAGTTAATATTTCAAGCAAATACCTGAGTTGAGAGATATGAAGTCTCCAACAAGTTCTATAGCTAAAATATGGAGGAGAACTGCTCAACTAGTGAGCATGTGCTCAGATTGTCTGGGTACTACAATCGCTTGAATCAAGTGGGAGTTAATCTTCCAGATAAGATAGTGATTGACAGAGTTCTCTAGTCACCATCACCAAGTTACTAGAACTTCATGATGAACTATAGTATGCAAGGGATGACGAAAATGATTCCCGAGCTCTTTGTGATGCTGAAATCGACGAAGGTAGAAATCAAGAAAGAACATCAAGTGTTGATGATTGACACGATCACTAGTTTCAAGAAAAAGGGCAAAGGAAAAGAAAGGGAACTTCAAGTAGAATGGCAAGCAAGTTGTCACTCCTGTGAAGAAGCCAAAGCTGGACCAAAGCCTGAAACTGAGTTCTTCTACTGCAAAGGAAATGGTCACTGGAAGCGAAAATGCCCGGAATATTTGGTGGATAAGAAGGATGGCAAAGTGAACAAGGGTATATTTGATGTACAGGTTATTGATGTGTACCTTACTAGTGTTTATAGTAGCTCCTGAGTATTTGATACTTGTTCGGTTGCTAAAATTAGTAACTTGAAACAGGAGTTACAGAATAAACAGAGACTACTTGAGGGTGAAGTGGCGATGTGTGTTGGAAGTGGTTCCAAGATTGATATGATCATCATCGCACACTCCCTATACTTTCGGGATTAGTGTTAAACCTAAATAAATGTTATTTGGTGTTTGAGTTGAGCATGAATATGATTTGATCATGTTTATTGCAATACGGTTATTCATTTAAAGTCAGAGAATAATTGTTGTACTGTTTACATGAATGAAACCTTCAATGGTCATACACCCAATGAAAATAGTTTGTTGGATCTCGATCGTAATGATACACATATTAATAATATTGAAGCCAAAAGATGCAAAGTTAATAATGATAGTGCAACTTATTTGTGGCACTGTCGTTTAGGTCATATTGGTGTAAAGCACATGAAGAAACTCCATGCTGATGGGCTTTTGGAATCACTTGATTATGAATCATTTGATGCTTGCAAACCATGCCTCATGGGCAAGATGACTAAAACTCCGTTCTCTAGAACAATGGAGCGAGCAACTGACTTATTGGAAATAATACATACTGATGTATGCGATCCGATGAGTGTTGAGGCTAACGGCAAGTATTGTTATTTTATGTCCTTCACAGATGATTTGAGCAGATATGGGTATATCTACTTGATGAAACATAAGTCTGAAACATTTGAAAAGTTCAAAGAATTTCAGAATAAAGTGGAGAATCATCGTAACAAGAAAATAAAAGTTTCTACGATATGATCGCAGAGGTAAAATATTAAAACAATGTGGAATAGTATCACAAACTCATGCCACCTGGAACACCACAGCATAATGGTGTGCCCGAACGTCATAACTGTACTTTATTAGATATGGTGCGATCTATGATGTCTCTTACCGATTTACCACTATCGTTTTGGGGTTATGCATTAGAGATAGCTGCATTCATATTAAATAGGGCACCATTTAAATCCGTTGAGATGACACCTTATGAACTGTGGTTTGGCAAGAAACCCAAATTGTCGTTTAAAGTTTGGGGTTGCGATGCTTATGTGAAAAAGTTTCATCCTGATAAGCTCAAACCCAAATCGGAGAAATGTGTGTTCATAGGATACCCAAAGGAGACAGTTGGGTACACCTTCTATCACAGATCCAAAGGCAAGACATTCATTGCTAAGAATGGATCCTTTCTAGAGAAGGAGTTTCTCTCGAAAGAAGTGAGTGGGAGGAAAGTAGAGCTTGATAAGGTAACTGTACCTACTCCCTTATTGGAAAGTAGTTCATCATAGAAATCTATTCCTGTGACTCCTACACCAATTAGTGAGGAAGCTAATGATGATGATCATGTAACTTTAGATCAAGTTACTACCAAACCTCGTAGGTCAACCAGAGTGAAATCTGCACTAGAGTGTTACGGTAATCCTGTTCTGGAGGTCATGTTACTTGACCATGACGAACCTACGAACTATGAGGAAGCGATGATGAGCCCAGATTCCACGAAATGGCTTGAGGCCATGAAATCTGAGATGGGATCCATGTATGAGAACAAAGTGTGGACTTTGATTGACTTGCCCGATGATCACCAAGCCATAGAAAATAAATGGATCTTCAAGAGGAAGACAAACATTGATAGTAGTGTTACTATCTACAAAGCTAGAATTGTCACAAAAGGTTTTCGACAAGTTCAAAGGTGTGGACTATGATGAGAGTTTCTCACTCGTATCTATGCTTAAGTCTGTCAGAATCATGTTAGTAATTGCCGCATTTTATGAAATCTGGCAAATGGATAAACAAAAGTGTATTCCTTAATGGATTTATTAAGGGTTAATTATCCTTTTGCCCTTAGTGGTGTCTCTGTGCTCAGTTTTGCCCTCAGATGCAAATTGTGCTCATTTTTGCCCCTAGTCCATGCACAGCTACTATGGCGAGGCCAAACGGCCATATTTGAGTCCATTCCCTCCGCCAACATTAGTGGTTGTGGGTCTGGAGCTTACACGTGGTACCGCGTGGACATGGGTCCGGAGCTGACATGTAGGCCCGTGCAACTAAATCCCCAAATCATTGGTAGCTCACTTTGCCCATCCGCTTCCCCGCCGGCCAGCTGCCCTGCGCCACCGCCGCCACTTGCGCCGCGGCCAGCACCTGCCCCGCCACCATCTGCACGCCTACTCCACCGCTACCGTCCTGCGCCTATGCTCCACGGCTACCTGCAACGCCCGCCACCTTCCTGCGACGCCACGGGTGGGTTGCCCGCCACCTGCTCGACCCGCGGCGTGGCCTCCTTCCGTGCGCCCGACCGAAGCGCTCAAATGTGGGGGGCTGCTGGAGCTATTTGAACTAGGAGGAAGAACCCTAGGGCGAAATGGAGAGCAGCGGTGACCCCAGAGTATTTGGCGAGGCAAGCATCGGGCCGGAGATCCACTGCGTCCACGACTGGGTTCCCGAGGGGTAAGTCCCGCCCCCTGTTTAGATTGATCTTAGTTGTGCATTTGAACACTTGATTCGAGTAGGTTTGCCCAATTAGTGTGCTGATCGCGTCTCTGTTTTTCGCCGGTTAGGATGGAGTTGCTTTTTGCTTTCTTGATGCACATTAGAAGGGACCGGTACACGTTCGATGCAAAGGATAAGGAGAAATACCAAGGAGGTTTTGATTATCGGTTGCCAATGGCTAGTAATTGGAGTTTCAGACAATTTGGGGAGGTAATTTGTAGCCAATATCCTTGGGGTTTGCTTGATGAAGTGATATACAAATACTATGATGGCGAAAAGAAATGGGTGACAGCTAGTAATGATGAAGAGCTAGCTACCATGTTTGTTAGGCATAAAGAGAAATATAATTTTAATGTGAGGCTGCAAGTTGATGTGCTTGAGCAGTCATTTGGACCTAGGATGACGGGTGCAACATATCGGGGAGAACCAAGTCGTCGTAATGGCGTCTCTAGCCAGAACAGTTCAGTTGGTGCACGGTGACGTGGTGGCTCGACAAGTGTGGGCAACAGCAGTAGGGTAGCCCTTGAAGTGGAGCCTGATGACTACAATTGTGGGGTTGATGAAGAGAAGCTATATTCTGATGTTATTCGGAATTTACGACGGGCACCTCGGGCTGATAACCAAGATGAGGCTCACAATGCAGTCCGTGTGGATGATGATGCGGTGGGTGAGGACGAAGACCTTGCAGCTATTGAACGGGACCCTTCATATGGAAGAAGGTACAGTTTTTGCATCCATGAATGAGTGTAGAAATGCACTTGTGACATACTGCATCAAGGTAGAACGTACTTTCGAAGTTGACAAGAGTGATCAAGTACGTTACAGAGTGCACTGTCCGACTGAGGGTTGTCCATGGAGGCTGCTCGCATCTAAAATGCGAAATAGCACTAATGTTCAGGTCAAAGTGAACCCTTTTAAGCACACATGCCAGGAATCAACCTTTAGGAAGGATACAATCAGTAGAGCCAAGTCAAGATGGGTGGCAGAAGAAGTAAAGAAGTGGGTGAAAGAAAACCAGCAAGTGGGTCCAAAGGAATTGCAGAAGAACATCAAAGATAAGTTCAAGATAGATTTACCATACATGAGGTTGTTCAATGGTAAACAACATGCTATGGATTCTATTTATGGTAACTGGCAGGAAAGTTTTCAATTGTTGTATTCATTCAAAGGTGAAGTGGAGAGGACAAGCTCAGGTAGTATTGTAGATATTGATCACCACACCGTGGAGTACACATTCAGGGGAGTGACAAAGACCAAGGGATGCTTTAGGAGGGTTTTTGTCTGCTTTGAGGCTTGTCGCCGGGTTTTTTTGGCAGGTTGCAGGCCTTATTTGGTTATTGATGCCACTTTTCTCACAGGGAGGTTTAAAGGACAGTTAGTAGCAGCTTGTGTAGTTGATGCACACAGTTTTGTATTTCTAGTTGCCTACGGTGTGCTGGAGACCGAGTCTGAGGAGAGCTGGACTTGGTTTTTGCATATTCTGCGCCGGGCTATTGCACATCCGAATGGGTTGGTCATTCATACAGATGCCTGCAAAGATTTAGAAGTGGCCGTGGACAATGTGTTCCCTGGAGTAGAGCATAGGGAATGCATGCGTCACCTTGCTGCAAATTTTATGAAGAAATTCAAAGGAAAGGTGTATACCGACAATTTACGGCCAGCGTCTTTGACTTGCAGTGTGAAGAAGCACAACTACCAATTGAGGTAGTTATACATGAATCCCAAAGTGAAAGAATACTTGGAAACACACCACTCCAAGTTATGGGCCAGAAGCCAATTCAGTGAACTGAGCAAAGTTGACTATGTGCACAATAATCTAGCAGAGTCTTTCAACTCAACGATCCGGAAACTAAAGGGTCATTATGTGGTGGATTTGCTGGACAGGATCAGGATAGAATACATGCAGAAATTTCATTATCGTGAAGGAATAGCCGAGGCAAAATTCATGGGCCACATTATCATCCCTGCCGTGATGAATGAACTGAAGCAGAAAACAACAAGCTTGGAAATGAACATGACTCTTTGCTCGGGTACCACAGCAGAGATATCATATTTGGATAAAGAGAAGAGGGAATGGATATATCCAGTGGATTTAGAAGCTAGAACTTGCAGTTGTAGGCAATGGTAGATAACTGGGTTGCCATGCATTCATGCCTTGTTTTTCGTCAATTCTCTCCTGTGTCGAAAGCAGGAACATCAAAGCGATATGTGCATGATTACTACTCTGTTGCAAGGTTCAAAGCCACATATGCTTATGCCTTGCCTTCTATGGAGGGAAAACAACAATGGGACATGGTGGACCCTGGATTCAAGCTTTGCACTCCAGTTCTGAAAGAGAGCAGCAGGTAGACCAAGGAAGAGTCGAATCAGACCTCGCAGCGAAGGAGCTGGACTTGGAGCGAGGAAGCGTAAGTGCACAAGGTGTGGTGGGTCTGGTCATTTTGGTAAGTATTGCGATAACATAGTAGATCCAGCGTTCGGAGAGAGTTTCGATGAAGGCTTCGATGAAAATGTTGGTCAGCAGCCGGTTGCCTCAACAGATGACGAAAATGATGGTCAACAGTCGGTTGCATCAGATTAGGATTTTGACGAGGTTCGAAATGATGATGGTCAATAGCCGCATGATTTTGACGATGATCCAAAAGATCCTCCAAATAATGATTCAAGTGAGGCTCCAAATGATGATCATGGTGATCCAGGTGAGGCTCCAAATGATGATCCAAGTGAGGCTCCAAATGGTGACCAACCTTCTGTTGTTGTGAGTTCTGCTAGGTATGTAAATCTTGCAAGGGTCAAATACTACTGTACATTTATCACTTGACATGATCTCATTACCCTTTATGTTTTGCACAGCTCTATGATAGGTTTGAAGAAGACGCACAAGGTACCGACAACCAAGAGGAGAAGAGAAGAAGCAATGAGCACAATGTGCATGAGGAGCAAAGTGATGGCAAGAAGCTCATGGAACAGACAGAAGCCCGAACGCTATATATGAATAATTATGAAACATTATGAATAATGTTGTATTTCTATCGGATGATGTTGGACCTATGTTAGAACTATGTTTGACATGATGTAATCTGTTGGATGATGTTTGAATGAGCACATGGTTTTTCCTTTTTTGATTTTTTTAAATTTTGTTTCGCTCATTTGAATTCTGGTCAAACCTAACTTTGACCAAGATTTAAACAAGTCTAAAACATCAAAATGAAGAACTAAGCCTGGATCCTTCTTAGTCAATCCAAAATGAAGCTGTGGTGAGGTTTTTGAAATTTCCATGAAAAATGTGCTAAAATGAGGGGTCCAAAGGTAGGGTAAACGGCCTCATTTCTAAGCAAGGTTTTTTTCGACCTTGTCTAAATCTGCCAAATAACTTTCCTAAACGTATATTATATATATATAGACTATGTGCGCTGGTTTTTCCATTTTTTTTGATTTTTTTAAATTTGTTTTGCTCATTTGAATTCTGGTCAATCTTAACTTTGACCAAGATTTAAACAAGTGTAAAACATCAAAATGAAAAACTAAGCCTGGATCCTTCTTAGTCACTCTAAAATGAAGCTGTGGTGAGTTTTTTTGAAAATTTCATGTTTATTTCCCCAAAACACTTATCTTCACTTCATACAAGAGAGTTTGAGATACTCGAGATATCACACAATACACATGAACTTATCGTTCAAATGTATGTAAACCTTGTTTATCAACTTAAATCGTTAGTATATGACATAAGAAGACTATGTGCGTAGGTTTTTTATTTTTCTGATTTTTATTTAATTTATTATGCTCATTTGAAATCTGGTCAAACATAGCTTTGACTACTCCAAACCCCGCTAACCCTAGCGCTGAACCAGGACCGTTCATCTAACCCTAGCGCTGAACAAGGGTCGTCGATCTAACCCTTCTAGAAGGAATCTGCGGGGAGGAGGGGGGCGATCCGCGAGATGCAATCTGATTAGCTGGGAGATTCTTTTTTTAAAACAAATACCGGGCACGCTGGATGGACTGTTGGGCCGTCTCGTTGTCTGGGCCTGACCGCAATAAATAGCCCGTCTCAGCCTTTCCAGGCCTTGCATGCATGGGAGGCGGCGACGTGGGTTTGCATGCGCGGGAGGCTGCGACGTGCATGCATGCGAGTGAGGCGAGCGAGGCGCGCTAGGCTAGCGAGGCCAGCTAGGTGGTTCAGGGCAGCGTGTCAGATGCACCGTCCGGTCAAAGAGCTATGAAGTGATTCAAATGCACGCACACACCCCATGCATTGTTTTTGTGCAAAATTTTAAGAGTGCAAAACGTAACGGATACACACACGCGTCCGGATACACACACGCGTTCGGATTCACACATGCACCGTTCTCATCCTTTATCTCTTCCTCTCCCACCCACATGCCTATAAATGGGGTGCCTACCTTCCTCTCCCACCCATAAGCCAGATCCGATCCGTTCTCTCCAACTACAAACACCCAATCGACTGAGCCCTCCCCAAGCGAGACCATGCAGTTCAACGGGCCGACCTTCAGCCGTCCGCCTGTCGTGCCGGAGCTGCGCTACCCACCGGGCGTGCTCGTGGAGAGGGAGTTCCGTGTGTGGGCTATTTCAAGGTGGAGGGGTTCCGTCGAACTCACACGCGCCTTCCTCAGAGCCGGCTATGCCCACCTCCCACGGGGCTCGCCGAGGATGTTCACCCTCAACGAGGTTTGTGACCGTGGCGGCATCCTCCTTCTGCTCACAGTCACCTTCACCAACCCGTTTGACGCGCGCGAGCTCCTCGGCAAAGTCATTTGGTGCGGCTGCGAGGCCATCTTCTTCACTGTCTACAACATCTACACCAACTACGAGAGCATCTTCCCCACTCCATCTGGGATGCACTCCCTTCCCTACGACGAGGAGGAGGAGGTGTGAAGATGAAGACGGTGTTGAAGGGGCGCGCGCGGCCAAAGTGGAAGGAGGAGGTCAAGATGAAGACTGTTTCGTTTTTTATTTGTTGCTTTTCTATGTCGTGTCATGTCGTGTCATGTTTTGTCATGTGTCCGTGAATTATCCGTGAACTTATTATTGTAATGGTACTTGTGTTGCGTCTTATCTAAGTTATTTATTAGGGTTTATTATGTGTGTTAAAAAAATGTTCGTGCCCAAAAATATAATTTCTTCCCTAAACCAAGTCATGAAGATCGAGAACTTGTGGCTTTCATTAATGAAAATCGGAGGGGGTGAGAAGCCCTCCGTTTCATTCAAAAAAAATAAGTCATGAACTAACATGCAAATTTATTCCCTTTAAATCCTAAAACAAGTGCCACTCTAACCCTAAACCAAGTGCCACTCTAACCAAAACCACGTGGCAGTGCAAACATACGTTTTCAACATTCCAACCCTCCAAAATTTTAGTGCAAAACAAAGGAAAACCACTCTCACGCGTGTGCAAACATTCACGGTCTCACTATTTTTTTTGTGACAAATTTCACAGTCTCACTTTGTATACCTTCCTTCCCTACCCATGTCAAACTCTTGCCATCTATCCTAGCGGTTACCAGCGCAGCCCTAAACACCACAAACCCACACGGTCCTGGGTTCGAGTCCCCAGCCGCACCAATTTTTTGTGCATTTTCCACCCTTCATTTTTTAGACAAATTAGTTTTTACTCAATGTAATGCCCTTAAAAAATGTTCATTTATTTTGGCATTAGGTGTAAACCTCTACCAGAGCTGAGGCACATTTTCCATGACATTTTGGTCTTTGATTTAAATCACGGTGTATTTGAATTAGATTACTTAAATTGCTATTAAATATTTAACAGCTCCAAAAAATTTCTAACCTTAACTTTTTGGCTCTGGAATAATTCATTAGCTGCATTTCATTGATCAAAAGTTTCTGAATTCCTCATTTCTTCTCCTTTTTTCAACATATTTAAATGTTGGTCACTTCTTCTCTTTTTTCAACATTTAAACAACTTTGACCAACATTTAAACTAGGTGAATTTCTCATACAATTTCAAGATTACAAATTCCTCCATAATTCATGCCTTTCCATACATTTTCAACATTACAACCAGTGTGATTAGCATACCTACAAATGCCCAAAAGTATTTGCAAATGGGTATTGGTAGTGCTTGATCTTCAAGCTTCCTAACCTTCTTCTTCAACATCCTAAGCTCAACAGCTAGCTCTCTGTCAGTGCATGCTTCGCCCTCCATCTCTTCTTCCGGAGCTCGTGTTGTGGCCACTGCGGTTCGGGGCAGCATGCGCAACCATTCTTCATGCTCTTCTTGCAGTTCATTTATCAGAGTCTTGGCCAGAGCATCGACCCAAAGAAAGAAGCACGTCACCTGCATGAACATGGAACAGATCAACCCATTGCTCAAAGATCCCGACCATGAAAATGGTGCAATTGCCCCGATTCTTACCCAATTCTCGCTGCACAAGTAGAACGGACGATTCTGGATCCTCAGTGCGTGAGAAACCCTCTGATCAACGCTTGCTCGGCACTACGGACAGACAAAGACAGGCATCTCCACACGTGCCCGGCTCTGCATCCACGAGGTGGCGCAGGAGCTTGCGGAAGACATGGAGCTCGGAGCCGAACCGGATCTCAACGCCGCCGCGCCCTCCACAGCTAGCTTCCCACCGCCGCACCCTCCACAGCTAGCTTCCCATCGCTGTGCTCTCGCTCTCTCACCGTGGTCAGCGTCGTGCTCTCTGTCGCCGTGGTCACCGCTGTTGACGCCCACTTATATAGCACACCCGCAACGGCTCTATGCTCAACGGCTCTCTGCTGGGTCCCGCAAGCCACGCGTGCAAGTCTGAATAAAATTAGTCGTCTCTGCCGCCTGGTCCCACCTGTAAGGGCCGAGTCAAAACGTTGACCTGACGGAGACACCAGAGTCCACAGAACGAGTCGGTGCGCATGGACTAGGGGCAAAACTGAGCACAATTTGCATCTGAGGGCAAAACTGAGCAGATGGACACCACTGAGGGTAAAAGGATAATTAACCCATTTATTAAAGAAGAGTTGTATATGATGCAACCAGAAGGTTTTGTCGATCCTAAAGGTGTTGACAAAATGTGCAAGCTCCAGCGATCCATCTATGGACTTGTGCAAGCATCTCGGAGTTGGAATATACGCTTTGATGAGTTGATCAAAGCATATAGTTTTATACAGAGTTGCGGTGAAGCTTGTATTTACAAGAAAGTGAGTGGGAGCTCAGTAGAATTTCTAATTTTATATGTGGATGACATATTGCTGATTGGAAATGATATAGAATTTCTGGATATCATAAAAGGATACTTGAATAAAAGTTTTTCAAAGAAAGACCTCAGTAAAGCTACTTACATTTTGAGCTTCAAGATCTATTGAGATAAGATCTAGACGCTTGATAAGATTTTCAATGAGTACATACCTTGAAAAGATTTTGAAGTAGTTCAAAATGTAACAATCAAAGAAAGAGTTCTTGCCTATGTTACAAAAGTGTGAAATTGAGTAAGACCCAAATCCTGACCACGACAGAAGATAGAAAGAGAATGAAAGTCATTCCCTATGCCTCAGCCATAGGTTCTATAAAGTATGCCATGATGTGTACCAAATCTATTGTATACCCTACACTGGGTTTTGCAAGGGAGTACAATAGTGATCTAGGAGTAAATCACTTGACATTGGTCAAAATTACCTTAGTGGAATAAGGATATGTTTCTTGATTATGAAGGTGACAAAAGGTTCGTCGTAAAGGATTACGTCGATACAAGTTTTGACACTGATCCAGATGACTCTAAGTCTCAATCTAGATACATATTGAAAGTGGGAGCAATTATCTAGAATAGCTCCGTGCAGAGCATTGTAGACATAGAATATTTACAAAATACATACGCCTCTGAATGTGACAGACCCGTTGACTAAATTTCTCTCACGAGCAAAATATGATCATACCTTAGTACTCTTTGGGTGTTAATCACATAGCGATGTGAACTAGATTATTGACTCTAGTAAACCCTTTAGATGTTGGTCACATGACGATGTGAACTATGGGTGTTAATCATATACATATATGAATATTGGTGTTAAATCACATGATGATGTGAACTAGATTATTGACTCTAGTGCAAGTGGGAGACTGAAGGAAATATGCCCTAGAGGCAATAATAAAGTTATTATTTATTTCCTTATATCATGATAAATGTTTATTATTCATGCTAGAATTGTATTAACCGGAAACATAATATATGTGTGAATACATAGACAAACATAGTGTCACTATTATGCCTCTACTTGACTAGATCATTGATCAAAGATGGTTGTGTTTCCTAGCCATAGACATGAGTTGTCATTTGATTAACGGGATCACATCATTAGGAGAATGATGTGATTGACTTGACCCATTCCATTAGCTTACCACTTGATCGTTTAGTATGTTGCTATTGCTTTCTTCATGACTTATACATGTTCCTATGACTATGAGATTATGCAACTCCCGTTTACCGGAGGAACACTTTGTGTGCTACCAAACGTCACAACATAACTGGGTGATTATAAAGGAGCTCTACAGGTGTCTCCGAAGGTACATGTTGAGTTGGCGTATTTTGAGATTAGGATTTGTCACTCCGATCGTCGGAGAGGTATCTCTAGGCCCTCTCGGTAATGCACATCACTATAAGCCTTGCAAGCAATGTGACTAATGAGTTAATTGCAGGATGATGCATTACATAACGAGTAAAGAGACTTGTCGGTAAAGAGATTAAACTAGGTATTGAGATACCGACGATCGAATCTCGGGCAAGTAACATACCGATGACAAAGGGAACAATGTATGTTGTTATGCGGTTTGACCGATAAAGATCTTCGTAGAATATGTAGGAGCCAATATGGGCATCCAGGTTCCGCTATTGTTTATTGACCAGAGAAATGTCTCGGTCATGTCTACATAGTTCTTAAACCCGTAGGGTCCGCACGCTTAACGTTCGTTGATGATATAGTATTATATGAGTTATGTATGTGATACATCTCTGTCGTATCTACTTTTCCAAATACTTTTGCCCTTGTTTTGGACTCTAACTTGTATCATTTGAATGGAACTAACCCGGACTGACATTGTTTTTAGCAGAACTGCCATGGTGTTGTTTTATGTGCAGAAAACAAAAGTTCTCGGAATGACCTGAAACTCCACGGAATATCTTAGAATAATTAATAAAAAATCTTCACCAAAGATGAAGGCCAGGGGGCCCACACCCTGTTCACGTGTGTGGGGGGCGCGCCCCTCCCCCCTGGGTGCGCCCCCCTACCTCGTGGGCCCCCTGGTGGCCCTCCGATGCCAACTCCAACTCCATATATTGGCTTTCGGGGAGAAAAAAATCAGAGAGAAAGTTTCATCACGTTTTACGATACAGAGCCGCCGCCAAGCCCTAATCTCTCTCGGGAGGGCTGATCTGGAGTCCGTTCGGGGCTCCGAAGAAGGGGATTCATCGCCGTCGTCATCATCAACCATCCTCCATCACCAATTTCATGATGCTCACCGTCGTGCGTGAGTAATTGCATCGTAGGCTTGCTGGACGGTGATGGGTTAGATGAGATTTATCATGTAATCGAGTTAGTTTTGTTAGGGTTTGATCCCTAGTATCCATTATGTTCTGAGATTGACGTTGCTATGACTTTGCTATGCTTAATGCTTGTCACTAGGGCCCGAGTGCCATGATTGCAGATCTGAACCTATTATGTTTTCATGAATATATGTGTGTTCTTGATCCTATCTTGCAAGTATATAGTCACCTACTATGTGTTATGATCCGGCAACCCCAAAGTGATAATAATCGGGACCACTCCCGGTGATGACCATAGTTTGAGGAGTTCATGTATTCACTATGTGCTAATGCTTTGTTCCGGTTCTCTATTAAAAGGAGGCCTTAATATCACTTAGTTTCCAATAGGACCCCGCTGCCACGGGAGGGTAGGACAAAAGATGTCATGCAAGTTCTTTTCCATAAGCATGTATGACTATATATGGAATACATGCCTACATTATATTGATGAACTGGAGCTAGTCCTGTGTCACCCTATGTTATGACTGTTACATGATGAACCACATTCGGCATAATTATCCATCGCTAATTCGGTGCCTACGAGTTTTCCATATACTGGTTTACGCTTATTTACTTTTCCGTTGCTACTGTTACAATCACTACAAAATACCAAAAACATTACTTTTGCTGTCTTTACTTTTGCTACCGTTACCACTACTATCATATTACTTTGCTACTAAACACTTTGCTGCATATACTAAGTTTCCAGGTGTGGTTGAATTGACAACTCAGCTGCTAATACTTGAGAATATTCTTTGGCTCCCCTTGTGTTGAATCAATAAATTTGGGTTGAATACTCTACCCTCGAAAACTGTTGCGATCCCTTATACCTGTGGGTTATCAAGACTTTTTTCTGGCGCCGTTGCCGGGGAGCATAGCTCTATTCTTTGAGTCACTTGGGATTTATATCTGCTGGACACTATGAAGAACTTGAAAGACGCTAAGACAAAAATTTATCCCTCAACTACCAGGGGAGGTAAGGAACTACCATCCAGCTCTGCACTAGATTCTCCTTCTGTTATGAGTAAGTTTGCGACACCTAAACCTACTACTGGTAT
Source organism: Aegilops speltoides (assembly GCA_021437245.1). Lineage (NCBI taxonomy): Eukaryota > Viridiplantae > Streptophyta > Magnoliopsida > Poales > Poaceae > Aegilops > Aegilops speltoides. Next base: position 469,893,237 of record CM038143.1, on the reverse strand, counting down.
TGACTCTGATATGTCGCATATTATTGACGATGCCACTTCTGCTATGCACGATACTTATGATGAAACTACTTCTATGCTTGATACTACTATGCCACTCGGTGAATTTCTTGATGAGAAAATTGCTAGGTCTAGAGAAAGAGAAATTATTGAACCTGAACACGATGATGTTAGTGATGATGGGCCTATGCCTTCTATTCCTGAGGGTTATCTTTTTAGTGCTGAATCTTTTGAAGCTATTGTTGCTTGCCAGGATAGTCTTGAACGTAAGAGGTTTCTAACTAAGTGGAGTAAATAATCTTTTAGAGGTAGGATGAGACCCAACCCTGCTTTTGCTACTTCACCTATCTGTGTTTCTGATTATGATTATTATGATATTTATGTCGATGCAGATATAATTAGTTTGGTTGAATCTGATCCTTTTTATGGCTATGAATTTGAAACTGTTGTGGCACATCTTACTAAGTTAAATGATATAGCTGCCCTGTTTACTAATAATGAGAGATCGCGCTACCTTTATTTACTTAAGATATTTCCATTCTCATTAAAGGGTGATGCTAAGAAATGGTTTAATTCTCTTGATCCTGGTTGTGTGCAAAGTCCCCAGGATATGATTTATTACTTCTCTGCTAAATATTTCCCAGCTCATAAGAAACAAGCTCCTTTGAGGGAAATATACAATTTTGTGCAAATTGAAGAAGAGAGTCTCCCACAAGCTTGGGGGAGGCTTCTCAAGTTACTTAATGCTTTGCCTGATCATCCTCTTAAGAAACCTGAAATATTTGATATCTTTTATAATGGACTAACTGATGCTTCCAGAGATTACCTGGATAGTTGTGCTAGTTCTCTTTTCAGGGAAAGAACATCGGATGACGCTGAACTTCTATTGAATAATATGTTGGCTAATGAAAATAATTGGGCACCTCCTGAGCCAACTCCTGAGCCAGCTCCTGAGCCTATTACTGAGCCTATTCCTAAACCAACTCCGAAGAAGAGAGGTGTTCTATTTCTCAGTCCCGAAGATATGCAAGAGGCAAAGAAATCTATGAAAGAAAAAGGTATTAAAGCTGAAGATGTTAAGAATTTACCTCCTATTGAAGAAATACATGGTCTTAATTTACCGCCTGTTGAAGAAGTATATGATCTCCATTACTTATTTACTGAAGAACCTCCCGATATCCCGACACAGGTAGTAAAGGTAAATTCTCTCTATAGATATGATAAAGTTGAAGTCCCTCCTACTAAAATTGCTAGTCAGTGCTTGGATGAGTTTGATGACTTTATGTTTAAGCAAGATGACTTTAATGCTTATTTTGGTAGACAACTAAAATAGAATACCTTTATGATTAAACGCTTGAGTGATTATATTGTTGATATTAGAGGTGAACTTAAACTTGTTAGCAAGCATGATTCTATGGTTACCACTCAAGTAGAACAAGTACTTAAAGCTCAGAAAGAAGCGCTTGATGAAATGAATAGTAAGAAAAATGATTATTCTGTTAGAGTGGCTACTAGAACTTGTAGAATGACTCAGGAACCTTTGTATCCTGAAGGCCACCCTAAGAGAATCGAGCAAGATTCTCAGAGAAACAATATTGATATGCCTAGTTCTTCTAAGAGGAAGAAAAATAAAAATGATAGGACTTTGCAAACTTCTAGTGAACCTATCGCTGAACCACCTGATAATCCAAATGATATCTCTATGTCTGATGCTGAAACACAATCAGGTGATGAACATGAACCTAGTGATAATGTTAATGATAATGTTCATGTTGATGCTCAACCTAGTAATGATAATGATGTAAAGTTGAACTCGCTTTGTTGATCTTGATAACCCACAATCAAAGGATCAACGTTATGATAAAAGAGACTTTGTTGCTAGGAAACATGGTAAGGAAAGAGAACCATGGGTTCAGAAACCCATGCCTTTTCCTCCCAAACCATCCAAGAAAAAGGATGATGAGGATTTTGAGCACTTTGCTGAAATGATTAGACCCATCTTTTTGCGTATGCGATTAACTGATGTGCTCAAAACAAATCCTTATGCTAAGTATATGAAGGATATTATTACTAATAAAAGAAAGATACCTGAAGCTAAAATTTCCACCATGCTTGCTAATTATACTTTTAAGGGTGGAATACCAAAGAAACTTGGAGATCCCAGAGTGCCTACTATACCATGCTCCATTAAGAGAAATTATGTTAAAACTGCTTTATGTGATCTTGGAGCCGGTGTTAGTGTTATGCCTCTCTCTCTATATCGTAGACTTAACTTGAATAAGTTGACACCTACTGAAATATCTTTGCAAATGGCTGATAAATCAACTGTTATACCTGTCGGTATTTGTGAGGATGTGCCTGTTGTAGTTGCGAACGTTACTATTTTAACAGACTTTGTTATTCCTGATATTCCCAAGGATGATAGTATGTCTATTATTCTTGGAAGACCTTTCCTTAATACTGCAGGGGCTGTTATTGATTGCAACAAAGGCAATGCCACTTTTCATGTTAATGGTAATGAGCATACGGTGCACTTTCCGAGGAAACAACCTCAAGTTTATAGTATCAACTCTATTGGAAAAGTTCCATCGATTATATTTGGAGGTTTTGAATTTCCTCTCCCTACTGTCAAGAAAAAGTATGGTATTTTTATTGTTGGGGATTTTCATATCGACGTTGAGGTAACTTAGTGTCATTCGAAATTTCTCCGGTTCCGTGATTATTCAGAATGAGTTTGTTAACAAGACTTGATCAACCTTGTTAGTGGGTTCATTTTGATGATCACGAGATGGATGAAACTAGAAGCACAACCTTCTGTACCCTCTTTATATTTTCTGTTATTTTGTAGAAATAAAGTAAAATAGTATTTTTCTGTCTTTTTGCTGACTTATCCGTGCAATATAAAAATATCCCGAAAATAAAAGTCCTCAGAATGCCATGCCAATTTAATATGATTTTTTCGGGAATATTTGAGAATTTACTGTGCAAAAATTACCACGGGGGGAGCTGCCACCTGGTCACGAGGGTGGTGGGCGTGCCCTACCCCCCTGGGCGCGCCCCCCTACCTCGTGGGCCCACGGTGGCCCTCCTCCACTTATTCCTGTACCCATATTCTTCCTCTGCCTCACACAAACACGAAAAACCAACTCAAGCATGAGTTCCAGCCCCCGTTGCTGTGATTTTCGATCTCCTTGCTCAAAGCACCTCTTGCAAAACTGCTTGGGGAGATTGTTCAGTATGTGACTCCTCCATTGGTCCAATTAGTTTTTGTTCTAGTGCTTTATTCATTGCAAATTTGTGCTGCATAGGTGACCATGTTCTTGAGCTTGCATGTCAAATTTATATATTTCCAAGTAGTTCTAATGCTTGATATAGGCCCTAGGCACTTGTGGGAGTTGTTGCTATCAATTTTATTGAAGTTGGTTCACTTTATTTGAGGTTACTAAAAAAATTCAGATTGTTTCAGAAATAATGAAGAGACTTTTGAGGGGCTCGTTGAGCCGAAGCTCTAAGGAAAAGCAAAAGGAAGAAGAGGAGAAGCCAAAATTTAATTTGCCTCGCACCGCGGAGGTCCGGCCATGTGAATGGCCCTCCGATGACTTCTTGAGGAGAGCCGGGATTTATGATGATTTCTATTTATTGATTCAGAACGCCGGCCTCACCAACTTCCTCCGCGACCAACGTCATCAGTATCTCTTACTCACACATACTTTCGTGCAAAACTTCTACTTTTTCCCTAAGAAATCTCCTCCAACAGTAGAGTTTCATTTATATGATGTTGTTAAAGTAATGACATTAGAAGAATTCTGCAAGGTTTGCAGACTACCCTTTGAGGGCACCTTAGATGAACCCCACCGTAACGAAGTAGAAGCTTTTATTAACACTATCACGGTGGGAGAAACCAGGAAGGTTTCTGATGCAAGGATCACTAGCATTCATTATCCTGTTTTACGCTACTTTGCCATATTTGCTAGTCGTTGCTTGATTGGACGCGGGAACTGTGGGAACCTTAGTATTCCTGATATTATTATTTTGCTCCATGGTTTATACCGCAATAACTCTGTGAGTTTGGGTGGAATTGTTGCTAGACGGTTAAGTATGAACCGTACTAAGGGCCCCATCTTTGGAGGCATTTATGCTTCACGCCTAGCTGAACATTTTGAAATACCTATTAGGCATGCGGAGAAAGAAGAAACAGCGCTGCCCCGTGCTTATTTAGATTATAAGAGTATGATAGCGCATGATTTTCTTGTTAAGAGTCGCGATGGGGAGCTCAAATATAAATTGTACTTTGATGAATATCACCCTGAGACTATTACTTTGCCTGCTCCTTCTTTGTTTAACTTGTATGCAGAGCCTCACATTGTTCCGTGGGCGGCCGTTCAAGCCTATCGGAATCCTGCACCAGCCCTGGAACTGGAGCCTCAAGAGGAGCCTCCGCGAATGTCGGTTTATTCTTGGGATCCTGAGACGGTTGCCAGCCAGTGGCAATCAGAGTCCTCTTCATCACATTATGATCCCAACTATTCTGCGTTGCAGTACGACCCCAGCTTTACCTACGGATATCCTCCAGGCCATCCCTGGCAATAGACCAACTTAGGCCAAAAGCCTAAGCTTGGGGGAGTGCGTATTTCCCACCGACATTACATTTATGTTCATACACACTCATTGCTAGATGTCGGTGCTCATACTTTTTCACTGTAATATCCATGCTAGTTTAAATTTCTTTTTCCTGCTTTCTTCTTGTGTGTTTGTTAAACTTTAAGAAAAACAAAAAATTAGTTAGTTTACTTTCCATGCTTGTAGTAGAATTAAAAATAAAACCCAAAAATATTTCCCGTTCTTCTTTTGCTTGTTGGGAGCTTTCCCGTGTAAATAGTTTTTATTTCTTTTTCTTTCTTTGGGGGTCGAGAAGACCATATTGAAAATGCTTAGTGGCTCTTTTATGCATGATTGATTATTTATACCTAGAGCCCATATTACTTGTCTTCTCTCTTGAGTTGAATGCTTGCAGATTCCAGCTTAGTCCAATGCACGTGCACTCTTATTATTATACACACCGTTCGGTCGTGCAAGTGAAAGGCAATAATGATGATATATGATGGACTTATTGAGAAGAGAAAAGCTGGTACGAACTCGACCTCTCTTGTTTTTGAAAATATGATGATTCATCGTTCCTGATTCAGCTATTATGAAGTAAACATATTTGCAATGACATTTAGAGATTATTGTTGCTTGTGCCATGCTTGATTAGCTATGAGTTATAATGGTTTACCTTCCATGCCAACATGCTATTAAAATGATTATGATGTGGTATGATGGGGTGGTATCCTCCTTTAAATGCATTGAGTGACTCGACTTGGCACATGTTCACGCATGTAGTTGAATCCAATCAACATAGCCTTCATGATATTTATGTTCATGGTGGATTATATCCTACTCATGCTTGTACTCGGTGTGAATTAATTTTAATGCATGTTTACGACTGTTGTCGCTCTCTCAGTTGGTCGCTTCCTAGTCTTTTGCTAGCCTTCACCTGTACTAAGCGGGAATACTGCTTGTGCATCCAAACTCCTTAAACCCCAAAGTTATGCCATATGAGTCCACTATACCTTCCTATATGCGGTATTTACCTGCCGTTCCAAGTAAATTTGTATGTGCCAAACTCTAAACCTTCAAATAAACATTCTGTTTTGCATGCTCGAATAGCTCATATGTCAACTAGAGCTGCCCTTATCTTCCGTGTTAGGCGGGTTATTCTCAAGAGGAGTGGACTCTGCTACTCATTCACGAGAAAATGGCTGGTATTCGGGATGCCCAGTCCCATGCTTCGTGCAAACTAAATCAAAATAACTGCAAACAAAACTCCCCTTGGGACCCGTTGAATGTTGGAGGCACTCGTTGTTTCGAGCAAGCCATGGATTGATGCTTGTGGAGGAGGGGGAGTATACCTTTACCATTCTGTTTGGGAACCGCCTATAATCTGTTTAGCATGGAAGATATCGTCGTCTTTTAGTTGTTATGTTGACAATGAAAGTATGCCGCTCAGAATATAATTTATCTCTATTTCAAAACCGAGCTTTGGCACCTCTACAAATCCCTGCTTCCCTCTGCGAAGGGCCTATCTATTTACTTTTATGTTGAGTCATCACCCTTCTTATTAAAAAGCACCCGCTGGAGACACACTGCCGTTTGCATTCATTATGATTGTTTTATATTGGGTATGACTTGACTGGATCTCTTTTACCATGAATTACAATGTTTAGTCAGTCCTTGATCTTTAAAGGTGCTCTGCATTTATGTTTTGCGGTCTCAGAAAGGGCTAGCGAGATACCATTTTGTTATATCATGTCATAATTATTTTGAGAAAGTGTTGTCATCCGAGTTTTATTATTATGGCTCGCTAGCTGATTATGTTATTGATATTAGTAATTGTGAGACCTACATGTTATTTTGAGTATGGTTAGTTCATAATAATTGCTGAAACTTGAATGCTGGCTTTTCATGTTTACAACAACAAGAGCAAACAGAGTTTGCAAAAGTTTTTCTTTTTCTCTTTCAGTTTGCCAACTGAATTGCTTGAGGACAAGCAAGGGTTTAAGCTTGGGGGAGTTGATACGTCTCCGTCGTATCTACTTTTCCAAACACTTTTGCCCTTGTTTTGGACTCTAACTTGTATGATTTGAATAGAACTAACCCGGACTGACGCTGTTTTCAGCAGAACTGCCATGGTGTTGTTTTATGTGCAGAAAACAAAAGTTCTCGGAATGACCTGAAACTCCACGGAATATCTTAGAATAATTAATAAAAAATCTTCGCCAAAGATGAAGGCCAGGGGGCCCACACCCTGTTCACGAGGGTGGGGGCGCGCCCCTCCCCCCTGGGCACGCCCCCCTACCTCGTGGGCCCCCTAGTGGCCCTCCGACGCCAACTCCAACTCCATATATTGGCTTTCGGGGAGAAAAAAATCAGAGAGAAAGTTTCATTGCGTTTTACGATATAGAGCCGCTGCCAAGCGCTAATCTCTCTCGGGAGGGCTGATCTGGAGTCCGTTTGGGGCTCCGGAGAGGGGGATTCGTCGCTGTCGTCATCATCAACCATCCTCCATCACCAATTTCATGATGCTCACCGCCGTGCGTGAGTAATTGCATCGTAGGCTTGCTGGACGGTGATGGGTTGGATGAGATTTATCGTTTAATCGAGTTAGTTTTGTTAGGGTTTGATCCCTTGTATCCATTATGTTCTGGGATTGATGTTGTTATGACTTTGCTATGCTTAATGCTGTCACTAGGGCCCGAGTGCCATGATTTCAGATCTGAACCTATTATGTTTTCATGAATATATGTGTGTTCTTGATCCTATCTTGCAAGTCTATAGTCACCTACTATGTGTTATGATCCGGCAACCCCGAAGTGACAATAATCGGGACCACTCCCGGTGATGACCATAGTTTGAGGAGTTCATGTATTCACTATGTGCTAATGCTTTGTTCCGGTTATCTATTAAAAGGAGGACTTAATATCCCTTAGTTTCCAATAGGACCCCACTGCCACGGGAGGGTAGGACAAAAGATGTCATGCAATTCTTTTCCATAAGCACGTATGACTATACATGGAATACATGCCTACATTACATTGATGAACTGGAGCTAGTTCTGTGTCACCCTATGTTATGACTGTTACATGATGAACCACATCCGGCATAATTATCCATCGCTAATTCGGTGCCTACGAGTTTTCCATATACTGGTTTACGCTTATTTACTTTTCCGTTGCTACTGTTACAATCACTACAAAATACCAAAAAATTACTTTTGATGTCTTTACTTTTGCTACCGTTACCACTACTATCATATTACTTTGCTACTAAACACTTTGCTGCATATACTAAGTTTCCAGGTGTGGTTGAATTGACAACTCAGCTGCTAATACTTGAGAATATTCTTTGGCTCCCCTTGTGTTGAATCAATAAATTTGGGTTGAATACTCTACCCTTGAAAACTGTTGCGATCCCTTATACTTGTGGGTTATCAGTATGTTGGTGACCGAATGTTGTTCGGGGTCCCAGATGAGATCACGGACATGACGAGGAACTCCGGAATGGTCCAGAGATAAAGTTTAATATATGGGATAATGTTGTTTGGTCTCGAGAAGGGTTCCGGATGTTTCCCGAAATGTTTGGGTACGAGAACACGTTATTTGGGCCAAAGGGAAAAGCCCACAAGGTTTTTGGAAAGCGCAAAAGGAAGTTTTGCGGAGTCCACGGGCTAGATGCCAGGGTCCCTGGCGTCTGGGTCCAGACGCCAGGAACCTTGGCGTCTGGCCCTGGAGACCGAGCCTTTCGGGTGAAACCGACTTTGTGGAGGCTTTTACTCCAAGTTTTGACCCCAAGGCTTAACATATAAATATGTCAGGACCCCGACTCAATGCCACATCGATCTAGCATGTAACACCTCATATCACTTTGCGGCCTCACGCACGGTATCCCCACGGGTGTCGCCTTACCTTGCGGGACCGTTTAGCCTTTTGGCACACGATATGATAGTGTCGCTAGCATCCATATGATAAGGAGCCCGGCTGACATGGCTAGTCGTAAACCCAAAGTGGCACAAACTTACAGGACAGCATCCATGACCCAAAGATCGAACGTGTCGGTCATCGCCGAAAGTGAATCCAGGCTGTAGCACTGGGCTAACAGGACTCCGGTGAACCGGGCTGTAGCGGGCTAGCAGGACTCCGGTATTCATCGCGTGACATTTCCCCGAAGGGACAGACACAGGAACGAAGAAGGACACATGCCGGCCAGCCTAAGTGATCCGGAGCAGTAGCAAGCTACCATGGCTCAGTGGAAGCACTAGGAGACATTTCCCGGTAAGAAAGGCTACTAAGAATAAACAACTAGATAGTCAGATCCCACACATAGCAATACACATTACACGTACGCATAACATGCAAGTATGTGCTGTACAACATGGCATCACAACATAACTCTACAACTCATATAGATAAGGCTCAAAGAGCCATCATAGCATTTATTGCAAACAGGGGTCACAAGACCCATCATACAGAGCATACAAGCAACAAGCGGAAGCATTACATGTCTGGGTACAGACATCTACAAATGAAAAAGGCTGAAGAGCCTGACTATCTACATCATCCGATCAAGATCGTAGCTGAGGTACAAGCTACTCGTCGAAGTCCACGAGAACACTAGTAAGACCGAAGTCTCCGCTGCAAAAACATAAATAAAGCACCATGAGTACAAAGGTACTCAGCAAGACTTACATCAGATCCTATCATACATGCATTTGTATCAAGAGGGTAATGTGGGATTTAGTTGCAGCAAGCCAGCTTTGACTCTGTGGCTATCCTGTTCTCGACTACTGAACTTCTTTGAGGTGATATGGGCACACGAGTCCACTAATCACCACACAATACACTACTATGGATTCGTCCCCGTCTCCCTACGAGAAGGCCTTCCATAGTACTCACACTTTTCTTGAGCATTTTATGGTATCCACTTCAAGTTGTCTATGTACCATGTAAGCATCCAAGAAGTCCATATCCATGGACCCGCTATTCAATAGATCATGTTAACCCTGCAGGGGTGTACTTCTTCACACACGCCTCGCCACTTACCGCCATGTACACGTCATGTATCTCGGCAACCTTCAAGCGGAAGCCTTGGCGAGGGTGTCGGCCACGACCGACTAACCACACAAGACTCTAGCCTGTGTTTATCGCCTATTCGGGTTTCATCCGCAAGGAGATCCGGCCGGGTGTCGCCACGGCCCCAAACGATGTGTGCAGGGTTCCCGAGCCCACCATCCGGGTGCCACTCGGTACACCAGGCCACGTGTGCCTAGTCTGTCCCAAGCCCACCCTGCCGGGTGCCACTTGGTAGAAAAATAGCACTACCTACAAACACCAGAAACTAGTTGCGACTCCTGGACAGAGATCAAGTTGGTTAATAAGCCGAGAGGGGCCGAGTTACCGGAACCCAATGTGTGGTAGTATTGAGTCATTGGACAACATACATAGAACTCAGTGCTTAAGGACGGTTCCAGTGAAACAACCCACCATGTACTCCTACATGGCCTCTCACCGCTACCTTTACCAAATCGTGTTCACACACTTCACTCTCAGCATCAGAACATAGGGCATTGTACTCCAATTCATTCCCGATGAATCAGACCTGACACAACTCTAAGCAATAGCAGGCATAGCATGGTAGGAACACAACATGGCTCAATCAACTCCTACACATGCTAGTGGGTTTCAACTATTTACTGTGGCAATGACAGGTCATGCAGAGGAATGGGTTCAACTACCGCAGCACAAAGTAGCAGATGAATCGTTGTTGTCCTAATGCAATAACTGAGAGCAGGAGCGAGAGAGTAGGATTTTATCGGAATGAACAAGGGGTTTGCTTGCCCGATAGATCAACAAGGAGGCACCGCTTCATAGACAGGTACTCTGGAACGGTCTCCGGAGCAGGACCTATCGAGAAGGAACAGTGTCGGCAATCAATACACAAACATATGCAACAATATGATGCATGAACATGGCATGAAGATGTGATGCTGTTTGAGCTAATGCAACTAGTATTCATTTGGTTTGAAGTCCATTTGAACCCTAAGCTCAAATGCAATTCTAATTTAAGTCTCTTAATATGCCATAATGTGTTTCCTCATATTCAGCATGTATAAGTTGGTTTGTCATGCATGAAACTAGTACAGATGGATAGGTTGCATTTTTCTGATAATTTTTCATATATAATTTATTTCAATCTGAGCTACGGTTGAATTTATATGAATTTTTGAAGTTTTGAACATTTTCTGGAATTTCCTGTATAAAAATAATTCCAGAAAATAAATAATTGCGTCAGCATGACGTCAGCACTGCGTCAGCGGTCAACGGCGCTGACCAGGTCAAACCTGACGTGTGGGGTCCACACGTCAGTGTCACAGTTAGTTAACAGGGGGGTTATTTCTAATCTAACTTAGATTAGTGGCGCTGGGGCCCACTGTCAGTGTCTCTAGGGGGGGTAATTAGTGCCTAACTAGGGACCACGTCAGCCCGCCGGAGTTTTGGCCGGCGGCGACCAACAATGCGGCGGCGACTCGCCAGACTTGCGCTACGAGCGGCGGCTGGTCATACGGAGACCACCGGGGCGTAGCCCGTCGTCGTCCGCGTCCAGGGAAGCAGGTTGGAGGCTACGGGGGCGCCGGAGCTCGCCGGAGCGAAGCTCGGGGTGGCGGCCGGAGTTCGGCCTCGAGCGGGAGCGAGCTACGGGGCACGGCAAGGGCCGGGGTTGGTCGCGTTCGTGTCCTGGAGACGTGCTGACCTCGGTGGCAGGTGCAGGCACGGGCTGCGGTGGCTCTGGCCACGACGGCGAGGAGCTGCGGCGGCGATGGCTTCGGCCATGGTGGTAGCGACGGCTACGACGCGGGAGCGAGGGGGAGAAGAGAGGGGAAACAGGGAGAGGCTCACGGCGATCACGCAGAGCAGCACAGCGGCCTCGGGGGAGACCTGGAGACGGCGAATCGACGGCGGCGGACGGCGGAGCCCGAGGAGGAAGACGATGGCGATGGCGGCGATGGAGGCCGTCCGGGCTTGCTTCCTTCGCCGAGGAGACGTAGTAGACGATGGCGGAGCTTGTGGACTCTACGGAGGGGAGAGGGAACGGCGGGGAGCGCGTCGGCGGTGAGCTGCGGCGGCGGCAGCGCGTCGGGCGCGGGGAGAGGGAGAGGTCCAGGGGAGGAGGGAGAGCGATAGAGAGTGGGAGAGGACCGGGGCGGCACGTGGTGTCGTTCCAGGCGTCCAGGGCGACGAAGGGGGAAGCAGGAGGTGGTGGCGGCGTGGCGCGGCCGGTGCAGGCGCGCGGGCACGCAGCTGCTTGGCGAGGGGATAAGACGACGAGAGGAGGAGGTGGGTGGGCGGGCTGGCCACCGGCTGGCAAGTCAAGCAAAGGCCTGATCTTGAGCAAAGACAAGAGCTAGGCGCCAGGTAAGTCTCCCTTTTTAATCTGTTTTCTGTTTTTGTTTTCTGTAATTTGTTTTGATTTAGTTTAAAATACTAAATCATTTAATTTACTTATGCCAAATTTTGCAGGAGCTAGTTATATTATTCCAGAGCTCCTTAATAAATGACATAATTTTTGGACATATATTATATATATAACATTTATATATCCAAGGCAAAATAATTACTGGATTAATCCAAATGCCCAAAATAAATACTTATGAGCTCCTAAAAATATTGGTTTGATTTTTATCTCTGTCCAATATTTTCAGAGGGCAACATGAGCATTTTCTTGGACCTTTTTGGAGCAATTTTTATTTGGGTCATTTCTAAAAATGATTCTGAGGGTTTTACAAATCCCCATTTCACATTTAAATGAAATTTAAACATGATGCACAAATGACTAGCTAGTCTAGGTCATACCAGAACTAGGGATGTGACAACTCGCCCCCACTTGAAAGAATCTCGTCCCGAGATTCGGGGGTCGACGGAAAGAAGGTGGGGTACTCCAACCGAAGACGATCTTCTCGCCCGTGTAGCTTCTCTCGGAATGATGAGACCATCGAACCTTGAGAAACTTGATGTTATGACGTCGAGTGACACGCTCTGCTTGATCGAGAATGCGAACCGGATACTCTCGATATGTGAGGTTATCTTGGAGATCAAGCGTTTCGTGGTCCACTCCGCGGATAGGATCCGAGAAGCAACGCCTGAGTTGAGAGACGTGGAAGACATCATGAACTCGAGAAAGATGTGGGGGTAGTTCCAACTGGTAGGCAACCTCTCCTCGTTTAGCGAGAATGCGAAATGGACCAATGTAGCGAGGAGCCAACTTGCCTTTGATACCGAAACGATGGGTACCCTTCAAAGGAGTAACCCGAAGATAAGCTTTGTCGCCAACTTCATAAGTCATATCCTTATGATGACGATCATACTAGCTCTTTTGACGAGACTGGGCTGTTTTCAAATTCTCACGAATGATGCGAACTTGCTCTTCTGCCTCCTGGATCATGTCCGGTCCAAAGAATTGTCTTTCACCGGTTTCTGACCAGTTCAAAGGTGTTCGACATCTTCGTCCATAGAGAATCTCAAAAGGAGCTTTCTTGAGACTGGATTGATAGCTATTGTTATAAGCAAACTCGGCAAAAGGAAGACATTTCTCCCAATCCATACCGAATGAGATAACGCAAGCTCTGAGCATGTCTTCGAGAATTTGATTGACCCGTTCCACCTGACCACTTGATTGAGGGTGGAAAGCGGTACTGAAGGAAAGATGGGTTCCCATGGCAGTTTGGAAACTCTCCCAGAAATGAGAAGTGAAAAGACTGCCACGGTCTGAATTGATCTCTAGTGGAACACCATGAAGTGATACTATTCGGGAAATATATAAGTCAGCAAGCTGACTAGCAGTGATACTCTCTCGAACAGGTAGGAAGTGAGCCACTTTGGAAAGACGATCAATGACTACGAAGATAGCGTTATTCCCTCTCTTGGCCCAGGAAAGCCGGTGATGAAGTCCATACCAACTTTATCCCATTTCCATTCAGGAATAGCTAAAGGTGAAGGGTGCCAGAGGTCTTTGATGCTCGCTTAACGCGACGACAAACGTCACAATTAGCAACGAAGTCAGCGATTTCTCTCTTCATCCTAGTCCACCAGAACCTCTGGCGTAGGTCCTGATACATCTTGGTACTACCGGGATGAATTGTGAGAGGAGATTCATGCGCCTCCTTAAGAATCAATTGTTGCATCTGCTGACTCTTGGGAACCACCAAGCGGTTTCCAAAGTAAACAACACCTCGTTCATCCATAGAGAAACAACCAGCTACTCCCTTGGAGATATTTTTCTTGATTCGGGAGATTCCCGTATCATGCTTCTAGACTTCTATAATACGATCCACAATAGTAGGTTTCGCCACCAAGGTAGAAAGGAATCCGTGAGGAGTAATGTGAAGGTTAAGCTTACAGAATTCCTCATGGAGAAATGGTTGGCCCTGCCGCAACATGAGATTGTTGCAATAGGATTTACGACTTAGCGCATCGGCCATGACATTGGCTTTGCCTGGGGTGTAAGTAATCCCTAAGTCGTAATCTGAGATCAATTCCAACCAACGTCTTTGCCTAAGGTTCAAATCTGGTTGGGTGAAGATATACTTGAGACTCTGGTGATCGGTGTAGATCTCGCAACGCTACCAAGGAGGTAATGTCGCCAGTCTTGAGTGCATAGACTACGGCCGCAAGCTCTAGATCATGTGTAGGATAATTCTCCTCGTGTGGATGCAACTGCCGAGATGCATAGGCAATCACATGACGATCCCGCATCGAATGCAACCTAGTCCTCGTCGTGAGGCGTCGCGAGAGATAACAAAGTCTTTAGTGAAACCGTGGCACAAGTATGGGAGCAGAAGTCATCGCCTTTTCAGCCTCAAAACTGTACTCACACTGTGGGGACCACTCAAACTTTTTATCTTTCTTGAGAAGTTCCGTGAGGGGTTTAGCTACTTTGGAGAAGTTTTCAACAAAGCGGCGACAATAGCTGGCTAGACCAAGGAAACTCCTAACTTGTTTAACGGTTTCAGGTGGAGTCCAATCAAGAACGGCCTTAACCCTCTCGGGATTGACAGCAATGCCCTTACCAGAGATTACGTGGCCTAGGTAGGTCACTTCTGGCAACCAAAATCCACACTTGGAGAACTTGGCATAAAGGCGGTGCTCTCTGAGTTTTTCTAACACAAGTCTAAGATGTTCGGCATGCTCTTGTTCGTTCTTCGAGTAAATAAGAATGTCATCGAGGTAAACCACGACGAACTTATCTAAGTACTCCATGAAGATTGAGTTCATCAAGCGGGAGAATGTAGCTGGAGCATTGGTTAGACCGAAGGACATGACGGTGTACTCATATTGACCATAACGAGTGACAAAGGCTGTCTTGGGGATGTCCCCGTTTCTGATCTTGATTTGGTGGTAGCCTAACCTCAAATCCATCTTCGAAAAGACTGAGGATCCAGCGAGCTGATCATACAGGTCGTTGATCCTGGGGAGCGGATATTTGTTCTTTATCGTGACCAAATTAACGGGACGATAATCTACAACCACCCGGTCCGTACCATCCTTCTTCTTGACGAAGAGGACGGGGCAAGCCCAAGGAGAAGAACTAGGACGGATGAAACCCTTTGCAAGGACTCATCAAGTTGGTTCTTAAGCTCGGCTAGTTCTAAGGGTGCCATCTTGTAAGGTCTCCTAGAAATTGGAGCGGTTCCGGATAAGATCTATGATTTAACTCTACATCTCCATCTGTGGAACACTGGCAGTTCCTCCGAAAGACATCCGGAAAGTCACGAACTATCGGGATATCTTCAAGGTCCGGAAGAGGGCTGGCATTAAGTGAATAGAGTTGACGCTTTGCAACTCTGGTGGAGATAAAGGACTATCTTGCCGATGGGTGTGTAAGCTGAACAGATCTGGTGTAACAATCAATCTTGGCATGATGAGCTGTCATCCAGTCCATACCCAAGATGATGTTAATATCTGAGGACTTGAGGGCTACAAGTGATGCGAGGAATACAAGTCTATCAACAAGGATTTCATTACCATAGCTGATTCTGGTGGTTTGCCATCTAGACCCTGGGGTTTGAATTTCAAGTGGTGTTGGCATATCACAAAATGACATGTCGTGTAAACGAGCATAGCCTTCAGAAATGAAGGAGTGAGAAGCTCCAGTATCAAACAGAACCGATGCTGGGTGACAATTTACAAGGAGTGTACCAAGAACGACATCTGGATCATCATGAGCGTCTTTAGCTGAGACGTGATGCACACGTCCACGTTCAGTGGAAGCTGACTTGACAATGATCATCTTGCGTGATGGCTTACCATGGCCAACAGACTTCTCAGGTGGGGGTGGAGCATGACTAGTCTGAGAGCAGTCACGTGCATAGTGTCCTGGCTTCCCGCATGTGAAGCAAGTCCCTGAAGTTGGATGCGGACCCGCACTGACAAGCGGTCTACCAGTAGGCCTGGGTGGAACATACGACTGAGCTGGGGAAGGCACCACATGAGATGGCCTTGGTGAATATCCGGGAGGAAGAGCGGAGTTCGGAACCCAAATCCGGCGCTTCTGAGAACTAGAACCGGAGGAAGATCCCAAATCACGGGGGTGCTTACGAGACTCCTCATAAGTAAGCTGAGCTGTCTCTGCATTAATGGCCTTGTTCACAAGAGCTTGGAATGTATCACAATGATGCAGGTGGAGATCACGACGCAACTTGGGGTTGAGACCCTTCCGGAACCTAGCCTGCTTCTTGGCGTCCGTGGACACCTCTTCTGTGGCATAACGGGCGAGGTTCTCAAACTCTCTGCTGTAAGCATCAACAGCCATCTTACTTTGGGTGAAACTACAGAACTCTTCTCTCTTGCGATCGATGAGGGCCCGAGGAATGTGATGCTCGCGAAAAGCCTCAGTGAAATCCCTCCAGGTAGGAATCTGGCCAGCTGGAAGCATAGCCTCATAGTTTTGCCACCAAAGACTAGCAGGACCTTCCAGGTGATATGCAGCATAGGTGACCTTGTCATCTTCAGCTACGTTCGCAGAACGGAGCTTGTGTGTGATACTACGGAGCCAGTCATCTGCATCGAGCGGCTCAATAGAATGATGAAAGGTGGGTGGGTGCAAGCGGATGAAGTCATGAATGGTCGCAGATCCTTTGAACTGATGTGCGGTGTTCTCTTCGATACGTGCCAACAAGCGGTTAGACTCACGCTTGTTTCTCTCCATCTCTAACATGAACTCTGTCAACGAAGGCTGGTCGGGAGGATCCTCATCCCTACCATCTCCGTGGTTCTGGCTATGAGCAATAGAACTTCGCTTAGCTGATGACATCCTGAGAAACGAAATAAAGGACGAAATAAGCATCAACTATAGGCTACAGAATGTAGGACAAGGAAATTAGTATCTCTCGAACTCCTAGGGCAATTCCGGCAGCATAACGGCAGTAAAATGCTCAGAATGAGACATCCTGCCAAAAATGGGGTAGTAACATACTCAACATCATCACTCAAGGTTCTGGGATAGTACTAAACAGGCTACACCGGAAGTACTCGAAAACTGGAGTATGACTCTGATCAACCAATCCTGATGAACTACGGAGTAGTAACACGTGATCCTAGTAGACGGAAGATAAAGCCTAGTTCCTTAACCCCGCAGGAAAGATAGGATGACTCAGATCAGAAGGCCATGAGGTAAAGGAGTAAAAAGAGCCTTACGTTCCATCCCACAATCAATTCCCTTACATAACTAAAGAATTTCTAGACTCAACTTCACCAGTTTGGCTTGGTAATCCTACAGCATCAAAGCTCGATACCAAAGCTGTCAGACCCGACTCAATGCCACATCGATCTAGCATGTAACACCTCATATCACTTTGCGGCCTCACGCACGGTATCCCCACGGTGTCGCCTTACCTTGCCGGGACCGCTTATGCCTTTTGGCACACGATATGATAGTGTCGCTAGCATCCATATGATAAGGAGCCCGGCTGACATGGCTAGTCGAAACCCAAAGTGGCACAAACTTACGTGGACAGCATCCATGACCCAAAGATCGAACGTGTCGGTCATCAACAGTGAATCAGTGCTGTAGCACTGGGCTAACAGACTCGTGAACGGGCTGTAGCGGGCTAGCAGACTCCGGTATTCATCGCGTGACATTTTCAAGGGACAGACACAGAACGAAGAAGGACACATGCCGCCAGCCTAAGTGATCCGGAGCAAGAGCAAGCTACCATGGCTCGATGGAAGCACTAGGAGACATTTCCGTAAGAAAGGCTACTAAGAATAAACAACTAGATAGTCGATCCCACACATAGCAATACACATTACACGACGATAACATGCAAGTATGTGCTGTACAACATGGCATCACAACATAACTCTACAACTCATATAGATAAGGCTCAAAGAGCCATCATAGCATTTATTGCAAACAGGGGTCACAAGACCCATCATACGAGCATACAAGCAACAAGCGGAAGCATTACATGTCCGGGTACGACATCTACAAATGAAAAAGGTCAAGAGCCCGACTATCTACATCATCCGATCAAGATCGTAGCTGAGGTACAAGCTACTCGTCAAGTCCACGAGAACACTAGTAAGACCAAGTCTCCGCTGCAAAAACATAAATAAAGCACCATGAGTACAAAGGTACTCAAGAAGACTTACATCGATCCTATCATACATGCATTTGTATCAAGAGGGTAATGTGGGATTTAGTTGCAGCAAGCCAGCTTTGACTCTGTGGCTATCCTGTTCTACGACTACCAGAACTTCTTTGAGGTGATATGGCGCACACGAGTTCACTAATCACCACACAATACACTACTATGGATTCGTCCCCGTCTCCCTACGAGAAGGCCTTCCATAGTACTCACACTTTTCTTGAGCATTTTATGGTATCCACTTCAAGTTGTCTATGTACCATGTAAGCATCCAAGAAGTCCATATCCATGACCCGCTATTCAATAGATCATGTTAACCTGCAGGGTGTACTTCTTCACACACGCCTCGCCACTTACCGCCATGTACACGCTATGTATCTCGGCAACCTTCAAGCGAAGCTTTGGCGAGGGTGTCGGCCACGACCGACTAACCACACAAGACTCTAGCCTAGGTTTATCGCCTATTCGGTTTCATCCGCAAGGAGATCCGCCGGGTGTCGCCACGGCCCCAAACGATGTGTGCAGGGTTCCCGAGCCCACCATCCGGTGCCACTCGGCACACCAGGCCACGGTGCCTAGTCTGTCCCAAGCCCACCTGCCGGGTGCCACTTGGTAGAAAAATAGCACTACCTACAAACACCGAAACTAGTTGCGACTCTCGGATAGAGATCTGTTGGTTAATAAGCCGAGAGGGCCGAGTTACGGAACCCAATGTGTGGTAGTATCGAGTCATTGGACAACATACATAGAACTCAAGCTTAAGGACGGTTCGGTGAAACAACCCACCATGTACTCCTACATGGCCTCTCACCGCTACCTTTACCAAATCGTGTTCACACACTTCACTCTCAAAGATCGTAACATAGGGCATTGTACTCCAATTCATTCCCGATGAATCGGACTGACACAACTCTAAGCAATAGCAGGCATAGCATGGTAGGAACACAACATGGCTCAATCAACTCCTACACATGCTAGTGGGTTTCAACTATTTATCGTGGCAATGACAGTCATGCAGAGGAATGGGTTCAACTACCGCAAAGACAAAGTAGCAGATGAATCGTTGTTGTCCTAATGCAATAACCGAGAGCAGGAGCGAGAGAGTAGGATTTTATCGGAATGAACAAGGGGTTTGCTTGCTCGATAGATCAACAAGGGAGGCACTGCTTCATAGACAGGTACTCTGGAACGGTCTCCGGAGCAGGACCTATCGAGAAGGAACAGTGTCGGCAATCAATACACAAACATATGCAACAATATGATGCATGAACATGGCCTGAAGATGTGATGCTGTTTGAGCTAATGCAACTAGTATTCATTTGGTTTGAAGTCCATTTGAACCCTAAGCTCAAATGCAATTCTAATTTAAGTCTCTTAATATGCCATAATGTGTTTCCTCATATTCAGCATCTATAAGTTGGTTTGTCATGCATGAAACTAGTACAGATGGATAGGTTGCATTTTTCTGATAATTTTTCATATATAATTTATTTCAATCTGAGCTACGGTTGAATTTATATGAATTTTTGAAGTTTTGAACATTTTCTGGAATTTCCTGTATAAAAATAATTCCAGAAAATAAATAATTGCGTCAGCATGACGTCAGCACTGCGTCAGCGGTCAACGGCGCTGACCAGGTCAAACCTGACGTGTGGGGTCCACACGTCAGTGTCACAGTTAGTTAACAGGGGGGTTATTTCTAATCTAACTTAGATTAGTGGCGCTGGGGCCCACTGTCAGTGTCTCTAGGGGGGGTAATTAGTGCCTAACTAGGGACCACGTCAGCCCGCCGGAGTTTTGGCCGGCGGCGACCAACAATGCGGCGGCGACTCGCCGGACTTGCGCTACGAGCGGCGGCTGGTCACGCGGAGACCACCGGGCGTAGCCCGTCGTCGTCGCGGCCGTGGAAGCGAGTTGGAGGCTACGGGCGCCGGAGTCGCCGGAGCGCTTCGGCGGCGGCCGGAGTTCGCCTCGAGCGGGAGCGAAGCACGGGCACGGCAAGGGCCGGGTTGGTCGCGTTCGTCTCGGAGACGTCTTGACCTCGGTGGCGAGTGCAGCACGGCTGCGTGGCTCGCCACGACGGCGAGGAGCTGCGGCGGCGATGGCTTCGCCATGGTGGTAGCGACGGCACGACGCGGGAGCGAGGGGAGAAGAGAGGGAAACAGGAGAGGCTCACGGCGATCACGCAGAGAGCAAGCACAATGGCCTCGGGGAGACCCGAGACGGCGAATCGACGGCGGCGGACGGCGGAGCCCGAGGAGGAAGACGATGGCGATGGCGGCGATGGAGGCCGTCCGGGCTTGCTTCCTTCGCCGAGGAGACGTAGTAGACGATGGCGGAGCTTGTGGACTCTACGGAGGGGAGAGGGAACGGCGGGGAGCGCGTTGGCGGTGAGCTGCGGCGGCGGCAGCGCGTCGGGCGCGGGGAGAGGGAGAGGTCCAGGGGAGGAGGGAGAGCGAGAGAGAGTGGGAGAGGACCGGGGCGGCGCGTGGCGCTGCTCCAGCGCCCGATGCACGAAGGGGAAGCAGGAGGTGGCGGGCGTGGCCGCTGCCGGGCAGTGGCGCTGGCACGCAGCTGCTTGGCGAGGGGAGAAGACGATGAGGAGGGGTGGGCTGGGCGGGCTGGCTGGGTGGCTGGGCCAAAGCCTGATCAAAGGCTGGCACAAGACAGAGCTAGGCGCCTGTAAGTCTCCTTTTAATTCTGTTTTCTGCTTTTTGTTTTCAGAATTTGTTTTGATTTAGTTTAAAATACTAAATCATTTAATTTACTTATGCCAAATTTTGGAGGAGCTAGTTATATTATTCCAGAGCTCCTTAATAAATGACATAATTTTTGGACATATATTATATACATAACATTTATATATCCAAGGCAAAATAATTACTGGATTAATCCAAATGCCCAAAATAAATACTTATGAGCTCCTAAAAATATTGGTTTGATTTTTATCTCTGTCCAATATTTTCAGAGGGCAACATGAGCATTTTCTTGGACCTTTTTGGAGCAATTTTTATTTGGGTCATTTCTAAAAATGATTCTGAGGGTTTTACAAATCCCCATTGCACATTTAAATGAAATTTAAACATGATGCACAAATGACTAGCTAGTCTAGGTCATACCAGAACTAGGGATGTGACAAAATAGAGGGGCAGGGTTAGCACCAGAGACACATCAAGAAACACCAAGCCGTTTGCCGGCAACCCCGTCCCCTCTAGTTTATCCTCTGGCATAGTTTTCGTAGTGCTTAGGCGAAGCCCTGCGGAGATTGTTCTTCACCAACACCATCACCACGCCGTCGTGCTGCCGGAAGTCATCTACTACTTCGCCCGTCTTGATGGATCGAGAAGGCGAGGATGTCATCGAGATGAACGTGTGCTGAACGCGGAGGTGCCGTACGTTTGGTACTTGATCGGGCAGATCATGAAGGTGTACGACTACATCAACCGCGTTGATAAACGCTTCTGCTTAGCGATCTTCAAGGGTATGAAGATACACTCTCCCCTCTTGTTGCTATGCATCACCATGATCTTGCGTGTGCGTAGGAATTTTTCTGAAATTACTACGTTTCCCAACACTCCTCCCGCAGCCGGTCCGGTCACCCGCGCCCGTACGGGCGTTTTTCGCCCGAGCTCGCGCTATGCCCCGGATGACTACGTCCACGCGGCGTCCACCTCTACGCCATCGCCGTTGTCGTCCTCCGTTCGAACCGCTCTTCGTGACCCGCTTTGGATGGCTGCGATGCAAGAGGAGTTTGACGCTCTGCTGCGCAACCAGACGTGGCAGCTTGTTCCCCGTCCCCGGCATGCCAACGTGATTACCGGGAAGTGGGTCTTCAAACACAAGCTCCGTCTCGATGGTACCCTTGATCGCTATAAAGTGCACTAGGTTGTTCGTGGCTTCCAACAACGTGCTGGCATCGACTTCATCGACACCTTCACTCCAGTCGTCAAGCCCGGCACGATACGCACGGTTCTCCACCTTGCGGTCTCCCGCACTTGGCCGGTGCACCAGATGGACGTCTCCAACGCCTTCCTCCATGGTCACCTCGAGGAGCAGGTCTTCTGATAGCAGCCCACCGAGTTTGTTGATCCGGTGCTTCCCGACCACATGTGCCTGCTTTCGCCGTCCTTGTACGGACTCAAGCAGGCTTCGCGCGCTTGGTACCAGCGCATCGCAGCGTTTCTACACCAGCTTGGGTTCCGCTCCACCCGCTCGGATGCCTCGCTCTTTGTCTATCACCAGGGCTCCGACACGGCCTACTTCTGCTCTATGTCGACGACATCATCTTGACGGCATGTACGGCCGGTCTTCTCAATCAGCTCACGACTTGTCTTCGCGCCGAGTTCTGTTGGGGAACGCGGTAATTTCAAAAAAAATCCTACGATCACCCAAGATCTATCTAGGTGATGCATAGCAATGAGAGGGGAGAGTGTGTCCACGTACCCTCGTAGACCGAAAGCGAAAGCGTTTAGTTAATGCGGTTGATGTAGTCGAACGTCCGCGATCCAACCGATCCAAGCATCGAACGTACGACACCTCCGCGTTCAGCAAACGTTCAGCTCGATGACGTCCCTCGTACTCTTGGTCCAGTTGAGGCCGAGGGAGAGTTTCGTCAGCACGACGGCATGGTGATGCTGATGATGAAGTTACCGGCGCAGGGCTTCGCCTAAGCACTACGACGATATGACCGAGGTGTGTTACTGTGGAGGGGGGGCACCGCACACGGCTAAAACAATTGTCAACTAGTGTGTTTTAGGGTGCCCCTCCCCCCGTATATAAAGGAGCAAGGGGAGGCCGGCCGGCCCCTGTAGAGCGCGCCCCAAGTAGGATTCCTACTAGGAGTTCTATTCCTAGTAGGTTTCCAACAAGGGAAGAGAGGGGGAAAGAAGGAGAGGGAGAGGGGGAAGGCAAGGGGGCGCCGCCCCACTTCCTTTTCCTATTCAGAATCAGGGGGAGGGGGTGCGCGGCCTGCCCTGGCCGGCCACTTTCTCTCTCCACTAGGGCCCATCGAGGCCCATTAGTTCCCCGGGGGGTTCCGGTAACCCTCTGGCACTCCGGTTTTATCTGAAACTTTTCCGGAACACTTCCGGTGTCCGAATATAGTCGTCCAATATATCAATCTTTATGTCTCGACCATTTCGAGACTCCTCGTCATGTCAGTGATCATATCCGGGACTCCGAACAATCTATTAGAATTTGTTCAATGTGTTTGCAAAATTTTGAATGTTTATCCAAAATTTCTTCAACGTATATGTCAAAATGTTTAATGTGTATCCAAAATTTGTTCAACGTATATTACAAAAATATTCAATGTGTTTCCAAAATTTGTTCAACGTATATTGCAAAAATGTTCAATGCATATTTACTATTGTTTCAACATATATAATCATATTTTGTACAAACATTCAATATAAAATATATGTTTGTTAGTTTCAAATATATTTTAATCGCTAAATGATATCCAGCAAGTTCCAAGAAAACGCACCTAAACCTAGCTAAAGAGAGCTTCTGCGAATGGGTCGGCCCATTAGTACCTTCCTTCCAGGGACAACATAGCTGTTTGACGCCAACGGGCATCAAATAGGAGCTCTTTATTCGTGGTGGGTTCCTCTTGGGATGAGGTGAAGGACGCTAGTCCATTGG
Source organism: Aegilops speltoides (assembly GCA_021437245.1). Lineage (NCBI taxonomy): Eukaryota > Viridiplantae > Streptophyta > Magnoliopsida > Poales > Poaceae > Aegilops > Aegilops speltoides. The sequence goes on along the minus strand of CM038143.1, from coordinate 469,869,359 downwards.
GACATGTTCACGAAGACTTCCGGGTATACCTGACCATGGGCAGCCCGCCCCGTACGGCCCCACCCGACCCAGCCCAACAACCTGACCCGGCCCGACGTTGATCACGGGTCGGGCTCGAGTCTAGATTTTGAGCCCGAAGACCGGGATGGGCCGATCATATTTATGATTTGACAAAGGGCCTGGCGGGCTTTTACACTGAGCCTGATTTCTACGCCCGACGCCCGGGTCAGGCCGGGCCCGGGCCTAGATTATTTTTGCCGGGCTTGGTTAGGCCCGGCCCGGCCCAAGGGATGGCCAGGTATATTTCCCACAAGTGTGTTTTTCTCTTTGCTAGCAACATGCTTGCACAAGCGCAACGCTCAGGAGGTGCTCCACGCGCACCTAGCTCGTAGTACATCTAATACCATCATTGTCGTGGTACCCGATGCACGCGAGATGCCACTGCTCGTCTGCTACAGTGATCACTCGTCCTAACTACTTCCTCTGTCTCATAATGTCTTACATTATGGGGAGGTGGGAGTAGCTTTTTCTTTAAAAAACCTATGATCTATTCATATCTAATCATAACAATACAACAAACAACAGAAATTGCCAAATGGGATATTATCTGTAGACCAAAAGACCAAGGGGGTCTGGGTATTGAGAATCTTGAGGTCAAGAATAGATGCCTTCTTAGTAAGTGGTTGTTCAAGTTATCTGTTGCGACTGACGCAACGTGCGCGCAGATTCTCCGTAATAAGTATCTGCAGTCAAAGACTTTGGCATAGGTGACAGTGAGACCAACTGATTCGCCATTTTGGAAGGGACTTATGAGAGTTAAGTCAGCCTTCTTTAATAGAACAAAGTTTATCATTGGTGATGGCAACAATAACCGTTTCTGGGAGGATACCTGGTTAGGTGATACGCCATTGGCGATCCAGTATCCGTCCCTGTACCGTATTGTTCAACAACGTGATGCACTAGTTGCAACGATTATGCAGTCCATCCCCCTTAATATTCAATTTCGGAGGGCGCTTGTTGGTGACAGGTGGGAAGCATGGCTTCATTTGATAAGTAGACTAAAGGAGGTTCATCTAGCTTATCAGCCCGATCAATTGCGTTGGAATCTTACTAGGTCTGGAGAATTTACGGTTAAGTCGATGTATACCGATATCATCAACTCCACTGCCATTCCTAATTCCGAACATGTTTGGAAAGTAAAAGTTCCTTTGAAAATTAAAGTGTTTATGTGGTTTGTACATAAACAAGTCATTTTAACAAAGGACAATTTGATTAAGCGCAATTGGATAGGATCTACTAGGTGTAGTTTCTATGATCGGGACGAGACCATTAAGCATCTATTCTTTGATTGCCCATTGGCGAGAGTTTTGTGGCGCACTGTTCAAATTGCCTTCAATATTACTCCTCCGAATTCGGTCACTACGTTATTTGGAACGTGGCTTGCTGGGATAGAGTCCGATACAGCTAGACACATTCGTGTAGGAGTATGTGCGTTGTTGTGGGCGATTTGGAACTGCAGAAATGATTTGGTTTTTAACAGAACAACAACTATTCATTTTTTGCAGGTGTTATTCCGGGCTACAGCGTTGATCCGTACGTGGTCCTTACTCACTCCGACGAATGCCAGGGAGCGTTTGGTTACTAGATTTGTCCAGTAGGAGATGGTCGCGCGGGATATCTTCAACCGGTTTGGATGGCGGTCATGTAATAGGATAGGCGACTAGTTTACCTATCTTAATATTGCCAGCCGGTTGTGGCTCTAGGGCCTTTTGTTTTTGTTTTTGGCGTTGAGGCTCTTTGTAAGCTAGCCTATATTTTTGTTTCAAGACTGTAAGACCTTGTTGAATCCTTTTATTTATTATTGTGGCCGTATACGTTTTGATGCAGAGGCCGGGGAGTCCCTCCTTTTCGAAAAAACAACAACAAAAATAATAAAAATTACATCCAGATTCATGAACCACGTAGCGACGACTACAAGAACTGAAAAAAACAGAAGGCGCTCGGCCGTCATCCCCCCTAAACAGTCGAAAAATCGTCGGCCTCATAGGAACAGCTCACGAGAACAACAATCGTCGCCGATGAAAAGTAGCGTAGATATGAAAAACCAGATCTAAAAACACATGAACGTAGACGAACAATGAACATATCTGAGCATATCCTAGTCAGCATTCCATGCATGCATGCCACGCACACGCAAAAATAAACCGGTCACAAGTCTCAAAACTACATCTGGCATTATAGTACGCGCTCTCAGAAAAAGAAAAGAGAAGATCTCCGATCGTATCGTACGTACGTCGACGCAAAGCACAACGTGCTTAGAATTCGGATCGATCACATGCCATGCATGCGATCGCGAGCCAACCCACGCGGCCGATGGACACGTATACGTTATCACAAGCATATGCGTACAGTCCCAATTACTCAATGCCTCGCGCTCCATATGTGCATGCCTCATGCTAGCCTAAACAATTTATCAGCGGTACAGATCGTACGTACGGCCACATCTATCAAGAACGGAATATTTTGGAGTCATAGCAAAATCATGCGCGCGCAAGCATCCATGCATGCATTAACAATCTTATATTTATTTTTCAGGTTAACATACGCAAGGCAAGTTTTTAGAACGAAAATAATTAAAGGAATCGGTAAAAAGGGAAAGGATTCAACAATTTTTCGCTATAAATTTCGAATGAAAATATTAGTCCCATGTGGTTTTTAAATTCCTAACTCGGAATGAAGAGAGAAATTTAGGATGGAAACAATTCAAGAATTAGGAAGATACATGTGACATAAGGAAGAACTCGTTGGTACAATACACTTTTCGCTAGAATGGGCAAGCACACGCCATGGATTCATGGCAAGGAATCTCCAACAAGTATGGCCCTGACATGGACATCAAAACTGGCCCAACAAATCGTGGAGGGGATTGCCGCGTGGGCTGGCTTGCTCAAAAGGGATTGCTTACTCTCAGCCACGTTTTCCCTTATGCTTAGTCAAGTGAGGATTCCATTAGAAGTAAAGTAACAGGAGCACCATCTTCAAAACTTCTCAGGATCCGGAGTTTTTCGATTCCAATTCTTTTTGTATGGCTCAGTTGCATCTGATTGATCGATCACTAGTCACTGGTTACTTGCATGAGTTCTTTGATTCACTACTAACTTCTTCTGTGGAGCTGAGTTCGCTGACTGAGACTATTTGAAAAGAATTTTTGACAAAGCGATCTCACGACGACGAGTCACCCACATAACAAAAAATGCCCCACACATTACCAGTACCTTCAACTGCTGCACAAAACATTGCCGAAGGTCAGCATCGCGCCGTCCCTCCAGTGGCGGAGGCAGGGACTTACAAGAGCCATGGCCGCGCCCATCATCCACATTTGCGTATATATTTGCTTATTTTGTCAACTTAACCTCTAAGTTCAGGGGCGGAGCGACGATTGGGGCCAAACTAGGCCTTGACCTGCCCTGCCCAGTAGAAAATAGGGAAGAGTGATAGGAAATCTGGACCTGAAAAACAGGTGCTCTCTGTAATTTATTTGCCTGGCCCGCCCAGCTATTAGCCTGAAGCTCCACCGCTCTCTAAGATCGTAGGGACAATGCATGTATTAGTATAATTTGGCTCTTGTTATCAAAAGTTTGACTCATTGCCCCCTCCACCGATATTAGGGCCAGTTTTTTTGGGCGGCTTAAAAAATAAGCTGCCTCTTCCCAGCAAAATTTTTTTAGACTTCTAAATTAGTCATCCCATAACTAGTTCAGAAGCTTCAATAAGTGTAAGAATGAACTTACGAGAAAAGTTGGGGAGAGACGGCTTATTTTTTAACCCGCGCAAAAGAACTGGCCCTTAGATTCCTGGCTCCACCACTGTAGGCAGCGAGTAGTGGCGGAGCTAGAGGGTTGCGGCTTACCCTGATTTTTTCCGATAGTCTTTATTTCATATAAAAAGTTTTAAAAGTTATGAACATTTTCATTGTTGGCCCACCCTCACCCATTGTGGTGAATCCCCCCATTAGCGGCAAGGGACAACAATGAGAATACGAAGTGCCGAGAGCTCGGACCAGGACGCTTCCCGTGTGTCCTATCCAAACTGTTTTTTTTTTTGCGGGGTTCCTATCCAAACTGGTAACACTGAGTTTTGTAGCTGGTGATAAAACCCATCATAAGGAATGGCTAAAGTTGAGGGATTGTATTAGGAAAAAAATACATGAATCTTAAAGCCACATGGAGAGCTAAATAGCTCGGGGGACGCAGGTTTGGACTTGCATTTTTTTTGCGGTAATGTTAACTGGTTGATGTTCACTTGGATGAGATCCAAATCCAAAGGATGACAGTTATTGACGAAAATTGCACAAAAATAAAGAACTGCGATGCTTTTTTCTGAAAACTGCAATGACCCCTAATAATATTATAAAATACCATCCGTGTTCGCAAATGTCATATAAAAAGTTATGTTCACTTGGGATTTTTTTTTTGCAAGATGTGCTAAATTAATAAACTGCACTGAACCAGAACGCCTATATAAAGAGAGGAGAGCACCACCTGTTTACTCACACACACAACCAGTACTAGATCCACAAGCCAGCTGAAAGGAAGAAGATGACGAGCACCAAGGCCCTCACACTCGGCGCGGCCGTCGTCCTCGCCATCGCCGTGGCGGGCGCGCACGCCGCCGAGCAGTGCGGCCACGCGGCCGACGGCATGGAGTGCCCCAACAACCTCTGCTGCAGCGCGTGGGGGTACTGCGGCATGGACGCCAACTACTGCGGCGACGGCTGCCAGAGCGGCGCCTGCTACGAGCCCAAACGCTGCGGCGCCCAGGCCGAGGGTAACGCGGTGACGTGCCCCAACAACCACTGCTGCAGCGGCGACGGGTTCTGCGGCTACGGCCAGGAATACTGCGGCGCCGGCTGCCAGAACGGGCCTTGCCGCGCCAACATCAAGTGCAGCGCCGACAAGCCGTGCCTGAGCAACTTCTGCTGCAGCCAGTATGGATACTGCGGGCTCGGCGTCCAGTTCTGCGGCCAGGGCTGCCAGAGCGGCGCCTGCCATGACGCCGTTGGTGCCGCCGCCCTGCCGCTCAGCTCCATAGTGCAGGGGTGATCTTGAACTGCACATGGCTACTGGTATTGCGACGGGATCAGGTGAGGAGATGAGTTGTGGCAATGTCGATCGTTGCCACGTCTTCTTCACCGGCTAGTTTGCGTTTTCTTCGTCTTTACAATCGTTCCCATCATGCATGCACGCATGCATGATTAGCGTTTGGGAACCACAAATAATGCGTGTGGCGCCATGCGCCGTCTTTGTAACCTTTATAATCCAATAAATCTAAATCTCGTTGCAATTAACGGAGTGCTTGCTATAGTGTTATCTTTAGGCTAATCTCTGTTCTAGAGGCGGAGGTTAACCAAAGCACCTCACAACCTCAAATTCTCGGCCACTTTTTTAGCCTCAGCCAACAAAGTGGGTTTCCTTGAGGTGTCTCGGAGTATAAATCCCCACTTTTTAAGGTCATTGGTAGGGGCAAGGGTGTCCCAATCTTTCAATGAGAAAGATTTTGTCGATTTGAATGGAGAACGACTTTGACGATCCGACTACAATGTGTGACGATGTTGCACTAATGCAATTGCTAAATCAATCTCATGAATGTTACCGTCAATGTCGGATGCATGGTTAGCCTGACCAAGAAGGTCTACATGCAAGCAACAAAAAACGATCAAGAATATGGTAGGAGCAATCTGGATATTGCGAGTATAGATGAAATGTTGATTACCACAAACGGAGTACACAAAGTTGCGACAACGACTAACTTTTTGGCTAAACAAAATCCAAAGAAAACATTACGAGGTTGATCTATCTATATATAGGACTAAAGGATGTCGGCCAATGAGGTTGACCCACATCAAATGACAACAAACAACCCTAAGTGATACAAGGCCCATAGAGTTCGATTGTTATTTGTGTGCATATTAAATTCCCTCTTAAGTAATGAAATCCGGGCACTTCTGCCATATTTTCAGGAAGGAAAAAGTCCAAAACAAACCTTCAACTTATAGATGAAAGCTAAATCAAACCTTGAACTTCAAATTCCTGAAATCAGCACACCGAACTCTTTAATCCCAGTCTATTTTAAACCTTGGACGTGTTTTCGATGGGATTGTCGATGCAGCAGCAGGTGGAGCCGGGATCGTTGGTGACTAGGCTGTAGCCTCTGGAACTGATGACTACTGCTAAAAAAAAGTGAATCACGAAACTATTTAACCACTCTGCTTAGCATCGTGATTCGAAAACATTTTGGAATATTTATTTTTCAATCAACAATTTTGAAGTCCGAATATTCTTGACAGCGAAAATCAGATTTTCAAATTCTAAACATGTTTTGCAAAAATGTGAACAATTTCTGGAATTACGGTTTTTTTTCTAACACACACAAATTTTCAAACGTGAACCATTTTTGAAATCCCAATATTTGTTATACATGAACCATTGTTTCAAACGTGAACAAAATTTTCAAAACACTAACAATTTTTGAAACCTGAATAAATTTTTAAAGTGAGAACAATTTTTCAAAACATTAACAATTTTAAAATATACACATACTTTGAACAAATGGGAACAAATTTGGAAACCTGAATGATATTTTAAAATGCCAACACTTACTAAAAAACTTCAAAATGGGAGAATTTATTCTTACTTTAAAATTTCATTCATGTTTTCAACAATTTGTTCTTCTTTTCCAAAAAGTGTTTGCACTTCAAAAAAAATCGGGGCTTTAAAAAATGGTTCACGTTTTCAAAAAGAAACTGTTTTTCAAAAACTGTTCGTAATTCCAAAACAATTACATTTAGAGAAATGTTTTTTCTTTTAAGAATATTTGGATTTCAAGAAAATGTTCCAGAAAGTTACAAAAAAACTTTAGATCTCGACGTTGTGTGTGTATAAATATTTCCGTGCTTCTCTTATGTCGGCAAGCGCTATCAGTTAAATTGGCTAGCAGGAGCATTTTAGGAGCGCCTGGTTGCAAGTCCGATTCAGGGCAGCCTTTCTTTTTCGACATTTTTATGCCGCGTGATTCGGAAAAAATGTTGCAAAAAGAACACGCTTTGCACCTGATGGGCCGGCCCAGTCTGGCCGCAGACAGCGGTACCGGGTTCGACCCGCCACGTCGACATCCTTGTTTGCCAACGCGCCCAAAGGTTTAAAATAGACCGGGACTAAATAGTTGGGTGTGCTGATTTCAGGGATTTAAAGTTGAAGGTTCAATTTAGCTTTCGCCTACAACTTCAAGGTTTGTTTTGGACTTTTTTCTTTCAGGAAAGAAGGAAAACAATTGTTGTCTCGAGCAAATGCACCGTATTTGTGTTTTTATATGTTAGGCAACTAGTATTAGTTAGATTTTTGTTTAAGAAGAATTGCAGTTCACTCATAAAATCAGCAAAACCGATCATGCTCCAGAATAAAATTCACTCTGTTCAGTAAGAAAACACGCTGCGCCATCGTGTCCTTCACTTGACTATTGTTGACTGTTGTAGCCACGGAAACGTGGACTGAAGACACCCCGTAAGAACTAAAAGGACATCATCGATCAAATGTATCTGTAAATTAGACAAGGCTCTTATGATATCATACATCAAATGATGTTTACCAGTAATCAAGTGATTAATAACTGCTGTTGTTAAATCACTTTGCATAATCAGAAGGGGGAACCGCACTCGCACTAACAAAAAACTGCCAGCGATTCAGTGGATTAGAGCTAACCGAGCCTGTAATCACCCACACCTGTATGGCCAGACTAATTAATCAAGTCTAAATTCACTTGTTGGACCTGATCGATCCTCTGCTCCGAGATGGATCCATGGCTTCACTTGAACACGTCCCGGAAATCAATGAAAGGGTCGTTGAACTCCACCGTCTGAACCATCTGCTCCCGCTCCCGGCGGGCCTCAGCCCTCCGCCGCTCGATCTCGCGCCGGTGGATGGCCTCGGCATCCGCAGCGGCAATACACGCCTTGGCGAGACGGGCCTTCTCGTGGAGCTCGCGCATGCTGCAGGAGGCCAGGGGCCTCAGCGACGAGGCGCTGGTCTGGTTCTTGGCAAGTCAAGCCTTGTCAGGACCCTGACAGCCTGTTCTTTTTTATCATAACAACTTTATTCATCAAATAATACTCCCTCCGTTTCTAAATATTTGTCTTTTTAGAGATTTTAATAAGTGACTACATACGAAACAAAATGAGTGGATCTACACTCTGAGATATATCTACATAAATTCGTATGTTGTAGTCATTTAAAATGTCTAAAAAGACAAATATTTGGGAACGGAGGGAGTAGCAAGGTCGTTTACATAGTGCTGCAGAATAAAGTCAGGGACATTGGATTCCCAAGATTTAGACTTATTAATTCTAAAACAGTGTTTTGCCAAGCAATCTGCTACCATATTTGCATCTCTACTGCAGTGGACAAAATCAATACTAGCAAACTCCATGGCCATGATAGAACACTCTGCAATGATTGGAACATCAGTTCCCATATAGGCATTTGGATCAGAGATGTTCTCCAACGCCAACATACTGTCAGACTCGATGATGAGTTAGTGCAACCCAATTTTTCTGCTAGGATCAAACCACTTCGGATAGCCATAACTTCTGCTGAGTCTGCACTAGAAACATGGGGTAGCACACAGGTCCCTGCTGCCAGTAAATTACCTCGATCATCTCGAGCAATCGCTCCGCAGGCTCCTGTCATATTTTCCACATGAAATGACGCATCAACATTGATTTTAACAACTCCCTCTCTTGGCTTCTTCCTGCTATGATCGATCTTGCGTATAGGCTGGTTTGGAGTATAAGCTCGGACAAAATGTAGCCAGAACCCGTATAGACATGGCTGATTGTTCTGCTGACAAGATTGACTCTCCTTTGATAGATTGGTGTCTCTGCCACCAAAACCACATAGTGACCAGAATCAATTCGGCTATTGGTATATCATGCATCATAGTGCGAAGTCAGACCAAAATCTCTAGGTTGATTGATCCTGAGCGGTCCTGCCGCACGGGCCGATCAATTTCATCATTAAGACCCAACTCGGTCCAAACCTCTGATGCCCGGGAACATGTGAACAAGCAGTGTTGAATGTCCTCAAGTCCGATCTTACAAAATGCGCACTGAGGAATCAGTGGAATATGTCTGCTTGCTAGCACTCCATAGCACGGTAAACCCCCCTTAAGAACTTTCCAGCCAAAATGTTTAATCTTTCCCGGGAGGCGAAGTTGCCATAACTCCTTCCAAATTGTATTCTGATGAACACTACTCGGACTATTAGAGCTTGAGTAATGACGGCCAAACTGATGATCAAACTCAACATGGTAGGCCGACCGGACTGAGAAAGTTCCGGACCTAGTAAAGTGCCAAGCTACAAAGTCATCAACAGCTTCAACATTAAGAGGGATCTGCAATATTCTGTTAACATCCACGAGTGAAAAGACACTCTGTATAAGTGCCTCGTCCCACTGTCCAGTATGCGGGTCAATGATTTCTTCCACCTTCGTTAACATTATTCCTCCTCTAGGGGTGATCAATTTCCTCGACTCACTAGATGGAATCCAAGGGTCATCCCAAATGTTTATATGTGAACCAGAGCCCACTCGCCATATACAACCCCTTTTAAAGGTCTGAATTCCTGCTACAATACTTTGCCACGTAAACGAGGATCCTTTCTTTGGTCCTTCCTTTAGCATATCACCATTAGGATAATATTTAGAACTCAACACTCGTGCACACAAAGAGTCGGGATTCTGGAGAAGTCGCCAACACTACTTTGCTAACATAGCAAGATTAAAGCTGTGAAGGTCTCTAAACCCCATACCACCTTTCTTCTTTGGAACACACATCTTCCACCATGCAAACCAATGCATTTTCTTCTTCTCTTCTTCATCTCCCCACCAAAACCCTGATATCTCATCGGTAATTGATTTACATATTCCTTTAGACAACTTGAACACAGACATAGCATAAGATGGAATTGCCTATGCCACTGATTTTAACAAAATCTCTTTACCTTGAACTGACAGAATTTTTTCTTTCCATCCCTTCAGTCTCTGGCATACTCTATCAACTAGATGCTGAAAAAAGTCACTACGGTCCACGCCAACCATGGTAGGCAGGCCCAGATACTTATCTGACAAAGCTTCAGTCAAAATACCCAATATCCCACAAACACTCTCCATGTTTGTAACTCTAGAATTTGGACAGAAAAAATACTGGATTTTGGTGTACTTACACGCTGACCTGAACTAGAGCAATATGTGTCTAGAACCCTCTTCAAGGTATTTGCGTTATGATTAGTCGCTTTCATCAAAATCAGGGAGTCATCAGCAAAAAGAAGATGAGAGATAGAAGGTGCATTTCAAGATACTTTTATACCTTCAACTCCACCAATGTCTTCCTCATGAGCCAGCATGCTAGAAAGACCTTCAGAACAAATCAGAAATAGATAAGGGCATATTGGGTTCCCCTACCTCAGACCCCTTGTTGGTATGAACTCCTTAGTTTCCATGTCATTGAACCTGATTCTATAGCTCACAAAAGAAACAAATTCCATGATCAGCTCCACCCATTGTGACTGAAAACCTAATTTTACCATCATTTGTTTCAAGAAGCTCCATTCTACTCATCATATGCCTTTAGCATATCCAATTTCACAAAGACAAACCCCATTAGAGCCATGTGTCTTCTTCTTAATCATGTGAAAACACCCATAAGCTACCAGCACATTATCAGTGATTAACCTGCCTGGGACAAAAGCACTTTGCGTTGGAGATATCACCTCGGGTAGGATCTTCTTTAGTCTATTAGCCAGCATCTTGGAAATAATCTTATAAACCACATTGCACAAACTAATGGTTCTAAACTGGGTTATTACCTCAGGGCTATCCACCTTAGGAATAAGCACAACATTTGTGGAGTTCCACCCCTCAGGAATTTTTTTGTTATTGATCGCCTCAAGGACTTCTGTAAACAGCTCATCTCCTACAATATGCCAGAATCGTTTGAAGAATATAGCATGGAGACCATCTGGACTAGGAGCCTTCATATCACCTATTTGAAAAAGAGCTTTTCTCACTTCTTCTTTTGTATACGGTGCGATCAAAAATCTGTTCATTTGTGCTGTAACCATTGGCTTAACAGTAGCCAACAAGCCTTCATCTATGTCCCCTGCATCAGAATTAAAGAAGACCCTGATAGCCTGTTCATGTTAACTGAAGAACGCGGCACCTGCACTGAAGAAATAGAGTTCACTCTCTGGGAAATCGGACGGCTGGGATCAAATGAGTTAAGTGGCGATCGACGGTTCATCAGCTCATTGTTTGTCGTCACCCGTTGCCAACACCAACTTGACTATAACAGTGACGGCAACGCATCATTCTATTCCAGGCCATCGCCACCTGCTCCCAGCTATAAGGGACCCGCTCGCCGATCCGCAAGGCATCTTTCCCCTTTCTCCAAGTGTAATAGCTAGCTTATCCTTAGAACCCTAGACTTCTTGGTAGAAATTGGGCAGATCCTCGATCTGAATCCTGTATCTGTAACTCTGAACTTTGAGATAATCCAAGCGGGGCTAGTTCGAGTAATTGTTGCGTTATTCTCTTGTTGAGGTCCTGTCGATTGGTATCATGAGCCAGTGAATCCTCGGAGGCGAATTGGATCTGACCACGATTTGGGGTTGGGATCTCTCATAAAATCCCCCAATTCAGTGTCAGGTCTCAGCGGCGGTGCAGATCACCACATCGGAGGCGGCCTGGAGTAGGCATCGTTCAGCTGCAAATTGGGGACAAACTCGGTTGTGGTCGGAACAGTTCCACCGTGGTAAAATTCCGTAGCGTATCCCTGGTTCGTGCAGCATCGGAGGCGAGCACGACGTGGAGCTTGGCAGTGGTAGGAAGAGGTCACCGGCAAGGGTTTCAGGCCAGTACTGTTGTAAAATTCCGGAGCCGTGGTGACTGCCATGCCTAGTCGGACGAAGCATATGGATGAGATCTCAGAAGAACTCAAGGCGCTGCAGACCGAGCTCACAGGCTGGGTTTGAAACAGGACAAGATGCAAGATCAGATCGATCAAGTGAATACACGTCTGCAAACAGTAGAATCTCTGGAAAAGCAACTGTGAAAGATCGAGCTCCTGGTTGAGAACAACTCCAAGGTACAACAGGATATTTTCGCCATCCTGCGGGAGATGCGCTCCTGTACTCCCAACCCTCCCTCCCATGATGTTCAGGCATCTGCTTAACTGGTCCTCCAACAACAACCAGATATGGGCACCAAGGCAACTAACCCTCAAGGGGAAACGCTGGTCCAAACACAGGAGCAGCAAACACAACTTCAGAATAGTCATAACCCAACTTTTCTGCTAGGATCAAACCACTTCGGATAGCCATAACTTCTGCTGAGTCTGCACTAGAAACATGGGGTAGCACACAGGTCCCTGCTGCCAGTAAATTACCTCGATCTTCTCGAGCAATCGCTCCGCAGGCTCCTGTCATATTTTCCACATGAAATGACGCATCAACGTTGATTTTAACAACTCCCTCTCTTGGCTTCTTCCTGCTATGATCGATCTTGCGTATAGGCTGGTTTGGAGAATAAGCTCGGACAAAATTTGTAGCCAGAACCCGTATAGACATGGCTGATTGTTCTGCTGACAAGATTGACTCTCCTTTGATAGATTGGTGTCTCTGCCACCAAAACCACATAGTGACCAGAATCAATTCGGCTATTGGTATATCATGCATCATAGTGCGAAGTCAGACCAAAATCTCTAGGTTGATTGATCCTGAGCGGTCCTGCCGCACGGCCCGATCAATTTCATCATTAAGACCCAACTCGGTCCAAACCTCTGATGCCCGGGAACATGTGAACAAGCAGTGTTTATTGTCCTCAAGTCTGATCTTACAAAATGGGCACCGAGGAATCAGTGGAATATATCTGCTTGCTAGCACTCCATAGCATGGTAAAACCCCCTTAAGAACTTTCCAGCCAAAATGTTTAATCTTTCCCGGGAGGCGAAGTTGCCATAACTCCTTCCAAATTGTATTTTGATGAACACTACTCGGACTATTAGAGCTTGAGTAATGACGTCCAAACTAACGATCAAACTCAACATGGTAGGCCGACCGGACTGAGAAAGTTCCAGACCTAGTAAAGTGCCAAGCTACAAAGTCATCAACAGCTTCAACATTAAGAGGGATCTGCAATATTCTGTTAACATCCACGAGTGAAAAGCCACTATGTATAAGTGCCTCGTCCCACTGTTCAGTATGCGGGTCAATGATTTCTTCCACCTTCGTTAACATTATTCCTCCTCTAGGGGTGATCAATTTCCTCGACTCACTAGATGGAATCCAAGGGTCATCCCAAATGTTTATATGTGAACCAGAGCCCACTCACCATATACAACCCCTTTTAAAGGGCTAAATTTTTTTAAATAATACATTTTTTTATTAATTTTCATAAATATTACGCTGGGTAATTTTTTTTCAATAATAATACACCGTCGGCCCGCTGCAGGCCGACTGGGCCTAGTCGGCCCACAGCAGGCTGATTGGATTCCAATCGGTCTACAGCTGGCCGACTGGCCCCTGTGGGCCCACTGTGGGCTGATTGGGTCCTGTCGGCCCGCTGTGGGCTGTCTGGAGCTAATTGGCTCGCTGTGGGCTAATTGTTTTTGCAAAAAAGTAGGCATAAAAAATATATTTTTAAAAAATGTTAATCATATAATTAAGAGATGTTAAACGTGTATAAAAAATGTTCCTGATGTATACAAAAAATGAATAATATATATGCAAAAAAGTTGACAAAAAAATATGTTTTAAAAAGTGTTAATCATGTATTTAAAAATTGTTAAATGTGTGTATAAAAATGTTCCTTATCTATACAAAAAATATAAAATGTGTATGAAAAAAAGTTGACACCAAAAAAATATGTTTGAATAAAATGTTAATCATGTATTTGATAAAATATTCAACGAGTACACAAGATTGTTTCATGTATTGGAATGAAAGGTTAAACGTGTATAAAAGAATCTTCCAGCTCCGGATCCGGTATGGGAGCATCACAAACCTAAGTATGATTGGTTGCTCTTTTTGTATGGAACTAGAACATTTTTTTCAAACATATTTTTTTGGTGTCAACTTTTTTTCATACACATTTTATATTTTTTGTATAGATAAGGAGCATTTTTTATACACACATTTAACAATTTTTAATCATGTATTTGGAAAAATGTCAACTTTTCAAACATATTTTTTTGTATCAACTTTTTGATACACATTCTATATTTTTGTATAAATAAGGAACATTTTTATACAAATATTAACAATTTTTAAATACATGCTTAACACTTTCTAAAACATATTTTTTATGTCAACTTTTTGCATATATATTGTACAATTATACATCAAGAACATTTTTTATATACGTTTAACATTTTTTAATTACATGATTAACATTTTTTAAACATATATTTTTTATGCCTACTTTTTTTGCAAAAACAATTAGCCCACAATGAGCCAATTAGCTCAGTCAGCCCACAGTGGGCTGACAGATTTAATCAGCCCACATGGGCGGCGAGAGGCCGATCGGCCAGCTGAGGTCGATCTGAAACCAATCGCCTGTTGTGGCCGATTAGCCCAATCGGCCTGCAGCGGGCCGACGGTCTATTATTTTTGAAAAAAATTTATCCAGCGTAATATTTATGAAAATTAATAAAAAAAAATATTATTTTAAAAAAATAGCCCAAAAGGTCTGAATTCCTGCTACAGTACTTTGCCACGTAAATGAGGATCCTTTCTTTGGTCCTTCCTTTAGCATATCACCATTAGGATAATATTTAGAACTCAACACTCGTGCACACAAAGAGTCGGGATTCTGGAGAAGTCGCCAACACTGCTTTGCTAACATAGCAAGATTAAAGCTGTGAAGGTCTCTAAACCCCATACCACCTTTCTTCTTTGGAACACACATCTTCCACCATGCAAACCAATGTGTTTTCTTCTTCTCTTCTTCATCTCCCCACCAAAACCCTGATATCTCATCGGTAATTGATTTACATATTCCTTTAGGCAACTTGAACA
Source organism: Aegilops speltoides (assembly GCA_021437245.1). Lineage (NCBI taxonomy): Eukaryota > Viridiplantae > Streptophyta > Magnoliopsida > Poales > Poaceae > Aegilops > Aegilops speltoides. The sequence goes on along the minus strand of CM038143.1, from coordinate 469,854,237 downwards.
CAGACATAGCATAAGATGGAATTGCCTGTGCCACTGATTTTAACAAAATCTCTTTACCTTGAACTGATAGAAATTTTTCTTTCCATCCCTTCAGTCTCTGGCATACTGAAAGTGCAACTAATCCCCGGGTGGTTTTGGTAATTAATAACAACATATATATCATTGAACTAATAGTTTCTTGAGAATCATTTCAGAAAGTTCAATGATATGGGTATGGCAATGATCAAGAAGTGGACCCTCAAAATGCTAAGGCAAGCATTGGCAAAAGCTCAAGACTCCATTTTTGGTTTAGTGATCCAAGATCACATTGAGTCTATAGGAAAGCCAATACTATTAAAAGGGATGAGGTTATGATAATGATCTGGTTGCTCAAAGTGCTTAGTGATACATCTCCTAAACTATCAGACCCTTCACTTCAAATATACACTCATAAGTAATCTCGGTCCCACCGATTCCATAAACTCACCACACCGAGATGAACCACCTCACCATATAGCCAAACCCTAGAAATTTCGGATTTTCCGATTTCGAACTCGGTCTCACCGAAACTAGTGTTGCCAAGCTTCAGAACCTTCGTCATCAAATCGGTGTCACCGAGATGATAAAGTCGGTCCCACCGAGATTGGCAAACCCTAGTCTTTGGAAGAATCGGACTCACCGAGATTGTATTTTCGGTCCCACCGAAAATCCCAACGCTCACATGTTTTGAACTTTCGGTCTCACCGAGTTGTCAACTTCGGTCCGACCGAGATTGGTCAAATGTGTGTAACGGTTGGATTTTGTGTGGAGGCTATAAATACCCTCCACCCCTCTTCATCCGTGGAGAGAGCCATCGAAAGAACTACCACTCCTACCTTACATTTTCGAGAAGAAAACTACCTACCCTTGTGTTGAGATCAAGTTGCTCCACTCCCACCATATGAAGCTTGATCTCTAGCCTTCCCAAGTTGCTTTCCACTCAATCCTTTCTTCCACCACAGCCAAATCAGTGAGGAGAGTTGAGTGTTGGGGAGATTATCATTTGAAGCACAAGAGCAAGGAGTTCATCATCACCAACACCATCTATTACCTTTTGGAGGGTGGTGCCTCCTAGATTGTTTAGGTGTCGCTTGGGAGCCTCCGTCAAGATGTGGAGTTGAACCAAGAAGTTTGTAAGGGCAAGGAGATCGCCTACTTCGTGAAGATCTACCCCGAGTAAGGCTAGTCCTCCGTGGGCGTATGCCATGATGGCATAGACAAGGTTGCTTCTTCGTGGACCCTTCGTGGGTGGAGCCCTCCGTGGACTCTCGCAGCCGCTACCCTCCATGGGTTGAAGTCTCCATCAACGTGGATTGACGATAGCACCACCTATCGGAACCACGAGAAAAAATCTCCGTGTCTCCAAATTGCGTTTGCTCTTCTCCACCGCTCTTTACTACATGTGCAATTTACTTTCCGCTGCCAATACTCTAGAATTGCATGTGTAGGGTGATACTTGACTTGATCATCATTGTGAACTTGCCAAAAACTTGTCTTAATCAAAAGGCTAAATTTTTATATTGTCAAGTAGTCTAATCACCCCCTCTAGACATACTTTCGATCCTACAAGTGGTATCGAGCTTTGGTCTCCATTGTATTGGTTTCCATTGCATTGACTCCATAAGCTTGGTTTCACAACCTAGGAGAGTATGGCGCTCATTGAGGGTAATTTTCGAGAGGTCCTTACTTTGATGGTTCAAATTTTGCTAGTTGGAAGCACAAAATGAAAATGCATATTCTTGGACATAACCCCGCCGCATGGGGCATTATTTGTGTTGGCTTGCAAGGTGAGTTCTTCGAGGAAGGAAAAGTTCCGGATCGTGAAGCTACAGCGGATGAATTGCGGATGTTGCAAAACAATGCTCAAGCTTGTGACATTCTCTTCAATGCTTTGTGTCCCGAGGAGTTCAACAAAATCAGCCGCCTTGAGAATGCAAAAGAGATTTGGGATACTTTGGTCGAAATGCACGAAGGTACCGAGTCCGTGAAGGAATCAAAGCTAGATGTTCTTCAAGGTCAACTTGACAAGTTCAAGATGAAGGAAGGTGAAGGAGTCGCTGAAATGTACTCTAGGCTTGCTCTCATCACAAATGAGATTGCCGGCTTAGGAAGTGAAGAAATGACCGACCGATTCATCATCAAGAAGATTCTCAGAGCTTTGGATGGAAAGTATGACACCGTGTGCACTTTGATCCAAATGATGCCAAACTACAAGAATCTCAAGCCTACCGAAGTCATTGGAAGAATTGTTGCTCATGAGATGACACTTAAAGATAAGGAAGAGCTTCACAACAAGTCAAGTGGTGCTTACAAAGCTACAATTGATGCTCCCACAACCTCAAGTGACAAGCTAGTTTCCAATGAAGAGATAAGCCTAATGGTGAAGAACTTCAACAAGTTCTACAAGAGTAGAAGCAAGGAAAGAAGCTCAAAGTCTAGATCATATGATGAAAAGAGATCTTCAAGTCGTGATCGAAACTGCTACAATTGTGGAAGACCCGGACACTACTCAAATGAGTGTTTGACTCAGAAGAGAAGAATCTCCAAGAATAAGAAGCTCAAGAGAAGAGTCACCTCGGAAAGAGAGAAGGAGTAGAGATGATCGTTATGAACGAAGACCCTCTCGGAGAAGCAAGGATTCGGAGAGGAAAGACAAGTCATCAAGGAGCTACACAAGAAGAAAACATCAAGCTCATGTAGGTGAATGGGTCTCCGGCTCCGACTCCGACAATCACTCCGAAAGAAGCTACCACTCCAACTCCGACTACAGTCAAGATGAAGGTGTTGCCGGTCTTGCTCTCGTGTCCTCCAACTCCAACTCCTATGACTTATTTGATTCACCAAATGAGGGAATTGGAAGATGCTTCATGGCTAAAGGCCCCAAGGTATCACACCCTGAATTTATTGACTTTGATAGTGATGAGGATGACTTGCTTGGTGAAGATGAGCTTTTACATGATAAATCTAGTGAGCCTAGTAATGATGAACATGCTAGTAGTCTTTATAGTCGAGAAGAGTCGAATGACAATGCTATGAAGGAGATTGAGCGTTTAACTAAAGAACTAAACACTCTTAAGTTAGCTCATGAAACAACTCAAGAAGATCATAGAGAGCTCCTAAGATCTCATGAGAAGCTACGCTTCGAGAAGCTCAATCTAGAGCAAGAACATGAGTTTCTAAAAGCAATCAATGACGATCTTCGAAAGAAGAGTTCTTCATATCTTGCCAAACGACTTCTCTTGTCTAATTTCTTGCCACCTATTAAAACTAAGCATGACAAGCATAAGAAAAATTCTTCATCTAGTAGTAACAATAACCATGCCAAATCCAATGTTGTTACTTCTAGTAGTTCTCTTGATTCCACTAACAATGTTTCAAGCCAAGTTACACTTGAGCAAGAAAATAGTTTATTGAAAGGGATTATAGAGAAAGGTGTCTACAAGAGCCTTGCCGGAAGCAATAACTTTGAGGAAATTGTTCGCAAGCAAGGAAGGCACCGGAAGAATCAAGGAATTGGTTTTGAGCGAAAGTTCAACGCCGAGGGTGTTGAATGGGAAGAAGGTCAATATCCCACTCCAAAGTTTGTTTCTCAAAAGGAGAAGTATGATCCTACTTCTTCCAATGTGGAACAAGCTCAAGATGACCTTCCACCACAAGACCACAAGCTAAAAGGCAAGGACAAGCTTCAAGAGGAGATTGATGCATTTATTGAAGCACCTAAGGCCATGGTCAAGTGGGTTCCCAAGGAAACGTCAAGTTCTACTTCGACAAGCTCAACTACTACCCCAAGGATTCCCATCAAGATGATGTGGATCCCGAAGAAGAAGAACTAGAGAGTTCTTGAGGGTGACTCCGCCAACATACTTCACTCACATTCATTTTGGCAAGAACTTGTGCAATCAACTTCCACATTATGCACTAGTTCATGGAGTCACAAACCCTCTTGTTGGTAAGTCAAGGGACAAGGTAATCATTGCTTTCATGGACATCATCTTTTGTGAACTTCAATCTATGTCCATGCATATCCTTGTTTGTTCCTTGTGGGACTAACCCATGTAGGTATTGAAAGTGCCCGAATCCAAAGGATTGCTCCCAACTCTTGATGATCTTCATCAACATTGAGCATCCACATCTTCAACATCTACATGAAGTCTTCTACGACAACCCAAGGTTAGTTTGACCCTTTAAAAGGGGTTCTCACATCTAGGGGGAGCTTTGCTCTAAAGAATTGAGCTAAAGCATCTTCAAATGATGTGAACACATTAATGCTTTATGTAAAAGTGGTAACCCCACTTGTGCTTAAACGATGAGTATGACCTATGATCAAATGTTCTCATTTGACTCCTAAGTCAATATACTCATATATATAGATGACCTAGTCATCGACAAATTGTGTGATAGTAGCTAGTGTTTTGTTTGTGCATGTTTGACACATATTTCATTTGCGATCTTATTGTGTGAGCATGTTGGATGCATAATTTTATCCATTCGAGGACATCCATTTGTTGCTATGGTCTTTTGGATTTTTCTGACCAAATGGATGGACAAGAATGCCTAAGTACCTCCCCTAGCTATGTATGCTTTCTTGTCTCAAATTCTATTCATGCTTATATCACAAACTTTGATCAAGTCATTTTCGGACACACCGAGTGAGGAGCACTCGGAGCCACCGATCCGTCAAAGGCTAAACTTCCAAAACCTTCTAAGTATTTTCGGTCAGACCAACCCACTCAAAATCGGACAGACCGAAAGCACTTGGATTGATCTAGGTTTTCACCTCGGTGAAACCGAGTTGTGATTTTCGGCGTGACCGAAGTGTGTAACTGCCCAGCAGTTAACCATCTCGGTGCCACCGAGTTTTACAACTCGGTCCCACCGACAGCTAAAGGGTATATATATCTGAGGGCAGCGCGCGTTGATTCCTTCTTCAAAACCCTCGCCCCAAACCCTTTCTTTGCCGTCGTCGTGGTCTCCGGATCGTCTCCGTTGCTTTCAGGCGCCCCGCCGCAGTCTCGTCGCCGTCAACGGACATTCTCTCCGCGCCGTTGCCGCCGTAGAGAAACTCCACCAAGTTAGGGTGAGTTTCGATCCCTTTCGTGCTCCCATCTCCGATTCAATGCACGATTGGTTTGCCTAGCATCTTGCCACGTTTGAGATCTTCCTATCCAGCAGATTAGTTCGTTAGAACGAAATTCGAGTAAAAGTTTTAGGGTTAGGTTTCCGCCGGACACATCTCGGTGAGACCGATTCTACATTCTCGGTATGACCGATTTGGCCTCTGGCCATTGCACTGCACCTTTCGGTCCAACCAAGTTGTGCAAATCGGTGCGACCGAAATGAGGATTTAGTGAAACCCTAGTGTTTTCGGCAAGACCGAAACCCATTTCGGTCCAACCGAAAGTGGTGTGAATGGTTCTGTTTGAACACTTCGGATTCACCGAATTTTAGACTCGGTCTGACCGAAATGCATTCTGTGAAAACCTAAAACTGAAATTTGAACTCATTTTTTTTGCAAAATCTTCTGCAGTTTGTGATAACTCTTCTATTCTGCCTACACCTTATCTATTCACAGGTTGTCAGCCATGTCAGATGCCAGTGACAGCCAGAACAGGTCTGAATCTCCAATTGCTGAAATTCCAGAGGCAGGCACTAGTCCTGAGGCCAGCAGCTTTTCAGATGATGGTGAGAGGAGCACACCAAGTGGTTTGCCTCCTGCCGCCACTGGGCGAAAGAAGAAGAATTCGATGAAGAAGATTCGATTTTATTGCTGAGGAAGAGATCTCCTCTAAGCCAAAGAGGAAAGTTGTTGCCAAAGAGCATCAAGGGCAGCAAACCAAGAAAGGCACCAGTAAAGTGAAGAAGTCCACTGTTGCCAAGAAGCTGAGTATGGAAGAGGAAACTTCAAGCAAGGTGAAGAAAACTTCCAAGAGGAAAAGGATTGTGCATGATGAAGCAGCTGATGATGATGATGATGAGGAAGCACCCCAGCCTCCTCCTCAGAAGCCTAAGTTCATGGGCGATGCCATCAGGGCAGGAGCACCTTCAAAGCCCAAGCCATCTGCTCCAGCAAAGGCAGCTCAAGCCAAGCCTGCTGCCAAGCCCAAGAAAACTGTCAGAAACATTCCTGCTTCAGAGAAGAAGAAAGACAATGTGCCACCGGTGAGTCGATGATGAGGCACCAGATTCTTGAAACTCCGTCAGAAACTGCCAATTCACAATGATGCTCATCCTCGAGCTGAAAACATGAAGGAAAGAAAGGACAGAGGTCTCAGGCTATGGAGACAAGCTGATCCATATGCTGTGAGGAGAAGAACTGTTGTAGATCCAAGGTTCCACACCAGAGAGCAGTAGGACTTCTATGAGACTGTGCTAATGGACAAGAAGCCCATTGTTGCAGATACTAGATATGTTGACTGGGCATATATTGATAGTGAAGAGCACAGAGACTTCTTTCCACATGTGCATGAGAGCTTCACTGCATGTGGTGTTGCTGAGTTTGTTGGTCAGAAGCTGACAGATTGGAATGATGAGATGATCATGCAATTCTATGCCATAGCTCATTTCTATCCAGATGGCAGGATTGTATGGATGACTGAAGGTCAGAGACTCTCTTCAACTGTTGAAGAATGGGCAGCACTGCTGAATGCTCCAGTGCAGAGAGAGGATGATGTTGATGTCTATGGTATTCCCAAGAAGAACCATGAGTCTATGAAGAACATGTACAATGAGGTACCAGCTAAGGATGTGGAAATCTGGAAGCTCGGCTCGATGTATCATCTCCAGGCAGGTCTCCCTACCACAAACACAATTACGAGGCATACCTTGATGCCCAAGTCCGAGATCATCGCATGATCGAGGGTATTCTATCAACATGCTGCATATACTTGATTAGAAGGCACCTTTCAAGGTGATGGACCTGATAGTTGAGACTATCAAGAGGACTGCAGCAGACCAGAAGAGGTCGTGTGGATTTCCCCCGCACATTCAGATGCTTATCAATGCCAAGTTTGGCACGGGCACCTACTTGTTGGATAGACCACACTTGCCATCGCAGCCCTGAGCATGAGGACAATGAAGTTGTGATGGATGAGGAGGACCCAACGTCTTTTGAAGGTCAAGCAAAGACCTGAAGCTGCCAAGAAAGCTAAAGCTGAGAAGGAAGAAGAAGAAGCAGCAGCAGCCTAAACCCAAGAGTGTTGGAGAGCAGCTCCTTGAAGCTACCAGAGGATTGAACAACGCCTGCCAGCATTGTGCGATCTCGGAGAGTCTTGAGAGGATTGTTGAAGATAAGATCCATGCTCTGGATGTCAAGTCGATCAAGTGCAAGTCACTTGTCAACAAGCTTGAGGCAGATATCGAGGAAGCAAAGAGGAGAAGGAAGAGCTCATGAAGGAGATGCAGGATGACCTAGTCCAGATGATTATGAACAGCCTGCTCCGGTTCCCACAAGACCCCGATTAGCTGCTATCCCAGTGAGACACCAGACTACAGCCTCAAGACCTCCCACAGCTCCATCAGTTCCAGCTCCAGCTCCAAAGTGACCACTCCTCCAGCTCCACAGACATCAGCTGAAGCCTTTGCAGATGCAGCCATCTCAACTCCATCAACCCAGACAGGAGCCGCCAGCAGAGTCCCTAGTGACGTTTAGCTCTATACTTTTCAAACTTTTTGGTAACTTGTTGCCAAAGGGGGAGAAATTGTATAGATCATAGGACTTCGAGAGAGAGAGTGCTTGCTTTTGCTCTTTCGTTCATTTGCGGTTTCTTTGAGATACTTTTGAGATTTTCGAGACATTCTGCGTGTTTGATACTACGTTTGCTCTACATTGATGAGTGCTTGATCGTACTATGCCTTAATGTGTGCTTAATGCTTATCATATGCTATTCATATCTTGTATGATCATTTACTCATGTCTTGGTGATTGGGTGCATGCTATTCATTCTTATCATTTTGTGCGCTCCACCAAGATGTATGTGACATGGAAGAGTGACCCATGATCCTAATCGATTGTGCATTTGCATTCAAACGCAAATCTTAAATAATGCACAAATTTAGGGGGAGCTCTTGCTTATCACATACTTCTCAAAGCGACGATATTATTCATTGATTATATCATTTGTCGAAGCTTTGATCTATATGTTGTCATCAATTACCAAAAAGGGGGAGATTGAAAGTGCAACTAATCCCCGAGTGGTTTTGGTAATTAATAACAACATATATATCATTGAACTAATAGTTTCTTGAGAATCATTTCAGAAAGTTCAGTGATATGGGTATGGCAATGACTGAAGAAGTGGACCCCTCAAAATGCTAAGGCAAGCATTGGCAAAAGCTCAAGACTCCATTTTTGGTTTAGTGATCCAAGATCACATTGAGTCTATAGGAAAGCCAATACTATTAAAAGGGATGAGGTTATGCTAATGATCTGGTTGCTCAAAGTGCTTAGTGATACATCTCCTAAACTATCAGCACCCTTCACTTCAAATATACACTCATAAGTAATCTCGGTCCCACCGATTCCATAAACTCACCACACCGAGATGAACCACCTCACCATATAGCCAAACCCTAGAAATTTCGGATTTTCCGATTCGAACTCGGTCTCACGAAACTAGTGTTGCCAAGCTTCAGAACCTTCATCATCAAATCGGTGTCACCGAGATGATAAAGTCGGTCCCACCGAGATTGGCAAACCCTAGTCTTTGGAAGAATCGGACTCACCGAGATTGTATTTTCGGTCCCACCGAAAATCCCAACGCTCACATGTTTTGAACTTTCGGTCTCACCGAGTTGTCAACTTCGGTCCGACCGAGATTGGTCAAATGTGTGTAACGGTTGGATTTTGTGTGGAGGCTATAAATACCCCTCCACCCCTCTTCATTCGTGGGAGAGCCATCGAAAGAACTACCACTCCTACCTTACATTTCGAGAAGAAAACTACCTACCCTTGTGTTGAGATCAAGTTGCTCCACTCCCACCATATGAAGCTTGATCTCTAGCCTTCCCAAGTTGCTTTCCACTCAATCCTTTCTTCCACCACAGCCAAATCAGTGAGGAGAGTTGAGTGTTGGGGAGATTATCATTTGAAGCACAAGAGCAAGGAGTTCATCATCACCAACACCATCTATTACCTTTTGGAGGGTGGTGCCTCCTAGATTGGTTAGGTGTCGCTTGGGAGCCTCCGTCAAGATGTGGAGTTGAACCAAGAAGTTTGTAAGGGCAAGGAGATCGCTTACTTCGTGAAGATCTACCCCGAGTAAGGCTAGTCCTCCGTGGGCGATGCCATGATGGCATAGACAAGGTTGCTTCTTCGTGGACCCTTCGTGGGTGGAGCCCTCCGTGGACTCTCGCAGCCGTTACCCTCCGTGGGTTGAAGTCTCCATCAACGTGGATTGACGATAGCACCACCTATCGGAACCACGAGAAAAAATCTCCGTGTCTCCAAATTGCGTTTGCTCTTCTCCACCTCTCTTTACTACATGTGCAATTTACTTTCCGCTGCCAATACTCTAGAATTGCATGTGTAGGGTGATACTTGACTTGATCATCATTGTGAACTTGCCAAAAACTTGTCTTAATCAAAAGGCTAAATTTTTATATTGTCAAGTAGTCTAATCACCCCCCCCTCTAGACATACTTTCGATCCTACACATACTCTATCAACTAGATGCTGAAAACAGTCACTACGGTCCACGCCAACCATGGTAGGCAGGCCCAGATACTTATCTGACAAAGCTTCAGTCAAAATACCCAATATCCCACAAACACTCTCCATGTCTGTAACTCTAGAATTTGGACTAAAAAAATACTGGATTTTGGTGTACTTACACGCTGACCTGAACTAGAGCAATGTGTGTCTAGAACCCTCTTCAAGGTATTTGCGTTATGATTAGTCGCTTTCATCAAAATCAGGGAGTCATCAACAAAAAGAAGATGAGAGATAGAAGGTGCATTTCTGGATACTTTTATACCTTCAACTCCACCAATGTCTTCCTCATGAGCCAGCATGCTAGAAAGACCTTCAGAACAAATCAGAAATAGATAAGGGGATATTGCGTCCCCCTGCCTCAGACCCCTTGTTGGTATGAACTCCTTAGTTTCCGTGTCATTGAACCTGATTCTATAGCTCACAAAAGAAACAAATTCCATGATCAGCTCCACCCATTGTGACTGAAAACCTAATTTTACCATCATTTGTTTCAAGAAGCTCCATTCTACTCTATCATATGCCTTTAGCATATCCAATTTCACAGCACAAACCCCATTAGAGCCATGTGTCTTCTTCTTAATCATGTGAAAACACCCATAAGCTACCAGCACATTATCAGTGATTAACCTGCCTGGGACAAAAGCACTTTGCGTTGGAGATATCACCTCGGGTAGGATCTTCTTTAGTCTATTAGCCAGCATCTTGGAAATAATCTTATAAACCACATTGCACAAACTAATGGTTCTAAACTGGGTTATTACCTCAGGGCTATCCACCTTAGGAATAAGCACAACATTCGTGGAGTTCCACCCCTCAGGATTTTTTTTGTTATTGATCGCCTCAAGGACTTCTTTAGACAGCTCATCTCCTACAATATGCCAGAATCGTTTGAAGAGTATAGCATGGAGACCATCTGGACCAGGAGCCTTCATATCACCTATTTGAAAAAGAGCTTTTCTCACTTCTTCTTTTGTATACGGTGCCATTAAAAATATATTCATTTGTGTTGTAACCATTGGCTTAACAGTAGCCAACAAGCCTTCATCTATGTCCCCTGCATCAGAATTAAAGAAGACCCTGACAGCTTGTTCATGTTAACTGAAGAACACGACACCTGCACTGAAGAAATAGAGTCCAGTCTCTGGGAAATCGGACGGCTGGGATCAAACGAGTTAAGTGGTAATCGACGGTTCATCAGCTCATTGTTCGCCGTCACCCATTGTGACCACCAACTTGACTATAACAGTGACGGCAACGCATCACTCTGTTCCAGGCCATCGCCACCTGCTCCCAGCTATAAGGGACCCGCTCACCGATCCGCAAGGCATCTTTACCCTTTCTCCAACTATAATAGCTAGCTTATCCTTAGAACCCTAGACTACTTGGTAGAAATTGGGCAGATCCTCAATCTGAATCCTGTATCTGTAACTCTGAACTTTGAGATAATCCAAGCGGGGCTAGTTCGAGTAATTGTTCCGTTATTCTCTTGTTGAGGTCCTGTCAATTGGTATCATGAGCCAGTGAATCCTCGGAGGCGAATTGGATCTGACCATGATTTGGGGTTGGGATCTCTCGTAAAATCCCCCAATTCAGTGTCAGGTCTCAGCGGCGGTGCAGATCATCACATCGGAGGCGGCCTGGAGTAGGCATCGTTCGGCTGCAAATTGGGGAGAAACTCGGTTGTGGTCGAAACAGTTCCACCGTGGTAAAATTCCGTAGCGTATCCCTGGTTCATGCAGCACCGGAGGCGAGCACGACGCGGAGCTTGGCAGTGGTAGGAAGAGGTCACCAACAAGGGTTTCAGGCCAGTACTGTTGTAAAATTTCGGAGCCGTGGTGACCGCCATGCCTAGTCGGACGAAGCATATGGATGAGATCTCAGAAGAACTCGAGGCGCTGCAGACCGAGCTCACAGCGCTGGGTTTGAAACAGGACAAGATGCAAGATCAGATCGATCAAGTGAATACACGTCTGCAAACAGTAGAATCTCTGGAAAAGCAACTGTGAAAGATTGAGCTCTTGGTTGAGAACAACTCCAAGGTACAACAGGATATTTTCGCCATCCTGCGCGAGATGCGCTCTTGTACTCCCAACCCTCCCTCCCATGATGTTCAGGCATCTTCTTAATTGGTCCTCCAACAGCAACCAGATGTGGGCACCAAGGCAACTAACCCTCAAGGGGAAACTCTGGTCCAACCACAGGAGCAGCAAACACAACTTCAGAATAGTCTGACTGACAGAAATACAGAACAACAAACACAATTCAGGAGTAGTACTGCACCACAACACCAGACAGTCAGAGCAGTTCAGTTTATGAAAAGCATCTCCAAAGGCCCTAAGATTGATTTCCCCACCTTCAATGGTGATAATCCCTTAGGATGGATCAGACAGGTCAATAAGTATTTTTAGCTTGCTCAAATTCCTGAAGAATGTAAAGTAGATTTGGCTCTGACTTGCATTATTGGAAGAGTTGATAACTGGGTTAGAAGTGCCCAAGGGAAAACAACAAATTGCCCTGGCCAGATTTCTCAAAGCTTTATGTGACAGATTTGCTGACTCCAGCATCTATGAGATACTGGAGAAATTCCATAATCTGAAGTAGAATACTCTGCTATAGCTGCTTACACTGACAAGTTTGAGGAAGTGATGACAATAGTCAGGGATGAGCACCCATACTTGCAAGAAAACTATTACATAGTGATCTTTGTCAATGGATTAAAGCCAAGCATCAGGTGGAACTTAAGACCACAGAGACCCACCACCCTCAACCAGGCATATTGGTTAGCTAGAGACTATGAAAGTGGTTTGCAAGCAAAATACCAGTCATACATCAATCACCAAGAAAAGCAGTCTCAAGTTTTCTCTTGACAATCTAAAGCTAATCTTCCATCAGCTTCCAACTTACAGGTTCCTCCACCAGCACCAGCTACAAGGAAACCAGGGGTGTGTTGGATATTCAATGGACCCTGGACACCTGGTCATAAATGCAAACAATCACCTGCCTTGCATGCTATTGCAAGTGAAAATGACCAAGCAGATATCTCACCTGAAGAATAAGCACAACTAGCAGTCTTAACTGCAGAAGGACAATTTACTGAGACAGCAGATAAATGCATGCACATTTCTGCACAAGCAGTATCTGGGAATTCTTCTGAATCCACTATAGCAGTGACTATCCTACTTAGGGGGCAGAAAAGGAGTAGCTCTCATAGACACAGGAAGCACAAACACATTCATTGATCTCAAATTTGCTCTAAAAACAAACTGTCAATTGATCAAAAAAACCCCGCAAAAAGTTACAGTGGCTGGAGGTGGATCACTGAACTCAGGTGCTATTGCTCCCAACACAAACTTCAGAATATACAATGAAGACTTTGCAAATGATCTCACAGTACTGGAATTACAAGGATATGATATTGTTTTAGGCAGTGACTTCCTGAAGAAACACAACCCTCTCTCCATGGATTTCGATGCAAGAACTGTGACTATCAACAAAGATAGAAAGTTTTCTGTAAGTTTCACAGATTGTACAGCCACAGAAGTACCTAAACTCATTTCTGCTGACAAAACAAAAAAAAATGTGCTCCAAGGGAGCAGTGGGTTTTGCCATGAGCATCCAATTCATGACCACTATCAGCAGTTACAGTTGTGTTACTGATCAACCTAAGCAGAAGACAGCAAAAGAATTTCTGCCAGTCTTGGAACAGTACAAGGAACTATTCATAGAACCAACAGAATTACCACCAGTCAGAGACTGTGATCATAGTATAGCTCTCAAAGAAAATTCTACACCTCCCAATGTGAGACCATCCAGAGTTCCCCACTTACAAAAGAATGAAATAGAACAACAAATCAAAATGTTGCGCTCCAGACATATTATCCAACACAGCATGAGCCCATATGCTTCCCCTACTATTTTGTGAGGAAAAAAGGAGGCACTTGGAGACTATGCATTGACTACAGGAAGCTCAATGCTCAAACAATTAAAAACAAGTTTCCTATACCTGTCATAGAAGATATCTTAAATGAGTTAAATGGAGCAGCCATTTTCAGTAAACTTGATCTCAAATCTGGATATCACCAAATCAGGATGAAACCTAAAGATATTCACAAAACTGCATTTAGAACTTATTCTGGCCACTTTGAGTTCTTGGTTATGCCCTTTGGTCTCACAAATGCTCCTACCACCTTCCAAGCACTGATGAACAAAATATTTGCTCCTTACTTGAGAAAGTTTGTGTTGGTGTTCTTTGATGATGATATATTAATATTCAGTAAGACACCAGAAGAGCACAAGGAACACTTGGCTCTAGTGCTAGAACTGCTCAACAAACACAATCTTCTCTTGAACAAAGCAAAATGCACTTTTGGGACACCTACTGTAGAATACTTTGATATGTGCTATCTGCTCAAGGAGTTGCAACAGATCCTAGCAAGATCTCAGCTGTAAAACAATGGCCAATACCATCAACAACAACTGAACTGAGAAGTTTCCTTGGGCTGGCAGGTTACTACGGAAGATTCATTAAGGATTATGGTTTGATTTGTAGACCACTTCATGACCTGCTCAAAAAGGATTCCTTCCTCTGGACTCCACTACAAACTGAAGCATTTGAGAAATTGAAGTATAGTCTGACCCATGCCCCGGTGCTGGCACTCCCTGACTTTTCTCTTCCTTTTGAACTAGAATGTGATGCTTCTGGAGCAAGAATTGGTGAAGAATTGGTGTTGTTCTCATGCAAAAACACAAACCAATTGCTTACTACAGTAGTCCCTTGGGACAAAAGCAGCTGCTCTCTCTACCTATGAAAAAGAAGCAATAGCTATCTTGGAATCCCTAAGGAAATGGAGTCATTATTTACTAGGATCATCAAAACAGATCACCAAAGCCTCAAGTTCATTACAGAACAGAGGATATCTGAAGGCATATAGCATAAGCTCATGTTGAAGTTATTGGAATTCACTTATACCATTGAGTATAAGAAAGGCAAGGATAACAAAGTTGCTGATGCTCTTTCAAGGAAACCTCAACTTATGTCAATTTCTACTGTGGTGCCTAGCTGGACTGAACAGCTAGAACAATCCTATAGTTCTGATGATTGATGCAAAAGCTTGATAGCTCAACTGACTGCCGGGACAACTGATCTTCCATTATACAGTTACATAGCTAGTATATTGAGGTACAAAAACAGAATATATGTAGGCACAGAGGAAAACTTCAGACAACAGTTGCTTACCACATTTCACTCATCCCCAATTGGAGGACATTCTGGAATTAGAGCAACCTACCATAGAATCAAGAGAATATTCTATTGGCCAAACCTGAAAAAGGCATTGGAGCAATTTATCCAATAATGTACTGTTTGTCAAAGAGCCAAGGCAGAACATTGGCACTATCTTGGACTGCTTGACCCTCTTCCCATTCCTGACATGGCCTAGAGACACATTTCTATGGATTTTGTTGAGGGACTTCCAAAATCACAAGGAAAATATGTGATCCTAGTGGTAGTGGATAGATTCACTAAATACTCCCACTTCATAGCCCTCTCACACCCCTTTTTTGTCCACACAGTTCTACAAGCATTCATAGACAACATTTTCAAATTGCATGGCATGCCAGTATCTATGGTAACAGACAGGGATACAATCTTTACAAGCAATTTTTGGCAAGAATTGGGGGGTCAAACTCAACATGAGCATAGCCCACCATCCTCAGTCTGATGGCCAAACAGAACAAGTTAATTAATGTTTAGAATCTTATCTTAGAAGCATGGCTTTCAGTGAACCAAAGGAGTGGTGTTCCTGGCTTTCACTGGCAGAGTGGTGGTTCAACACCTCTTATCACACTGCTACGAAATTTACACCATTTCAGTGCCTTTGTAGATTTCCTCCACCTCAGATTGGAGAGGTATCTATACCTAGCCCTGATGACACTGAACTCCAATCATTTTTGGAGCGCAGAGAGAATGTACAGCAGCAACTCAAGCATAACTTACAAGTTGCACAAGAAAGAATGAAGAAATATGCAGATAGAAATAGAACAGACAGACAGTTCCAAGAGGTGTTGGAGAACGTTGCATAAAATAAAAAATTCCTACATTCACCAAGATCAATCTAGGAGTTCATCCAGCAACGAGAGAAAGGAGGGCATCTACATACCCTTGTAGATCGCGAGCGGAAGCATTCAAGAGAATGGGGTTGAGGGAGTCGTACTCGTCGTGATCCAAATCACCGGAGATCCTAGCACCGAACGAACGGCACCTCCGCGTTCAACACACACGACGGTCACAGGACGTCTCCTCCTTCTTGATCCAGCAAGGGGAAGGAGAGGTTGATGAAGATCCAGCAAAGACGACGGCGTGATGGTGGATGGAGCAGGATCCCGGCAGGCTTCGCCAAGCGTCCCAAGGGAGGGAGAGGTGTAGCAAGGGGAAGGAGGCGCCAAGTGCAAGGTGCGGCTGCCTCCCTCCCCTCTTTATATAGGGTCCCAGGCGCCGCCCCGAGATGGGATCTCTGTGGGCGGCGGCTGTGGGGAGGCTTGCCCCCAAGTCAAGTGGGAGGCGCCCCACCCTAGGGTTTCCAACCCTAGGCTAGGGGGCCCAAGGGGCGCACCAGCCCACCGAGGCTGGTCCCTCCCCACTTCATGAAGGAAATATGCCCTAGAGGCAATAATAAAGTTATTATTTATTTCCTTATTTCATGATAAATGTTTATTATTCATGCTAGAATTGTATTAACCGGAAACATAATACATGTGTGAATACATAGACAAACATAGTGTCACTAGTATGCCTCTACTTGACTAGCCTGCTTATCGAGATGGTTATGTTTCCTAGCCATGGACAAAAGAGTTGTCATTTGATTAACGGGATCACATCATTAGGAGAATGATGTGATTGACTTGACCCATTCCGTTAGCTTAGCACTTGATCGTTTAGTATGTTGCTATTGCTTTCTTCATGACTTATACATGTTCATGTAACTATGAGATTATGCAACTCCCGTTTACCGGAGGAACACTTTGGGTACTACCAAACGTCACAACATAACTGGGTGATTATAAAGGAGTACTACAGGTGTCTCCGAAGGTACATGTTGAGTTGGCATATTTCGAGATTAGGTTTTGTCACTCCGATTGTCGGAGAGGTATCTCTGGGCCCTCTCGGTAATGCACATCATTATAAGCCTTGCAAGCAATGTGACCAATGAGTTGGTTACGGAATGATGCATTACAGAACGAGTAAAGAGACTTGCCGGTGACGAGATTGAACTAGGTATTGGATACCGACGATCGAATCTCGGGCAAGTAACATACCGATGACAAAGGGAACAACGTATGTTGTTATGCGGTTTGACCGATAAAGATCTTCGTAGAATATGTAGGAGCCAATATGAGCATCCAGGTTCCTCTATTGGTTATTGACCAAGAATAGTTATAGGTCATGTCTACATAGTTCTCGAACCCGTAGGGTCTGCACGCTTAACGTTACGATGACAGTTATATTATGAGTTTATGAGTTTTGATGTACCGAAGGAGTTCGGAGTCCCGGATGAGATCGGGGACATGACGAGGAGTCTCGAAATGGTCGAGACGTAAAGATCGATATATTGGACGACTATATTCGGAGTTCGGAAAGGTTCCGAGTGATTCGGGTATTTATCGGAGTACCGGAGAGTTACGGAATTCGCCGGGGAGAAGTATTGGGCCTTATTGGGCTCTGCGGGAAAGAGAGAGGGGCTGCCAGGGCAGGCCACGCGCCCAAGGCCTAGTCCGAATTGACTAGGGGAGGCCGCACCCCTCCTTCCTTCCCTTCTCTCTTCCCCTTCCTTGTCTCCTACTCCTAATACATGGAAGGACTCCTAGTTGGACTAGGAAAGGGGGAATCCTACTCCCGGTGGGAGTAGGACTCCCCATGGCGCGCCCCTCCTAGGGCCGGCCTCCTCCTCCCTCCCTCCTTTATATACGGGGGCAGGGGGGCACCCCATGACACACAAGTTGATCTACGGATCGTTCCTTAGCCGTGTGCAGTGCCCCCTTCCACCATATTCCACCTCGGTCATATCGTCGCGGAGCTTAGGCGAAGCCCTACGCCGGTAGAACATCATCATCGTCGCCACACCGTTGTGCTGACGGAACTCATCTCCGGAGCCTTTGCTGGATCGGAGGGCCGGAGATCGTCATCGAGCTGAACGTGTGCTGAACTCGGAGGCTCCATGCGTTTGGTGCTTGGATCGGTCGGATCGTGAAGACGACGACTACATCAACGCGTTAGCAGTTAACGCTTCGCCACGGTCTCACGAGGGTACGTGGATCTAACACTCTCCCCCTCGTTGCTATATCATCACCATGATCTTGCGTGTGCGTAGGAAATTTTTGAAATTACTACGCTCCCCAACAGTGGCATCCGAGCCTAGGTTTTATGGTTTGATGTTATATGCACGAGTAGAACACAAGTGAGTTGTGGACGATATAAGTCATACTGCCTACCAGATGTCATACTTTGGTTGGCGGTATTGTTGGATGAAGCGCCCGGACCGACATTACTCATACGCTTACGCGAGACTGGTTCTACCGACGTGCTTTTGCACACGTGTGGCTGGCGGTGTCGGTTTCTCCAACTTTAGTTGAACGAGTGTGGCTACGCCCGGTCCTTGCGAAGGTTAAAACGGAGTCTATTTGACAAACTATCGTTGTGGTTTTGATGCGAGGTGAGATTGGTTCTTGCTTAAGCCCGTAGCAGCCACGTAAAACATGCAACAACAAAGTAGAGGACGCCTAACTTGTTTTTGCAGGGCATGTTGTGATGTGATATGGTCAAAACGTGATGAGATATAAGTTGTTGTATGAGATGATCATGTTTTGTTGAAGTTATCGACAAATGGCGAAGCCCTATGGTTGTCTCTTTGTTGCATAAGATGCAAGTGCCAAATAATTGCTTTACTTTATCGCTATGCGATAGCAATAGTTGCAAGAGCAATAGTTGGTGAGACGACCATGTGACGACACATTGATATAGATCAAGATGATGAAGATCATGGTGTCGTGCCGGTGACGATAGAGATCATGACAGTACTTTGGAGATGGAGATCAAAGGCGCAAGACGATCATGGCCATATCATGTCACATATTTTGATTCCATATGATGTTTATCTGTTATACATCTTATTCTGTTTTGTTTGACGGTAGCATTTTAAGATGATCTCTCACTAATTATCAAGAAGTGTTCTCCCTGAGTATGCACCGTTGCGAAAGTTCTTCGTGCTGAGACACCACGTGATGATCGGGTGTGATAGGCTCTACGTTCAAATACAACGGGTGCAAAACAGTTGCACACGCGGAATACTCAGGTTAAACTTGACAAGCCTAGCATATACAGATATGGCCTCGGAACACGGAGACCGAAAGGTCGAGCGTGAATCATATAGTAGATATGATCAACATAGTGATGTTCACCATTGAAACTACTCCATCTCACGTGATGATCAGACATGGTTTAGTTGATTTGGATCACGTGATCACTTAGAAGATTAGAGGGATGTCTATCTAAGTGGGAGTTCTCAAGTAATATGATTAATTGAACTTTAATTTATCATGAACTTAGTCCTGGTAGTATTTTGCAAATTATGTTGTAGATCAATAGCTCGAGTTGTTGCTTTCATATGTTTATTTTGATATGTTCCTAGAGAAAATTGTGTTGAAAAATGTTAGTAGCAATGATGCGGATTGGATCCGTGATCTGAGGTTTATCCTCATTGCTGCACAGAAAAATTATGTCCTTAATGTACCGCTAGGTGACAGACCTATTGCAGGAGCAGATGCAGACGTTATGAACGTTTGGCTAGCTCAATATGATGACTACTTGATAGTTTTGTGCACCATGCTTTATGGCTTAGAATCGGGACTTCAAAGACGTTTTTGAACGTCATGGACCATATAAGATGTTCCAGGAGTTGAAGTTAATATTTCAAGCAAATACCCGAGTTGAGAGATATGAAGTCTCCAACAAGTTTTATAGCTAAAAGATGGAAGAGAATCGCTCAACTAGTGAGCATGTGCTCAGATTGTCTGGGTACTTCCATCGCTTGAATCAAGTGGGAGTTAATCTTCCAGATAAGATAGTGATTGACAGAATTCTCTAGTCACCATCACTAAGTTACTAGAACTTTGTGATGAACTATAATATGCAAGGGATGACAAAAGTTATTCCTGAGCTCTTCGCGATGTTGAGATCGGCGAAGGTAGAAATCAAGAAAAGAGCATCAAGTGTTGATGGTTAACAAGATCACTAGTTTCAAGGAAAAGGCAAAGGGAAAAGAAGGGGAACTTCAAGAAGAACGGCAAGCAAGTTGCTGCTCAAGTGAAGAAACCCAAGTCTGGTCCTAAGCCTGAGACTAAGTGCTTCTACTACAAAGAGACTGGTCACTGGAAGAGGTACTACCCCAAGTGATTGGCGAATAAGAAGGATGGCAAAGTGAACATAAGTATATTTGATATACATGTTATTGATGTGTACGTTACTAGTGTTTATAGCAACTCCTCAGTATTTGATACTAGTTCAGTTGCTAAGATTAGTAACTCAAAACGGGAGTTACAGAATAAACAGAGACTAGTTAAGGGTGAAGTGACGATGTGTGTTGGAAATAAGTTCCAAGATTGATATGATCATCATCGCACACTCCCTATACTTTCGGGATTAGTGTTAAACCTAAGTAAGTGTTATTTGGTGTTTGTGTTGAGCATGAATATGATTTGATCATGTTTATTGCAATACGGTTATTCATGTAAGTTAGAGAATAATTGTTGTTCTGTTTTCATGAATAAAACCTTCTATGGTCATACACCCAATGAAAATGGTTTGTTGGATCTCGATCGTGTGATACACACATTCATAATATTGAAGCCAAAAAATGCAAAGTTAATAATGATAGTGCAACTTATTTGTGGCACTGCCGTTTAGGTCATATTGGTGTAAAGCGCATGAAAAAACTCCATGCTGATGGAATTTCGGAATCACTTGGTTATGAATCATTTGATGCTTGCGAACCGTGCCTTTTGGGCAAGATGACTAAAACTCCGTTTTCCGGAACAATGGAACAAGCTACTGACTTGTTGGAAATAATACATACTGATGTATGCAGACCAATGAGTATGAAGGCTCGTGGCAAGTATCGTTATTTTCTGACCTTCACAAGATGATTTGAGCAGATATGGGTATATCTACTTGATGAAACATAAGTCCGAGATAGTTGAAAGGTTCAAAGAATTTCAGAGTGAAGTGGAAAAATCATCGTAACAAGAAAATAAAGTTTTTGCGATCTGATCGCAGAGACGAATGTTTGAGTTACGAGTTTGGCCTTCAATTAAAACAGTGTGGAATAGTTTCACAGCTCACGCCACCTGGAACACCACAACGTTATGGTGTGTCCGAACGTCGTAACCGCACTTTATTGGATATGGTGCGATCTATGATGTCTCTTACTAATTTACCAATATTGTTTTGGGGTTATGCATTAGAGACAGCTGCATTCACATTAAAAGGGCACCATCTAAATCCGTTGAGACGACAATATATGAACTGTGGTTTAGCAAGAAACCCAAGTTATCGTTTCTTAAAGTTTGGGGTTGCGATGCTTATGTGAAAAAGTTTCATCCTGATAAGCTCGAACCCAAATCGGAGAAGTGCGTATTCATAGAATACCCAAAGGAAATAGTTGGGTACACCTTCTATCACAGATCCGAAGGCAAGATATTCGTTGCTAAAAATGGATCCTTTCTAGAGAAGGAGTTTCTCTCGAAAGAAGTGAGTGGGAGGAAAGTAGAGCTTGATAAGGTAATTTGTACCTTCTCCCGAATTGGAAAGTAGTTCATCACGGAAATCAGTTCCAGTGATTCCTACACCAATTAGTGAAGAAGCTAATGATGATGATCATGAAACTTTAGATCAAGTTACTAAAAAACCTCGTAGGTCTTCCAAAGTACAGTCCGCACCAGAGTAGTACGGTAATACTGTTCTGGAAGTCATGTTACTAGACCATGATGAACCTACGAACTATGAGGAAGCGATGATGATCCCAAATTCCGCGAAATGGCTTGAGGCCATAAAATCTGAGATATGATCCATGTATGAGAACAAAGTATGGACTTTGATTGACTTGCTTGATGATCAGCAAGCCATGTTAAATAAATGGATCTTCAAGAGGAAGATGGACACTGATAGTAGTGTTACTATCCACTAAGCTCGGCTTGTTGCAAAAGGTTTTCAACAAGTTCAAGGGGTTGAATACGATGAGATTTTCTCACTTGTATCGATGCTAAGTCTGTCCGAATCATGTTAGCAATTGTCAGATTTTATGAAATTTGGCAAATGGATAAACAAAACTGCATTCCCTAATGGAGTTATTAAAGAAGAGTTGTATGTGATACAACCAGAAGGTTTTGTCAATCCTAAAGGTGCTAACAAAATGTGCAAGCTCCAGCGATCCATCTATGGACTGGTGCAAGCATCTCAGAGTTGGAATATACGCTTTGATGAGTGACGAGATTGAACTAGGTATTGGATACCGACGATCGAATCTCGGGCAAGTAACATACCGATGACAAAGGGAACAACGTATGTTGTTATGCGGTTTGACCGATAAAGATCTTCGTAGAATATGTAGGAGCCAATATGAGCATCCAGGTTCCGCTATTGGTTATTGACCAAGAATAGTTCTAGGTCATGTCTACATAGTTCTCGAACCCGTAGGGTCCGCACGCTTGACGTTACGATGACAGTTATATTATGAGTTTATGAGTTTTGATGTAACGAAGGAGTTCGGAGTCCCGGATGAGATCGGGGACATGACGAGGAGTCTCGAAATGGTCGAGACGTAAAGATCGATATATTGGACGACTATATTCGGAGTTCGGAAAGGTTCCGAGTGATTCGGGTATTTATCGGAGTACCGGAGAGTTACGGGAATTCGCCGGGGAGAAGTATTGGGCCTTATTGGGCTCTGCGGGAAAGAGAGAGGGGCTGCCTGGGGCAGGCCGTGCGCCCCCCCAAGGCCTAGTCCGAATTGGACTAGGGAGGGCCGCACCCTCCTTCCTTCCCTTCTCTCTTCCCTTCCTTGTCTCCTACTCCTAATACATGGAAGGACTCCTAGTTGGACTAGAAGGGGAATCCTACTCGGTGGGAGTAGGACTCCCCATGGCGCGCCCCTCCTAGGGCCGGCCTCCTCCTCCCTCCCTCCTTTATATACGGGGGCAGGGGGGCACCCCATGACACACAAGTTGATCTACGGATCGTTCCTTAGCCGTGTGCGGTGCCCCTTCCACCATATTCCACCTCGGTCATATCGTCGCGGAGCTTAGGTGAAGCCCTACGCCGGTAGAACATCATCATCATCACCGCGCCGTCGTGCTGACGGAACTCATCTCCGGAGCCTTTGCTGGATCGGAGGCCGGAGATCGTCATCGAGCTGAACGTGTGCTGAACTCGGAGGCTCCATGCGTTCGGTGCTTGGATCGGTCGGATCGTGAAGACGTACGACTACATCAACGCGTTGCAGTTAACGCTTCGCCACGGCTCACGAGGGTACGTGGACGAACACTCTCCCCTCTCGTTGCTATATCATCACCATGATCTTGCGTGTGCGTAGGAATTTTTTTGAAATTACTACGTTCCCCAACATTCAGCCCACGGGGCCCTCCGGGATAGGTGGCCCCACCCGGTGGACCCTCGGGACCCTTCCGGTGGTCCCGGTACAATACCGGTAACCCCCAAAACTTTCCCGATGGCCGAAACTGCACTTCCTATATATAATTCTTCACCTCCGGACCATTCTGGAACTCCTCGTGACGTCCAGGATCTCATCCGGGACTCCGAACAACTTTCAGGTTACTGCATATTCATATCTCTACTACCCTAGCGTCTCCGAACCTTAAGTGTGTAGACCCTACGGGTTCGGGAGACATGCAGACATGACCGAGACGCCTCTCCGGTCAATAACCAACAGCGAGATCTGGATACCCATGTTGGCTCCCACATGCTCCTCGATGATCTCATCGGATGAACCACAATGTCGAGGATTCAATCAATCCCGTATACAATTTCCTTTGTCAATTGGTACGTTACTTGCCCGAGACTCGATCGTCAGTATCCCAATACCTCGTTCAGTCTCGTTACCAGCAAGTCACTTTACTCGTACCGTAATGCATGATCTCGTGACCAGACACTTGGTCACATTGAGCTCATTATGATGATGCATTACTGAGTGGGCCCAGAGATACCTCTCCATCATACAGAGTGACAAATCCCAGTCTCGATTCGTGCCAACCCAACAGACACTTTCGGAGATACCCGTAGTGCACCTTTATAGCCACCCAGTTACGTTGTGATGTTTGGCACACCCAAAGCACTCCTACGGTATCCGGGAGTTGCACAATCTCATGGTCTAAGAAAATGATACTTGACATTTGGAAAAGCTCTAGCGAAACGAACTACACGATCTTTGTGCTATGCTTAGTATTGGGTCTTGTCCATCACATCATTCTCCTAATGATGTGATCCCGTTATCAATGACATCCAATGTCCATAGTCAGGAAACCATGACTATTTGTTGATCAACGAGCTAGTCAACTAGAGGCTTACTAGGGACTTGTTGTGGTCTATGTATTCACACACGTATTACGATTTCCGGATAATACGATTATAGCATGAACAATAGACAATTATCATGAATAAAGAAATATAATAATAACCATTTTATTATTGCCTCTAGGGCACATTTCCAATAGTCTCCCACTTGCACTAGAGTCAATAATCTAGTTACATTATGATGTATCGAACACCCATTGCGTCCTGGTATTGATCATATTTTGCTCTAGGGAGAGGTTTAGTCAACGGATCTGCCACATTCAGGTCCGTATGTACTTTACAAATATCTATGTCTCCATCTTGAACATTTTCACGAATGGAGTTGAAGCGACGCTTGATGTGCCTGGTCTTCTTGTGAAACCTGGGCTCCTTGGCAAGTGCAATAGCTCCAGTGTTGTCACGGAAGAGTGTACTCGGCCCCAACGCATTGGGTATGACTCCTAGGTCGGTGATGAACTCCTTCACCCAGATTGTTCATGTGCTGCCTCCGAAGCTGCCGTGTACTCCGCTTCACATGTAGATCCCGCCACGATGCTCTGCTTGCAACTACACCAGCTTACTGCCCCACCATTCAAAATATACACGTATCCGGTTTGTGACTTAGAGTCGTCCAGATCTATGTCGAAGCTAGCGTCAACGTAACCCTTTACGACGAGCTCTTCGTCACCTCCATATACGAGAAACATGTCCTTAGTCCTTTTCAGGTACTTAAGGATGTTCTTGACGGTTGTCCAGTGTTCCATGCCCGGATTACTTTGGTACCTTCCTACCAAACTTACGGCAAGGTTTATATCAGGTCTGGTACAGGTCATGGCATACATGATAGACCCTATGGCGAGGCATAGGGGACGACACTCATCTTTTCTCTATCTTCTGTCGTGGTCGGGCATTGAGCCGAGCTCAATTTCACACCTTGCAACACAGGCAAGAACCCCTTCTTGGACTGATCCATATTGAAATTCTTCAATATCTTATCAAGGTATGTGCTTTGTGAAAGACCTATGAGGCGTCTTGATCTATCTCTATAGATTTTGATGCCTAATATGTAAGCAGCTTCTCCAAGGTCCTTCATTGAAAAACACTTATTCAAGTAGGCCTTTATGCTGTCCAAAAGTACTATATCATTTCCCATCAAAAGTATGTCATCCACATATAATATGAGAAATGCTACTGAGCTCCCACTCACTTTCTTGTAAACGCAGGCTTCTCCATAAGTGCAGATAAACCAAACGCTTTAATCATCTCATTAAAGCGAATGTTCCAACTCCGAGATGCTTGCACCAGCCCATAGATTGAGCGCTGGAGCTTGCATACCTTGTTAGCATTCTTAGGGTCGACAAAACCTTCCGGCTGCATCATATACAGTTCTTCCTTAAGGTGACCGTTAAGGAATGCCGTTTTGACGTCCAGTTGCCATATCTCATAATCATAGTATGCGGCAATTGCTAACATGATTCGGACGGACTTCAGCTTTGCTACGGGAGAGAATGTCTCATCGTAGTCAATCCCTTGAACTTGTCGATAACCCTTAGTGACAAGTCGAGCTTTAAATATGGTAACATTACCATCCGCGTCCGTCTTCTTCTTAAAGATCCATTTGTTTTCTATTGTTCGCCGATCATCGGGCAAGTCTGTCAAAGTCCACACTTTGTTTTCATACATGGATCCTATCTCGGATTGCATGGCTTCAAGCCATTTGTTGGAATCTGGGCCCGCCATCGCTTCTTCATAGTTCGAAGGTTCACCGTTGTCTAACAACATGATTTCTAAGACAGGGTTGCCGTACCACTCTGGTGCGGAACATGTCCTTGTGGACCTTCGAAGTTCAGTAAGAGCTTGATCCGAAGTATCTTGATCATCATCATTAACCTCCTCTCTTGTCGGTGCAGGCACCACAGGAACATCTTCCTGAGCTGCGCTACTTACCGGTTCAAGAGGTAGTACTTCATCAAGTTCCACTTTCCTCCCACTTAATTCTTTCGAGAGAAATTCTTTCTCCAGAAAGGACCTGTTCTTGGCAACAAAGATCTTGCCCTCGGATCTTAAGTAGAAAGTATACCCAATGGTTTCCTTAGGGTATCCTATGAAGACACATTTTTCCGACTTGGGTTCGAGCTTCTCAGGTTGAAGTTTCTTGACATAAGCATCGCATCCCCAAACTTTTAGAAACGATAGCTTAGGTTTCTTCCCAAACCATATTTCATACGGTGTCGTCTCAACGGATTTAGACGGTGCCCTATTTAAAGTGAATGTAGCTGTCTCTAGAGCGTATCCCCAAAATGATAGTGGTGAATCGGTAAGTGACATCATAGATCGTACCATATCCAATAGAGTGCGATTACGATGTTCGGACACACCATTTCGCTGAGGTGTTCCAGGCGACGTGAGTTGTGAAACGATTCCACATTTCCTTAAGTGCGTACCAAATTCGTGACTTAAATATTCACCCCCACGATCTGATCGCAAGAACTTTATCTTTCGGTCATGTTGATTCTCTACCTCATTCTGAAATTCCTTGAACTTTTCAAAGGTCTCAGACTTGTGTTTCATCAAGTAGACATACCCATATCTACTCAAGTCATCAGTGAGAGTGAGAACATAATGATATCCTCCGCGAGCCTCAACGATCATTGGACCTCACACATCAGTATGTATGATTTCCAATAAGTTGGTTGCTCGCTCCATTGTTCCGGAGAACGGAGTCTTGGTCATCTTGCCCATGAGGCATGGCCCGCATGTGTCAAACGATTCATAATCTAGAGACTCTAAAAGTCCATCAGCATGGAGCTTCTTCATGCGCTTGACACCAATGTGACCAAGGCGGCAGTGCCACAAGTATGTGGGACTATCGTTATCAACTTCACATCTTTTAGTATTCACACTATGAATATGTGTAACATTACGCTCGAGATTCATTAAGAATAAACCATTCACCAGCGGGGCATGACCATAAAACATATCACTCATATAAATAGAACAACCATTATTCTCGGATTTAAATAAGTAGCCATCTCGAATTAAACGAGATCCTGATACAATGTTCATGCTCAAAGCTCGTACTAAATAACAATTATTGAGGTTCAAAACTAATCCCGTAGGTAAATGTAGAGGTAGCGTGCCGACGGCAATCACATCGACCTTGGAACCATTCCCGACGCGCATCGTCACCTCGTCCTTCGCCAGTCTTTGCTTATTCCACAACTCCTGCTTTGAGTTACAAATATGAGCAACCGCACGGTATCAAATACCGGGGAGCTACTACGAGCACTGGTAAGGTACACATCAATTACATGTATATCACATATACCTTTGGTTTTGCCGGCCTTCTTGTCCGCTAAGTACTTGGGGCAGTTCCGCTTCCAGTTTCCGCTTCCCTTGCAATAAAAGCACTCAGTCTCAGGCTTGGCTCCATTGCTTGACTTCTTCCTGGAAACTAGCTTACCAGGCACGGCAACTTCCCTGCCGTCCTTCTTGAAGTTCTTCTTACCCTTGCCCTTCTTGAACTTAGTGGTTTTATTCACCATCAACACTTGATGTTCCTTTTTGATCTCCACCTCCGCTGATTTCAGCATTGAATATACCTCAGGAATGGTCTTTTCCATCCCCTACATATTGAAGTTCATCACAAAGCTCTTGTAGCTTGGTGGGAGCGACTAGAGGATTCTGTCGACCATCAAGCGTCATCCGGAGATTAACTCCCGGTTGAGATAAGCGGTTGTGCAACCAGACATTTTGAGTTTGTGCTCACGATGAACCATTCTCCTCCATCTTACAACTGTAGAACTTGTCGAGACTTCATATCTCTCGACCCGGGCGTGAGCTTGGAAAACCATTTTCAGCTCTGGAACATCTCATATGCTCCATGCTGCTCAAAACGCTTTTGGAGCCCCGGTTCTAAGCTGTAAAGCATGCCGCACTGAACCAGGAGTAATCATCACTACGCGATCGCCAGCGTTCATAACGTCTTGAGTTCTTTGGGAAAAGCGGTGCTTCACCTAGCGGTGCATCTAGGACATATGCTTTCTTGGCAGCTATGAGGATGATCCTCAAGTTTCAGACCCAGTCCGTATAGTTGCTGCCATCGTCTTTCAGTTTGGTTTTCTCTAGGAACGTGTTGAAGTTGAAGGCAACATTAGCGTGGGCCATTTGATCTACAAGACATATTGCAAAGATTTTAGACTAAGTTCATGATAATTAAGTTCATCTAATCAAATAATGAACTCCCACTCAGATAGACATCCCTCTAATCATCTAAGTGATCCATGATCCGAGTCAACTAGCCCGTGTCCGATCATCACGTGAGACGGACTAGTCATCATCGGTGAACATCTTCATGTTGATCGTATCTTCTATACGACTCATGTTCGACCATTCGGTCTTCTGTGTTTCGAGGCCATGTCTGTACATGCTAGGCTCATCAAGTCAACCTAAGTGTATTGCGTGTGTAAATCTGGCTTACACCCATTGTATTCGAACGTTAGGATCTATCACACCCGATCATCACGTGGTGCTTCGAAACAACGAACCTTCACAACGGTGCACAGTTAGGGGGAACACTTTTCTTGAAATTAATATGAGGGATCATCTTATTTACTACCGTCGTTCTAAGTAAACAAGATGAAAAACATGATAAACATCACATGCAATCAAATAGTGACATGATATGGCCAATATCATATTGCTCCTTTGATCTCCATCTTTGGGGCGCCATGATCATCTTCGTCACCGGCATGACACCATGATCTCCATCATCATGATCCCCATCATCGTGTCTTCATGAAGTTTTCACGCCAACGACTACTTCTACTTCTATGGCTAACGCATTTAGCAATAAAGTAAAGTAATTTACATGGCGTTCTTCAATGACACGCAGGTCATACAAAAAATAAAGACAACTCCTATGGCTCCTGCCGATTGTCACACTCATCGACATGCAAGTCGTGATTCCTATTACAAGAACATGGTCATCTCATACATCACATATATCATTCATCACATCCTTTGGCCATATCACATCACAAAACACTTGCTGCAGAAACAAGTTAGACGTCCTCTAATTGTTGTTGCAAGTTTTTACGTGGCTTCTATAGGTGATCTAGCAAGAACGTTTTCTTACCTACGTTAAAGCCACAACGTGATTTGCCAACTTCTATTTACCCTTCATAAGGACCCTTTTCATCCAATCCGCTCCAACTAAAGTGGGAGAGACAGACACCCGCTAGCCACCTTATGCAACTAGTGCATGTCAGTCGGTGGAACCTGTCTCACGTAAGCGTACGTGTAAGATCGGTCCGGGCCGCTTCATCCCACAATACCGCTGAAGCAAAATAAGACTAGTAGTGCCAAGAAAGTTGTCAACATCTACGCCCACAACAGATTGTGTTCTACTCGTGCAAAGAGAACTACGCAAAGACCTAGCTCATGATGCCACTGTTGGAGAACGTTGCATAAAATAAAAAATTCCTACGTTCACCAAGATCAATCTAGGAGTTCATCCAGCAACGAGAGAGAGGAGTGCATCTACATACCCTTGTAGATCGTGAGCGGAAACATTCAAGAGAATGGGGTTGAGGGAGTCGTACTCGTCGTGATCCAAATCACCGGAGATCCTAGCGCCGAAAGGACGGCACCTCCGCGTTCAACACACGTACGGTCAGCGTGACGTCTCCTCCTTCTTGATCCAACAAGGGGGAAGGAGAGGTTGATGAAGATCCAGCAGCACGACGGTGTGATGGTGGATGCAGCAGGGATCCCGGCAGGGCTTCGCCAAGCATCTGCAGGAGGGAGAGGTGTAGCAAGGGGGAAGGGAGGCGCCAAGTGCAAGGCTGCGGCTGCCCTCCCTCCCCCCTCTTTATATAGGGTCCCTGAGGCACCGCCCCGAGATGGGATATCCAGTATGGGCGGCGGCGGGGGAGGCTTGCCCCCAAGGCAAGTGGGCTTCACCCTAGGGTTTCCAACCCTAGGCGCAGGGGGGCCCAAGGGGGGTGCACCAGCCCACCAGGGGCTGGTCCCCTCCCCACTTCATCCCACGGGGCCCTCCGGGATAGGTGGCCCCACCCGATGGACCCCCAGGACCCTTGCGGTGGTCCCGGTACAATACCGGTGACCCCTGAAACTTTCCCGATGGCCGAAACTGCACTTCCTATATATAATTCTTCACCTCCGGACCATTCCGGAACTCCTCGTGACGTCCAGGATCTCATCCGAGACTCCGAACAACTTTCGAGTTACTGCATATTCATATCTCTACAACCCTAGCATCACCGAACCTTAAGTGTGTAGACCCTACGGGTTCGGGAGACATGCAGACATGACCGAGATGCCTCTCCGGTCAATAACTAACAGCGGGATCTGGATACCCATGTTGGCTCCCACATGCTCCTCGATGATCTCATCGGATGAACCACGATGTCGAGGATTCAATCAATCCCGTATACAATTCCCTTTGTCAATTGGTACGTTACTTGCCCGAGACTCGATCGTCGGTATCCCAATACCTCGTTCAGTCTCGTTACAGGCAAATCACTTTACTCATACCGTAATTCATGATCCCGTGACTAGACACTTGGTCACATTGAGCTCATTATGATGATGCATTACCGAGTGGGCCCAGAGATACCTCTCCGTCATACGGAGTGACAAATCCCAGTCTCGATTCGTGCCAACCCAACAGACACTTTCGGAGATACGCGTAGTGCACCTTTATAGCCACCCAGTTACGTTGTGACGTTTGGCACACCCAAAGCACTCCTACGGTATCCGGGAGTTGCACAATCTCATGGTCTAAGAAAATGATACTTAACATTTGGAAAAGCTCTAGCGAAACGAACTACACGATCTTTGTGCTATGATTAGTATTGGGTCTTGTCCATCACATCATTCTCCTAATGATGTGATCCCGTTATCAATGACATCCAATGTCCATAGTCAGGAAACCATGACTATCTGTTGATCAACGAGCTAGTCAACTAGAGGCTTACTAGGGACTTGTTGTGGTCTATGTATTCACACACGTATTACAATTTCCGGATAATACGATTATAGCATGAACAATAGACAATTATCATGAATAAAGAAATATAATAATAACCATTTTATTATTGCCTCTAGGGCATATTTCCAACAAGAGGGAGATATGGTGTACCTAAAAATGCAACTGTATAGACTTGCTGCATTCAGCATAAGATCAGGGCTCAAACTGGCCACCAAATTTTATGGTCCTTACAGAATACTACAGAAGATAGGCAACTCCTCATACAAGCTACAACTCCCTGCTAAGGTACAGATACATAATGTCTTTCATATCAGTCAACTCAAGTGACACTTGGGACCAAATACATGTTGGAAATATGCCCTAGAGGCAATAATAAAATGGTTATTATTATATTTCTTTATTCATGATAATTGTCTATTGTTCATGCTATAATCGTTTATCCGGAAATCGTAATATGTGTGTGAATACATAGACCACAACAAGTCCCTAGTAAGCCTCTAGTTGACTAGCTCGTTGATCAACAGATAGTCATGGCTTCGTGACTATGGACAGTGGATGTCATTGATAACGGGATCACATCATTAGGAGAATGATGTGATGGACAAGAACCAATACTAAGCATAGCACAAAGATCGTGTAGTTCGTTTCGCTAGAGCTTTTCCAAATGTCAAGTATCATTTCCTTAAACCATGAGATTGTGTAACTCCTAGATACCGTAGGAGTGCTTTGGGTGTGCCAAACGTCACAACGTAACTGGGTGTCTATAAAGGTGCACTACGGGTATCTCCGAAAGTGTCTGATGGGTTGGCACGAATCAAGACTGGGATTTGTCACTCCGTATGATGGAGAGGTATCTCTGGGCCCACTCGGTAATGCATCATCATAATGAGCTCAATGTGACCAAGTGTCTGGTCAAGGGATCATGCATTACGGTACGAGTAAAGTGACTTGCCGTAACGAGATCGAACGAGGTATTGGGATACCGACGATCGAAGTCTCGCAAGTAACGCACCAATTGACAAAGGGAATTGTATACGGATTGATTGAATCTCGACATCGTGGTTTATCCGATGAGATCATCAAGGAGCATGTGGGAGCCAACATGGGTATCCAGATCACGCTGTTGGTTATTGACCGAGAGGCGTCTCGGTCATGTTCAGATGTCTCCGAACCCGTAGGGTCTACACACTTAAGGTTCGGTGATGCTAGGGTTGTAGAGATATGAATATGTAGTAACCCAAAATTTGTTCGGAGTCCCGGATGAGATCCTGGATGTCACGAGGAGTTCCGGAATGGTCCGGAGGTGAAGAATTATATATAGGAAGTGCAGTTTCGGCCATCGGGAAAGTTTCGGGGTCACTGTATTGTCTGGGACCACTGTAAGGGTCCGGGGTCCACCGGTGGGGCCACCTATCCCGGAGGGCCCGTGGGCTGAAGTGGGAGGGACCAGCCTGGTAGGCTGGTGCGCGCCTGGGCTCCCCACGCCTAGGGTTGGAAACCCTAGGGTGGGGGGCGCCTCCACTTGCCTTGGGGGGCAAGCCTCCCCCCTGGCCGCCGCCCTCCCTGGAGATCCCATCTCTAGAGCCGGCTCCCCCCTTGGGGACCCTATATAAAGAGGGGGGAGGGAGGGAGGCCGCACCCTTGCACTTGGCGCCTCCCTTCCCCCTTGCTACACCTCTCCCTCCCGCAGACGCTTGGGAAGCCTGCTGGGATCCTCGCAGATCCACCACCACACCGTCGTGTCTTGGATCTTCATCAACCTCTCCTTCCCTTGCTAGATCAAGAAGGAGGATACGTCACGCTGACCGTACGTGTGTTGAACGCGGAGGTGCCGTTCGTTCGGCGCTAGGATCTCCGGTGATTTGGATCACGACGAGTACGACTCCCTCAACCCCGTTCTCTTGAACGCTTCCACTCGCGATCTACAAGGGTATGTAGATGCACTCCTCTCTCTCATTGCTGGATGAACTCCTAGATTGATCTTGGTGAACGTAGGAAATTTTTTTATTTTATGCAACGTTCTCCAACAATACAATCCCTGATCCAGACTTGCCCCTAGTGGATGCCTCTGGTAAGATCAAAATAGCTCCCATTGCAGTGCTGGAAATAAGAGTTGTCCCTCGACAAACTTGTTTGGTCACACAATAGTTGGTTCAGTGGCTGAATATGTCTCCTAAAGAAGCTACATGGGAAGACGCTGATTTCATCAAAGTAACCTTCCCGGAGTTCTTCAACAGCACTATCCGCTCTTGGTTTCCTTCACCTGATTCTCGAGGACAAGGATCGTCTTCAGAGGGGGCAGTTGTCAAGACCATGACAGCCTGTTCATGTTAACTGAAGGACACGACACCTGCACTGAAGAAATAGAAGTTCAGTCTGTGGGAATCGGACGGCTGGGATCAAATGATTAAGTGGCGATCGACGGTTCATCAGCTCACTGTTCACCGGCACCCATTGCAGCCACCAACTTGATTGTAATAGTGACAGCAACGCGTCACTCCGTTCCAGGCCATCGCCACCTGCTCGAAGCTATAAGGAACCCGCTCGCCGATCCGCAAGGCATCTTTCCCCTTTCTCCAAGTGTAATAGCTAGCTTATCCTTAGAACCCTAGACTACTTGCTAGAAATTGGGTAGATCCCCGATCTCAACCCTGTATATGTAACTCTGAACTTTGAGATAATCCAAGCGGGGATAGTTCGAGTAATTGTTGCGTTATTCTCTTGTTGAGGTCTTGTCAAGCCTTCTCGAGGAACTCACGCATACTGGAAGCTGGCAGCTTGGGTGGCGCCGTGAGCTCGGGAGGCTGAGTCGGCGAGGCGCTAGCCTGGTTCTTGGTTACACGAAGGTCTTCGACTCCGCTGATTGGACTGGGACTCGGGCGCTTCTTGTTCATGGCGACGGCAGCGGCAGCGGACGCGACCTCGCAGGAAGCACCACGCGCGCTCTTCACCGGCAGACCCCCGTGGTCGAACGATCCTGCAGGATGCTTCAACTTCTTGGAGGAGGCGGTGGGCTTGGCGACGCAGGCGGGGTTGATCCGGACGCGGGAGGACGCGCTGGCTCCGGGGAGGGCGGCAACGGGTCAGCCCGAGGCCAGGGAGCGGGGATGGACGGTGACGTCCATGGCCAAAGCGGATCAGGGCGCACGAGACGAGATCATGGAAGGGAACCGATCGATCGGGAGGAGCAAGAAGAAGGAAGCACGTGGGTCAAGTTTAGGTCGGAAATAGACGCGTCGCGAGAGGATTCAGATCTGAATTTGAAATGAAGAGGGTTTACGTTGTAGCGGTGGGCCCAGTTATCGGTGAGACATGCCTGGATTTTGGCAAGTTCCGGTACGGCTTGGCTTAGCTATGATATATTCGTACAATGTGTAAACTCTCACTTTTTTGCGGGGTTGTAAACTCTTTGTTTATGAGAACTAGGCTAGAAAAACATTTATTGCAAAAAAGAACTAGAAACATTTACAATGGACCCCGATAAATCCCGAATGTTTGTGATTTGACCATGGAAAATCGAATATTTTCAATGACAATTTTAGTGACCCAAGGATGACAAGTTTAGTTGGCAAGCATGACAAATCCGTGCTCAGTGTATCTTTTACTAAAAATATTGCCATGCATGTCAACTAAATTTGTCATCCTCGTGTCACTAAATTGCCATAAAAAAGTTTGATTTTCCATTAATAAATTCCAAACGTTTGGGATTTATCATTTCTGTTTAAAATCTAGGTACGTGGCGGGGAAGCATGGATGACGGTTGACGATGAAACCAAATTCGCTATGTTTTGGGGTCTTGAAGAGCTAGTTTTTCAAATTAAGATTTCATGAGTGCCATGGTTTCAAAATTAGCTTCACCTATTGTTGGGTTCTACGGTAGGGTGCGTCGACTGCAAACTAAAATTTTCCTATGCGCGGAACAACCAAGAACATGCTACGGGAGATGGATCACAGGTCGTTACCACTAGACGCGCAGTGTCATGCAGCGGAAGAAGAGTTGTGGCATCACGTCAACATGGATCATCTCCTCCTTGTCTGATCTCCCTTGAACAGCCGATTGTCCGATCCCACGTACAAATTCGCCGGAGCGGCGCAGGTGCACCACCTCTAACGGTGTCCGCGCGTGCAGGAGGAACACCGTGCGGCTGACTGCTAGGTCCGATCACACAGTCGGCGGCGAGTGGAGGTAGCTATTTGCAACACATGCAAACCCTAGTGACAACGCCGAAGCGATCAACCAAATGAGTGTGCCGCACCTCCATTTTATATAGGCGTCCATCGCGGGCTCAACACTTGGGCCTCGCATGCACCCTTAAGCCCAAAATCTGTTCGTCCAGGATCCGAGTCCGAGTATGATCACATATGACTCGTGGAGTCTGATATGGCCTCACAGATTCCTTTCCTTAAGCGGGCGACCCCTTAGGTTCAAGTCAGCTTGGTCGCAGGTCGGATCACCTCCGACTTGCTCGGCTGGTAGCGACCTCTAGCAAGGCGTGCGGACCACCAAGCAGACAATGAAGCCGGTTGGCGAACCTGTACATCACACTTCCATTCCTTCTGCCACACGATATATGTTGTCGGGCTCAAGGCGAGTATGTCATCCTTGTGCTAACTTGACCTCTTTCTTGTTCCAGTGATGCCGACCACAAACCGAATTATCTCATAGTCCTTGTCGCATGGCCATGCTTATCCCGGTCGGATCACACGAGGGGCCCAGAGTATATCTCTCCTGATCGGAGGGGCAAATCCCATCTTGCTCGACCATGTCTCACAGCATGGGTCTGGACATGCCCGAAACCTACCTTTGTAACTACCCAGTCACGGAATAGCGTTTGGTTGGCCCAAAGCAGGTCTGCCACTATCCAGAGTACACGCGTCAGCTCAGGTCTTAGAACATAGAACGTACGTTGTACTAGAGACTCACAAATGACATATTGATGCGTCTCATAGTTGGGTCTGTCCGACTCGGACCTTATCCCGACTCGGATCCAACTATGTCGAATCCGACCAGATCCTTCCGAGTCCATATTATCCGGTTAGCATCCAATGCTCTATGGCTAGTGAGACCAAGCCATCGACCGTGTCATATGCTAGTCTAGTCGGTTGCGTGTCCACACAACCCTTTCGACTAGGGACCTTTTAGGACAGTAATCATACAATGCATAGTCCCACAAACAAGTCACGTACTTGCTGATATACATCATTGATAATGTCCAAGGACTACCTTTATTCATAAACACATAGGAAATATCATCATACATGATTGCCTATAGGGCATATCTCCAACACCTATATGGTGCGCGATCATCGCTGGTTTAGAGACTCTGAGTGTTGAACTTATCAAGCGTGTCGGAGATTGCATGCCCATCTCCATATGGAATGAGGACGGGGTGATCTGGAGGGACTCTAAACAGAGGGAAGCGAAGATGGCGTGCGACACACGACTCCCATGCGTGTTCATCCTCGACATACATGCACCGAGCCTATTGATATTCCGGCCAGGATCGCTGCTCCGCCGTGAGAAGAAACAACAGCTGGTGCGAACGTCATCGGGTGGTCAACACGCTGTCATGGAGGGAGGAGGATGAGTTTGAGGAGGGGGCTCTGGTGTATTTTCCGTGCCACATCGCACGTATTGGTGCAGTACAGGGAGAGGAGGTGCATGACTCTGGCATGCACGTCACAGGCCCAAAGGTGAGTAATGGATGTCACTGCCGTGACTCCTCATAAGGCCAGTTTGACTCCCACTCCACCCCTTATCTTCCTATCTCGTCGCCTCCGCTCACCTCGGTCCCAATCACCTCCGCCTTTGATTCCACTACACCGTGGGCGGCAATTGTCGATCCCCTTTCCACCCTTGGCTCCATGGAAACTTGGAAGGAGTGCATGGAGGCGCATCTCGAGGTAGTGTCGAAGAGTGATGTAGACAAGATGGGGAAGCTCCACAAGATCAAGTAGTGGTTTGTCACCACAGAAGAGGTCAATCAGGAAGCCATGGAGATTTGCAAGTGACTGGCGGTGGAGGAAGATGAGAGGCTCTCTCCCGACAGGAGTGACCAAATCCTCCTTCGAGATTCTGCTCTAGGCAATGATGGAAACAGAATCGACAGATCTGATGCAACAAGCGAAATGGATGGAGTTCTATTCTCACGATCGCGCTCTGATGGGCCTTGAGGAGCTCGAGGTGGGATGGTGATGGTATTGCCGTCGCCGGCAATTGCGCAAATGCCGATAGAGATCTCGAATGAGGAGGTGGTGGTGCAGCGGGAGATGAAGAAGAAGGACAAGGTGGTGGGCCTCCATCGTTGTTCCCCACGCTTCCCACACCGTTCCGACAGGCTCCGTGTGCTTTGGCGGGCAATGTAGGAGCCTTTCCGGCTAGCAACCGCTTCTGGTTTCTGGTGCGAGAGGATTCCGACGAAGTTGGGAAGGACTCTTCATTGACTTATTCAGATATAATTAACAAATCTGAGAAATATTTACATCCTTGCACAGGGGCCATGCAAGTGGAGATGAGTATGAGGAAAAGATTCGGGTTCGAGGCATTTTGGACCAAGGCAGAGGGTTTCTTTGACAAGGTGCAAGGGGCTTCGGATTCGACGCCTGAGGCGTCCAATGTGTACCTCACGCTACACAATAAATTGCGTGCTACGGCAATAAATCTTCAATGGTGGAGCTCTCGCTGGATTGGCAATGTTAAACTCCAAATCTCCATCGCCATGGAGGTAATAAAGCAGCTGGACGTCGCTATGGAAGCCAGGCCACTGTCGGATGCGGAAAGAGAGTTGAGGAGCTGTTTAAAGAAGAAGCTGCTAGGGCTGTCCTCTCTTGAGAGAACCATAGCAAGACAAAGATCGAGATTGTTGCAGTTGCGGGAGGGAGATGGCAGCACAAGGCTCTTCCATCAGCAGGCGTGCCATAGGCAACGCAAGAATGCCTTGCGCCTGGTTAAGTATAATGGATGCATATATTCGGGCCAAGACGAGGTGGCCTCTACGATGGATGCATATTACGGCGTGGCATTCGGTACCGCTGAGTCCCGGTGCTACACTATCAATC
This sequence comes from Aegilops speltoides, assembly GCA_021437245.1. Taxonomy (NCBI): domain Eukaryota; kingdom Viridiplantae; phylum Streptophyta; class Magnoliopsida; order Poales; family Poaceae; genus Aegilops; species Aegilops speltoides. The sequence goes on along the minus strand of CM038143.1, from coordinate 469,815,819 downwards.
TAGAGGAGTTGGGCTTGCCGCGGCTGGATCTATCGCAGCTTGAGGAGCCGTTCACGTATGAGGAGGTGGAAGGTGTCATCAAAGGAATGCCCCTGGACAAGGCGCCCGGGCCTGATGGATTTACGGGCCGATTCTATGCTGCATGCTGGCATATCATAAAGGACGATCTCATGAAAGCATTGGCTTGTTTCTACACTGGAGACGTTCGAGGTTTGGCCGCGATCAACAAATCTCTTGTCACTCTGCTGCCGAAGATGGATGGTTCCCTAGATGTGGCGGACTATAGACCGATCAACCTCGTGCATGGAGCTATCAAGATCTTTGAGAAGGTCCTGGCGTGTAGACTTGTGTGGAAGTTGCCGATGCTTGTGGGGAATCATCAGAGTGCCTTCGTCAAAGGTAGATCCCTACATGACAACTTCATGTTGGTCCAAAGTACAGCTCGAAGGCTGAATGCCTTGTGCAACCCCGCCATTCTACTAAAACTGGACATCTCAAAGGCTTTTGACTCCGTTCAATGGCCGTTCCTGATCGAGGTGATGCAGCAACTTGGCTTCGGGCCTAGGTGGAGATCTTGGATTTGTGGCATTCTTGCAACTTCCACCACCAAGATCATGGTGAATGGAGACCTCGGGGACACTATATACAACTGCAAGGGGCTCAGACAAGGCGACCCGGTTTCACCGATGCTCTTTATTCTAACCATGGAGCCGTTGCAAAGGCTGTTCCAGCGGGCAACGCAGAGAGGACTTTTGGAGCCGTTGGTGCCTCGTGGGATGAAGCAATGACTATCCATTTTCGCGGACGATGTGGTGGTGTTCATTAAACCCAAGCCAGGAGAGCTTGAGGCCGCAAAACGTATCTTTGAGGTCTTTGGGGAGGCATCTGGCTTGCGGATGAACATGGCAAAATCTGCGGCCCTTCCGATTCGGTGTTCGGATCAGGAAACCAACATGGCGAGTAGCGTGCTGGGCTGCCCGAGAGGGGCTTTTCCTATCAAGTATCTGGGCCTCCCGTTGGCACTACGGAAGCAAACTCCGGCGCAGTTACAATACCTGGTGGATCAAATGGCTGATTGCCTCCCTAAGTGGAAGGCGGCATTGATGCCGAAGAGTGGACGCTTGACCTTGGTCCAATCGGTGCTATGTGCCATGCCAATTCATGCCATGATGGCCTTGGACCTTCCAAAGAAAACTATAGCTGCGATGAACAAGGTGTGTAGGGGTTTCCTCTGGTGCAAACGAGCTAGTGCGAATGGAGGTAATTGTGCTGTCGCCTGAGTGTGCGCTCCAAAGTGGGCTGGAGGATTGGGAATACCAAACCTCAGATGGTTGAATGTGGCCATGCAAGCTAGGTAGCCTTGGCTGCAACGGGTGGACTCGTACAGACCGTGGAGCGAGTTCAGAATTAGAGTTCCAACAGACGCACAACTCATGTTCCATGCAGCCACCAAGAGCGAGGCGCATTGTGGACAAACCACACTCTTTTGGGAAGACCGTTGGATCAATGTGATGAGGGCACAGGAGATTGCACCAACTATTTATGCTATGATCCCCCGATGCGTCAGATCTAGGAAGCATGTGGCTTCAGCCATTGAAGATGGCTCTTGGGCTATAGATGTAGGCCCGGACCTTGGAGAGCAAGCCTTGCGGGAATTCTTATCCCTATGGCTGTGTGTGCACACGTGGGAGCCGGAGGTTGATGTGCCTGATACGATAGCTTGGTCCTGGGAGACGAACGGTCGATACTCGGTGAGGTCGGCATATGCGGCAAGGTTTTGGGGCCGAGAGGTGGCGCCGATGGCGGAGCTGACATGGGCCTCCCGAGCACCCTCCAACTGCAAGTTCTTCACTTGGCTAGCACTACGAGATCGGTGCTGGACGTCGGACAGGCTTGCGCGAAGAGGGTTGCCACATCAGGACACTTGCCCTTTTTGTGACCAGGAGGAGGAAACAATCAACCATGTGTTGCTAACATGTGTGTTCGCTAGGGCCATTTGGGCGGTGGTCTGTGAGGCTTTGGGCAAGCGGGATTGGACACCGACGGCGCACGATTCGCATGATGTTTGGCTTCGGGACAAGCAAGGTCCGCATAACCTGCGGCGCAAGGATCTTCATACCATCTTCATCCTCACTGTATGGGAGTTGTGGAAGCATCGCAATGCTATTGTGTTCGACGGAGCCTCCCCTTCGATGGATGCGCTTATCGCTAGGGTCAGGTCCGAAGGGAAGATATGGTCGCTTGCTGGCAAGTTTAAAGGGGACACCGGACCCTTCTTTGGTAGCTTAGAGGCGTGGGCACGTAGGGAAGGATAAGTGTAACGCGAACTTTGTAAACTCATGGTGGAGGCAATCTTTGCCTTTCTTCTTTAATATATAATATGCACGCTCGTGCATATTCGAGAAAAAAAGAGAAATATTTACATTTTGCTTTACGCATTAGCGATGATAGAACTGCTATGTATAAGAGAAAAATTATATTGCAAATCAAAGTTATTCGCAGTAGAAGCCCCATCCAACCCCAAGATTACGAAGTTAGAGATGGAAATACTCAAGATGTTGCGAATGCCAAAAAAAAGTTGAGAAGCTCGTTGTGGGTGATATAGGGATGCTGCATTTAAAATCGGTGCTGGAAACATGGTTAGAAATCATTTGAAACTGTGTAATTTCTCATAATTACCAATTTTGTTGGAAGAAGGTGATGTTGATTTTGGTGAATTGAATTATACTCCTCACAAGTGTCCTTTGGGAGCTTTGAGAGAGAGGAGATCAATAATTTGGGTTATGAAGATGTGGCACATAGCAATTTTAGAATTCATGGTGGCCCCATTGGGCTTAATTTTTCATGGAGTTTGGGGAGGGGGGGAGGGGGGCTGAGGGCCTGCTAGAGTTGGCCCAATAAAAGACTACATACGAAGTAAAACAGGATGTGTGAATCTACATCCGTATGTAGTCCATAATGAAATCTCTAGAAAGAATTATATTTAGAAACGGAGGGAGTAGTATTTAGTTATTTTAGTTTAAATTTGTGTCTATTTTACCGGCGATGTACTCTTTCTTTTGGTTTGGTGAATTGTGATGCTATGTATGTATGAACCGTGAACCTATGCCTCTTTTGTTGCTAATATTTCGTATGATGGTTTCTTTCATGCTGTATGAATAACATGAATTTGAAGAGCTGGATATGAGGTACACGGCTATAGACGTGGATATTTTGATTGTTCGTGGGTCACTATACACGGACCATGTGGAGGGCTGAATTAGCTTGGTCCGTTGGGTTTAATTTCAACAAGATAATAGAGTTGAAGTCTGTTTATCCTTTCTAATGACCTGGCCAAATGGGCCGGCCTAGGAGTGCCAGCACGACAGCCCGCGTGCCCGGCCTGTCACATGGCTTAGCGGGCCGTGCCTGGCACGTGCTGGCTAGGCAGCACGTGCCTCGCTAGCCAGCCACGCGTGCCGGCCCGGCACTGCACGCCTAATACACTGGTGATAAGCCAGTATCGATTAGCGATTAGTTCTTCTCAAAAGAAAGAGTTAAATACACTACAGGTGCCCTAACTTGCCCGGCGCTGTCAGTTTGGTGCCTAAACTTGAAAAATATACAAAAGTGGTGCCATAACTTGTCTAGGCGTTCAAATACGGTGCATCTCGACGTATGCCGCTGTATTAAGTGTCCGTGTGGCATGTCAGTGTGTCGCTAGGCCGCATGTCAGTGGCCGCGGGCGCGTTGTGAGCTGTGCGTGTAGTTTTTTTACAGAAATGCCCCTGGACTTTAGTTAATTATCGAAAAACATCATTGCTCATGCTAGACGCAAGCTGTTTTTTTATGGAAACGCGTTTGTACTTTAATTAATTCTCACAAAAATATAAACACAAGCTGGCATGAAGGGAATTCAAACCACGGACATCCTGGTTGCCTAACAAACAAGTGGACCATGAGGCCACACTTTGGTTTACATTTAACTGCTAGCTAGCAACTTATATGGACGATTCCGCGTATCGCTTTGCACATATTTTTCGAGTGAAGTTTCTGTTTAATTTTCATGAGACATAAATTTTCCCATATGAAAAAATAAAATAATTATCAATATGCAATTATTGTTTAATTTATATCTTTACTCTATTTTCATTATTGTGTACATTGAAGAGATAAACATTATTTTTTTCTAAAATTTATGTGGACATAAAAAATTGAACGTATATTAAAAATTAATGTGTAAATATATGCATCTTCATTGAGGACCATAAGGACGAACAATTATTGTGTATCTTCATTCTATTTCTAAAATACACAATTATTGAAAAATTGACAATATTGCATTTTAAAACTGTTCAACGTGTATTAAATATTATTGTGTGACAATAATAAATTCCAAAAATGTACTAACATGAGCGTTTTTGTAGAAATTTAAGAATAATATTACACAATATGTTTTAATACGCATTCAACATTTTCAAAAAGCACGGCGAACATTTTCTAAAATAATATGAAAATGAAAAATGAACATGAACGTGTCTTTAAAAAAATGCTCACCATGTTTTCAATATACGTTCAACTCTTTAATTCCACATCAATTTTAGAAAAAGTTCATGTTTATCTTTTGAAAGTACACTATAATGGAAATAGAATAGAGATACAAATAAACAAAATTATATATTGATAATTATTTTATTTTTTCACATGGAAAAATTTATGTATCATGAAAACTAAACATAAACATCACTCGAAGAAAGACAAGATAGTAACATGGAATAAATAAATAAATAACTCCAGTAAAAGCATATGCGGAGCGATACGTGCAATCATCTATATAAACTGCTTGCTGATAATTAAGTGCAAACCAGACCGTGGCCGCCTGGTCCGCTCGATTGTGCAACAAGGATGTCCCATGTTTGAATTCCCTGTATGCTGGTTTCCTGGTATTTTTTGCGAGTATTAACTAAAATCAAGGAGTATTTTTTACGAGAATTAATTAAAATCCAAGGGCATTCCTATAAAAAAAACATGCATATCTCACAACACGCGTAGGCAACCACTAGCATGTGGCCCAGTGACAGACTGGAATGCCACGCGGGCACTCGATACGGCGGCATACGTCCAGAGGCACCGTATTTGAACGCCTAGCCAAGTTACGACACCACTTTTATGTATTTTTCAAGTTTAGACACCAAACTGACCATGCCGGACAAGCTATGGCACCTGTAATGTATTTAGATTAGCGATTAGCGATCTCTCTCTAAAAAAAAGGGGCAAGTAGCGATCTCTCGAAAGAGCTGCTGCGTTTTCCCTAAAAAAAAGAGCTGCTGCGGGAGGGACCGGTTGGAGCGGCACGATCGTACGAGACGTGACTCGGTGTACCTCCCTTTTTTTAGTTGGCACGATCGTACAAGCGCACGAGAGATACATGGCTCGATCTACTTTTTTTTTTTAGAAATTTGTGCCTCGATCTGTTACTTGGGCCGCTGTGCTGGCGTGCCAAACTGCCCACCGTGCTGGCGTGCCAAACGGGCCACCGTGCCGGCCCGTGTAGCGAGGGCGCCGTGCCTGGGCCAGGCACGCGTGCCGGCCTGTGCACTTAGCGTGCCTAGCCCGGTCGTGCCGTGCCTGGCCCGTTTAAACCAGGCCGGGCCGTGCCGTGCCGTGCCGGCCCATTTGGCGAGGTTTGTTCGCGTCACCTGTTCCGTTCTCAGCCTCCTTCCTCCCCCCTCCTTCCCCAGCGAGCCTGCCACAGTTCCACTCCACTTCGACGGTCTCCGCCGGGCGAGCCACCGAAATCCAAGGTCGGGCTAGGGCTTTTGCGCAGCGCGCGCCAAGTCCTGCGATTTCCAGGGTTCTACCCCCGCCGGGAGTTCCAGCTTCGCGTCTTGGTTGGAGCTTAACTGCTCAAACAAGCGCGCGCGATCCGGCGGCGCCGCCGGACCGTCCGAGGAAATGCAGGCTCCGCGGGCTCCAGTCCTCGTGCAAAACGAGAACTTGCCCATCTTCCGAGGTAATTAACCCGCCACCTGTCCACCTCGCCGAATCCGCGGCCAACTCTCCCCTTATGCTGACCCGTTGCGCGTTCCTGCCGTTGTTTGGCCAGGCGTTGATGGGAAGAAGGCTGGGGTGGCGCGCGGGCCTGCGGCGAGGGCGGGGCGGAGAGCCCTGGGAGACCTCGGTAGAGCCGGCAAAGCTCCGCCGGCCGCCGCCGCAGGGAAGGCCGCCGCCGCAGCAGCAGTGAGCGTGCAGGGTTCGAAGGGCGTGGCGAAACCGAGCTGCCTGAGCGACGGGGACTGGGTGAAATGCTGCGAGTGGGCTAAGGGTGGCATTGAGACTGCGAGTTTCACCGGGAATGATATGCAGAGACTGATGGCAGACGAGCGTGAAGAGCGTATGTTTTCTGTTTAACTGAACTTCTTTAGCCACTATAAAAAACAAGTTTTTAGTGTTTTTGTGTTTGTTAAATCTTTCCTATGTTTCGATTCCGTGACCAGGCATACGAAAGAAGGTGGAGAAGGCAATGGGCACTTTGCAAGTCTCCATGGACAGTATTTATGACATCGATGAACCATCAAAGGTATGTCGTAACCTTTTGCCTGATCCCAAATTACCCTCAAGTGTGATGAAACTTAGTTGTGCATCTAGATGATACACTACAATAGAGAGGAGTAATATCAGGCTGGAGTAAATTGGTGATAACAGTGAAGTGAACACATTGTTAAAATGATTGAACTGTTTTGATTGCTGATGGTTAGCATTTCTCAGTCACAAGCTAACTAATTTTCTGGTGGACAACTTGGTTATACACATGGCTTTATGGAATGATATTAGAATAAGAGTTAGATTATATATTAGTATGCTATTTACCCCCTTTAACTGCGGGCTCATGACTTCTATAAGATGGCTGAGTTAGTGAACAGCATGGTGTTACTGATGACTATGAGTTGAAATGTTTTCCCCATTGTTCTGTTGATGTCATGAGTATGTGTTGTGTGCAATTGATTACCTCCAGTTATTTAAACTCACTACTTCTGTATCTTAGATATTCATGGACGATTCAGATGATGAAACCACATTGGAGCTTGACCCTGAGATTCTTCCTCCAATTTCTCATTTAAGCTCAAGACTAGGTTTGTCTCACTGCCTCAGTCCCCCCTCTTGCACGCTGTGTCACATGCATGTTTGTGGCAGTAAATTACACCGAATAATTCACTACTGTGTCACATGCCCTCCTTCCCACAAAATAGTCTTCATAAACTTACTAAAAATTATCTACATGTGTCATTGCGTGGCAAAACCTTTTGTTGCAACTGGTCCAACAAACCTGTCGTTTTCATGCAGGTGAGCATGATGGCAACTATCTCCTTCCTGATTTAGAATTTGAGCATGAAGCTTTCTCTGGTTGCAATTTCGAACTGAAGCTCAAGGATGACTACGGAAATGATAGTTCTTCTAGATCAACAATATTACTCCGTTGAGATTTCATCTTTCAGTGTACTGGTTATCTTTTCAAACTGTTGTAGTATGCTCAGTTATATTGCAAGGTATCTGTTGCTGGCATGCCCTATCTTATCTTGTCCAGATCTTATAGGCAGTCACATCATACATGCAGTTCATATGTGCCCCGTGTTGTTAGGCTCTTCTGGTTGTAGTTTATGTAACACTAATGGTAAATTAATAATTGTTGTCACTTACTACTACCTCTGTATCATAATCAAATTGAACTGCAAAGACGTCTTATATTATGGTACCGAGGGAGTATTTGCAAATCGTTTTTAGGCTCTCCTTGTTGTAACACTAATGGCAAATTAATAACTGTATTCATTCATTATTTGCGAATCTTTGGCGTAGCCACTGAAAGTTGAAATCGTGATGTATAACCCCTGATCCCTGTCCATATTGAGCTTAAGTCCAATACGACTTACCTTTTTTAAGACATAATGTAGGACAGGCCTGATTGGAGTAGAACTTTGATCTCACCTTTTGTCATGTTAACTGAAGATACTTTATTCCCATGTTTTTATTTTCATTCAATTGTAGGCAGAAAATGACAATTTGGTTTACGTCTGAGCAAATGTAGTGCTGTTGTAAGTTGCAACTCATGGTACATTAAACATTCCAACCTTCCTTTTGCTTTCCTTAATACTAGAAAGTAAGACTTAAAACCAACTAAACCTAAACTAAAGTGACAAGTTTAAAGCACAAAGGACAGAGTGAATAGCAGAATGTGTGAGTAGCATTGTCAGTTAATAATTGTGTATGAGCACAACACACTTTGGCAAATTCATGCACTTCTTGCATCTTACTGGACAAATGCAAGAACACATTTCAAGATAAAACACTAACCATCTTGGATGTGCTTGCCAGCAGTTTAGCAGATGTCGCATGCTCACATGTGCAAACATTCCTTGTAGTACACAGCAACATTTTGTTTTCTCATCCTGGATTATCTTGTAGCTCCTGATCTAGAAATAGCTTACCTCTTATCAGAAATAGCACCTGAGGAAAGAACAACTGATCAAGTGTTGTACTGTAGTACTTATTTGCCTTGGCTATGGAGAAAAAGTATCCATGCCCACTGAACCACCAAGCAATGGACAACTGGTCACAATCTTGCACTGATGGAGGCTGGTGGAAGGGTATTATCCCTGCTGTCATTGTTGCATTTGCTGAGTCTAAGTCAGGTTTGTCCTGCATTCCTCATGTATATAGCATAGCAATCAATTGCTTGGACTAAATTGTGTTAATGCAACTTAGCATGCTTTGTAGGATCCTTACCAACTGATTATAGTTGGTCCTGTTCAGCAAGGAGTGAACTCTTAGCACCTTGAAAAGTTAGGCTTTAATCTTGCACCCACATGATTGAGAATCCATGACTAGCATATTTTCTGTTACGTGTGCACACCAAATCAATGCAATTTGTATCAGAAATTGGTGCAATACAAGTTTAGAGATGTTGACCTGCCACAGTGTCTCACAATACTGAAGACTCTGGTCGGCCTCCTGACTAGTGCTGGTGGTAGCTTCTGCTGTTGCTTAAGTTTTGCCTTTGTACTTGTAGTTTCACTCTGTTTTCTTTGCCTTATCATTTTGCTTGAGTTTAGCTAGTTGTGGGGGTGCACAGGGCAACTGTTGCGCATACAGACTCTACTTACGGGCCAATGTGTTGCTGCCATGCCGAACATGAAGACGGTGTCCTGTGACCTCTCAACCGTCCGTGAAGCATCTCCTGGAGTTGGTCCAAAAATAGGAGAGAACCTTCTTAACAAGAGACTAAGTCATGGGAACATATGTGTCATGGTTGCTTGCTTTAAGATCTGTAGCCGGATAGCTGTGTAAGAACTAACTTTAGGATCTGCAAACCTTGTTTATCTGCACAGTACTCCCTTCGTTCCATAATTCTTCTCGTGGTTTTAGTTCAAATTATGGAACGGAGGGACATGTATACTGTATACAACTCGATGGCTAGCTTCGATGCTACTCCATGCCCTGTATAATGAACCAGTACTGGAGAGCTACCATGCACTACCTGCTATGTTTAAATAGATCTTAAGGTTTGATTAAGTTCCAGGAAAGAGTAGAGGCTCACTTATAGAGTGCTACTCCATGTTAGTCTATTAACCAGGGGATGGGCCAAAGTAATCATGATGTGATTGCCACCTAATGAAAGCTACACAGATGATCTTTTATAGATATGGTAGACTGAATCTTCAGACAATTTTCTTGTTCTTGGGCTCTGGTTGCTGCTCATGTCTTTTTCTTCCATGAATAGCTTCACTTTCTGGCCGGGACCAAACTAAAGAATATGATAGATAGATGTGGTGATAGATATACGCATTTAGGGTGGCTGGTTTTGGATTTGCAGACCAGAAACCTTTTTCCGTTAAACTATAGCTGGCCAACAACGGTCTGCATGTCGTATGTGCATGCTGAAATTATAATTTATAAATCCACCTTGAGCCCCCACTTCGATCAATCAAAATTCTTCTAGGGCGCAACAGCTCTGCTACTGCTAGTAGACAAGAACAGGTCAAGCGCAACAAAACACTGGATTAGCCGCACAACTAATCGCGCGGCTCGAGGATGTTCTTGCTTGCTTGTTTGTTTGAACACTGGTTCAATCAGATTTTAGAATTTGTTTGAACAAAGAGGTGTTGACACACGAACACGTCACGTGTACCCTCGACGCCGGGGGTGATGCACCGCAGCTCACGTCGAAGGAGACCCGACCGACAGCGCGATACGCAAGACAGTCGGCGGGTGCTTTTGCAGACCGAAACCCAGCGCAAGACCGGGAGGGACCCGTCAGGATTGCGGCGACTATGGGCTGCCCTAGGTCGATTCGCTCGCCCTAGAGCCTCGAGATTCGCAGCTCTCAAACACGAAGAACAGCGAAGAACGAGAGAAAAGCGATGGAGAGATAAAAGTAGGCAGGAAAAAGTAGTATATTGATTTGTTCGATTGTGTGTTGTTCAATCGGCCGTCACCCCCAACATATATAAGAGGCGGCTGGACTTCCCGTACAAGTAAAGGATTCATCTAGGCTTTCCTTACAAGAAAAATTACATCAATTCACGTCCTAGAGTCCTAGTTCTATTCCAACTCGGATTCAGTCTGAATCTGGCCCAACTTCTGTCTTCCTCCTTGTGCAGGCCGCCGAGCCTCCATATGACCTCCGATCAAGATGGCCCAAATACCAAACTTGTGCGCCTGAACAACTCTCATGTTGATCACTTTTTCAAATAAGGCCATCTCGAACACTTTTCGAGGTCATCTTTACCTTCGATCGGACTCGGTCTTGCGGTAGACTGAATCATCCGAGTCTTGTAATGAATTTGCAGGCCATATACTATCTCTGATGACGATGACTCCAAAAGCAAAGTTTACCGTCTTGACGATCGCACCACTTCTGTATTGAACACTTCTTCATCCGAGATCATCTTGATAAACTTTTGGGCACATGTTCAGTTTCACTCGGTTTGAGCTCATCCACTCGGATATTAGAGTCTTTCACCGGATGGTCATTGGACTTTTTCACTCGGATGGCTATATTTTCACTCGGAAGACAATCTTTTACTCGATCGGTAGGCTTTCACTCGACCTTGGACTCGATCGGTAGGTTTTCACTCGACCGGTGACTCGATCGGTAGGTTTTAGGTTTTCACTCGACCGGTGACTCGATCGGTAGGTTTCCACTCGACCTTGGACTCGATCGGTAGGTTTTCACTCGACCGGTGACTCGATCAGAGGTTTTCACTCGACCGGTGACTCGATCGGTAAATTTTCACTCGACCGGTGACTCGATCGGTAGGTTTTCACTCGACCGGTGAGTTTTCACTCGGATGGTAAGTTTTCACTCGACCAAAAACATAGCCTGATCTTGATTTGCCTCTCCAGGTTACATACGACCTCGGATTGAGGCGAATTATATATGAAAATCAATCGGCTCGACGAGACGAAACTTTTTCCTGTTGAAGGTTTTTCGATTCAAGGACTTCTTAAGGGCCTAATTGCTCACGCATTGCATCAGACACTCATCAACATGTATGCGGTGTCAAGCGTAATATTTAGGTCTCGGCCCGCCTGACCGCATTGACTATAACTTTTGCATATGAACTCGGATTGAGATGATTTATATATCAAAATCGATTGCCTCGACGAGACGAAGACAATTCCTTTAGAATACTCCCTCATCCGAGGTCGTCTTGAAGGCAAGATTGGCCGAAAACCACTCGGAATGTTTGAATTTTGTCACTCGGAGTACAACTTCGGCCACCGATATAAGGTCGAATGGCAATAAATTAAACATCAAAGTTATTCCACTCATTGACCTGAAACTTTGCATGCTGAAAACTCTTTCACTTGAGGCCATCTTACTTGCCTTTTGTACCTTGCCAAAATCCGATGTCAACACATGCCCCTTGTTTTTAAGCAAAGCTTGCATGCGAAAAATAATATGCACGGTGTTTGTTCTAAGGGCGATGTCAACACTCCATCGGCCATTTATTTTTCTCAGGCGATAATTATGTATCGGCCATGTTTGTGCTAAGGCGATAATCGTATATCGGCCATTGTCTACTCGAGCTTCTGCCACACACTCGGGTGGTACTTCTTCAAATATTTTCCGTTGAGAGCTCGAGGTAACAATGCCCTTGTATTGATTCGACCAAATATGAATTTCAGGAACAACCCTTGTAATCCTAAAAGGACCTTCCCAACTTGGAGACCATTTCCGAATTTTCTATCTCTTGAACCAATCGAGAATCACTTTCCAAACGAGATCACCAACTTGAAAATTCTTCAACTTGACTTTCTTATTGTAAGCTCTTGCAACCCTCAACTTGTCTCTTTCTATGGACTCCAAAGCAACCAAACGTTTATCGGCAACTTCATCAATATTGTCCATCATCAAGTTATAAAAGTCTACTGCCGATAAATCATTTTGTTTGGCTATTCTTAAAGCATTCAAATTTACCTCCACTGGTAAAACAGCCTCTTGGCCATATACTAGCTCATATGGAGTTACCTTCGTAGCACCATGCCTTGAAATTCTATGTGCCCGTAAAGCTTCAGACAACAGCTCATGCCATCTCCTCGGATTATCCTCAATCTTCTTCTTGATGAGCTTGATTAAAATTTTATTGCTAGACTCGGCTTGTCCATTAGCTTGGGCATAATACGGAGAGGAATTGAGCAACTTTATATTATAAGATTCGGCAAACTCTCTGACTTGGTGTGACATAAAAGATGAACCTTGATCTGTAGTTAATGTTTGAGGAATACCGAATCTATGAATAATGTGCTCAGTTATGAATTGAATTACCTCCGTATGTGTCATGTTCTTGAGAGGTACTGCCGACCATTTAGTGAAATAATCGTTGCCACCAACACGAACCGATGCCCTTTGAGGAAGATGGATGAATTTGCCCAATAAAATCTAAACCCCATCCTCCGAAGGCCACGGCTTGATAATAGGATGCAACATAGCAGCAGGAGCCAATTGAATATCACCAAATTTTGACAAGCTTCGCACCCTTTATAATATCTGAAGCAATCATTAATCATGGTCGGCCAATAAAACCCAGCACGTCGTAATAACCATTTCATCTTAGGAGCCGACTGGTGAGTACCACAAATGCCCTCATGTACCTCTCCCATAGCAACTCTTGCTTGGTCCTCATCCAAGCATTTCAAAAGAACATCATCAACTGTTCGGCGATAAAGGTCATCATCCCTTATAGTATATTTAAAAGCCATACGCCGAACAGCCCTGTCCACCCTTTCACTCGGATTGCGCAGGTAAGCAACAATGGGCTTCCTCCAGTCGGAATTGTCATCTGCACTAGATTTTTTGTTAATGACCGAATCAGTGGGTTCAGGTTCGGTCTCTCCCATATTGGCAAGACAAGACATCGGTCTTTGAGAGATATGAAACATGCCATGATCAACATGATATCCAGATGCTTGTTGCGCCAACTCATTTGCTTTCCAGTTGTCATGTCTAGATATATGTGCAATGCTAAAACAATCCAAAGTAGAAATCATATCCAGACATTTATCAAGATAAACATTAAGTGATTCGTCTAAACACTGAAAGACTTTGGATATTTGCTGCACCACTAGTAACGAATCACCGTAAGCCTCAACATGTGTAACACCTATAGCAAGTAACATCTCTAGACCGAATAACAATGCTTCATATTAGACGATTGTTTGTGCAAAAATATTCTAAGCGGCATGAGGCTTCAAAAACAGCACCATGAGGAGATATATAAACAATACCAACACCTTGGCCATTGCTACAAACTGAACCATCAAAGTACAATCTCCATGGTATTAATGAAACAAGGTTCATATCAACATCATGCTTGTCATTAATCCGATGTTCAACAATGAAATTAGCAACAATTTGGCCTTTCATGGATTTTAGAGATTCATAAGCCAAATCATACTCAATCAAAGCATAAGCCCACTTGCCAATTCTACCACTAAGAATTGGCCTATGCAACATGTACTTAATGACATCGGTTTGACAAGCTACTACACAAGCACTTTCGGCACTAGGTAATGTCTCAACTTTGTGCAAGCGTAATATAAGCATAAACATAGTTTTCAATAAATGTATACCTTGTCTCGGCGTCCAATAAACGTCTGCTCAAATATGTAATGACATGCTCTTTTCCTTCGGTATCTTGAGTCAAAACAGCACCAATAACACCTTCCTCTACTGCGATATAAAGTTTAAAAGGTTCTCTATGCTTGGGTGTTTTCATCACCGGAGGAGTGCACAAATAATTCTTGATCATATCAAAAGCTTCTTGTTGTTTTGCCCCCCAAGTGAAATCAACCTCATTCTTTAACCGAAGGATAGGAGTAAATGCATCAACTTTCCCTGACAGATTAGCTATGAACCTTCTCAAATAATTGACCTTGCCAAGGAACTTTTGCATATCTCTTTTGCATGTTGGAGCCTCCACTTTCTGTATGGCTTCTATCTTTTTGGGATCGATTTCAATGCCATCTTCATGAATAATGAAACCCAAAAATTTGCCAGCTGACACGCCGAATGCACACTTCAAAGGATTCATCTTCAGTCCATACTTTTTCATTCTTTCAAAAGCTAAACGCAAATCGGCCAAGTGAGATTCAAAAGCATCCGATTTGACAACAATATCATCAATATAAACTTCAAGTATGACACCGAGTAAATCATGAAAAATCAAATTCATAGCCCTTTGATATGTGGCTGACATTTTTAATCCGAATGTCATCCTTGTCCACTCGAATAAACCAAGGAAACCAGGACATCGGAAAGCTGTTTTGTACATGTCCTCTTCGGCCATAAAAATTTGATTGTATCCGGCATTACCATCTAGAAAGCTAATAACCTTATGTCCAGAAGCATCATTAATAAGCATATCGGCTATTGGCATGGGATACTCATCTTTGGGTGTAGCCCTATTCACATCTCTGAAATCAATGCACACCCTCAACTTGCCGGATCCCTTCTTCTCCACTGGGACAATGTTGGAAATCCACTCGGCATACCTGCATGGTCGAATGAATTTAGCTTCAAGTAGTCGACCGATCTCTTCCTTGATCCGGTCATATGTTTTCGGATTAAACTTTCTGGCCGACTGTTTATAAGGTCTAAAACCGGCCTTTATAGGCAATCGATGCTCTACTAGCTCTCGGCTCAACCCTGGCATCTCATGATATTCCCATGCAAAGCAACAAACATATTCTTTCAATAGCTCGATTAACTTAGCTTTACAATCGGCTTTCAAATTTTTGTTTATAAACGTCGGTCGACTGACTGATCCGTCTCCGATATCTACCTCCTCTAACGGATCGGCCGATGTAAAACCTTGTCCAAGTTTATCCATGTCATCCAACTCCTCAATAGACTCATACATATCGTTCTCGCTGGACCGATATTTTGCAAGACGTTTTTGCAACCACTCGGAATTAGAATCCATTTAAACCTATCATACCTTGGAGCCGATTGCATTCAGTCGGCTTTAAAGACACGGGCACAAAACCATTCTTGGTCGCGCTGAGAAAATCAAACTCTGATAAGTCACGTCCCGTCAAGCAAGTAGCATTGGGATGTTGCCAATCCACCGATGCATCGGCCAAAGCAACACAGGCCGAGTTATCCGCATGAATGACTTCCACTTCATCATCAACCCTTGAATCAAAACTGGTGCATAGTGGATGGCACGACCGGTTTGCATGAACCCAATCACGGCCTAGTATAACATTGTAGTTACCTTGCACCTCAGCGACAAAGAATGCAGTAGCCAAAGTTTTGCTTCCGACTGTAAGCTCCACATACATTACACCTTTGGCTTCAGTTTTCTCTTTGCCTTCAAATCCGTTGAGCACCATATTGGTCTTGATCAATTCTTCATCAGGCAAACCCAATTTCTTGAAGACCGAATAGGGCATAAGATTTACCACAGCGCCACCATCAACAAGCATTCGACTAAGTGGCGATCCATTGATATGACCTCTAAGATACAATGGTTTCAAATGTGTTACTGGTTCTTTTGGCTTCTCGAATATTGCATTTTTAGGGCCAAAATCCAGCTGAGCCACCTCCCCTTCCTCATCTACAGCACGAAACTCAGCAGGTAAGTAATACACCATATTGATATCCATACCTTCATGAACCGGTGTAGACTCATAGTCCAACATATCAGCCTCTTCTTCAAGTGGATCGACCGATTCTGAAATCTGGTCGAGTGAAGGAGAAGTAAGAAGTGTCGCAGACGATGTAATAGCTGTCACATCGTCCTCCTTGGTTGGTGTAGGCACTTCTGTGATAGATGTAGAAGCTGATGTATCTTGTATTTGTTTTGGCCTCCACACTTGTTTTCTTTGGAACCATGGGCGAGTGTCATTGAACAACTTATCCCTTTGCTTCTCGGCCTCTGCTCCGCCATCTCTTGACTCCTTAACCTCTGTAGTTTCCTCTTCTGTGTCTTTGTTAGCCCTGGAGGACACCACTTTGGCTGAGTATATTTTGGATCTCTTGTTTTTACCGGCTGGTGCTTGCTTCATGGTCATTAGCCGAGTGCTTTGGCGCGATAGAAATGTCGGCTCGGTCAGTGGTTATGCACGATCGGCTGCTGTATGGGGAATGTTTGATTGCCGGGATAAGTGAGTCGACATCCATTTTCTCCTTGCCTTTTCCCGACTCAACTGCTGCAACACTCGGTGACTTAAGGCGCCATTCTTTTCGACTTTCGGATGCATGAAATTTCCACTCGGCGCACCTTTTTACTTGGATGGAATCCACTCGGATGGATGTCACTCGGATGGAATCCATTCGGATGGAATCCACTTGACCACATTTTTTCACTTGGATAGCTTCCACCTGGGTACATTCTTACACTAGGATAGTTTCCACTCGGTCGCATATGTTGACCAGCCGACTGATAGTTGCCAATGTTCAGTCGGCCATTATATGAGTAATCGAGTCGATTCCACACAGATTGCCTCTGCTCTTCTGAAAACTGCGCCCTTGGTCCACTTGGTTTTGTATACCGACTGAACATATCAACTGATGGTGACCTTGGTCGTTTCAGATGAGTCGGTCGATTGAAACTAGAACCGGCCGACTGGTTAGCATACTTGGACAGCAACATATCAAAAGTTGGCTTGATCCGCTTGCGTTGCACTTTAGCTTCATTCCTCTTCCATTTGCCAACTTCTGGACTCTTGGGCTTGACAAATTTAACTCGAGTGTCCTGCTGCACTGTGTTTGCCCCAGTGTAGGATTCTTGATGGTGATCTTGATTACTTCTTTGCCATCGGGTTGCTTATCAAGCACAACATGTCTCCCCAAGACCTTGTCGCCCTCCTTGTCTTTCCTGGGCTCACCAACAATGACATTAGCTTTATTAGCAGATTCGGCTACCTCCGGCCGAATGAGTAACTTCTTCCCTTCTAAATCCATGGTGTTCATTGGAAAGGGCTGTTTATCAATTTGCATCTCAGAAAAGTTCAATCGTCCATCATTAATGGCCGATTGTATCTGTCGTCGAAAAACATTGCAATCATTAGTAGCATGAGAAAAAGAGTTATGATACTTGCAATAAGCACGCCGTTTCAGCTCTTCAAACGGCGGTAAAGTATGAGATATTCTAATAATCTTAGCCTGCAGCAAAGCATCAAATATTTTATCACACTTAGCAATGTTAAAAGTAAACTTCATCTCTTCATCACGATTCTTATGAATCGGTTTCAAATCATTGCAAGTAAAGGGTTTGGCCTTAGATGGCCAAACAAATTCAGTAGCAAAAATATCACCCTCATCGTCCAAAGTGATCACTATCATATTCCACCATATTCATCTTTGGTCGATCGGTTTGTATTTATGCACTTCTTTGAGATCTTTGCTTGGCTTTCTGAGCCAAAGCCCTTTGTAAGACTTGGTTGATATTTAAAACTCATAGCCTTCTAGCTTTTCTCTAATGGGAGTTCTCAAACCACTCAGCACTAGGTCTCGCTAAGTCTCTCTCGGTTATCACCAAACTAAAACACCAGTTTTTCGTTTCTCGAATCTCTTGGCGTAATCGGAGACCGATTCATCATGCTTCTGCTTAACCGATGTTAGATGTGACAACTTGAGTTCATTGTCGCCGCTATAAAAGTGATCATGAAATTTCTGCTCTAGCTGTGACCAAACTCGAATGGAACCATGTGGCAAAGAAGAAAACCATGAAAATGCGGTACCAGTTAATGACAAAGGAAATAAACGCACTTTCAATTCATTCAATGAGCCTGCCTCACCCAATTGTGCTAAGTATTGACTAACATGCTCCCATGTGGTTTTGTGCCTTCTCCATTAAACTTAACAAAATCTGGAATTTTATATCACGGAGGGCTTTGGATGGCATCAAAGTACTCGGGGTACGGCTTTTGGTAAATCCGATTCCGAGGTAACTCAACTCCAAAATTCTCTCGAAGCATCTTAGCCATCTCCTCTCTAAGATTAGCTAAACCATCATCCATAGTGGACGATGAAGCTTGTAGCGGTGGCATAGGAGGAGTAGGGTTACTAGCTGTAGGTAGGAATTGTGGCAGGCATGTCGACCCATAATTTGCTAGTGGTCGAGTGGTTGTGGCTGTAGGTAGGGTTTGGTTCGGCGTCACCACCGAACCTGGCATGCTCATAATAGGATTAATAGGTGCAATCACAATCTGATTTGTTTGAGTAGGATAATAAGTCATCGGCACGGGAGGCGCCGATGAGATAGGTAAAGCCAGATTAGGGTTTTGCACACTAGCAGCTACACCATCATTACCACTAGTCGATTGAGATGTATTCTTCTGAGCATTAGTATTTTCAATGAAAGTTTGATAGACTAGATTGTTACCATCAGCAATCGACTTTCAATCTCAGCCCACCGCTCGGGAGAAAAGGTAGTACTTACAGAGGGTTTAACCTGCTCGGCTTGAAGAGGAGGAACTTGATTTCTTCAATCGGAGTGATGTTGCCTTGGCGATCCTTCTTGAACTTTGCAAGGAATTCCTGCAAGTCCTTCTCTCTCGCGCCTTCTTGTACTCCTCATAAACTTGGCGATGATCGGCCGATATCTCATCAAGATGGGCTTAATGATGTTATCGGCATCTACCTCGATGGCTTGGGAAGATTGGACATGGTGGATGATGATGATTGATCTTCGTTCCCCAAATGAGTCGCCAAAAGTGTGTTGACACACGAACACGCCACGTGTACCCTCGGCGCCGGGGTGATGCACGCAGCTCACGTCGAAGGAGACCCGACCGACAAATAGCGATCGCGCAAGGCGATCGGCGGGTGCTTTTGCAGACCGAACCCACAAGCACCGGGAGGGACCCGTCAGGATTGCGGCGACTATGGGCTGCCCTAGGTCGATTCGCTCGCCCTAGAGCCTCGAGATTCGCAGCTCTCAAACACGAAGAACAGCGAAGAACGAGAGAGAAAACGATGGAGAGATAAAAAGTAGACGGGAAAAAGTAGTATATTGATTTGTTCGATTGTGTGTTGTTCAATCGGCCGTCACCCCCAACATATATAAGAGGCGGCTGGACTTCCGTACAAGTAAAGGATTCATCTAGGCTTTCCTTACAAGAAAAATTACATCAATTCACGTCCTAGAGTCCTAGTTCTATTCCAACTCGGATTCAGTCTGAATCTGGCCCAACTTCTGTCTTCCTCCTTGTGCAGGCCGCCGAGCCTCCATATGACCTCCGATCAAGATGGCCCAAATACCAAACTTGTGCGCCTCGGCGATCTGAACAACTCTCATGTTGATCACTTTTTCAAATAAGGCCATCTTGAACACTTTTCGAGGTCATCTTTACCTTCCAGTCGGACTCGGTCTTGCGGTAGACTGAATCATCCGAGTCTTGTAATGAATTTGCAGGCCATATACTATCTCTGATGACGATGACTCCAAAAGCAAAGTTTACCGTCTTGACGATACGCACCACTTCTGTATTGAACACTTCTTCATCCGAGATCATCTTGATAAACTTTTGGGCACATGTTCAGTTTTACTCGGATTTGAGCTCATCCACTCGGATATTAGAGTCTTTCACTCGGATGGTCGACTGGACTTTTTCACTCGGATGGCTATATTTTCACTCGGAAGACAATCTTTTACTCGATCGGTAGGCTTTCACTCGACCTTGGACTCGATCGGTAGGTTTTCACTCGACCGGTGACTCGATCGGTAGGTTTTAGGTTTTCACTCGACCGGTGACTCGATCGGTAGGTTTCCACTCGACCTTGGACTCGATCGGTAGGTTTTCACTCGACCGGTGACTCGATCAGTAGGTTTTCACTCGACCGGTGACTCGATCGGTAAATTTTCACTCGACCGGTGACTCGATCGGTAGGTTTTCACTCGACCGGTGAGTTTTCACTCGGATGGTAAGTTTTCACTCGACCAAAAACATAGCCTGATCTTGATTTGCCTCTCCAGGTTACATACGACCTCGGATTGAGGCGAATTATATATGAAAATCAATCGGCTCGACGAGACGAAACTTTTTCCTGTTGAAGGTTTTTCGATTCAAGGACTTCTTAAGGGCCTAATTGCTCACGCATTGCATCAGACACTCATCAACATGTGTCTAGTGTCAAGCGTAATATTTAGGTCTCTGGCCTGCCCAGACCGCATTGACTATAACTTTTGCATATGAACTCGGATTGAGATGATTTATATATCAAAATCGATTGCCTCGACGAGACGAAGACAATTCCTTTAGAATACTCCCTCATCCGAGGTCGTCTTGAAGGCAAGATTGGCCGAAAACCACTCGGAATGTTTGAATTTTGTCACTCGGAGTACAACTTCGGCCACCGATATAAGGTCGAATGGCAATAAATTAAACATCAAAGTTATTCCACTCATTGACCTGAAACTTTGCATGCTGAAAACTCTTTCACTTGAGGCCATCTTACTTGCCTTTTGTACCTTGCCAAAATCCGATGTCAACAAGAGGGTTAAGAGGGCACTGCTGGCCTGGTGGTACCTGCAGCATACATGCATTTTAATGGCCGATGCTAAGGGTAGAGTCAATGCAGTGATTACTAAGAGGACCAAGAATTGTGGTAGAAAATGGATTGACGGCCAAAGTAATCATGATTTTATTGCCACCAAATGAAAGCTACTCCTAATTTTCTTGGATATATGGTGGACATGACTTTGAGATACTTTTCTTGGTTCATGGGTCATGGGGCTCTGGTTGCTGCTTATCCTTTTTCTATGTCTTTTTCTGCCAACTACCATGAATAACTTCACATTGTGGGACCAAAACTAGACTAGGATAGATACATTATATAGCTAACTATTATATACTGTATATACTACAAACTAGATTAGGGGTGGCTAGCTGGTTTTGGACTCGGAGACCAGAATGTTTTCCAGTAACCTATAGCTTGGCAACGGCCTGCATGTCGTATATATGTGCATGCACTGCATTTACCATGCTTAAAATATCTGCCTGAAGCAAAGATATCTAGGGTGCAACAGCTCTGGCCTGGCTAGTGTGCAACAAAACACTGGATTAATATATTTCGGTTAGCTACACACCTAAATGCTTAATTTGTTGCTCTCGACAAAAATTCTTAATTTGTTTATTTGTCACGCGGCGCAGATATCTTCGAGGAACAACACGTGAGCAAGTGCGCGGATGTAATGATTGGTACTCCCTCCGTTCCATAATACAAGACGTTTTTTGACACTATACTAGTGCCAAAAAAGGTCTTACATTATGGGACAGAGGGAGTAGTATAGTATAGCTTTGGCCTTTGGAGTTCAAAATAATCAGTATTTTCATTAATCATTTTAATGATCATCTCAGCGCAATCTCCTCTCCAGGAAGACTTTGCCGTATCTGTATGTCCACCCTTGTAAGGGCATCTCCAGCCGTTGGCCCCCCAGGGGGCGTCTAAAA